>WOAB01000326.1:0-1200000 GCA_027886185.1 Rheum nobile | reverse complement strand
CTCGAATGTGATGCTCTTCCTCCGTCCTCGTCTCATGGGTGTCAACCGCCTCTCATTCGCTTGACTTGCTCCTTTAGACGTCGGATCAACCTGAAAACGCCCCGGAGATGACTTCCCTGGGAGTGGGCTCTCCGACGCTCAAGTCAACAAAGGATTCACGGATAGGAAAAAAGAGCAGAAAAACAATAAGAATGGAAGAAAGAAGGCTCAATCCGATCTCGATCTCACACAATTCTCTATGGTTTTTGCTTTGTTGCTTGGAGAAGAAGAAGAAAAGTGAGCTGCCAATGGAGTGCTCAAGATCGTTTTCTCTCTCCTCTAACCGAATTGCCCAAAAAAAGATCCCTTCTCTCTCCAAATTGAGGGTTATCTATAGGGGTGGTCCTTCTTTTCACAAGCTGCCACATGTCTTTCCTAGCAGTTGGGCTTTCTTACTTTATGGGCTTTTCCTTCTTCGACACGGCCCACAGATTGGTCGAGGCCCAAATGTTGTAGTTGGTTCTTCTCGTGGACGGTGCTCGTTCAAATCTAACACCCACATTACTCGTTTCATGGTGCATTTGCTTTACCCAAGTGCGATATCCAAACATACGTAATCGTTTTTTTGTGAACCACTCTGTTGTCACAATTCCCAAGTGACCCCAATTGTAAATTGCTCGACTTGCAAGAGGGTGGAAGAACTCCGTCATAATCAAGCTCTTTGGGAAACCGATTGCCTTCCAAGTTTTGGGAAGGAAACTCATAGAGATGTGGCGGCCCAATGGTAAATTTGTTACAATAGACCTCCCAAACGGATACTCCATTATAAAGTTCGAGCAAGAGCAAGATTGCTTCACATCCTTAACAGAGGGCCCATGGACGGTGTTCGGTCAATGCTTGATGGTGCACATTTGGTCACATGCCTTTAATCCCGCCAAGGATTCCATCCAAACAACTGTTCTTAGGTGAGATTCTCCAACCTGCCAGTGATCTTGTATGATGAACGTGTCCTCCGTTGTATCGCCGTCAGCCTTTGTCGACCCCTTCGAGTCGCAAGAACACACTCTATGCCATTAGGGGCAAGTTCGGGGGTTCGCGAGGGTTTGTATTGAATTGGACTTGAGCAAACCTCTCTTGGGAGCCATCTTAGTCAACGATGAAAAAATCCTTTTGGTCCAAAAGGACGGACGCGGGATTTTACTCCAATGGAGACTAAAATCTTACGTAATTGTAATCAACTTTAATATAACATATAATATATTAAAAGTGATATTATTTTTTAACCTCTAATTAGCATACAATTCATCAGGATCAACCTCAACCTCACAATTAGACAAATCTATAACACTTAGTTAATTTATTGGGTTAGGATTAGAACTTGGTATTACTGTTAATGACTTAGAATTTTGTGAACCGCTAATACTTGCAAAATATTTATCTATTTGTGTATTAAATGATTTAAATACATTTTAATGATATAATATAATAAGATATATGTTATTTAATTATAAAAAACTAAATTTAATCTCTCTATTTTAATAGTAGAATTTAAATAGTTGATAATTATTTAATAAAAAATAAAGGATATAATTAACAATACTATACAACACAAAAAAAAAGAATGAAAAGAGGAAAATAAAGGGAAGAGTACTAGGGGTTGTTAAAAAAGAATAAAAAGATAGAAGAAGAAGGGAAAGTGATGCCCACAAAATTTGAACCATTGACCTTGTGATATTAAAGACAAGAACTTACCACTAGACCACGAGCATTTCTTGTTCACAACATACTTTTTTTTCATATAACATTTTTTTAAAAGTTTTAGTGGGGGCAACTGTAACACCCCCGGGCCAGTGGTGCTACAGTGTCATAGTCCAGAAAGACTATAAGGTGGGTGAAAGAAAAGAAAGACATAAAACATTTTCCATATATATATAAATATATACCAAAAGTACTACAGCGGAAGTTCATGCCCGGAGTTTGAAACTACAATCAAACTTAACGTTCAGTTAAATACAACAATTTCCAATAAAAACTTTTTACAGCTAACACAACCATTTCCAAGGTTCAAAACCAACAAACATAAAGTCTTCGACTGGAAGAAAACTGTGATCAAGATCCCCCATGCTGTCGCTGAACCTGCAAAGCCTGATTGACTGGGGGACCCAATACCCCAGCCAACCGCGGCACGTAAACCGAAGTTGGTCAGTCTTCCATTAAGACTGGCATGATTAGTCAAGCCAAAACAGTTTCAAAACACATAATAGTCATCACAATATTCAACCAATTTCAAACAAATAATATAACTCAACACTGCAAACACAAACAACTCCAACACTCCTTCAATCCAACCTCCAATCCATTCCAACTCAATCTTCACCCCTTGGCCCTTTAACAACGTAGGCGTACACCTTACGAGGTTTGGTGAGGCTTTCGATCACCTGGCCCTCCGACCTTCGAGGGTTCACACCCTTCGAGGCCCTGAATCAACCAACAACATTCAATCGAACACAATACAAGTTAATTACAAACATACACAAACATATTCACACACTTTCAAACAAGCAACTCAAAATCAATAATCCACTTTAAATAACTCAGACAACGATAAATATAATTATGGAATAAAAATAGGCATGAAATAATTTATATAAAAATATATATAAGGGTGGGCAAGAATCCTCTTGCCTCAAGCTCGACAACCACGATCTCAGAAAATCAAACCCAACTCGAACGAACCTCGTCGTCGACCACCTTCAGCATCCACCGGGAAGAACACCTCGGCATCGGAGACGACGACAACAACCAACACAACCACCGCAGCAACCGCAGCACAACAACAACGCATCAACAGTAGCACACCAGCAGAACGCAGCCAACACAACAAACTTCAGCAGCCAACACGACAACCGAAGGCAGCCAACACGGACGACTAAAGGCAGCCAACATGGACAACAGAGGAGGAGCGGCGGACGAGCTCGTCGAAGGGGACGACGGCTGGACAACACAGAGCTCACCGGAGGAAGGACGACGACTGGGTGGCTCACCGGAGGGAGCGACTTGTGCAGAGGAGGCGGAGGCACGAACCAGCGAGAGCTCACCGAGAGAGGAGAAGACGATGCCCTGTGTTGTTCGGCCCCTTTGCAGAATTTAAACCCCAAATATCTGATTTTTGATGTGAGGAAGAAACAAGGTACACGTGGGCTTCCTTTGGCCAATTTCAATGCATGTAGCCTCTGCATGTGATAAATAAGCTACACGTATAACCACATATAGTTCCAATTTCCAATTTGCTAGTGAGGCAAATACAAGCCCATGTACCCGTTCTAAATATCAAATCGGTTTTTGCTTCTCTCTTTTTTTATTTAATATATATATATATATCCATATATATATCGGGTATTTCATTCTCCCTCCCTTATAAGAGTTTCATCCTCGAAACTAAGATCAAACAGATTCGGATATCTGTCTCGCATAACTGACTCCAATTCCCAAGTTTCTTCTGCCGTTCCATGCTTAGACCATAATACCTTCACTAAAGGAATGACCTTATTCCTTAATTTCTTCTGATCAACCGCTAGAATCCTTACAGGTGATTCTTCAAACATACCATCAGGTTGAAATTCTATCTCCTCAAAGTTCAAAACATGAATTGGATGATATACATATTTCCTCAGCTGAGACACATGAAACACATCATGCATTCCACTCATTTTTGGCGGCAATGCTATTCGGTAAGATACAGTACCAACTCTCTTCAGAATTTCAAAGGGACCAACATATCTAGGATTCAACTTACCTCGTTTCCCAAATCTAAACACTCCTTTAGTCGGCGAAACTTTGATAAACACATGATCTCCAACACTGAATTCCAAAGGTCTCCTACGAATGTCTGCATACGACTTATGTCTGCTCTGAGCTGACAGCAACCTCTGACGAATCACTTCAATATCATCCCTAGTTTTCTGCAAAAGCTCAGGAGCAACTAGAACAGCATCAGTCAATTCATCCCAACACAAAGGCGATCTACAGTGACGACCATACAAAGCTTCATAAGGTGCCATCTTGATCGATGCATGCCAACTATTATTGTACGTAAATTCTACCAAATGCAATATGTCTTCCCAGTTTCCTGGCCATTCTAAAGCACAAGCTCGAAGCATATCCTCCAAAGTTTGAATTGTCCTTTCAGACTGACCATCGGTTTGAGGATGAAAAGATGTGCTAAATCTCAATTTCGTACCCATTGCTGCATGCAAGGATTTCCAAAAACGGGATACGAATCGCCCATCTCTGTCAGACACAATGGTTTTAGGAACACCATGCAGTATAACTATCTCTCGTAAGAATACTTCAGCTAACTTCTCTGGATTCCAAGTGATCTTAATAGGTATGAAATGTGAAGACTTCGTCAAGCGGTCTACAATGACCCATATCGCATCATTCCCTTTTTGTGATCTAGGAAGAGCAACAACAAAATCCATCGTGATGTCTTCCCACTTCCATTCAGGAATAGGAAGCGGTTGTAATTCTCCAGCTGGTCTTTGGTGTTCAATCTTAACCTATTGACATGTCAAACATCTCGACACGTACTCAGCAACTTCTTGCTTCATGTTACTCCACCAATAATTCCGTATCAAGTCCTTGTACATCTTACTGGCTCCTGGGTGTATTGAATATGATGAAGAGTGACCTTCCTTAAGGTCTCTCTACGTTCCTTGTCAGCTGGCACACATAAACGATTCTGAAATCGTAATATCCCATCCTCATGAATGAGAAATCCGGGTGCTTTTCCTTGAGAAACTTCACTGCATAACTTGTTCAACACAGGATCTTGCGATTGTTTCTCTTTGATCAACTCTATCAGTGCTGATTGAATTTCCATCACATTCAACTGCATCCATTCCTTCTCGGACCAAATATCAATCTCACCCCGCACAAACTCTTGTTGCAACTCTGGCTGAACTGTTAAACAAGCAACTCTATGTTCTGGAATCAACTTCCTACTCAAGGCATCTGCCACTACATTGGCTTTTCCTGGATGGTAGCATATGTCTATATCATAATCCTTAATCAACTCTAACCATCGTCTCTGTCTCAAATTCAGTTCCTTCTGAGTGAAGATATACTTCAGGCTATTATGATCAGTGAAAATTGGACATCTTACCCCATACAAATAATGTCGCCAAATCTTGAGAGCAAAGACTACGGCTGCAAGTTCCAAATCATGGGTAGGATAATTGACTTCATGAGATTTAAGTTGGCGAGATGCATAGGCTATAACCTTTCCATTTTGCATTAAAACACAACCCAAACCTTGCTTAGAAGCATCACTATAAACAGCAAATCCTTCAGTTCCCTACGGTAAGGCTAACACTGGTGCACTAGTCAAACGTCTCTTGAGTTCTTCAAAACTTTCCTGACATTTCCTGTCCCATTCAAACTTTGTGGTCTTACGTAGCAGATTAGTTAATGGTCGTGCAATCTTAGAAAAGCCTTTCACAAATCTCCTGTAGTAACCTGCCAGTCCAAGAAAGCTTCGAACTTCCTTAACATTCTGAGGTGGTTTCCAATTTGATACCGCTTCTGTTTTCTGTGGATCGACCATTACACCTTCACTAGAGATTACATGGCCAAGAAATGCCACCTTAGGTAACCAAAAATCACACTTTGACAACTTGGCAAACAACTTATGTCGCCTTAATACTTCCAGTACTGCTCTAAGATGAGTTTCATGATCCTCCATACTCCGAGAGTATATTAGGATATCATCGATAAAAACCACCATAAAACGATCTAGGTATTCTCTAAAACATTTGTTCATCAACTCCATGAAAACTGCAGGAGCATTAGTTAACCCGAAAGGCATCACCACAAACTCATAGTAACCATACCTTGTTCTGAAAGCAGTCTTATGGATATCCTCTTCTCGAATCCTAAGTTGATGATACCCTGATCTCAAGTCAGTCTTGGAGAATATTGTAGATCCTTGCAATTGATCCAGCAAGTCATCAATCCGAGGGAGCGGATATTTATTCTTAACTGTCACCTTATTCAATTCCCTGTAATCAATACATAATCGAAGAGAACCATCTTTTTTCTTAACAAACAATATGGGCGCACCCCAAGGAGATGCACTCGGCCTGATAAAGCCTGACTCAACAAGTTCTTCTAATTGTTTCTTCAATTCTATCATTTCTACTGGTGCCATGCGGTACGGAGCTCGAGAAATTGGGGCAGTTCCCGGCTCTAACTCAATAGCAAAATCAACATCACGTCTCGGTGGCAAACTCATCAGTTTCTCCGGAAACACATCTGGATACTCGCGAACAACGGGAATATCATCTAACTTCACTTCATCTTTTCTTTCCTCTAAAGAATAACACACATATCCAACACAACCTTGCCTCAACAGTCTAGCAGCTGTCATTGCACTGATAATTCTACCCGAGTCTTGCGGATTATGCCCTTCAAACACATGTGCTACACCTTCATCTGTTCTTACAGTAACGGTTTTCTTTCTGAAATTGAGAATAGCACCATGGAGAGAAAGCCAATCCATACCTAGGATAATATTATCATGCAACATATTGATAGCTATCAAGTCTACCATCCATTCCCGACCACCATGGCGAGAAAGCCAATCCATACCTCGGAAAATTCTTAAGCCCTCTAGTTCCCACTAATTTATCACCATTAGGCAACCCAACAACAAATGGTTCACATTCCAAGTCACATACTAATCCAAGTCTATCTACGCAATTCTCAGCAATAAAAGAATGGGTAGCATCAGAGTCAAATAGTAAACGAACGGGTTCAGACTGAATAAAAAGTGTACTTGTAGTCACAGGCGTGTTACCATCCTCAGTTTTTCTCATCTCATAAATCCGAGGTGTCGAAGTTCCACCCATCGGTGCCTTACCCTTGTTGCCCATAGATATCTGTTGGGTCTGCGATGGTACTGGACGATTCTGATTCGGAACTGGACGATAAGCAGGAGAGGAAGCTTGAGTCTGAGTGGAAACTTCCCCATTTCTGCAAAAAAGTTTTAATGTGTCCCACTCTTCCACATTTGAAACAAGTCTGAGGTGCTTTAGTACAGTTTGCCTTCGTATGATTTGGATTTCCACAGTTAAAGCAATGTGGTACATTTCTTGTCATTCCTGGCTGACCCCATGACCGTTGATAATTCACTGACATCTGGGAACCACCACCTCGACCTATCTTAGCGGGTTCAGTGCTGGGGGTGCTCTTAGGAGTAAAGAAAGGTTTTCTAAAACCACTGAAATTACTTTGAGGTCCAACTCCTCCAGGTGTAGACTGAGTCTTCTGTTTCTTCCCAGCTCGGGCATCCATAATCTGATTAGAGTCATCAATAGCAGCTTCCATAGTCAGACACTCGTCAATAAATTGTTAGAGCGTAGTGCAATTTTGTCTTGCCATCAAAGGTCTTATCTCGGGATACAGCCATCTGTGAAAATTCTTGATCTTATCTTTCTCATCCCTTACTACAACAGTTGCATACTTCAGCAGCTTATTGAATTTCACAGCCAGTTGATGTACTTTCAGCCCTTCATTCTCTGGATACTGAAATTCATGTAGTTTGGCATCTCTTAGTGCCTCTGGAAAGAATCTATCTTCCAACTTAGCCCGAAACTCTTCCCATGTAGCCCCATGGTCAGTTGGTTGAGTAGTATCCCACCAGTCACTAGCATCATCAATCAGATAGTAAGAAGCAATCGTTACCTTCTCATTCTCTGGACATCGGATACCTTCTAGTAATTTTTCAAATCTATTCAACCAGAACGTCACAACTGCAGGCTCACCAGACCCATCAAAAGTAGGAGGTTTCAATCTGGCCACAGCTTCCATATATCTACTAAACCCTGTCTGCAATACTGGCGGTTCATCTCTTTGCAGACCAACTTGATCAGGCTGAGCAACCTGAGCTGGCGGTACCTGAGCCATAGCAGCCTGTACAACCTGAGTTACCATCCGTTGCAGCGCAACCAAAGTACCTGGGTCAATACCCGCATTAACAGCTTCTGGTGGATTTCCTACAGGATTCTGTTGACTTCCTGTAGAGTTATCAGAAGCTTGACAGCCTGCATCTATCTCTTGAGGATCAGCCCTAGGACGTCCTCTACCACGCCCACGACCTCTACCTCTACCACGACCCACTTTCGGAGGCATACTGAATATAATTAATTTATTAGTAATAATCATCGTAAACAACACTTACCAACACAACTTACTATAGGTTGACAGCAAGGATCCTGATCACACGATTGTTTCAAAATAACAAAGTGTCAAAATTCTCATGTTAAAAATTCTGAAAGAAACATTTTGAAAAAAAGAGCTCTGATACCAACTCATGTAACACCCCCGGGCCAGTGGTGCTACAGTGCCATAGTCTAGAAAGACTATAAGGCGGGTGAAAGAAAAGAAAGACATAAAACATTTTCCATATATATATAAATATATACCAAAAGTACTATAGCGGAAGTTCCTGCCCGGAGTTGGAAACTACAATCAAACTTAACGTTCAGTTAAATACAACAATTTCCAATAAAAACTTTTTACAGCTAACACAACCATTTCCAAGGTTCAAAACCAACAAACATAAAGTCTTCGACTGGAAGAAAACTGTGATCAAGATCCCCATTGCTGTCGCTGAACCTGCAAAGCCTGATTGACTGGGGGACCCGATACCCCAGCCAACCGCGGCACGTAAACCGAAGTTGGTCAGTCTTCCATTAAGACTGGCAAGATTATTCAAGCCAAAACAGTTTCAAAACACATAATAGTCATCACAAAATTCAACCAAATAATATAACTCAACACTGCAAACACAAACAACTCCAACACTCCTTCAATCCAACCTCCAATCCATTCCAACTCAACCTCCAATCCATTCCAACTCAATCTTCACCCCTTGGCCCTTTAACAACGTAGGCATACACCTTACGAGGTTTGGTGAGGCTTTCGATCACCTGGCCCTCCGACCTTCGGGGGTTCACACCCTCCGAGGCCCTGAATCAACCAACAACATTCAATCGAACACAATACAAGTTAATTACTAACATACACACACATATTCACACACTTTCAAACAAGCAACTCAAAATCAATAATCCACTTTAAATAACTCAGACAATGGTAAAATTAATTATGGAATAAAAATAGGCATGAAATAATTTATATAAAAATATATATAAGGGTGGGCAAGAATCCTCTTGCCTCAAGCTCGACAACCACGATCTCAGAAAATCAAACCCAACTCAAACGAACCTCGTCGTCGACCACCTTCAGCAGCCACCGGGAAGAACACCTCGGCACCGGAGACGACGACGACAACCAGCACAACCACCGCAGCAACCGCAGCACAACAACAGCGCAGCAACAGTAGCACACCAGCAGAACGCAACCAACACAGCAGCTGAACGCAGCCAACACAACAAACTTCAGCAGCCAACACGACAACCGAAGGCAGCCAACACGGATGACTGAAGACAACCAACACGGACAACAGAGGAGGAGCGGCGGACGAGCTCGTCGAAGGGGACGACGGCTGGACAGCACAGAACTCACTGGAGGAAGGACGACGGTTGGGTGGCTCGCCGGAGGGAGCGACTTGTGCAGAGGAGGCGGAGGCACAAACCAGCGAGAGCTCACCGAGAGAGGAGAAGACGATGCCCTGTGTTGTTCGGCCCCTTTGCAGAATTTAAAACCCAAATATCTGATTTTTTATGTGAGGAAGAAACAAGGTACACGTGGGCTTCCTTTGCCCAATTTCAATGCACGTAGCCTCTACATGTGATAAATAAGCTACACGTATAACCACGTATAGTTCCAATTTCCAATTTGCTGGTGAAGCAAATACAAGCACATGTGATAAATAAGCTACACGTATAACCACGTATAGTTCCAATTTCCAATTTGCTGGTGAAGCAAATACAAGCCCACGTACCCGTTCTAAATATCAAATTGGTTTTTGCTTCTCTCTCTTTTTTTTTTAATATATATATCCATATATATATATCGGGTATTTCAGCAACAACCCCCACTAGGCCCCATGTGGATCCGTCATTGATGCACACCTATGTTGTTTCACATGCACACATAGCACGTAGTGTATTTCATATGCACAAACACGTCATTTGCACATCCACACAATAGTATACTTCGCATGCACACAGTCGTGTTTTCATGTGCACACGTTTTGTTCATTCCATATGAACGCACACATTTTATGCATGCACACAAAAATGAATTTCACGTGCACACCATAGTTTATTTGGCATGCACACAACTGTGTATTTGGCATGCACACAAATTTGCACTTAGCGTGCACGTAAATCCATCTTTTTTGCGAATAATTCGGCCGTGCAGAATTTTTGCCGAATTTATGAAAAGCAATATGGGCGCTCTGTTTGCTTTCCATCAAACGGATCTCAAGCGTACTCATTCCTCTCCTCTCTTCTCATCCTCACCGGATCTCAACCCCAAAGATAATAGCTATCGTGTCGGATTATTTACCCACCCCTGTAATACCCCTAAATTACCTTAGGAATATTACTAGTAGTGACCTCGGAACACATATCCAAAATCACCCAAGGCTTACAGTATTGATCGCAAATACAAAATTATACCTTTAACTTTCATAATTGTATAATTATGTTTTACAAATGACACTGCGGAAAATAGCAACTGGTCAAATATCAAATTATAGAAAATGTCGTAGCGGAAGACTTATTGGAGAATTACAAAAAATTACATAATAGGTTATAAACCTAAAATCTAACTTCATGATCATCAATCTTATTTAGCAAAAATATTAAAAACAACAGATGCCTCCAACGTCGAAATTTTGCTTCTTCACACTTGGAAAGAATTACTTGATGTGTTGTATGGGACAGATGACACCAGCCAACCATGCAAGGAAAAAGAAGGGTTGGTTAGTCTAATGAAAGATTTAACAATGGTATTTATGACAGGTTCTGTATAGTCGTATCTAGTTAATGTCATTGTCTCTCGAAAAAAAGCCGATAGACGATATATAACTAAAATACTTCCACTGAAACATAGGAAAAGACATGATTCAAGAGAAGACCTTAATGAAATTAAGTCTAATAAAAATTTTATGTATTTGTTTGGGAACATTTATAATTATTACACACCAAGATTTTTAAAATGACTCCTTTGACTAATTGGGTCCTCAACCAACCTCACTGCATGCGTGTTTTGCAAATTCAGATTGGAAACATGACTTACTTAGACAAGAGCCCGAGCGGTTTCCACGATGCACTTATCGTCGAAGTTTATTATTTATGTGCATAAAAGCACTTATCTTATTTAATTCCAAAACATGCATTTACGTTAAAGCTTTTAATATACACCATCTCGATACGAGAACTTAATCATGGGATGGATCCTGAATAATGGCACTAGCTAAGTGCACCACCACTTATATTTGAATAAGGGTACGGTCATGACCAAAAGTACTAGAGCAAAATCCTCCTAATACTGTTACAAAAAAACAACTAAACCTCGCAAGGTATATAGAGTTCATACGAATACTCGGACTAACTAAGCATACAAGTCCACACCATCAAAGTATCACCCTACGACAATAATAATATATTCACAAGTGTATTCTCTAGCAATATATACAACCTAGTATATAATTCATATTTTATCACACCATTATAACACATAAGTTCCCAAACACAATATGGTAATATTTACCAACTTAATTAAAATAACTAATTAATTGTTAATTAAGAAAAATATGGAATACATGCAAGAGCGAATCGACACTTGTCTCGAATTAAGTTATCGGTTGAACGGTGTAACGTCGTACGAGAGAAAGTTGATCTTAACTAACAAACTGGATTCTGATTCGTTTATGTTCCCAATAGTGATTCTGAAACGTACCCAATTTACACAAAATAATTTATAATCAGATAATTTATTCAAAAATGGAAAATCGAACGCAACTCGTATCAGTTTCTAACTGATTTGATTTAAGCCTAAATAAATCAATTGTCGATGTCACATAATTATGACGATTATTTATATGATACCATAAATCCTTTAGTCGTATAATCTAATAATCATATTACAACTAAATTAACTTATTTAATTTATTTACAACATTAAGTAATCACTTAACTATATATTATATACCTTTAATGTTAAAAATTAACATTATTCAACCTAAGATAATACAATATATAAGATGTTTAATTTAATTTTAATACCAATAAAATAAAATAAATATAATTTATCACTAATTAATCTTAATTATACATTTAATTAGGATTAAACTAAAAAAATACAAAAATCGCAAATTCGGCATTACCGAACAAGGGTCGAACGGGGTGGTAGAAAAGTGGCTCGATTCGACTCGGCGGGGAACCATCGGGGTCGGGGCCAATGTGGTTCCGACCGTGGCTTCAAGGCGGAGCTCCAGGAGTGGCTAGCGGCGGTGGAGGTGCACCGTGGTGGTCGGAATTTGGAGAGAACAGACACGGGGAAAAAACAGAGAACTCGATTGATTTTACTCAAAATTGGGTGATGTTAGGGTCGAGTTTATAGTGTGGGAATAGCCCATAATCGGGGCTTCACAATCGCGCAGATCTCGTGCCCTAATTGATTATGATAAGCTCGAATTTCCCAACTTATTGGAGAAAATTCGATCGAATCTGGGGGATTTGGCACCTGAAATTTGGGGGCTTTCGTACGTGTTGATCTGATCTACAGTACCCACATTCCAATTTAGACAAACACGCTTCAACCGGGTCGAATTTTGTTCATGAAAGGCCTACCCTAACCGCTTTGAACAGAGGTAGAAGAAAGGTGGAGTGGTTTGCGATCGGGCAACCCCTTTTCTTGCTTAATTACAATTGTTTTCCAATTTTTTAAAGTTGTGGCAAAACTACCTCTATTTTAAATTTCAAAAATTACAAAAAAAACTCAAACTTATTTAATAATAATTAACCTAAGTTTAATTATACATTTTAACCAAATTTTAAGATGAAGAAAATTAAACTAGGCTAGTTGTGATCTTAAGTCACATTTCCTCATAAGTTTAACAATATTTGAATCATAATGAACATTTTGTTAATCTCAATTTAAATAATTTATGTTAAATTGATACGTTTATTTAAATTAATATTAATATAATGTTAAAATAAGTTTAAATAAATAATGACTTAAAGAGATAACATATTTACTATTTAGGGTAAGAATTTGATTATTCTATTTCCATTGGAATAATATAATAAATGTCATAGCCTTTAATAAAATTAAAAATTAAAATTACATCCATATCCTTATGTAGAAACGAGGATTATTACAACCCCACCCCTAATAGGGTCGAATACCCCTCCCAATAGCTCTGAAATCCAAATAGCTATTTCTACAATTCCCCCATATCCAAACCTTGCATCCCACTACACCCAAGTGATTGCCGCCCCTTCCCTGAGCAACACTCAAGTAGAATATTTGGAGGAATGTCACATGAATGAAGATGATGAAGATCAAGTTGTTAAAGTTGTGCATGCCCCATAGTATGATCAATCCCCTTTTGGGGATATAGGGTTGCAACATCAGTCCACCCCTCTAAAGTTTCCCCTTGAATTGTTTAATATAGAACTCACAAGGAGCGGACAACAAAGGATTTCGAATGTAATAAAAAAAACAAAGGATTTCAAAGAACATGCAATCTATTATATATATACTAAAGAAAAATAAATTAATGCCACATGGCACCACCACGTTTAAATCGCTATGTATCATTTTTTTCCTTTTTTTTTTATTTTTTAAAAATAAATTTAATTATATATTAAAGCCTATTACTAATATTTTCTTATTTAAATAAAAATCAATTCAGATGATTATAAATCAATCAATTAAGAATATCACAAATCAATTAGAAAGATTACAAATTAGTTATGAATATTACAAATAAATTACAAAAAAATGGACTAAACAACATATGTCTTCTTCAACGAAATATAATCGACACGACTCCATTTGAGTTCTCTTCTTATGAAGACTCCGGGAAAAAGACATAAATAGACCATTTTCATTAAGGAATTCCAAAAATATACCCTAGCATAATAATAGGGAATTAGTAACCCGTCCATAATAGAATTAGACCAAAATATCTCTCACTATGTAACTGCTTCACAAAAATTAAGAAAATCTTCAATTACGTCCTTTTTTTCTTCTTTCCCACTAAAAGTCAGATACTAGAAAATAGCAAACCCTAGTGCCTCCGGGCACCACCACCCACGCACTACCACCACTCCGACGCCGACGCACCCGCTCCGGCGAATCACTCGGTACGTGATGCTACTGATTTTCCGCACTGATTTCCGCTACATGATTTCTGTACTGATTTCCGGCGATATATATTTATAGTGGCTACCGATTTTATGTGTATCAATTCGTGAACTTATATTCTAGGGGCTACTGATTTTATGTAGTAGGATATTGAATTGGTGGCTATTGATTTCCTATATATTTTGGTATTTGAATTCGTGAACTATCAATTTTTTCATGAATTCCTGCTTATTTCGTGTAGCTTCAATTTAGAGTGAGCATATATATTTAGATCATAATTTATGTAGTAGTATATACATACTTATGTAGTAGCATATAAGAAATTATGTAGAAGCATACACGAAATTATCTAGCCTAATATTTAGAGGCCTACATGAACTTATGTACTAGC
Organism: Rheum nobile; assembly: GCA_027886185.1. Taxonomy (NCBI): domain Eukaryota; kingdom Viridiplantae; phylum Streptophyta; class Magnoliopsida; order Caryophyllales; family Polygonaceae; genus Rheum; species Rheum nobile. Next base: position 1,185,281 of record WOAB01000326.1, on the reverse strand, counting down.
TTATACGAAACTTATATAATAGCTATTACAAATATTATGTAGTAGCCTATAGGAAATTATCTAGCCTACACGAACTTATGTAGAAGCACACAAGAAATTATATAGCCTACACAAATATTATTTAGAGGCCTACACGAACTTATGTAGTAGCTTACACGAAACTTATATAATAGCATACACGAATATTATGTAATAGCATGCACGGACTTATGTAGAAGCATACAAGATATTATGTAGTAGCCTACACAAATATTATTTAGAGGCCTACACGAACTTATGTAGTAGATTATACGAAACCTATATAATAGCATACACGAATATTATGTAGAAGCCTACACAAACTTAAATAGTAGATTCCCAGAAACTTATTTAATAGCATACACGAAACTTATGTAGTAGCTTATACGAAAGCTATATAATAGCATACACGAATACTATGTAGTAACTTACACGAACTTATATAGCAACTTACACGAAACTTATATAATGCCATATGCGTAGATTATGTAGAAGCATACACACAATATATTCTACACGAAGCATATACGAATATTATGTCATAAGGAGATTAGTTTATCAATCGTACAATAGTTATAATTTCTACTCAATAATTGTATTTTGCATAGGTATGGAACACATTGTGATTACCGTATATTTTGATGGAGAATGGAGGCTTGTTGATGGTTCATGGAAGTTTATTGGAGAAAAAGAATGTAAAGTCATTGTGTTAGAGAAAAATATTACCTTTGATGAATTGAGTGCATTGCTCATCGCAAGATTTCATTTAGGACGATCACTGTTACATAAATTTTGTTTACACTAATTTAGTTTACATCAATCAATGTTACATAAAATACCAAAAAAATCATGTAATCTATCATACCTACACAAAAAGAATTCATCTACTTCTTTATACTAAAATCGTGTACACTTACTTACTTTACACTAAATTTTACTTTATACTAAAATCTACTTTTACATAAAAAAAATTATCTACTTATATAAATTTTGTTTACATAAAAAAGGCTCATCTAAAATCATGTACCCTTAATTACTTTACACTAACATCGTGTAATCTCATCTACACGAAAACTAGGTATACCCTACATTACTTTACACTAAAATCTACTTTACACTAAAATCGTGTACCCTAAGTTACGTTACACTAAAATCGTTTTTACACTAAAGACTTCTCTATTTACATAAATTTTATTTACACTAATTAAATTACATTGAAATTCGTGTAATCTATCTTACCTACACACACAAAACACATCTAAAATTGTCTACCCTTAATTACTTTACACTAACTTTAACTAAAAGCACCAAACTAGAAAACTTACACCAAATTCGAATAAAATAATCAAAACCACCGAGCTAGAAAAGCGGCGAACTTGCAACTTAAACCAAAATTAGAGAATTAAATATGATAGATGCAACACTAAAATCACGAAAAGCACGAACTATACATATTTGAATGGTGGTTAAACGAAAACTAGAGAATTAAATATGATATGTGCAACACTAAGAGCATGAAAAGCATGAACTATACATACTTGAATGGCGGCGACAAGCACGAACTAAATATTCAATATCAGTATTCAATATGATATCGACAAGCATGAACTAAGTATTCACCGATCAAATTACAATTAAATATGATTGATCGATCGATCGAACTAAATATGATAACGGCGGCGGAGGGGGAGCGCGAAGGACTGAAGGCAGCGGTGCAGAATGGAGGCTTACAATTAGGTTAATTAAAGGCAGTTTCTTTGTACACTATAAAAATTGTCTTCGTACAGTACACTTTGAAATGTAGAAATTTTGCTTAAGCTATATATCCGCGTTTGAGTCTAAATTGTACCCAGAAACTGAGTTTTTGTACTAGAACGAAACGCAGGTATTTTGACAAAATACCTGCGTTTCAGTTTTTTTTTTTTGAAAGCGAAACTCAGGATCCTTGCTTAAGCAAGGATCTTGCGTTTCACTAATTTTTTTTCTCTTCAAAATTGCACTTTTTTCCATAATCATGTAGAGAATTTCAATACGAGTCCGTACATATAAAATTTGTCCAAAATGGACATCGTTTGCCCCTCTAAAAGCCTAAAAAACGAAGTCTTCCTACCTTTTTTTTTACAATTTGGTGCCCAGCATATAGCGCATTGTAGTAAAAAATTTTGGTATTTTCGACATTTTTCTACTATAATTTTGTAACACCCCGGGCCAGAGATGCTACAGTGCCATAGTCCCGAAGGACTATAAGGCGGGTTTAAAGAAAAGAAATCCAAAACTCTTCCAAATACAGAAATTTTCAACATTTAAAATCCCTACTCAAGATTGAATCAATACTTAAACCTGTCATCCAGTTTAAATACATCAATTTATCCAAAACAACGGAAGCGAATACAACATTTTTAAATCCGATGCAAACTGAATCTTTAACTGTGAAGACCAATCCGTGATCCAGAACCCGCTTGTTGCTGCAAACCTGTAAAGCCTGATTGACTGGGGGACCCGATACCCCAGCCAACCGCGGCACGTAAACCGAAGTTGGTCAGTCTTCCATCAAGACTGGCAAAACTCCTCAAGCCAAAACAGTTCAAAACACATACATATATCACCAATCAACTCACAACAACGACAACAACGACAACACACCACACAATAAATATACATATATATATAATATCATAACTATACTTAATCATATCAACCAACCAAGACCAATCACACGTCAAAACACAAACACCCACTACCACATAACCAATCAATTACCCATTCTTGTCCAACTCTATACTATACTAACCTCTTCAATCCAACCTTAACATCATCACAAGCATAAACGAATAAAACGATCCAATCCAACTTCCTCTCCATTACTAATACCTCAATCAGCAACTCTAAACGATCCAATACAACTTCCTAATCAACCAACATAACCAACCGACGACCAAAATCTAACACAAAACCAATAATCAAACACCCCACCAATATCCGTAAACAAAACCACTAACTAGGCATACAACCAATTTTCACCAACACAACCCATAATCAACACGCAACCCATAATTGAGCACACAACCAATATTCAACACGCAATCAATAATTCAACACACAGCCAATATTCAACACAACCAATAATCAAGTATACAACCACTATTCAACACACAACCAATATACACACACAACCAATATTCAAGTACACAACCACTATTCAACACAAAACCACTAAATCAGGTATGCAACCAACATTCAATACATACTCAACACACAACCAACAACCCTCCAAACCAACCTCCGTCTACACCATCGCATCACCGGGTGAGACAATTCACAATACCTCCGTCTACACCACCGCATCACCGGGTGAGACAAATTCACAATACCTCCGTCTACACCACCACATCACCGGGTGAGACAATTCACAATACCTCCGTCTACACCACCGCATCACCGAGTGAGACAAATTCACAATACCTCCGTCTACACCACCACATCACCGGGTGAGACAATTTCACAATACCTCCATCTACACCTCCACATCACCGGGTGAAACAATTCACAATACCTCCGTCTACACCTCCACATCACCGGGTGAGACAATTCACAACATCTCCGTCTCCACCACCGCATCACCGGGTGAGACAATTCATCATCCAAAACCAACTATCCATCACCACACCGACACCAAATCAACACTACACAAACGACAATCAAAATCACATCATCACACATGATCACCCATCATCACACATCACCACATATTTCAACCAAACCACTTTATAGTCAAGTGATCCAACCAATTCACAACATTCAATCCATAACAATCAATCCACCACAATCAATCAACCACAATCAATCCACATTACATCCAATCAATCATAATACCAGGCAACAACAACCAACACATTCGACCGGGTTCAACCCAAAACCAATAACTCAGCATATAACTAATAACAAAAAATACACAACCGATCTTCAATCATAAGACCAATATCCAAGCACTCAATCAATATTCCACACGAGACAAATACTAACATATACACACATTTAACCAAGTAATTCCACAACCAATGGCCAACAATAGCCCAGCACAAGACCAATAACAAAACACATATTCAACCAAGAATTTCACAACTAATAACCCAATTTAATTTACTCAGACAAGGTTAAATCAATTACTGAATCAATATAGGGACAAAAGTAATTTTATAAAATATACGAAGGGTTAGCAAGATTTATCTTGCCTCAAACTCGACAACCATGACCTCAGAGATCTCCAACCAACTCGAACGAACCTGCGAAATCAATCTGAGCAAATCCCTGGCATTAATTACTCATACAAATCCACTACTAACAAAAACCCCCTATTCAAACCCTAAAATCATTCCTTAATTAATTAGGCGAAACCACCCTCAAATTAATCCAATCTCCAAATCAAATATTCCACTCCTTGCTGCACACATATAACCGAACTCAACAACAATTTATATATATATATATCCAAGGCCCCTGAATTTCCCAAATCTGTCCACCAATTTAAATAACAACCGGTCACATATATATGTATATGTATAGCAGCAATTAGTAGCCCCCAAACTCAAATCAAAGTTTAATTCAGCAAAACCCATAATTAACCCACTTCTAATACACCAAAACCAAGTTGTTGCACAACCAAAAATTCAGTCCAACAAAAATCAGCAACTCATATATATCAGCCATCCGAACTTCAACAACCCAATCGGAGGTTTACCTCGTCGACACCACCACGTAGCCTTGTCGGAGAAGCTCTGCTCGTCGCCGGAACTCAGCCACAACAGCCACAGCAGCGGACAACAGCTCGGACAGCAGCAGCCACGGCTCCACAGCAGCACCACACGGACAGCAGCAACCACGAACCAGCACGACTACAGGGGAGGAGGAGGAGGAGGAGCAACAGCACGGTCCACGTCGGCTCGCCGGAGAAGAACAACTCGGCACAGGGGAAGGTCAGATTCGTCGGGGAAGAGAAGGGAGCTGGCTGGGCACAGGTGAAGAACTCACACGGGAGAGAGAGAGAGACAACCGAGAGTTAGGGATTTTAATCCCCAAATTCCATTTCCCCCATATTTAAGTAATCCCATAATTAATTTACCATTTTGCCATTATCAACTTATTTGGGGTATTTCAAATTTTATATAAGATTTTAATACGAGTATATAACTATACGTTAGAACCATAATATATAATTATAGTATATAGCAATAGTATATAACTATACAATATAACAATAGTATATAACTATACGATATAACAATAGCATATAGCTATAGTATATAACAATACGATATAACAATAGTATATAACTATACGATATAACCATAGTATATAACTATTCGTTAGAACCATAATATATAATTATAGTATATATCCATAGTATATAACTATACGATATAACAATAGTATATAACTATACGATATAAAATTTGTATATAACCATAGTACGTTAGAACCATAATATATAATTATAGTATATAACTATACGATATAACCATGGTATATAACTATAGTATATAAATGAACGATATAGCAATAGTATATATATAACTACACGATACAACAATAGTATATAACTATACGATATAACCATAGTATATAATTATACGATATAACAATAGTATATAGCTATAGTATATAACTATACGATATAACCATAGTATATAACTATTCGTTAGAACCATAATATATAATTATAGTATATACTATACGATATAACCATAGTATATAACTATACGATATAACAATAGTACATAACTATACGATATAACAATAGTATATAGCTATAGTATATAACTATACGATATAACAATAGTATATAGCTATAGTATATAACTATACGATATAACAATAGTATATATCTATAGTATATAATAATAGTATATAGCTATAGTATATAACAATACGATATAACAATAGTATATAGCTATAGTATATAACTATACGATATAACTATAGGATATAACCATAAGATATAACCAAATTGGATATAACTATAAGATATAACCATAGTATATAACTATAGGATATAACCAAATTGGATATAACTATAAGATATAATCATAATATATAATTATATGATATAACGATATGATATAATCAAATTGGATAGAACTATAAGATATAACCATAGTATATAACTATAGGATATAACCATAAGATATAACCAAATTGGATATAACTATAAGATATAACCATAGTATATAACCATAAGATATAACCAAATTGGATATAACTATAAGATATAACCATAGTATATAACTATAGGATATAACCATAGTATATAACTAAAGGATATAACTGTAATATATAACCATAGTATATAACTATAGGATATAACCAAAGTATATAACTATAGGATATAACGATATGATATAACCAAATTGGATATAACTATACGATATAACCATAGTATATAATTATAGGATATACCCATAAGATATAACCAAACTGGATATAACTATACGATATAACCATAATATATAACTATAGGATATAACCATAGTATATAACTAAAGGATATAACCATAGGATATAACCAAATTGGATATAACTATAAGATATAACCATAGTATATAACTATAGGATATAATCATAGTATATAACTAAAGGATATAACTATAATATATAACCATAGTATATAACTATATGATATAACCATAGTATATAACTAAAGGATATAACCATAGGATATAACTATAGGATATAACCATAAGATATAACCAAATTGGATATAACTTTAAGATATAACCATAGTATATAATTATAGGATATAACGATATGATATAACCTAATTGGATATAACTATAGGATATAACCATAGTATATAACTATAGGATATAACCATAAGATATAACCAAATTGGATATAACTATAAGATATAACCATAGTATATAACTATAGGATATAACCATAAGATATAACCAAATTGGATATAACTATAGGATATAACCATAAGATATAACCAAATTGGATATAACTATAAGATATAACCATAGTATATAACTATAGGATATAACCATAAGATATAACCAAATTGGATATAACTATAAGATATAACCATAGTATATAACTATATGATATAACCATAGTATATAACTAAAAGATATAACTATAGGATATAACCATAAGATATAACCAAATTGGATATAACTATAAGATATAATCATAATATATAATTATATGATATAACGATATGATATAATCAAATTGGATATAAGTATAAGATATAACCATAGTATATAATTATAGGATATAACAATATGATATAACCAAATTGTATATAACTATAAGATATAACCATAGTATATAACTATAGGATATAATCATAGTATATAACTAAAGGATATAACTATAATATATAACCATAGTATATAACTATAGGATATAACCATAGTATATAACTAAAGGATATAACCATAGGATATAACTATAGGATATAACCATAAGATATAACCAAATTGGATATAACTATAAGATATAATCATAATATATAATTATATGATATAACGATATGATATAATCAAATTGGATATAACTATAAGATATAACCATAGTATATAATTATAGGATATAACGATACGATATAACCAAATTGGATATAACTATAAGATATAACCATAGTATATAACTATAGGATATAACCATAAGATATAACCAAATTGGATATAACTATAAGATATAATCATAATATATAACTATATACTATGGTTATATCGTATAGTTATATACTATTGTTATATCGTATAGTTATATATATACTATTGCTATATCGTTCATTTATATACTATAGTTATATACCATGGTTATATCGTATAGTTATATACTATAATTATATATTATGGTTCTAACGTACTATGGTTATATACAAATTTTATATCGTATAGTTATATACTATTGTTATATCGTATAGTTATATACTATGGTTATATACTATAATTATATATTATGGTTCTAACGAATAGTTATATACTATGGTTATATCGTATAGTTATATACTATTGTTATATCGTATTGTTATATACTATAGCTATATGCTATTTTTATGTCGTCTAGTTATATACTATTGTTATATTGTATAGTTATATACTATTGCTATATACTATAATTATATATTATGGTTCTAACGTAGAGTTATATACTCGTATTAAAATCTTATATAAAATTATAGTAGAAAAATGCCGAAAATACCAAAAAATTTCACTACAATGCGCTATATGCTGGGCACCAAATTGTAAAAAAAAATGGTAAGAAGACTTCGTTTTTTGGGCTTTGGAGGGGCAAACGATGTCCGTTTTGGACGAATTTTATATGTACGGATACGTATTGAAATTCTCTACATGATTATGGAAAAAAAAGTGCAATTTTGAAAAAAAAAATTAGTGAAACGCAAGATCCTTGCTTAAGCAAGGATCTTGAGTTTCGCTTTCAAAAAAAAAAAACTGAAACGCAGGTATTTTGCTTAAGCAAAATACCTGCGTTTCGTTCTAGTACAAAAACTCAGTTTCTGGGTACAATTTAGACTCAAACGCGGGTATATAGCTTAAGCAAAATTTCTGCGTTTCAAAGTGTAGTGTATGAAGACAATTTTTGTAGTGTACAAAGAGCCTTCGTAATTAAATTAAAGATAAATTAGATTAGGGGTAGTTTAGCCATTAAAAAGTAAATAAATAAAAAATTTAAAAATATTAAAGAAGGGGTACATTTTTGGAAAGAGGTTATGAAAATGGGATTATTGGGGGATTCTTCTCATGCTCCATGGGTTCTAGATATTAATCTGCAGAAGTTGAAAATTAGGATTAACTTTTATAAGGTAGACAATATCTGATAAAGCAAAGAAGCCAAATCTACGGGACTATAGACTACACATTCCCTTGGATGATTGAAAAGATCCAATCTTGTATTGATCAAAATGGACATTTAAATCTAATTCCCAACATATCAAACATAACAACAAAACTGATGAAACACACATTCAACAATAGAGCAAGTAACACATTATTCTGCTAAAATTTTACATTTATGATTGAAGAATTATTTTTCATCAAAATTATAAAGTATTTCGTTCAGGCCATTCTCAAGTTATAATTTATAGACCGACTCGAATAGTAGGTTCATAAAAATTATTGAGTTGAACTAAGAAAATAAAATTGTCATAACAAAATTATTCATGCAATGAGAATTGAGTTTAAACGAATGATTGAGGAGAACTCAAGATGTAAATGCAAACCTCTACTAAGGAGTCTCTACTGTAGTTTTCCATACTATGAATTTGTTATGAAAATGATTTTGAAGCAGAACACTTCACGCCAGAATTCAATGACCGATAGAGCTGTATTCGCAAAACATTATACAACACGATTGAATAAGTTATTAGGAAAGAAAACATTGTGAGAATACTATATATAATCAACAAGTTTATTTTTATATTTTTAGATGGTTTTTTATTTGATATTATATTTTTATTATACTATTAGATTTTTCATTATTATATTCTGATTATAAATGCTTTCTTCAACGTGTCAGACTTCCCAAAACCATGGACTAGAGAGAGTTTACATCAACACCATTTCAATCGTGAACATGTATTTGTCTATTTGGTGTTGTTTAATTTTTCCTCTTTGTACATTTAGATGTGATTATGAAATTTGGTATTATGGATTTTTTGTTCTTCTACCTACCATGTTCTGAAGGTTGAATTCATCTCTTCTATTTATAAATCTACATATATATACTAAATTAGAACCTAACTACACCACATGACACACCTCATGAAAACTACCACATGTAAACCATATTAAAATTCATGTGTTTTTTTATTTATATTTTTTTGTCTTCACAATATCTAAATCAAAATTCATTTATCTTATTTTGATTATTTGTTTAGATATAAAATTCAATCTAATCATAAATATCTCATCTAAATGATAAATTATATGTACTAGGATAATATAAATTCACGATTTCTATTTCACGCACCGGCAAAATTGTTATTTCACGCACCGGTTCGTCCGTCATGGATCATGTGCATCTGTCCGTGACGGACCAAATGGATCCATCCGTGACAGACGAATCCATTTGATCCGTCACGGATGGATCCATTTGGTCCGTCACGGATGAACATGCTGATCCGCGACACGATTTTGTAATCGCTATAACTTTTGATTCCCTAGTCCAAACGTGCTGAAATTTGGAGGAGTTATAGTTGACATCTTGATAGTTAATCTGGCGTTGGAATCACTCAATTCGGAGTTACGTAGAAAAAGTTATACTTCTCCAAAGACAGGACAAAGAAATAGAGATCTCTTAAGCGTCAAGGCGAGTAGAGATACTTCTCCATTCGTTTATCAACTGATGGCGTTCGAACCTTCTTCTACAAGAAAGAGACGAGGTCGCAAGGCGACTTAAATGATATTGTACTTGCACATTGTAATGCTATTGTGATCCATGATTGCAATGCTATTGTAATCCGACTTAAATGCTATTGTACTCGCCTTGGCGCTTAAGTGATCTCTATTTCCTTGTCCCGTCTTTGAATAAGTATAATATTTTCTACGTAACTCCGAATTGAGTGATTCCAACGTTAGATTAAAGATCAAGATGTCAATTATAACTCCTCCAAATTTCTGCGCGTTTGGACTAGGGAATCAAAAGTTATGGCGATTCCAAAATCGTGTCGCGGATCAATTGAGTAATTCCATGTGTCATGTACATGTTTGGATAAATATAAACTATATATTTAACGGTATATCAATTGATAATATAAGATGATATTGACTAACAAAAAATATTATAATAATTATATTGTTTTAGCATGCTAAAAAATTAGAGAAGGATTATATAGCTCAAGTAAATCATATGTTATTAAAGTAAGAATCAAACGGTTAAACAAATTAAGTTTCTTTTATAAATATGCATGGGAATGATTTATTCCATAAAGGTAACAAAACTTTAAGTAATATATTCATGAAACAATATAAAATATATTTTATTTTATATATTTTATGTATATATATTGCAAAAAATACTATGTGACAGTTTAATTAGTGGCTTAATAAATCTAAAAGTATAGTGCAAGTAATATACACACCGACATTAAAATGAACTATGTTTGGCCAAATTAGAGTTTTGATAATGCTTATAATTTCAATAAGATTGGCCGTACATAAAGATAATAGAAAGCTTCTTCCATCTCGATTGTCAAATGTTTCCCATTTGTTTTGAAGCAATTGTATCCCTTCTTTCTAATGGTTTGAGATATCTCTACTCGCCTTGACGCTTAAGAGATCTTTGTTTCTTTGTCCCATCTTTGGAGAAGTATAACTTTTTCTACGTAAATCCGAATTGAGTAATTCCAATGTCAGATTAAATATCAAGATGTCAACTATACCTCCTCCAAATTTCAGCACGTTTGGACTAGGGAATCAAACGTTATGGCGATTCCAAAATCGTGTCGCGGATCAATTGAGTAATTCCATGTGTCATGTACATGTTTGGATAAATATAAACTATATACTTAACGGTATATCAATTGATAATATAAGATGCTATTGACTAACAAAAATAATTATAATAATTATATTGATAATTAGAGAAGGATTATGTAGCTCAAGTAAATCATATGTTATTAAAGTAAGAATCAGACGGTTAAACAAATTAAGTTTCTTTTATAAATATGCATGAGAATGATTTATTCCATAAAGGTAACAAAACTTTAAGTAATATATTCATGAAACAATATAAAATATATTTTATTTTATATATTTTATGTATATATATTGCAAAAAATACTATGTGACAGTTTAATTAGTGGCTTAATAAATGTAAAAGTATAGTGCAAGTAATATACACACCGACATTAAAATGAACTATGTTTGACCAAATTAGAGTCTTGATAATGCTTATAATTTCAATAAGATTGGCCATACATAAAGATAATAGAAAGCTTCTTCCATCTCGATTGTCAAATGTTTCCCATTTGTTTTGAAGCAATCGTATCCCTTCTTTCTAATGGTTTGAGATATCTCTACTCGCCTTGGCGCTTAAGAGATTTCTATTTCTTTGTCCCGTCTTTGGAGAAGTATAACTTTTTCTACGTAACTCCTAATTGAGTAATTCCAACGTCATATTAAATATCAAGATGTCAACTATACCTCCTCCAAATTTCAGCGCGTTTGGACTAGAGAATCAAACGTTATGGCGATTCCAAAATCGTGTCGCGGATCAATTGAGTAATTCCATGTGTCATGTACATGTTTGGATAAATATAAACTATATACTTAACGGTATATCAATTGATAATATAAGATGCTATTGACTAACAAAAATATTATAATAATTATATTGTTTGAGCATGCTAAAAAATTAGAGAAGGATTATGTAGCTCAAGTAAATAATATGTTATTAAAGTAAGAATCAGACGGTTAAACAAATTAAGTTTCTTTTATAAATATGCATGAGAATGATTTATTCCATAAAGGTAACAAAACTTTAAGTAATATATTCATGAAACAATATAAAATATATTTTATTTTATATATTTTATGTATATATATTGCAAAAAATACTACGTGACAGTTTAATTAGTGGCTTAATAAATCTAAAAGTATAGTGCAAGTAATATACACACCGACATTAAAATAAACTATGTTTGGCCAAATTAGAGTCTTGATAATGCTTATAATTTCAATAAGATTGGCCATACATAAAGATAATAGAAAGCTTATTCCATCTCGATTGTCAAATGTTTCCCATTTGTTTTGAAGCAATCGTATCCCTTCTTTCTAATGGTTTGAGATATCTCTACTCGCCTTCGTGCTTAAGAGATCTCTATTTCTTTGTCCCGTCTTTGGAGAAGTATAACTTTTTCTACGTAACTCTGAATTGAGTAATTCCAACGTCAGATTAAATATCAAGATGTCAACTATACCTCCTCCAAATTTCAGCGCGTTTGGACTAGGGAATCAAACGTTATTGTAACACCCCCAGGCCAGTGGTGCTATAGTGCCATAATCCGGAAGGATTATAAGGCGGGTGAAAAGAAAAAAATGCAAAACATAACCCATATCTATAATATCAAAAGCAGCACAGCGGAAAACCTGTAAAACCTGTCCAGAGTTTGAAACCACCAACAACTTAACATACTGAAATACAACCATTTACAAACAAAAAACCAACAACCAAAAACCAAAACCAATACAACAAATACAACCCATTCAAAGTCCGAAACCAAAACGACACGTCCAACAAGTCAAGTCCAAACCAAAAGAGTAGAGTTCTCGACTCCAAAACCGACGGTGATCAGAATCCTCCTTGCTGGCGCTAAATCTGCAAAGCCTGATTGACTGGGGGACCCGATACCCCAGCCAACCGCGGCACGTAAACCGAGGTTGGTCAGTCTCCAAAGAAGACTATGGCAAGGCTAGCCGAGCCAAAACAGTTTCAAAACCATAGAATTATCACGGCAAGTAACAATACCAAACAACAACCGATCATCATATATATATATATACTTATATATCATAAATACACTTGACTATCATCACACCAACCAATTAACCAACCATACGTCAAAATGCAAACATAAACACACACTATCACAACCGATCAATTACCCATTCTTATCCAATTCTACACGATACTAACCTCTTCCATCCAACCTCAAACTCATCACAAGCATAAATGAAAAGAACGATCCAATCCAACTTCCTCTCCATTACTAATACCTCAAACAACAACTCTATGCACATACACATCTTACGACTGACTTACAACCACAACTAATCAATTAGACTGAACTCACTACTGCACTACACAACAAATTCAATTAACCTTCACAACAACAAACACATAAGCATCAACGATATAATCATTACATAATACAATCAACCAAAATAACGATCCAGGCCAGCCACCCTTCTGGTGCCGCCGATTCGTCAACCTCGACTGCAACTCATACCTCAAACTCAACTCGCATTGGCACACACCCTCAAGATGGAAAACCAATCTATACAGTCAAACAACGCAACCAACCTTCATAATCCACCAGTTACCAACAACAACCATACCAACAGAATTTACCACCTTGACCAGTTACAACCAACAACTATAACACACGAAACTCACAATCACAACCACTATTCAACACACAACCAATATACATACACTCACACACACTCAATCCAACACACACACACGATCCAACACACACACATACACATTCAAGCCAACACACACACACGATCCAACACACACACATGATCCAACACACACATACGTGTCAACAGACACTAATCACATTTAGTCATATTTGACTACCACGTCAATATTTAATCAGATACGCTACAAGACAATTCATATCACACGCACATACCCATTTCATCATCATAACATTCAATCAATACAAACAATAATCAATATATACTAGTCATCACCATATCCGACCAAAGCAACCAAGAAAGATAACTCAACTCATATTCAACCAATCACAAATAATTAAAATATACATATATATCACTTCAAACAACCACTTAATCAGGTACGCAAGCAACCCTTTCACACAATTACCACTTCACAACATCTCCGTCTCCACCCCCACATCACCTAGGTGAGACAATTCACAACATCTCCGTCTCCACCCCCACATCACCAAGGTGAGACAATTCACAACATCTCCGTCTCCATCCCCACATCACCAAGGTGAGACAATTCACAACATCTCCGTCTCCACCCCCACATCACCAAGGTGAGACAATTCACAACATCTCCGTCTCCACCCCCACATCACCAAGGTGAGACAATTCACAACATCTCCGTCTCCACCCCCACATCACCAAGGTGAGACAATTCACAACCTCCAAAACCCACTATCCACACCATACCGACACCAATCAACCAACACAACGACAATCAAAATCACATAACCACACCTTATCACACACCATCACACATTATCACATATCATCACACACACATCATTACATATCATCACACACACATCATCTCACATTATCACATATCCTCACACACACATCACACATCATCACACATTATCACCCGAGCAATTATATAGTCAATCAAACCAATAAAATAGCTCAAGCAATGGTAAAACAATTTATGAAATAAACTAAGCATAAATCAATTTATAAAATATATAAGTTTGCAAGGATCCTCTTGCCTCAAGCTTGACAACCACGACCTCAGAGATCTCCAGTCAACCCGAATGAACCTGCGAAATCAATCCGAGCAAATCCCTGGCATTATTTAACTCATACCGAGTCACGCTTAATAAACCCCCAATTCAAAGCCTTAAAATCATTCCTTAATTAATTAGGTCAATCACACCCAAATCAACCCAATCTCAATCAATTATGCTTGCGCAATACAAATGAACCCAGCAATCAAACTCAATTTCAAACCCCCAAATTCAAACCCTAATATCATACCTTCAAAAATTCAGCAACTCACACACGCAAAAATTAACTCAAGCTCCTCACGAAATTCCTCTTCAATTGTCCACGAAGAACAAATCAATATCAATTTGAACCACTATACAACATCAATTCGAACATCCAATATCAATTCGAACGCACTAAAAATTCAGCAATTCGAATTAACCCAACCCATAAGTTCACCTTGTCGACAACCAAGCGGTAGTCACCGAGGAGCTTTTCGACGCCGGAACTCAGCCACTACGAATCGCAGCTGCACAGCCACCAGTCCACGCACACAACACCAAAAATTCGGCAAACTTGAAGTCTGAAATTTAACAGACCAACACCCCCTTTCTTACCTCGTCGGTGACCGCAATCTCAGCCCCGGGAACACCACCTCTCCCCACCGGAATAGCTGCACGCCGGACTGCAGAAGCACAGCACGGACAACTCAACCACGGACTGCAGCAGCGAGCTCCTCAGCAGCTCGAACGCGGACAACAGACAACGAACCGGCACAGCACGCGGGCTCGCCGGAGGAAGGAGCTGCTCGGCCGGGCACGGAGAAGACCGGTTCGAACGCCGGAGGAAGTGGCTGATTTCGGGAGGAAGAAGAACGTGCTACAGTGCACATGAGAAAAAACTCGGGAGGAAGAAACCGAATTAGGGAGTTAGGGATTTAATTCCCCAAATTCCCATTTTTCCGCTTTTTAACAAATCTCATAATTAAATTTACCAAAATGCCATTATCAACTTATTTGGGGTATTTCAGTTATGGCGATTCCAAAATCGTATCGCGGATCAATTGAGTAATTCCATGTGTCATGTACATGTTTGGATAAATATAAACTATATATTTAACGGTATATCAATTGATAATATAAGATGCTATTGACTAACAAAAAATATTATAATAATTATATTGTTTTAGCATGCTAAAAAATTAGAGAAGGATTATGTAGCTCAAGTAAATCATATGTTATTAAAGTCAGAATCAGACGGTTAAACAAATTAAGTTTCTTTTATAAATATGCATGAGAATGATTTATTCCATAAAGGTAACAAAACTTTAAGTAATATATTCATGAAACAATATAAAATATATTTTATTTTATATATTTTATGTATATATATTGCAAAAAATACTACGTGACAGTTTAATTAGTGGCTTAATAAATCTAAAAGTATAGTACAAGTAATATACACACCGACATTAAAATGAACTATGTTTGGCCAAATTAGAGTCTTGATAATGCTTATAATTTCAATAAGATTGGCCATACATAAAGATAATAGAAAGCTTCTTCCATCTCGATTGTCAAATGTTTCCCATTTGTTTTGAAGCAATCGTATCCCTTCTTTCTAATGGTTTGAGATATCTCTACTCGTCTTGGCGCTTAAGAGATCTCTATTTCTTTGTCCCGTCTTTGGAGAAGTATAACTTTTTCTACGTAACTCAGAATTGAGTAATTCCAACGTCAGTTTAAAGATCAAGATGTCAACTATACCTCCTCCAAATTTCAATGCGTTTGGACTAGGGAATCAAACGTTATGGCGATTTCAAAATCGTGTCGCGGATCAATTGAGTAATTCCATGTGTCATGTACATGTTTGGATAAATATAAACTATATATTTAACGGTATATCAATTGATAATATAAGATGCTATTGACTAACAAAAAATATTATAATAATTATATTGTTTTAGCATGCTAAAAAATTAGAGAATGATTATGTAGCTCAAGTAAATCATATGTTATTAAAGTAAGAATCAGACGGTTAAACAAATTAAGTTTCTTTTATAAATATGCATGAGAATGATTTATTCCATAAAGGTAACAAAACTTTAAGTAATATATTCATGAAACAATATAAAATATATTTTATTTTATATATTTTATGTATATATATTGCAAAAAATACTATGTGACAGTTTAATTAGTGGCTTAATAAATCTAAAAGTATAGTACAAGTAATATACACACCGACATTAAAATGAACTATGTTTGGCCAAATTAGAGTCTTGATAATGCTTATAATTTCAATAAGATTGGCCATACATAAAGATAATAGAAAGCTTCTTCCATCTCGATTGTCAAATGTTTCCCATTTGTTTTGAAGCAATCGTATCCCTTCTTTCTAATGGTTTGAGATATCTCTACTCGCCTTGGCGCTTAAGAGATCTCTATTTCTCTGTCCCGTCTTTGGAGAAGTATAAATTTTTCTACGTAACTCCGAATTGAGTAATTCCAACGTCATATTAAATATCAAGATGTCAACTATACCTCCTCCAAATTTCAGCGCGTTTGGACTAGGGAATCAAACGTTATGGCGATTCCAAAATCGTATCGCGGATCAATTGAGTAATTCCATGTGTCATGTACATGTTTGGATAAATATAAACTATATATTTAACGGTATATCAATTGATAATATAAGATGCTATTGACTAACAAAAAATATTATAATAATTATATTGTTTTAGCATGCTAAAAAATTAGAGAAGGATTATGTAGCTCAAGTAAATCATATGTTATTAAAGTAAGAATCAGACGGTTAAACAAATTAAGTTTCTTTTATAAATATGCATGAGAATGATTTATTCCATAAAGGTAACAAAACTTTAAGTAATATATTCATGAAACAATATAAAATATATTTTATTTTGTATATTTTATGTATATATATTGCAAAAAATACTATGTGACAGTTTAATTAGTGGCTTAATAAATCTAAAAGTATAGTACAAGTAATATACACACCGACATTAAAATGAACTATGTTTGGCCAAATTAGAGTCTTGATAATGCTTATAATTTCAATAAGATTGGCCATACATAAAGATAATAGAACGCTTCTTCCATCTCGATTGTCAAATGTTTCCCATTTGTTTTGAAGCAATCGTATCCCTTCTTTCTAATGGTTTGAGATATCTCTACTCGCCTTGGCGCTTAAGAGATTTCTATTTCTTTGTCCCGTCTTTGGAGAAGTATAACTTTTTCTACGTAACTCCGAATTGAGTAATTCTAACGTCAGATTAAAGATCAAGATGTCAACTATACCTCCTCCAAATTTCAACGCGTTTGGAATAGGGAATCAAACGTTATGGCGATTCCAAAATCGTATTGCGGATCAATTGAGTAATTCCATGTGTCATGTACATGTTTGAATAAATATAAACTATATATTTAACGGTATATCAATTGATAATATAAGATGCTATTGACTAACAAAAAATATTATAATAATTATATTGTTTTAGCATGCTAAAAAGTTAGAGAAGGATTATATAGCTCAAGTAAATCATATGTTATTAAAGTAAGAATCAGACGGTTAAACAAATTAAGTTTCTTTTATAAATATGCATGAGAATGATTTATTCCATAAAGGTAACAAAACTTTAAGTAATATATTCATGAAACAATATAAAATATATTTTATGTATATATATTGCAAAAAATATTATGTGACAGTTTAATTAGTGGCTTAATAAATCTAAAAGTATAGTGCAAGTAATATACACACCGACATTAAAATGAACTATGTTTCGCCAAATTAGAGTCTTGATAATGCTTATAATTTCAATAAGATTGGCCATACATAAAGATAATAGAAAGCTTCTTCCATCTCGATTGTCAAATATTTCCCATTTGTTTTGAAGCAATTGTATCCTTTCTTTCTAATGGTTTGAGATATCTCTACTCGCCTTGGCGCTTAAGAGATCTCTATTTCTTTGTCCCGTTTTTGGAGAAGTATAACTTTTTCTACGTAACTCCGAATTGAGTAATTCCAACGTCAGATTAAAGATCAAGAGGTCAACTATACCTCCTCCAAATTTCAACGCGTTTGGACTAGGGAATGAAACGTTATGAGGATTCCAAAATCGTGTCGCGGATCAATTGAGTAATTCCATGTGTCATGTACATGTTTGGATAAATATAAACTATATATTTAACGATATATCAATTGATAATATAAAATGCTATTGACTAACAAAAAATATTATAATAATTATATTATTTTAGCATGCTAAAAAATTAGAGAAGGATTATGTAGCTCAAGTAAATCATATGTTATTAAAGTAAGAATCAGACAGTTAAACAAATTAAGTTTCTTTTATAAATATGCATGAGAATGATTTATTCCATAAAGGTAACAAAACTTTAAGTAATATATTCATGAAACAATATAAAATATATTTTATTTTATATATTTTATGTATATATATTGCAAAAAATACTATGTGACAGTTTAATTAGTGGCTTAATAAATCTAAAAGTATAGTGCAAGTAATATACACACCGACATTAAAATGAACTATGTTTGGCCAAATTAGAGTCTTGATAATGCTTATAATTTCAATAAGATTGGCCATACATAAAGATAATAGAAAGCTTCTTCCATCTCGATTGTCAAATGTTTCCCATTTGTTTTGAAGCAATCGTATCCCTTCTTTCTAATGGTTTGAGATATCTCTACTCGCCTTGGCGCTTAAGAGATCTCTATTTCTCTGTCCCGTCTTTGGAGAATTATAACTTTTTCTACGTAACTCCGAATTGAGTAATTCCAACGTCATATTAAATATCAAGATTTCAACTATACCTCCTCCAAATTTCAGCGCGTTTGGACTAGGGAATCAAACGTTATGGCGATTCCAAAATCGTATCGCGGATCAATTGAGTAATTTCATGTGTCATGTACATGTTTGGATAAATATAAACTATATATTTAACGGTATATCAATTGATAATATAAGATGCTATTGACTAACAAAAAATATTATAATAATTATATTGTTTTAGCATGCTAAAAAATTAGAGAAGGATTATGTAGCTCAAGTAAATCATATGTTATTAAAGTAAGAATCAGACGGTTAAACAAATTAAGTTTCTTTTATAAATATGCATGAGAATGATTTATTCCATAAAGGTAACAAAACTTTAAGTAATATATTCATGAAACAATATAAAATATATTTTATTTTGTATATTTTATGTATATATATTGCAAAAAATACTATATGACAGTTTAATTAGTGGCTTAATAAATCTAAAAGTATAGTACAAGTAATATACACACCGACATTAAAATGAACTATGTTTGGCCAAATTAGAGTCTTGATAATGCTTATAATTTCAATAAGATTGGCCATACATAAAGATAATAGAAAGCTTCTTCCATCTCGATTGTCAAATGTTTCCCATTTGTTTTGAAGCAATCGTATCCCTTCTTTCTAATGGTTTGAGATATCTCTACTCGCCTTGGCGCTTAAGAGATTTCTATTTCTTTGTCCCGTCTTTGGAGAAGTATAACTTTTTCTACGTAACTCCGAATTGAGTAATTCCAACGTCAGATTAAAGATCAAGATGTCAACTATACCTCCTCCAAATTTCAACGCGTTTGAAATAGGGAATCAAACGTTATGGCGATTCGAAAATCGTGTCGCGGATCAATTGAGTAATTCCATGTGTCATGTACATGTTTGGATAAATATAAACTATATATTTAACGGTATATCAATTGATAATATAAGATGCTATTGACTAACAAAAAATATTATAATAATTATATTGTTTTAGCATGCTAAAAAGTTAGAGAAGGATTATATAGCTCAAGTAAATCATATGTTATTAAAGTAAGAATCAGACGGTTAAACAAATTAAGTTTCTTTTATAAATATGCATGAGAATGATTTATTCCATAAAGGTAACAAAACTTTAAGTAATATATTCATGAAACAATATAAAATATATTTTATGTATATATATTGCAAAAAATATTATGTGACAGTTTAATTAGTGGCTTAATAAATCTAAAAGTATAGTGCAAGTAATATACACACCGACATTAAAATGAACTATGTTTCGCCAAATTAGAGTCTTGATAATGCTTATAATTTCAATAAGATTGGCCATACATAAAGATAATAGAAAGCTTCTTCCATCTCGATTGTCAAATATTTCCCATTTGTTTTGAAGCAATTGTATCATTTCTTTCTAATGGTTTGAGATATCTCTACTCGCCTTGGCGCTTAAGAGATCTCTATTTCTTTGTCCCGTCTTTGGAGAAGTATAACTTTTTCTACGTAACTCCGAATTGAGTAAATCCAACGTCAGATTAAAGATCAAGAGGTCAACTATACCTCCTCCAAATTTCAACGCGTTTGGACTAGGGAATCAAACGTTATGAGGATTCCAAAATCGTGTCGCGGATCAATTGAGTAATTCCATGTGTCATGTACATGTTTGGATAAATATAAACTATATATTTAACGATATATCAATTGATAATATAAAATGCTATTGACTAACAAAAAATATTATAATAATTATATTATTTTAGCATGCTAAAAAATTAGAGAAGGATTATGTAGCTCAAGTAAATCATATGTTATTAAAGTAAGAATCAGACAGCTAAACAAATTAAGTTTCTTTTATAAATATGCATGAGAATGATTTATTCCATAAAGGTAACAAAACTTTAAGTAATATATTCATGAAACAATATAAAATATATTTTATTTTATATATTTTATGTATATATATTGCAAAAAATACTATGTGACAGTTTAATTAGTGGCTTAATAAATCTAAAAGTATAGTGCAAGTAATATACACACCGACATTAAAATGAACTATGTTTGGCCAAATTAGAGTCTTGATAATGCTTATAATTTCAATAAGATTGGCCATACATAAAGATAATAGAAAGCTTCTTCCATCTCGATTGTCAAATGTTTCCCATTTGTTTTGAAGCAATCGTATCCCTTCTTTCTAATGGTTTGAGATATCTCTACTCGCCTTGGCGCTTAAGAGATCTCTATTTCTCTGTCCCGTCTTTGGAGAAGTATAACTTTTTCTACGTAACTCCGAATTGAGTAATTCCAACGTCATATTAAATATCAAGATGTCAACTATACCTCCTCCAAATTTCAGCGCGTTTGGACTAGGGAATCAAACGTTATGGCGATTCCAAAATCGTATCGCGGATCAATTGAGTAATTTCATGTGTCATGTACATGTTTGGATAAATATAAACTATATATTTAACGGTATATCAATTGATAATATAAGATGCTATTGACTAACAAAAAATATTATAATAATTATATTGTTTTAGCATGCTAAAAAATTAGAGAAGGATTATGTAGCTCAAGTAAATCATATGTTATTAAAGTAAGAATCAGACGGTTAAACAAATTAAGTTTCTTTTATAAATATGCATGAGAATGATTTATTCCATAAAGGTAACAAAACTTTAAGTAATATATTCATGAAACAATATAAAATATATTTTATTTTGTATATTTTATGTATATATATTGCAAAAAATACTATGTGACAGTTTAATTAGTGGCTTAATAAATCTAAAAGTATAGTACAAGTAATATACACACCGACATTAAAATGAACTATGTTTGGCCAAATTAGAGTCTTGATAATGCTTATAATTTCAATAAGATTGGCCATACATAAAGATAATAGAAAGCTTCTTCCATCTCGATTGTCAAATGTTTCCCATTTGTTTTGAAGCAATCGTATTCCTTCTTTCTAATGGTTTGAGATATCTCTACTCGCCTTGGCGCTTAAGAGATTTCTATTTCTTTGTCCCGTCTTTGGAGAAGTATAACTTTTTCTACGTAACTCCGAATTGAGTAATTCCAACGTCAGATTAAAGATCAAGATGTCAACTATACCTCCTCCAAATTTCAACGCGTTTGAAATAGGGAATCAAACGTTATGGCGATTCGAAAATCGTGTCGCGGATCAATTGAGTAATTCCATGTGTCATGTACATGTTTGGATAAATATAAACTATATATTTAACGGTATATCAATTGATAATATAAGATGCTATTGACTAACAAAAAATATTATAATAATTATATTGTTTTAGCATGCTAAAAAGTTAGAGAAGGATTATATAGCTCAAGTAAATCATATGTTATTAAAGTAAGAATCAGACGGTTAAACAAATTAAGTTTCTTTTATAAATATGCATGAGAATGATTTATTCCATAAAGGTAACAAAACTTTAAGTAATATATTCATGAAACAATATAAAATATATTTTATGTATATATATTGCAAAAAATATTATGTGACAGTTTAATTAGTGGCTTAATAAATCTAAAAGTATAGTGCAAGTAATATACACACCGACATTAAAATGAACTATGTTTCGCCAAATTAGAGTCTTGATAATGCTTATAATTTCAATAAGATTGGCCATACATAAAGATAATAGAAAGCTTCTTCCATCTCGATTGTCAAATATTTCCCATTTGTTTTGAAGCAATTGTATCCTTTCTTTCTAATGGTTTGAGATATCTCTACTCGCCTTGGCGCTTAAGAGATCTCTATTTCTTTGTCCCGTCTTTGGAGAAGTATAACTTTTTCTACGTAACTCCGAATTGAGTAATTCCAACGTCAGATTAAAGATCAAGAGGTCAACTATACCTCCTCCAAATTTCAACGCGTTTGGACTAGGGAATCAAACGTTATGAGGATTCCAAAATCGTGTCGCGGATCAATTGAGTAATTCCATGTGTCATGTACATGTTTGGATAAATATAAACTATATATTTAACGATATATCAATTGATAATATAAAATGCTATTGACTAACAAAAAATATTATAATAATTATATTATTTTAGCATGCTAAAAAATTAGAGAAGGATTATGTAGCTCAAGTAAATCATATGTTATTAAAGTAAGAATCAGACAGTTAAACAAATTAAGTTTCTTTTATAAATATGCATGAGAATGATTTATTCCATAAAGGTAACAAAACTTTAAGTAATATATTCATGAAACAATATAAAATATATTTTACTTTATATATTTTATGTATATATATTGCAAAAAATACTATGTGACAGTTTAATTAGTGGCTTAATAAATCTAAAAGTATAGTGCAAGTAATATACACACCGACATTAAAATGAACTATGTTTGGCCAAATTAGAGTCTTGATAATGCTTATAATTTCAATAAGATTGGCCATACATAAAGATAATAGAAAGCTTCTTCCATCTCGATTGTCAAATGTTTCCCATTTGTTTTGAAGCAATCGTATCCCTTCTTTCTAATGGTTTGAGATATCTCTACTCGCCTTGGCGCTTAAGAGATCTCTATTTCTCTGTCCCGTCTTTGGAGAAGTATAAATTTTTCTACGTAACTCCGAATTGAGTAATTCCAACGTCATATTAAATATCAAGATGTCAACTATACCTCCTCCAAATTTCAGCGCGTTTGGACTAGGGAATCAAACGTTATGGCGATTCCAAAATCGTATCGCGGATCAATTGAGTAATTTCATGTGTCATGTACATGTTTGGATAAATATAAACTATATATTTAACGGTATATCAATTGATAATATAAGATGCTATTGACTAACAAAAAATATTATAATAATTATATTGTTTTAGCATGCTAAAAAATTAGAGAAGGATTATGTAGCTCAAGTAAATCATATGTTATTAAAGTAAGAATCAGACGGTTAAACAAATTAAGTTTCTTTTATAAATATGCATGAGAATGATTTATTCCATAAAGGTAACAAAACTTTAAGTAATATATTCATGAAACAATATAAAATATATTTTATTTTGTATATTTTATGTATATATATTGCAAAAAATACTATGTGACAGTTTAATTAGTGGCTTAATAAATCTAAAAGTATAGTACAAGTAATATACACACCGACATTAAAATGAACTATGTTTGGCCAAATTAGAGTCTTGATAATGCTTATAATTTCAATAAGATTGGCCATACATAAAGATAATAGAAAGCTTCTTCCATCTCGATTGTCAAATGTTTCCCATTTGTTTTGAAGCAATCGTATCCCTTCTTTCTAATGGTTTGAGATATCTCTACTCGCCTTGGCGCTTAAGAGATTTCTATTTCTTTGTCCCATCTTTGGAGAAGTATAACTTTTTCTACGTAACTCCGAATTGAGTAATTCCAACGTCAGATTAAAGATCAAGATGTCAACTATACCTCCTCCAAATTTCAACGCGTTTGAAATAGGGAATCAAACGTTATGGCGATTCGAAAATCGTGTCGCGGATCAATTGAGTAATTCCATGTGTCATGTACATGTTTGGATAAATATAAACTATATATTTAACGGTATATCAATTGATAATATAAGATGCTATTGACTAACAAAAAATATTATAATAATTATATTGTTTTAGCATGCTAAAAAGTTAGAGAAGGATTATATAGCTCAAGTAAATCATATGTTATTAAAGTAAGAATCAGACGGTTAAACAAATTAAGTTTCTTTTATAAATATGCATGAGAATGATTTATTCCATAAAGGTAACAAAACTTTAAGTAATATATTCATGAAACAATATAAAATATATTTTATGTATATATATTGCAAAAAATATTATGTGACAGTTTAATTAGTGGCTTAATAAATCTAAAAGTATAGTGCAAGTAATATACACACCGACATTAAAATGAACTATGTTTCGCCAAATTAGAGTCTTGATAATGCTTATAATTTCAATAAGATTGGCCATACATAAAGATAATAGAAAGCTTCTTCCATCTCGGTTGTCAAATATTTCCCATTTGTTTTGAAGCAATTGTATCCTTTCTTTCTAATGGTTGAGATATCTCTACTCGCCTTGGCGCTTAAGAGATCTCTATTTCTTTGTCCCGTATTTGGAGAAGTATAACTTTTTCTACGTAACTCCGAATTGAGTAATTCCAACGTCAGATTAAAGATCAAGAGGTCAACTATACCTCCTCCAAATTTCAACGCGTTTGGACTATGGAATCAAACGTTATGACGATTCCAAAATCGTGTCGCGGATCAATTGAGTAATTCCATGTGTCATGTACATGTTTGGATAAATATAAACTATATATTTAACGGTATATCAATTGATAATATAAAATGCTATTGACTAACAAAAAATATTATAATAATTATATTATTTTAGCATGCTAAAAAATTAGAGAAGGATTATGTAGCTCAAGTAAATCATATGTTATTAAAGTAAGAATCAGACGGTTAAACAAATTAAGTTTCTTTTATAAATATGCATGAGAATGATTTATTCCATAAAGGTAACAAAACTTTAAGTAATATATTCATGAAACAATATAAAATATATTTTATTTTATATATTTTATGTATATATATTGTAAAAAATACTATGTGACAGTTTAATTAGTGGCTTAATAAATCTAAAAGTATATTGCAAGTAATATACACACCGACATTAAAATGAACTATGTTTGGCCAAATTAGAGTCTTGATAATGCTTATAATTTCAATAAGATTGGCCATACATAAAGATAATAGAAAGCTTCTTCCATCTCGATTGTCAAATGTTTCCCATTTGTTTTGAAGCAATCGTATCCCTTCTTTCTAATGGTTTGAGATATCTCTACTCGTCTTGGCGCTTAAGAGATCTCTATTTC
The DNA here is from genome assembly GCA_027886185.1 of Rheum nobile. Lineage (NCBI taxonomy): Eukaryota > Viridiplantae > Streptophyta > Magnoliopsida > Caryophyllales > Polygonaceae > Rheum > Rheum nobile. The sequence continues at coordinate 1,158,352 of WOAB01000326.1, read as the reverse complement.
TTTGTCCCGTCTTTGGAGAAGTAAAACGTTTTCTACGTAACTCCGAATTGAGTAATTCCAACGTCAGATTAAAGATCAAGATGTCAACTATACCTCCTCCAAATTTCAGCGCGTTTGGACTAGGGAATCAAAAGTTATGAAGATTCCAAAATCGTGTCGCGGATCAGAATATTCATCCGTGACGCACGGATGGGGTTGGTGCGTCACGGACGATTTACTGTGGTCCGTCACGGACGGAGTGCTTTCGTTCGTCACGGGCGGCTTCATTTGGTACGTCACGTATGAAACAGTGCGCGAAATAGAAATTTGACCCGTGCGTGAAATAGCAAGAGCCTATAAATTTTGCTTTAACTAATAGTATTCAAATATCTCAAAAAAATTAAGTAGATGTTTATTGTTCATGGAACAACCTCATTTCAAAATTAATTTAAGTAGTGTTAAGGACTACGTATTATCATATCTTTTAACTAATTTGTCGCACCTTTGTATTTCTAAATTTACAGGATTACCTATTTTTATATGATTGGTTTCAAACTTTGACTTTTAATTTACTATATATAATATTAAAGTAAAACCTAGCTAAGACCACTTGTTGTTTTGACATTGTGCTATGTCATTTTTTATCAGATGTCTACTCCACATCATGTCATGTTACTAAATTATATTTCTTCTATTATTATTATATAAAATATTTTAGATATGATCTTGATTTCCTTTTCAGTATATAGATTATTCACATTTGATCATGATTTTCATATTAGATAGAATATATTAGGTATTTTTTAAATAATCTCTTTTAATTTTATCATTAATTCGTCACATTTTATTCAAATTCCTTTTAATTCAATTATTTCTAGGTATAAGATATAATTCAATATATTATGTATGTACGAAATTACATTGATTTGTATTAATTGATTATTAGTAGATGTTTCTTTATATTAGCGTACTTATCTTAATTTCATATATATTTTCACTAATTAGATATATTTTTAATTTTTTTAAATGTAAAATAGATATATTTTTAATAATTAAAAAACATATTTATATAAAATTTTACCAAAACCTCGTGCATGGCACGAGAAATAAGCTAATTACCTTCTTAATCACAATCGTGTCGATATTATAACACTTCTGGAAACTCATGCTTCAGGGATCAAGTTGATGAAGCTTGTAGTGAGTTCAAGTTTGAAAAGTGTGTCCATGCATGTAGAGGCAGTTGGTTACTCTGGGGGTATATGGATTCTCTGGAATGAGACTATTGTTCGTTCCAAATCCTTACCATTCACAATCAGTACTTCATCCATACTCGTGTCTTTCTGGGCTTTGAATCTCATCATTCACAATTCAGCTACTCAGCAAAGATCAATGGCATTCACAATCCACCCTTTGTTGGAGGGGACTTTAATAGTATTCTGACATTGGGGGAAGGCAATGAGGTGAAAATATCCTTTCCCCTGATTCACATTTGTTTGTTGATTGGGTAAACAAAACACAACTCATTGACATGATGAGTTTCTACAACTCCTTTTATACTTGGCGCAGGGGAACTACTAACACTAACCGGATTCCAAAGCGACTCGATAAGGTCTTTGTGAACCTCCCAGGTTGTCTTTGATGGGAGGAAGGCCACGTGAGACACGTGCCTACCATTCGATCGGACCACAACCCCCTGCTACTATGCCTTTCCAGTGAGTTTGAGATAAATCATAACCGCAAGCCTTTTAGATTTGAAGCAACCTAGATCCTCCATCCAAACTTTCTAGATTTTGTGAGTGGTAGCACATAACTTTGTGAGTGGCAGCACATAAATTAAGATGAAACTAGACTTCTAAAACATGTATATATTTTATACATAATTTAAGAGTCTAATTGCATCTTATATTAGATTATTTTCATTTATATTTTATGTGTTTTACAATTAATTTTGCTTTATGTTATATTTGGAGTCTATATTCGTACTTTTATATGCTTCAGACATTTTAGGACAATTTTGAAGGTGATTCGGGACTATATATTGGATGGCTGACGTGGCTAAAATATGCAATGCAAATATCGTTGAATAGCCTAATCAAAGTAAAAGTCCTAACAAACCTACTAAACAGGTGTATAGCAAGCAAGCAAGGGTCGAACCCACAGGGAGGAAGTAATCAATCTATGTGTTTATAAGCATGCAAAGTAACAAGGGGGGTTTTGATTATCAAAACAGTAAAGTAAACAGCTTTGGTTGATTTGAGAATATGATTGGGGAAAGTAGTTCCACTAGAACGAGATCCACAATACAGAGACGTAGGTCGATCACTGAAATCTATTCAATCCAAGTTCTTTAACTATTCTTATGGTTGTTCTCACCCTGATCTTAAGTACTACCAATTCTCACAGTTGTTGATAGACTTATCACAATATCAATGGAAGAAAACCTTACCACTAACAAAGCAATAGCAATACACACAAGGATATAGGATACATGCAAATAGAAGAAAACCTTACTACTTAACATGCAAATAATTCTCACTCACAATTGCACACTCGTATTCCACTATATGCAACAATCGTGTTTGCTACTAGATATGCACTCGTATTCCACCATATGCAAACCCTAGCAATTTGATAAATATTACTCAACCTAGTTGGCCAGACTATAAAGAATAACGATAAATCAATAATCAATATCACCAAGAGAATTAAACCAACACATATAAGAATAAGAACAAGAACAAGGAATAGAAATCTCACAACCGAATCAACTGTATTGCTTCAAACGTCTAGTAGAACAAAGGGTGTTTAGTTCTCCATGGGTTAAAACCCTAGAGGTAGAATGAGAACGAGTCTCTAGATTTCTCGATTGTGGCAACTAGGTTAACTAAAGTTGTTTTTAACCTAATTCTAAAAAGTGTAAAAATAATAAAATAATAATCATAAAAATAATAACCAAAAATAAACAAACGAAATAGGAAATTAATCCCGCATCTCGGTCTTTTCTCTCGTGGAAGCAGCTCGTCCCAGCACGGCCCAACAGCAGCTGCAACATCCTCGGCCCATTCCGGCAGCGCGGCCCACATCAACATATGCATCAGCTGTAACACCCCCAAATCGTAACCCATTTGGAAAGGTATTACCGCCAGTGACCTCGGTGTTCCTTACCGAAGCCACCCAAGGCTTTACCGGAAATACACAAATCATGAAATACAAATGATATAAAATCATTGTAATATTTAATTAAATCATGAATCCCGGGATTACATCCCAATCCCGAATATGACAAATATACAGAGTTAAATCAAACACAGGGGAAGTCTTTCTTAAAATATTACAAAAAGGGTTGTGATCTCTATGATCACCTGCCCAAGGATCTCAACCTGATTAAAATCATTAAAACATCAAAACAACCGTCATCTTCATAGTCAATCTAGTCTCCTCATATCTGCGTTCTATCTGATGTGCCGAATCGAACGGATGACACCAGCCCACATGCGGAGAACAATGTTCGTGGGTTAGTCTAATGAAAGACTATGCAAGGGTACAAAGCAGAAGGTTCGAGTAGTCGTATTAGGTTAGACTCATCGTTTCTCGAATAATAACCGATAACGATAGTCAACCACCATACTTCTACTGGAATATATCAAAAGACATGATCAAGAGAAGACTCCAACGGAATTGAGTCTTATAGGAAAATATCCAAGAGAAGACTCCAAAAGATTGAGTCTTTCGGAAACATGACAATTGTCTGGAACATTATAGTTTCATATGTATATACATAACGTTAAAAACTGACTGAGATGCTTCGGTTCACGACCAACCTCACCGTATAATGCGAATCACCGCATGATGCGACTCCAGATTGGAAAGAGAACGTACTACATTCAAGTCTAAACGAGTTTTCCTAGCCGCACTATTACTTAGCTGCGTTACTCGTCGAGGTATATTAATCATGTGCAAACCTATGGAACTTATCTTATTTAATTCCAAAACACACAATTACGTTATAAACTGTTAGGATCAGCTCGTCCCGAGACGAGAGATCTTTTGGGAACACTCCCAAGATTTGTGACACTGTTTAAGTGCACCACCTCTTCACCCGAGTAAAGAGGTAGGTCATGACCATCCAATTGGTATTAGGTGGGGACGAGCCACCTCTCTACCTGATTATAAAGAAACGACTGGACTCCAGGGCCTCAGTGACGTTCCTACGAATACTCGTTCTAACTAAACAGTTCAGAACAGTCAAATAATCATATTAAAGCCATCACGGCTAACATCATAGATATATTTCAATCTAGGTATATATATATATAATAGCGTTGTTCTAGCAGATATACAACCTATTATAATATCCATTTTAATTTCCAAAGATAGTTTCATAAAACTATTCCCAGACATGAACAATGATCAATCCAAATTAATTAACAATTAAGCAATTGATAATTAATGGAAATATGGAATGATAAGCAAGAGCGAACCGCCACTTGCCTTAGATCCGACGAAAGCTTCGCACATTTAGAATTAAAGGGTTTCCGAGTCTGGAACGGGAACAGATCCTGGATAATAAATCCATATGGAACGACCCATAACAAGACCCTAAATTAGATTTAATATCTATATATACGAATCTAATGGAATTCGAAACGATTAATCAAGGAACCAAGCTTTGATCCATGCCTAAACACCCAAAACACACACTCGGCACCATGAACCACGCTTGCCGCGGGGTGCGGCGGTCATGGGGCCGCGGGGTGCGGTGCACAGGCAGGGGCGAAAGACAGCGGTGGCAACGAGGAGAACTCACCCAAATCGACCCCTTTAGGCTTCGATTCTTCTTGGTTCGAGTCTACCACCCTCTTAAGCTACCAACAAGCTCTAAGAACCTCCTGAAAACGGATCAAAATAAGGTCGAGATGACCACACAAATCGGGTTCAAAGTTCAGCAAAAGTCACGAAATTCAGAGGTGAAAAAAGTGAGCTTCAAGGGTTTTCTTACCAACTTTTGATCGACTTCCACTTTGAATCGATCTTGGCTGATCTTCCCACCCTTTTAAGCTACACCTCACCTTCAAGATGCAACTTCTATCTGCTCGAACGAATGACATAATCGTCCACAAACGAGGCTCAAAGTTCAGCTCAGAAGTTGATTTATGGGTTTTTGACAGCAAAAAGGTGGTGAGGAGCCGACTTCTGGCTTCTCTCACGACTTCGCCTCTCCTTTTATAGGCAAACCACGAAGAGCCTTCTGAAGACAAGTACCCCATGAGGTGTACCAGCTAGGCCAATAGCCCCGGTGAGTCACCTAAGCTAGTTTGCCAGCCGTGCCAAAATGCTTGCCAGATGCTGAATTTCTGGGCTTTTGACAGAAGAAGATGGTGAGGAGCCGACTTCTGGCTTCTCCCACGACTTCGTCTCTTCATTTATTGGCAAACCATGAAGACTAATCTGAAGATAAGTATACCAAGAGGTGTCCAAGCTAGGCCAAGTAGCCCCGATGAGTCATCCAAGCTAGTTTCCAGCTGCCTCAAGTTGGCTTGCAAGTTGCTGAAATGTTTGCTGATTTTTGGCTAAGGCATGGGCCGAATTCCCACTTTGCCCTTATTTACCTTAAGTGGTAAATTTTACTTAACCCCGGGTTAAATATATTTGTACACGAACGATCATTTAACCCAAAAATACGTTAACTGTATTTTATATTGCTCAGAAAAATATTACAGAAGCCAAACATTACACAGAATGTTCGTATCTCTTCAAAATTAATCTGATTAGCAATATGGCTTAAGAAAAATTCAAAATTTATTCGTACAAATATACGGGATATTACATCAGCGCTGACCAACTCATGACATCATCGCAATCTCTTTCCAGCTTCACTTTTCGCTGCTTCACGCGTGAATTCTTCAATTGGGCTTCTTCCAATTGTTTGGGCCTCTCTTCATCTTCACGGCCCATCTTCAATTCCAACACGCGGGCTCGAAATTAATTTCCCTGCTTTGCCTCAAGTGATGGCCGCGGGGCGGCACCCTTCTCTGAGACATACCACCGGGTCGCGGTGGCTCTGGTGCGGGGCGGTGACACTCGCCCACTCCTTTCTTCAACTCTTCTTCTTCTCTTCCGCTCTTCCATACTACCAAGTGTTGGTAGCCTTCTTCAATTAGTCTTCAAACGGATCCTCATCATCTTCATCCTTCATTAAGCTGTAAATCCCTGGATATCTTCAATTCTCTCCACATCTTTTGGATTACAGACTTAACCCTAAATCTAGTCATAAACTCCTCTAAGTAATGCTAATAATTGCTAGTTAAGGTGTATGAAATGACACCTATCAATGGCCAAGAAGACGAGGATCCTGAATAAAAACTATAACATTTTTGCTCCCTGGGAAATATATGTTGAACTAGTTTAGCTAGACAATTTCTTTGGGCCTATTTTTGGGTGGTCTCATGTGTACAAGAAAAGGAGTGGCCTAACTCAATTTGATAGAAACGGTGTTGACAACTTGGAGTCGGGGAGCGGATGGGGTTGCACAAGTGAGAATATATCTTTTATCTATATATGATCATATATGTGCAATCCTGACGATGTGAATGTAAATAAAATTATTCTTTGTTGTAATTGAAATAGTATTTGATTCATTCCTACTTAGTTTTATTCCTATAGTAGCGCAAGCGAAATGGATTTCTATTAGGGTTTGAGACCGACAAGAGATAAAAATAATAGGATACTCAGATAAGATATGAGACCAACATTAGATTATTCTTATCAAATCCCTATGAGTTGAACCTGAATGTTATTTATGCAATAACAACTTAATTATTCTTGAGGATTTAGCTATCATAGATGTTCTAGGTTTGTCTGAACTTCATGGAACGTGACAATGAATGTTATTTCAATTTATCCATAGACTCTAAGTGCTTAAAGGGTTTGAAGGTGATTAGCTCTACGCGACAACAATTGTTAGGTAGATTCAGACACGTTTACTATCATATGACAGGAGTTAGTAGATTACGTTAGACGGCTTACCATCAAATAATTTGGACTAAATTCAGTGAAGTGTTATTTTATTTACTAAAGCATTGTTTTGGTGATCCTTAACCAAAGACACATTTACCCCACTGTTTTTTACCCTTTTTATTTATTTTTATTAGTTAGATTAGTTATAGAATTATCCAATTCTTTATTTTTACAGCCTAGTTCATCGGTAGAGTTTTAATTAATATTATATTGGTCTATGTAAGATCGATAATTGACTATTACAACTGATCTCATACATTTGTGAGTAGGTTTTAGCCACATCAGTGAGCGACTCTTGGCTCAGAGACACTGAAACCTCCCAAGTTCTTGTCTCCTTAAAGTGGCTCTCCAGCAATAGAACATGAAAGTCTTCAGTAATATCCATCGGCAAAAATTTGAATTGGTGGCTCGCATTGAGGGCATCCAACGAGCTCTTGATTAGAGAACTCATCAGGGCCTGCTTATCCTCGATGCCCAACTCCATACTGATTTGGACCAGACTCTTGCCCAAGAGGAGACTCTCTAGTATCAAAAAGCACGCCAAAACTGGATCGAACTCGGCGGCCGCAACACCAAATTCTTCCACACCAGCACTATCATTAGGAGACGGCACAATAAAATCTCAGTTGTGCGTATTGACTATGAGAACTAGGAGGTTGGTTAGGTGAATCTTGAACAAATTGTCATGTACTCATGTCCTTCTTTACTCTGTTGTACACTCTTCGTGATTTTGACAGACCTTTCATTCCCATGCTTAGGGAGGCTTCCCCTTGATTCATGATGCTATTGTTGAGGTACTCGATCAGGCCCCCATAGATTCGAAAATATGGCAAGCTCTGAAAGCCATGGGCTCTTATAAAGTCATGGGCCCGACGGTTTACAACGTGAGAAATTCAGTTTGTTAGTCTATCCGAGCCTTCTTCGCCACAAAGAAACTGCAACTTTCAGTCAATGACACTGTGATCACCCTTATTGGTAAGGTGGTAAACCCGAATTCATCATCCAATTCCGCTTGATATGTCTATGTAATGTGCACTATAAGATACTCACAAAGCTCCTTGCCAATAGACTTCAACCAATAATGAATACGATCATTGGGTTGACTCAGAGCAATTTTCTCCATGGCCAAGCCATCACTGATAACACTATTCTGTTGCAAGAAATTGTGCGTTCGATGCGTAACAAACGCAATGGAAAAGGATGGATGATCCTAAAGTTGGACCTTGATAAAGCCTACGACGCATTCGATGGGATTTTGTGATGGATACTCTTCGTGGTGTGGGTCTGTCTGAGATTTGGATTGATTGGATTTTGGGGTGTATTTCTGTAGAAACACTATTCCTGAATCAAACAGAATTAATAAACTGCGGAAATTAAACGCACAATAACAGTAAATAAAACAGCGGAAGACTACCGAACGGTATTCGGAGTGAATCTGGTTACAGAGGCGAGACGAATCTCTATCCTTAAATCTGAAATCACTCCGTATTGCGATGGTTCTGTAGCGATCAGAATCCCATGATACAAATGTGATTGCTCTTCTGTGTTGCACAATCAAACCTCAAAAGCCTTACGAACTTGTTTCTGTGTGTACTCTCAGACTCTAAAACATAGAAGGAGAAAGACGAGATGTGGAGATCGTTTTCGTATGTTGATGAATGAGCGCAGAGAGCTCTCTTTAAAGAGACGTTGGAGCACCAACTGAGTGGAGGAGAAGAAGGTGAGAGCACTTCAGCAACTGCCCCGGATTCTCTCTGAGAATGGGTCAAAGTTGATCGGTCCAAAAAGTAGCATTGGCTGGCCAGCCCAAGCTACGTATTGGGCCTAAGGCCCAAGCCGATCCAACCTGGCCCGGCCCAAGCCCAGGCTCAGCCCGCCCGGTCCGGCCCGACGCGACTCGACTCGGCGCGCGTGTGGTCTTGATGAGCTAGGTCCTCTCTCCATTACACATGAGTGGTGACCCAAGGCCACAACCTTGGATCCATTTTCCTAGTATATATACTAGTGAGTTTTTCTCCAAACTTTCAATGTGGGACAAACTTTTACCCCAACATTTTCCCAAGTTATGCATTGAATGCAACCAACTTTGGGCCTCCATTTCTCATTCAAACGGAATTCATTTTTATCGTATGAGTACATTATGAGAATGTGCTCGCGTAGACGAAGCCAATGCTTCCATTTTCTGGTGTTTTCATTGGCCGGAGCCCACCGGAATTGTGCCCGGAAAAGTTACCGGCGCCACATTAAAAATGAGTTCCAACAATCCCCCACATGAATAGAAATGATTCTAAACATATGTTAAAAGACAGAAAGACTTTTGATAGTACAGTCGAAGAATCACTGCATCTGGGCTGGTAGCTTTTTTCAGCCTTGAACCACCCATAGTGAGTAGCTATCGGATTTACTCGACCAGGTAGTGAACATGATGTATTGAACCACCCGGGCTTTGGTGTAAACCGAAACAATAGCTATCACACAGTTTCATCTTCTCACAGAACTAAGTTTTTTTGTTGTGTTCATTTTGGCCTTGAACATCCCTGGTTATTCATGAGTAAACTTGGAGAATTTAGCCTCTCTTCATTCTCCTAGAAACGGCCCCATTTCACACTCATAAGGTGATTGACCATAAAGAGTATCCTGTCATACCCCACTTTTATTTCAAAGCTATGGAATCATTAAAAGCCAAGCTTAACCTTAACTCATACAGGTAGCATTGTTCATTATCCTAGGAACTGGGAGGAGAACTGAGTCTCCCAGTGCTCATCTGGATTCATCTTGATTTAGTTTTCCCTTTGAACCTACATCTTGGGATCTCCAGTCACGTAGGTGGGGTTTTCCATCAAGCATCCTCTTTGGTCATAGGCTTTAAACCCATTCCTCTTGATGATTTGACAACTTGATCTCGTGACAAACCTTTAGTTAATGGATCCGCTAAGTTGTCAGCCGATTTGATATAATCTATTGAGATTACACCATTCGAGAGTAGTTGTCTAATGGTTTTGTGTCGTCTTCTTATATGACGTGACTTACCATTGTACAAACGACTCAGTGCCCGTGCTATAGCCGATTGACTATCACAGTGTACACATAATGTTGGCACTGGTTTATCCCACATCGGGATATCTTCCAAAAATTTCTGAAGCCATTCAGCTTCCTCTGCTGCTTTGTCTAAAGCAATAAACTCAGACTCCATAGTGGATCTGGCCAACAGTGTTTGTTTGGAAGATTTCCATGATACTGCCGCACCACCAAGTGTAAATACATATCCACTTGTGGATTTTGAGTTTCTAGAATCTGATATCCAGTTTGCATCACTGTATCCTTCCAGAACTACTGGGTATTTGCCATAGTGCAGCCCATAACTTTGAGTATATCGTAAGTAGTTCAATACTCTAGTTATTTATTTCCAGTGTTTGTGTCCTGGATTACTTGTGTAGCGACTTAGTATATTTACTGAGTGCACCAAGTCAGGTCTTGTGCAATTGGTCAAGTACATCAGACTTCCAATCACACGTGCATACTCCAGTTGTGACACTACATCCCCCGAGTTCTTAGTCAAGTGGAGATGAGGGTCCACGGGACTCTTTGCAGTCCCACTTGAGTAGTTCTTGAATCTCTCAAGTACTTTTTCAGCATAGTGAGCTTGAGACAGGATAATTCCTTCAGAATGTCTAGTGATTTTGATCCCTAGTATAACATATGCTAGTCCCAAGTCTTTCATGTCAAACTTCCCACTAAGCATGCTCTTAGTTCGGTTGATCGTGTCTTTATTGCTTCCAATAATGAGCATGTCATCTACGTACAAACACAGCAAAATGTATCCATTTAGAGTGTTTTTGAAGTAGATGCATTTGTCACATTCATTGATGTTGAACCCATTTGACATCATTACATTGTCAAATTTTTCATGCCATTGTTTTGGAGCTTGTTTGAGTCCATATAGGGACTTTACAAGTCTGCACACCTTGTGTTCCTGTCCAGGGACAACATAACCCTTAGGTTGTTTCATATATATCTCATCTTCTAATTCTCTGTTTAGAAAGGCAGTTTTCACATCCATTTGATGGATTTCAAGGTTTCGTAATGCTGCTATTGCTATTAGCATTCTGATTGAAGTTATTCTCGTAACCGGAGAATAAGTGTTAAAGAAATCCAAGCCCTCTTTTTGTCGGAATCCTTGCACCACAAGCCTAGCCTTGTGCTTCTCTATTGAGCCATCAATTTTCAATTTTGTTTTGAAAATCCATTTGCACCCAAGTGCTTTATACCCTTGTGGCAAATCGACTAACTCCCATGTATGGTTCTGCATAATGGAGTCTATTTCTCTTTTGACTGCTTCCTTCCATGAAGGTGCATCAGGTGTAGACATGGCTTCTTTGAATGTTCTAGGCTCATTCTCTAAAAGAAAAGCCGTTATGAACTCATGCCCAAAGGATTTCTCCTTTCGAGCTCTTTTGCTTCGTCTAGGTTAATCTTCTGTTTCATTTATAGAAGTGTTTGCTTCTCTTTGTTCACGAGTTCGTTTCGGATGTTCTTTATCCTTGCACGGAAACACATGTTCAAAGAAGGACGCATTCCTTGATTCCATTATTGTATTTGCATGTATGTCTGGTATGTCAGATTTATATACCAAAAACCGATAAGCACTACTGTTGTGTGCATATCCTATGAAAATACAATCAACGGTCTTAGGTCCGATTGTGACCTTTTTAGGAGGTGGTACTGCCACTTTTGCTAGGCACCCCCACACTTTGAGGTATTTGTACGATGGTACGTTACATTTCCAAAGTTCATATGGCGTCTTGCTAGTAACATTATGCGGTATCTTGTTGAGGATATAATTGGTGGTAAGCAATGCTTCCCCCCACATGTTCTGGGGTAACCCAGATTCCTGCAACATTGCATTCATCATCTCTTTCAGAGTTCGGTTCTTTCGTTCCGTAGCTCTGTTAGAATCTGGTGAGTAGGGAGCAGTTGTTTGATGAATAATCTCGTGTTCTCTACAGAACGCGTTGAAAGGTTCATCATACTCGCCTCCTCTATCACTTCTGATTATTTTTATGGTTGTGCTAAGTTGGTTTTCAACTTCCAACTTGTATTCCTTGAATTTTTCCAAGGCTTCATCCTTGCTTCTTAGCAAGTATACATAACAGTATTTTGTGCAATCATCGATAAAGGTCATGAAATACTTTTTACCGCCTCTAGTTTACACAAATTTTAAATCACACAGATCTATGTGTATTAAACCTAGAAGTTCGGTTGTTCTCTCTACATGTAGGGATGGCGTTTTTGTGAGTTTGGCATGTACGCATACTTCACATTTGTGTTTACTTGATTTGCATTTCAGAATCAGGTTTTTGTTAATTAGTCTTTGTATAGACTTTAATTCACATGCCCTAATCGTTCATGCTAAATATTAAAAGACTCAACAATATAAGCAATAGGATTATTCTTATTCATTGAAACATCGGATATAATAGATTTTGGGATGACTGTCATTACATTCAATTTGACCAGTCCATCCTTTACATATCCATTTCCCAAATAAACTCCATTCTTAGAGAGAGCTAGCTTGTCAGACACGAACTTCACCGCGGAGCCGTTCTTGCCCAGCAAAGTGTCGGAGATCAGATTCTTCCTTATTTCTGGCACATGCATGACATTGTTGAGAGTCGGCTCCTTCTCGGAAGTCAGCTTCAACACCACTTTGCCATGACCTTCTACCTTGGATGTGAACGAGTTCCCCATAAATAGATGCTCGTCGCTCTTGCTCTGCTGATAAGTGGTGAACATTCCCCTGTCAGAGCAGATATGTCTGGTAGCACCTGTATTATACCACCATTCCATTGGGTTGCTTCCAACCATGTTGACTTCAGACACTACATCACACAGATCTGCATCCGAGAGCATGCCTTCAGTCATGTTGACTTGGGATTTCCCCTTATCCTTGCGTGGATCAGCCTTGATTTGACATTCGTCAGCCTTGTGACCCATTTTACCACACTTATGGCATTTCCCACTGAACTTCTTAGTTGGTTGCTTCTTGAAATTATTGGAGCTTTGGGGTTGGAACTTTCGTTTCTTCCCTTTGTCCTTGTGTTCAGCCAAGTTGGCCTTCTATTCAACAGTCTGAACATCATCTGCTTTGCGGTTTGTTGACTCAATCCGCAGCCTGACAATCAGGTATTCAACGGTCATCGCCTTTCGCTTGTGCTTTAGGTAGCTCTTGAAATCCTTCCAACCTGGAGGGAGTTTCTCAATGAACATAGCCACCTGGAAGGTCTCACAGATTGACATTCCTTCAGCAATGATCTCATGCGTGAGAAGTTGCAGCTCTTCAACTTGCTCCATGATGGGCTTAGAGTCCACCATTTTGAAGTCCAGAAACTTCGCCACTGCGAACTTCTTGGAGCCTACATCCTCAGACTTGTACTTCTTTTCCAAGGCAACCCAGAGTTCCTTGGAAGTCTTGATCTTGCTATACACATTGTACAGTGAATCTATCAGGCGGCTTTGAACCCAACCTTTGCACAGAAAATCCCCATGAGTCCAAGCCTCAACGTTGGCTAGGGCGAACGGATCTGTATTGTGAGGCGAAAGCACAGGCTTATCCTCATTCAGATACTTCTCGAGCTTCAGTGTGGTTAGAAAGAAGAACATCTTCTGCTGCCATGTTTTGAAGCCAGTTCCATCGAACTTTTCTGGCATCAGCCCTGCATTTACAGCACCAGGCATATGGACTGTCGGTTGGACAGTCTGAAAAGCAGTCGGGTGGACAACCTGATTAGCATCAGTTCCGACCCTGGTGACTTGCAGATTCGCCGCTGGCAGATTTACTGCTGGCAAATTCGCCACTGGCAAATTCACAGCAGACAGACCACTCCCAAACTGAATTTGGGGTATCGACTCAGCAGAATTTCCATTACCGGCTCCAGGAACATCAGCAGATCCAAAAGTAGTTTTCTCAATCATATCAGCCATACTATCAGAATCTGTTTACACACAAGTAAATCAGAATTAGTATGATGACCGAAAATACGAAGCAATTTAAATACGAATTAAATTGCAGAATCAAATGTAATTTTTTTCGATTTTTCTGTACACCAGTACAGATGGCCGAATGGATTTCAGATACAGATTTGAATTAAATTCCAGAAGCAATTTTTTCCTGCGACAACAGGTTAGAAACTGCAAATACAGAAATTCCATGCGCTGTGTATAAACTCAGAAACAAAAATTCGTTAGTGCGTAAAGCAGTTTAATCGAAATTTCAGAATTAAGATTGTAGGAACACTATTCCTGAATCGAACAGAATTAATAAACTGCAGAAATTAAATGCACAATAACAGTAAATAAAACAGCGGAAGACTATCGAACAGTATTCGGATTGAATCTGGTTGCATAGGCGAGACGGATCTCTATCCTTAATTCTGAAATTGCTCCATATTACGACGGTTCTGTAGCGATCCGAATCCCAAGATACAACTACGATTGCTCTTCTATGTTGCACAATCAAACCTCAGAAGCCTTGCAAACTTGTTTTTGTGTGTACTCTCAGACTCTAAAACAGAGAAGGAGAAAGACGAGATGTGGAGATCGTTTTCGGATGAGCACAGAGAGCTCTCTTTAAAGAGACGTTGGAGCACCAACTGAGTGGAGGAGAAGAAGGTGGGAGCACTTCAGCAACTGCCCCGGATTCTCTCTAAGAATGGGTCAAAGCTGTTAGTTGCCCCGGAGGGTACGTATTGGGCCCAAGGACCAATCCGATCCAACCCGGCCCACGCCCATGCCCAGACGCGACGCGACTCGGCTCGGTGCACATGTGGTCTTGATGAGCTATGTCCTCTCTCCATTACACATGGGTGGTGACCCAAGGCCACAACCATGGATCCATTTTCCTAGTATATATACTAGTGAGTTTTTCTCCAAACTTTCAATGTGGGACAAACTTTTATCCCAACATTTTCTCAAGTTATGCATTGCATGTAGAGCTGTCAATCGGGTCGGTCAAGTCGGATTCCGTTCGGTTATTTCGGGTTCGAGTTGAGAACGGGTCGGGTCATTTCGGATAACAGGTCAAGTCGGTCGGGTCATTACAGGTCAGCGGGCGGTTCGGGTTAACCAACGGGTCAAGAGCGTCATTTTTTAAATATTTTGTTCACTATTTAAATATTATTGAATAGTTAAAAACTATTTTAAATATATCAAAATAAGTTGAAATGAATTAAAATAATAATAATATTATCAATTATTTTAATATAATTGATATTAGTAGACCAAAATCATATATATTTTTTATTTTTAAATTTTATTATATTAATTTATAAATTTCTACATTATAAAAACTTATATAAGTACAACAATGTTCTTTTTTTAGGATATTAAGCATATTATCATTATTTATATGTCATTTATCATATATATATTATGTTATATTTTTTTAATACTCCACATTTATTCATTAATCGGGTCGGGTTCGGGTTGGTCGGGTTCGGTCTTGGTAAATTCGGGTTCGGTAACTTCGGGTTATCAAAAAATTCGGTCAGGTCGGGTCGGGTCCAAAAGCGGGTCGGTCAGGTCGGTAAAACGGGTTCGGTCACTTTTTGACAGCTCTAATAGACATCCATTTCAGATAAATGACATATAAATAATGATAATATGCTTAATATCCTAAAAAAAGAACATTGTTGTACTTATATAGTTTTTTATAATGTAAAAATTTATAAATTAATATAATAAAAAATTAAAAATTAAAATAAAATATGATTTTGGTCTACTAATATCAATTATATTAAAATAATTGATAATATTATTATTATTTTAATTCATTTCAACTTATTTTGACATATTTAAAATAGTTTTTAACTATTCAATAATATTTAAATAGTGAACAAAATATTTAAAAAATGACGCTCTTGACCAGTTGGTTAACCCGAACCGTCCGCTGACTTGTAATGACCTGACCGACTTGACCTGTTATCCGAAATGACCCGACCCGTTCTCAACCCGAACCCGAAATAACCGAACCGAACCCGACTTGACCGACCCGATTGACAGCTCTATTGTCTATGGATAGAGAAAAACGTAATTAGAATTATGATATTTTTTTTAACCAGCCAATTTTTAAATATTTTTTTTTTAAAAAAAAAACAGACGACTAGGAATAAATCCTGGTCGTCCGTGGCATGCCACGCGACGCGCTAGCGCGCGCCAATCATCCAGCGCCGCGTGGCACTGTCATGCCAGATAAAGCTTGCGCCGCGTTTGGAGCATGACCTGAACGACGTTGTTTTGGCCTCGCGCGGAGGCAAAAAAAACTTAAAAACCAAACAAGCCTCTATAAAAGTTTGTATGGAACGGTTCCATTTTTGGGCTAAAATTCGGGACTCCTGCGAAGTCTTTTAGCCTAATTTTAATATTTTAATGTAAACTTCCTAAAAACCCTCTATTCTACCCATGATAAAAATGCTCTTATAGTTTAAAATGGATACAGTGTACAACTCTGCTCTGTATTCGACAAGTTAAACCCATCCCTCGGATCTCTAGGTGGTCAGCGTTTTACAGGGACAAGAACTCATTTACACTTGGTGTAAATGAGTATCTTTTACACCTTTTTGTCTTATTCAAACAAAAATGGTAAAAAATGGTGAAAGATCCAAAAATGGAAAAAAATTGTACCAATTAAATGATGAAGTGGGACCCCCTTTTGACTGAAATTAAAAATTTGATCCAAAATTTTCAATTTGAACAAAATTTGAAGATTTGAAATGAAACCCACTTTTGATTCCAGTTTTTGGTTAGGGTTTGCTCTCTCCCGTCTCCCCCTCTCACCTCACCTCGCTGCTCGCTCTCCCATCTCTCCCCGCTCTCTCGACCCCCACCGTCGATGGCGCTCTCTCGGCCTCCCACCCTCATCGCTCTCTGTAGACCCCCACCGGCGGCGCTCTCGGCCTCCCACACTCGCATCTCTCTCGACCCCCACGGTCGTCGCTCTCTCGGCCTCCCACCCTCGCCGCTCTCTCGCCCTTCATCCGCTTCACAAATCCGACGAACCTGCTCATGGGCGTAGTCGTCTCGCCCTTCGACCTCTCACCGGCGAACCCTCGCCAACCCTCGCCGCTCTCTCTCCCTGGTCACCGGCAAACCCTAAACCCTAGAAAAATAACGAGCGGAGAAATTAGTGGAGAGAAGAATGGGAATTTGAATTGAGCTCACCAACATCATCGCCTGGTCACCGGGGAAGAACGATTCCAGGAAATAGGTATGTTCTTTTTTGCCCCAATTTCTCTGTCTATAACGAGCCCCTCTAAATTCCGAATTTCTCATTTAAATTCTTGGCCTATCGAGTCTCTTCCTCCCCCTCATCCCTGAGATCTGGAAGCATTGAGGCCTATTTCCTGCAAGTTTGATGCTTCCTGTTTATTGTTCTGTTCAATCATGATGCTTCCTGTTTATTGTTCTTCATTTTGCAAGTTTGATTCTTCTAGTTTATTTCTGATTGAATCATGAATTCAATTCGTCATTTTGCAATGGGTTCGTGTCCAGTACTGGGAGGGAGAAAATTCAGTGTGGGGACACCCACAACAAGACTGATGAAGAGGCATCTTTCATTGATACTTACTTTACTCTGCAACCTGCAGATGTTTGCAAGCATGGAAATAGGTATGTTGCATCTTATACACACCGAGAGTTGGGTTTCATTAATTTGGTTCTATCCTTTTGATTGTACTCAATGTTGATAGTAAGATGTTTATGATTTCCTGAAGAAATATTTTAGGGATTGAGTTGTTCTAAGAGGGGACAGCAGAGAGTTGAGTATACTTTTTAGATGGTGATGTCCACGTATATTGCTACATGTGTAAATATTGTGTAATATGATTATATTAAGTAGAAATGCAACCCTATGCAGGAAACAGATAAAATTGATCTTATCATATTACACATCCATCCTTTTCTGTATATCTCTGTATATCAGCATCAATGTCTTGTTTTCTGAACTTTTCTTTTCTATTTTGTTGTTAGAAGCATTGCGTTTGTGCACTGTGGGGAGCTATAAACATCAATGCTGCATCTATTAAGATAGATGATGATTTTCTGTACAAATATGTTTTGCTTCTGTCCTTGCATTGTATTGAGATTGTCTCTCTCTGGCTACCTTCTAATAGACTGATTGTCGATACACAACGTTGGTGACATTTTGGTCTGTTTGATGCTCCCAAGTAAGCTTATAAATGCAGTTTTTGTTTGAGATTTGTGGCGATTCAGTATCTGTTTGGGAGGATCAATCGGTTTCTTTTAATGTACTCGGAAATGACTACTTTGCTAGTGACAATGCCAAAATTATTGACTTTTCTCATGTAAGTTAGTTTATCAGACAGTACTCTTAGTCTTAATGTCTTCGTTCCTTCTTTTAATGTTGTCATCAGTTCCATCTTATAAATACTGATTATACATAACTAATTCTTTGAATGTTTCTATCACGTATTTGCTTCTGACCACCAAAGTAGTTGATGCAAGGATGATAATCTGAAAGTAGATTGTTTGAAAGTCTAGGCACTCAAGAAGACCTTATTGAAGTCAGACCATGAAGTGAACATACCAGATTTTGACAATTGAAGGTAAAATTATACGTTAGTTCAATTCCAAGGGTGTTGGATGCTATTCACAGCTTGGTTGAATCTTTATGAGAAACTAACAAGATTATGTGCTTTTGCAGCTTCAGGACCTATTCACTTGGATTCCCTTTGGATTAAAATGTGAAACATGCTTCTTTAATGTGCTTTTACAGTGTCTGTGCATGAGAGATTATGTCTTGTACTACAAATTCTAAGTTGAATAGGACGAAAGGATGGTTAAGTAGAGTTGTAAATTGATGTAATGATATCTAAGTACATTTTTGCAGTTTTTATAAACAATTAAAAATTATTAGTCAATATTATAATTGTAAAATTTAACTATAAGAATGATAAAAATTATCACCTAAATAAAACCGGAAAGTTGTAGAGTCGATTGTAAGACTCATTGAAATTGCTAAACATGTGCTCTAAGCAATTAAATTTTTATTTAAAAAAGTATACAAAAAAGTGACATAATCATCAAAGTTATAATGATATGATATAGCCAATTTGGATATAACGATATGATATAGCCAATTTGGATATAACGATATGATATAGCCAATTTGGATATAACGATATGATATAGCCAAGACTTTCAAACAAGATAATATTCAAAAAGTGATCGGGCATTCTACAAATAATCGAAGCTAATAAATGAATTGGATATAACGATATGATATAGTCAATTTGGATATAACTATAAGATATAAGTATAGCATATAACGATATGATATAATCATAGGATATAACTATATTATATAACTCGAAGATATAACGAAATTGGATATAACTATACCATATAACGATATGATATAACCAAATTGGATATAACCATAGTATATTAGTATAAAACTATAGGATATAACCATAAGATATAACGATAAGATATAACGAAATTGCATATAACCATAAGATATAACGAAAATGGAAATAACTATAGCATATAACGATATGATATAACCAAATAGGATATAACCATAAGATATAACAAAATTGGATATAACAAAATGATATAACTATAGGATATAACGATAAGATATAATGAGATATAACTATAATATATAACTATATGATATAACGATAAGATATAATGAGATATAACTATAGGATATAACTATATGATATAACCAAATTAGATATAATTATAAGTGAAATACCCCAAATAAGATAAGGAGAATGGCATTATGGTAAATTAATTAGGGGATTACTTAAAGGGGGAGAAATGGAAATTGGGGATTTAATCCCTAAAAGGGTTCGGTTGCTCTCTCTCTCTCTCGTGTGCATCCCTTTCGCTGAGCAGCTCTCCCTCCTCCCGAATCCGATTCCCCTGTGCCCAGCCATCCTCCGGACGAATCGACCTCTCCCTGAGCTAGCTTCTTCTCCGGCGTACTCGTCTTGGACCGCGCGGCTGCTCCTCCTCCCCTGATGTCTGTGCTGCGTGTTGTTCGTTGTTGTGGAGCCGAGTTGGTTGCTGCTGCTGTGGAGCTGTCCGAGCTGCTGCTCTCTTCCTCCCCTGCTGCTGATTCGAGCCATGTCCAGCTGCTGGTTCATCGCCGCTGCTGAGGTCGTCGCGTGCTGTTGATGCTGTGCTGTTGGTCGTTGCCATGGAGCTGTGTTCAGCTGAGCTCCGGCGACGAAGAAGCCCTCTCCGGCGAGGCTACGTAATGGTCGACGACGAGGTAAGAGCGGGTCCTCGATTCGTAAGATTTTTGGGCTTCAATTTCTGTTGAAATGGGTGAACGGATTTGCTGAAATTCAAGGGGGTATTTGACAGAAATTAAATGGTTGGACTGGTTTTGATTGTTTGCTGAATTCCGGAGTTGATTTTGAGCTTGGGTAATTATTTGGTGTGATTTGATAAATTTTGGTGAGTTATATGTGGGGGATTTGGACTGAAATTGTTGGATGGGCAGTGTATGATTTGAAAGTAATTTGGATTTGGGGTTGAATTTGGGTATGATTTGCTTAATTAATTAAGGTTTGATTTTAGGGTTTGAATTGGGGTTTTATTGGTTGTGGATTGGATGAGTAATTAATGCCAGGGATTTGCTCGGATTGATTTCGCAGGTTCATTCGGGTTGACTGGAGACCTCTGGGGTCGTTGTGGTTCGACTTGAGGCAAGAGGATCCTTGCTAACTTTATATTTTTTTATAAATTGATTTATGCCTAATTTATTTCATAATTAAGTTTACCGTTGCTTGGTCGAAAATGGGTATGTGCGTGTGATATGATTTGTCTTGTATCGTATTTGATTAAATGTTGACGTGATAGTCAATTGTGACTAAGTGTGATTATGTGTTTGTGATTGTTGTTGATAGTGTCTGTTGACACGTGTGTGTGTGTGTGTGTGTGTTGGCTTGAGTGTGAGTGTATGTTGACACGTGTATGTGTATGGGATTGAATGTGTGTGTGTGGTGGATCGTATGTGTGTGTTGGATTGAATGTGTGAGTGTGTGTGTTGGATTGTGTGTGTATGTGAATATGTGTTAGCCTTTGCCGTATGTGATATTGATTGATTGTCGTATATGATTTTATTTGATTGGTATCGGTGTGGTGGTGGAATGTTGTTCAATGGTGAAATTCCTTATATGTGAGGGCCTCGGTGGGTGTGAACCCCGATGGTCAGGAGGCAAATGGTGAAATTCCTTATATGTGAGGGCCTCGATGGGTGTGAACCCCGATGGTTAGGAGGCGAATGGTGAAAGTCCTTATATGTGAGGGCCTCAGTGGGTATGAACCCCCGATGGTCGAAAGGTCGGAAATAGTGGTGAAGAAGGAGGAGATATTGTGTGATTGTTATGTGTACCTTACTTGGTTGATTTGGTTGGATTGTGTGATTGTTATGTGTACCTTCCTTGGTTGGATTGGTCGGATTGTGTGATTGTTATGTGTACCTTCTTTGGTTGATTTGGTCGGATTATGTGACGGTTATGTGTACCTTATTTAGTTGTTTTGGTCGGATATTGTGTGAATGATCTATAATTGTTATTGGTTGAATTGATGATATTATATGATTGTATATTGTTTGTAACTGGTCAAGGTGGTTGTTGTTGGTAGCTGGTAGATTATGAAGGTTGGTTGTGTTGATTGAGGGTATAGATTGGTTTCCCATCTTGAGGGTGTGGGCCAATACGAGTTGAGTTTGATGTATGAGTTGCAGTCGAGGTTGACGAACCGGCGACACCAGAAGGGTGGCTGGCCTGGATCGTTATTTTGGTTATGATTGTATTATGTGATGATTATTTTCGTTGATGCCTATGTGTTTGTTGATGTGAAGGTTAATTGATTTTGTTGTGTTAGTGCAATAGTGAGTTCAGTATAATTGGTTAGCTTTGGTTGTAAGTCAGTAGTAAGAGATGTGTATGTGCATAGAGTTGTTGATTGAGGTATTAGTAATAGAGAGAAGGATGGATTGGACGTGTCAGTGAAGTTGGATTGGATCGTTTTATTCGTTTATGCTTGTGATGAGTTTGAGGATGGATTGATTGAGGTTAGTATAGTGAAGAGTTGGATAAGGATGTGTAATGAATGGTATGTGATAGTGTGTGTATGTTTTGACGTGTGGTTGGCATTGGTCGGTTGATATGGTATATATTGTATGTATATATTGTATGATCTGTTGTTGTTTGGTATTGTTTGATTGTCGTGATAACTCTATGGTTTTGAAACTGTTTTGGCTCGGCTAGTCTTGCCATAGTCTTTCAAAAGACTGACCAACTGCGGTTTACGTGCCGCGGTTGGCTGGGGTATCGGGTCCCCCAGTCAATCAGGCTTTGCAGATTTAGCGCCAGCAAGGAGGATCATGATCACCGTCTGTTTGGAGTCGAAGGCTTTACTCTTTTGGTTTGGACTTTGACTTGGTTGTGCGTGTCGTTTTGGTTTTAGACCTTGTATGGGTCGAACTTGTTGTTTTGGTTTTTGGTTTGTAAAGTGTTGTATTTTCTGTAGGTTAAGTTTGATTGTGGTTTCAAACTCTGGACAGGTTTTACAGGTTTTCCGCTGCTGCTTTTGATATATGTTATATATATATGGGTTATGTTTTGCAAAAAAAATTATTTCACCCGCCTTATAGTCCTTCGGGACTATGGCACTGTAGCACCTCTGGCCCGGGGTGTTACAATAAGTTATAACTATATGATATAACCAAATTGGATATAAGTATAAGTTATAACTATAGGATATAACGATAAGATATAACGAAATTGGATATAACTATATGATATAACTATAATATATAACTACTTAATATAACGATATGATATAACCAAATTGCATATAACTATAAGATATAACTATAGGATATAACGATAAGATATAATGAGATATAACTATAATACATAACTACTTAATATAACGATATGATATAACCAAATTACATATAACTATAAGATATAACTATATGATATAACCAAATTGGATATATGATATAACCATAATATATAACTATAAGATATAACGATATGATATAACCAAATTGGATATAACTATAAGATATAACGGTATGATATAACCAAATTGGATATAACTATATGATATAACCATAATATATAACGATATGATATAACCAAATTGGATATAACTATATGATATAACCATAATATATAACTATAAGATATAACGATATGATATAACCAAATTGGATATAACTATATGATATACCATAATATATTATATAACTATAAGATATAACGATATGATATATTCAAATTGGATATAACGATATGATATAACCAAATTGGATATAACTATATGCTAACTATAGGTTATAAGTTATAACGATATGATATATTCAAATTGGATATAACGATATGATATAACCAAATTTGATATAACTATAAGATATAACTATATGTTAACTATAGGTTATAAGTTATAACGATATGATATATTCAAATTGGATATAACGATATGATATAACCAAATTGGATATAACTATAAGATATAACTATATGTTAACTATAGGTTATAAGTTATAACGATATGATATATTCAAATTGGATATAACGATATGATATAACCGAATTGGATATAACTATACGATATAACTATATGTTAACTATAGGTTATAAGTTATAACGATATGATATATTCAAATTGGGTATAACGATATGATATAACCAAATTGGATATAACTATAAGATATAACTATATGTTAACTATAGGTTATAAGTTATAACGATATGATATATTCAAATTGGATATAACGATATGATATAACCAAATTGGATATAACGATATGATATAACCAAATTGGATATAACTATAAGATATAACTATATGTTAACTATAGGTTATAAGTTATAACGATATGATATATTCAAATTGGATATAACGATATGATATAACCAAATTGGATATAACTATAAGATATAACTATATGTTAACTATAGGTTATAAGTTATAACGATATGATATATTCAAATTGGATATAACCATAAGATATAACCGAATTGGATTTAACTATATGATATAAACATAATATATAACTATAGGATATAACGATATGATATAACCAAATTGGATATAACTATACGATATAACCATAATATATAACGATATGATATAACCAAATTGGATATAACTATAAGATGTAAACATAAGATATAACCAAATTGGATATAACTAAGATATAACGATATGATATAACCAAATTAGATATAACTATAAGATATAACGATATGATATAACCAAATTGGATATAATTTTTAAAATATAACCATATAAAATAATTATAAATATAACCCATGTAATTATAAAATATGATATAATTATAAAATATAACCCATGTAAAATATAAATGTAAGATATAAGTATATAACCATGTAATTATAACCCGTTTTGACCAAAAAAAAAAACAAATCCAATCTGATACATTTACCCCATCCCCTGTAAACTCCCGCCCATCTCCTCTATCAACCCCAACCAGCCATTAAAGCCATCGTCCATCTCCAAACTCTCCATCTCCCAGAATAATCTCCCATCTCCATCTGCAAGCTTTGCAGCCGTCCACTCACCCTCCATGCAGCATCGCAGACTCGCAACCATCCATCTCCATCTGCAAGCGTCACAGCTCCGCCCTCCCCGCAGCGTCGCCCACCCACTGTTTCTGTCTCCCCGCAACCCTCCATCTCCGTGAGTTCTACTAATTTTATCTCTACCAGTTTCCGTCACAGCCCTCTACTAGTTTTAGCTCACTTTCACAGGTTCTTACTGGATATGCTTTTAAAAATTTCCAATTGCATGTTTCTCCTTAGGTTTAGGGAACTCAAGAACTCACTTCGCATCCATCCCTCGCAGCAGGTACGAACCCTATTATTGTGTTTAAATGGGTTTGCTGTGGTGCATTGATAATATGTGTTGCTACTTTGGTCACTGGAGGCTGAAATTTTAATAAAAATCAGTGTGTAGGTTGCTGAAATTTTAATGGAAATCTGTTACTGATGTTTGCAAGTTCTATGGCCCAATTTCTGCTTCCTTTGGAAACTTGTATGAGCTTCAATTTCTTGATTTTTCTGATAATTATCTGGTGGGTAAGCTTAATGGAAATCAGCTTAATGGGTAAGCTTAATGGTGCTTATATACTCTTTATTCATCAACTTCACAAATGCTTATTCATGCTTGCCTACTTTTTGGTAGATAATTAGTATGGTTTCCCCACTCACAAGCGCCGATGGTAGTGCCAATTCATTCATTGATCCTTATTTTGAGGTAATGTAGTATTAGCAATATTATCAAGTGAATTGGGAACCTATTTTTTCTGACAATTCTGACTTACGTATTAGCACTTGTAGCAATTTGACATGAGTAGGTACGATGACACAATCTATGGTGTCCAAGAATCTGAGCCTAGGGCAAGGTTGTTTCAGGAGATTGCTAGGAATTTAAGGGATCATATCCAAGAGGAAGAAGCTAGTCACATAGAGGAAGTGGCAGATCTTAAACGACAACTTCAACAAGAGCTCGCAAACGTCGGCTACTTGGATTGTTGCTACGAAGAACAAGCTAATCGTGTACGTGGATTGATTGAGGTTGTTGATTATCAATCAAACAATGCAAGGAATAAGGGAATATATGGTTGGGTAGTGACTATTATTCTTGTGTTTGTGTTGTTGTTTTGGGTGGCCTCTCACTTGTCTGAGTAGTGTAATATTTATAATATGTATTGCTTTTGATTTGTGGTGGAGATTTGGTGTTGTAATCTACTTGATATAACTATGTATTTCGTAGTAATGATATAACTATGTATTTCGTAGTAATGATATAACTATGTATTTCGTAGTACTTATAATATACAATGGCTCTGTTATACATTGGCTCTTTTACTATTGCTTTCAGATTTATTATACATTAGCTCTTTTACTAAATGCAGGGTGATGTTACTGATTTCAGATTTATTATACATTGTTGCATAAAATTATAATAAATATACTTTTGTTGCATAATATGTATTCCGAGGGAGTTTTGTATATTTTAAAGTGCACATAGGTGGCTATGGTGTCAGGGGCTTGGATTGCACATAGGTGATGTTACATCAGTAGGGTGACTATAGGCGGCTATGGTGTCAGGGGCTGGATGGAGTGTTATAGGGATTGCTTGTACCACACTTCACTGTTCTAGGGGTTGCCAGACGTGATTTGTGAGATTTAGTGTTGCATCGTTGGATTTGGAGGGAAAAATGGAGGGAAAAACAATACTAAGAGTATACTCCTGTTTAGCTATAAAAATAGCCTTGATCGGTTGTTTATGTCTTAAGCCATCCACAGTTGATATATTGGCTATTCATATTTTCAATCCAAAAAAATGGTGTCCAAAGCTAAGTTGAATCATGCATGAGATCTCGTTGAAATTCGATTGTTTATGCGAGCATTGATAGAGAGTAAAAATGTAGGAAGAAAGGTAGTTGGCGATCATCTTACGAATTGTGGATGGCTTGGAACATTGGAGAGCGTATTTGAAGAAGAAATCAACTACCAAGAGTATATACGTGATCCCGAGGTACGTAGCGCCGTTCTTAGTGGAAAACGTGTTCTTGCTCTCCCCGTAGCCGACATGTCGCTTGTGAAGCATGAGTTCGAGCTTCGAAGGTCGGAACGCTTGAAGAAATGCAAGATCGAAGATTAGTCGATGAGTCGTTTCACTTTTAGTTTCACTTTTGGTCTAGGCTTATCCATGTTCTAGGAATTTGCTCTACTAATGTTCTAGGACAAGTGTTGAATTTGCTCTTCTATTTACGCTTTTCTTGCCTTATCCATGTTCTAGGACACGTTTCACTTTTGGTCTAGCCTTATCCTTGTGTTGATGTAATGAAAAAGAACGAATGCTGAATTTGCTGCTTCCTGTTTAATTGCTTCTCCTGCTTTTGCTGCTTCCTGTGCATCTTAATATCACTGTCTGGTTTTTGGTACTTTTTGTTACATCAGTGAGCAAAAATTCACTAGGGCAAGGTTGTGGTGTCCAAGAATCGTTATATCGTAGTAATGCATCAGTGAGCAGGGGAATACATCAGTAAGCACAAATGTTATAGTTTTCATGAAAATATCCAACCACTAGTATCTGCAAACATCGGGAATACATCAGAAGGCTGCAACAGAGTCGAATAGAATTTCCTATACATCAGGCACTACTCAACCACTTAGAGCATTACTAGCACTACTCTAATAGAATTTCCTATAATTTTAGAGAAGAGAAATACATCAGTGGAGTAGCACTAGTTTTTAGGAAGACATTTGGAGTAGCAATATATCGTTCCTTGGTTCATGCTTCAGATGAGGCTCGCTCATTTGCTTTTCTTCGCATCCAAAAGCCTTGAAATATCAGCCATGCTTATTCATACTTTTTGTTGATTTTTATTGTGGAAGGTATGATATGCTTCCCATTGAGTTTGTTGATTTTTATCCTTCTGCTGCTATGATTCGTCTTCTGTCTGCAGAGGCAAAACCAAATTTAGTTACAGACTCTACTTCCCAAAATCTGCATGCAGCTATGCATAGAAAAAAGTAATGAAAAAAAATAAAACACGCGAGACACCACCATAGCAATATATTACCTTCTTTTGGGTAAGAATTTCCCCATTTGGATTTTTGAGAAGCCATTCACGATCATGTTACAGTCCTGCTCAACATTGCAGAGAAAATGAATTTGACTCTTGATGGACATGTACACTAAGCACTCAATAGGGTAATCAATTGAAGACATGATAGCATAAACTTGAGTTAATACAACAATTCTACTGTAAGACAAAAAGGGAACTCAAGGTCTAGTCTAGGAAAAAACATAATCACTTACACAACTAGGAATGTCATAAAATTCTTCATAATTTGATCCTAACTGTAAAGCATAATTGGCCAAAGCATCCGCGGCTGAGTTCACACTCTTCGACACATGTTGGATATGCACCTACCAATCATTACCCTGAATCATGGTGTGAAGGCAATGGCGTGGCCTTTAAGAGCTCACAAACCACAACCGAATCAGATTCTATAATTAGCCTAGGCAACCCCAATGGTACAACTACTTGTAAACCATGAAAAATTGCCCAAATATCAGCAGTAAGTGCTTCACAATGACCACACAAAAATACATAAGCCTTCAAAAATGTGCCATCAGATAAGCATACAAGACCACCACCCCCAGCTTCAGTCGGGTTACCTTTGGAGACTTCAGCCGTATTAAGCTTGCACCAATCCTGTGGAAGAGGCTCGTTTATATCAAGCTTGAAACACTCGTGTGGATGGGGCTCATTTATATTGATTTCCTACAACATGTGTTAAATAGAAGTTAATCATTTCCATTAAGACATAATAAATAACATATACTTGTAAGGAGAGATTACCCTTTTTTTATCAACTAATTCGGTAGCCTCACAAGGTAAGCATTTTGTGTGTTTCCCTTCTTCTTTTTCTTTGGACGAGAACCTTTCTCCGATGGGTGTGCTTGCCTATTTCTTTGTGCCCGACCTCTACGTCTACGATCAACAGGATCCTTAAGGGCACCCGCAACTGTGTTCTTGGCTTTTACAATGTGCCTTTCATTTTCTTCTTTTTTTTGCAGCCTTCTTCTCCCATAAACGCTGCCACTTGGCGCCATGGAGTTGTGAACAATGTTGCTACTAATGCCTATCATGGACTCAAGTGTTTTTTGCATCTTATCCACTCCTTTTATGTAGGCATCATACGTAGAATCATTGTGCAAAGCCAAAGAGACCAAGTAGTCATTCTTAAGTGATAGATCCTGATACCTCTTCACTCGTTCACATTCATTTGGATCATAATATTTCACTTGAATTCTTTCGTATTCCCTAACAATATTCTTTCTCCAACGATCTAACACATATCTCTCGGGAATAGTTTTAATCTCTTCAATCTCAATCACTTGAACAATATGTTTGCATAATATGCCTCTGAACTCAAATAGCTTACAAGAGCAATTGAACTCCCACACCCCTCTATCAATGGTAGTCTTAAAGCACTTGCGTTCTCTACGCCAAACCGGCTTCACAATTTTTTCTACAACTTCATATGTTGTTTTATCTCCATCCGTAATCAACTTAGTTGCATTTGTGTACATGAGACCACGAACCTATATATAAAACACAAGTGTGCAATAACTTTTCAGCTTTCTTAATCATCTACGTACTACATCTATATCTAGAGGCCACAAACATAAAAATATAAGTAAAAAGATTAGATAGATAAAGAGATAAGTAGTTACCTCATCCTGAAATTCTTTAAATTTGGCATTTGTATAAGCCTTATGGAAAACTTCTTCAGCTAGGATTGCTGGATTGCAAGTCAAAGGCCTATCCATGGAGTTAGCATTTAATTTCTTTTCCTCTTCAACTTTACTTGCAAGAGCCATTTGAAATTGATCAAAAACATTTTTAGGCCGTTTTCCACACTCACGTATCCTTTGAAAAAGAAGTTAATTCCTTCACTTCTCTGTGTAGAGGACATGCCATCCCAAAATGAATCTCTCCAATAACTCGGAACCCATCTTCTTCTTTCGATATAAGCTTCTGTTATCCATGGGTTGTTATGCAGCTGGAACTCTTCAACCATTTTTGCCCATGCCTCATCAAACTCCTCTAACGTAAGTGAATCATGCACAACAACATTCATGCTCTTACTTATGTCCTTCCAATCTGGATTTTTGCCCAAGTTTCTTGATGCATTTTGCATTATATGAAAGAGGCAAAGTCTGTGCCTACTATCTGGGAAAACTATCTTCACTGCCTTGTTGATTGCCTTGCACTGATCAGTCAAAATAGCATCAGGAGGTCTTCCCATACACTCCAGCCAACAATTGAATAGCCAAACAAATGAATTAGCATCTTCATTTGACAATAATCCACACGCAAGCACTACTGATGACCCATGATGATTCACTCCAATAAAAGGAGCGAAAGGCATCTTGTACCTATTTGTCAAGTGAGTAGTGTCAAACGTTACTACATCACCAAAATCCCTAGCAATAGCTCGACATCTTGCGTCTGACCAGAATACATTCACTAATGTCCCTTCTGAGTCTCTCTGAATTGCACTGAAAAAGTTCGGATTGTCATCTTTCATTTTCTTAAAAAACTCTTCAATAGCAACGGCATCACCTTGCAATCTTGCACGTCGACGCTCAATCCCTAACACATTTCGCATATCTGTTTCAGTAAATGGTAGGTTCTCATGCCCTCCACTTTCAACAACTAGTGAGTTAAAATTCTTCTTTATTGGGACCCCGGCTACATCATTGTTCATGATCCTTCTCTTGTGATAATCTGTCATGTACTTATAGTTAGCCATGAATCGGCTGTTGGAAGGATCCATAGGATGATTGTGTTCCAACTTCAAGACAGTGATTGTCATCCTACCTTCCGTCATCCGCGCATCAACATATGCCTCACACCCGACTACTTGCGATTGCGCTTTTTCTGCCACTTTCTTACCACCCCTCACACAAGTTAATCGCAATCTCTTGAACATTTCATATTGCGGTTCCTCACCCGTCTTTCTCCGTCCATAACCTTTCCCTTGAAACTCATCAAGTAATTCACATGTGCGTATATGGAACTGAAAACCAGTTTTACATGCATATGTATGACAAAATTCAGCATATTCTAACCCACTATCAAAAGCCATACCAACCGCAGGTTCTACGACGGTTTCATTGTCATTGTTGCTTGAGTCGTTCGGCTCTTCATTTAGGTCGAACTCCATTCAACTTGAACCTATCACATGATAAAATTAATTAATTAGTAGGGTATTGAATTAAGGAAATTTGTTCGTGGCAATCTTACACAAACAGCCATGACTGCGATTTTTAGCAAAATTTATACTGAATATCAGTTGGATTGATTACACTGGACAACTCTCACACTTAGTGCCTATAAACCCAATTCCCCTTAAAAACACTTGCCTAAATCGGAGAAATCAACACCTATGACTGCGATTTTTTTAGCAAAATTCTGGAAAGAAATTCTAAAATTTTCATTTGACTTATTGGCACAATTTATCATGCAAATTCTGAAAATTCTGGAAAGAATTTTCCAATTACCAATCGTGCCAATAAGCCAATAATTCTGGAAAGAAATTCTATACATCCATAATCAATTTCTGAAATTGGTTCTCGTTCCAGTTACCAATCGTGCCATAACCATCGGCCTCTCGTTCCAGAAATTTCCAATTACCAATCGTGCCATAACCAATTTCTGAAATTCTGGAATGGGTTCTCGTTCCAGAATTGGATCTGAAAATTCCCAATAACCAATTCTGGAAATTGGTTCTCGATCCCATTCTCAAATTCTGGAAAGAAGTTCTCGTTCCAGAATTAGATTTATGGATGTATAGAAAATTCTCGTTCAATTATGAAATTCTGAAAAGAAATCAACAGATTGGGATTTTTATCATGCAAATGTCATTTACCTACATCGGAGAGGGCGTATGACTGCGAGAGGAGGACCGCCGGCGGCAAGGATAAATCACCGCCCGCCGCAGGTGCAAGTGGAGGACCGCCGAGACCGAGGTGCTGCGAGAGGCCGTCGGGGACGAGGAAGGTGGTGACTGGTGCTGCGAGAGGCCGATGGTGCTGCGAGAGGCCGCCGGTGAAGAAGGCGTCGACGAACCGCCGGGGAAGACTGCGAGATGCCGATGGTGCTGCCAGCCGTCGGGGAAGATGTCGTCGTCTCGTCGAGGAGGGTGGGTGAGTGTAGGTCCCAGACTCCCAGCATACCATAACAATGAGGTGGGTCCACAGAAGGACAAGAACCCATTTCCCCTTCTTCCCGCTCGCTGACGCTCGTTTCCGTCGAGCAACAACCAGTACAGCCTCTAACTTTTCTTTTTACTGATTGGTCCACGTGAAAGTGTAAGAGAGAATCTCTTACACTTAGTGTATACGTATGAGCCCCTGTTTTACCGTGTACAGCTCACTCACTCCTTGTCGCCACCCGTATTTTACGTACGTTTACACCGACTGTATAACCGTACAAGTCGTACACCTTCTGACACGCCAAATTTAATACTCTAATGTACCACTTTACTGTTCAAGGCTTTAGTAGTCTTTTCATATATTTATCTTTTTCTTTTTTGTCTTTTCAGGTCCTCTCCATTAACCCACCATCTGCATTAACCCACCATCCCCGTAGAAAACCGCCATAGGTCTCTCCGATGCTTGTCTCCTCCCTCAAACAGCAGCCGACTCCTCCCTCTGCAACTTTCTTCGTAGTCGCCTCCCACATACGAGTCTAACCAATTTCTGGATATTTTTCTTTGCATCTCTTGATCTGGGAAGAAAACAAGATCTGGAAAATTGAAATCTTGTTGCCACCTCTCTCAGACGGCCGACGGCTTCTCACTCTTCGACTTTCGTCGCCATCGTCTCCCACCATTAGATCTAGCGAAGTTCGGAATTTTTGTGCATCTGTTATTTAAATATGAAAACAAGATCCGGGAAATATATAATTTTGATACAAATCTTGCTGCCACCTCCCTCCGACCGCCACCAGCTCCACCGGACTCCGACTTGCATCGTCGTCGACTTCCACCATAAGATGTTGCCAATTTCGGGAATTTTGTCCTTTCTTGTTCAATGATAACTAGATCTGAAGCTTCAAGTTTTGATGGGAAATTGATTGGAGTGGAAATCATCATGTGAAAATCCATCAAATATGAGAGATCAGATGAATCATGAAATTATGAACAGAGAATAGGTTGAAAAGAATGGTGCGAATAACCAATCTGGGTCTGGAAGGTTGGAAGGAGAAAATAAAGGAGGTAGGCGAAGGGAATTGAGATTTTTACTTTTATTTTTCTATAATATAATATTCCCTCCGTCCCATAATGTTTCTCCTATTTTGATCGGGCACATTTGTCGAGGCGAATTTTATATCATTAATATCTCTAATTACATATTAATAAAAATTATAATTTTTTGATATTATCAAAGTACTCGTTGAGACGAATTAAACAAGACCCCACATGACTATGTTTTTTCTTATATATTGGAAAAAATCTAAAAAATTCTCTTTAACTATGAATAGTGTACAAAAATAAAACATGACAAATATTATGAGACACATGGAGTATTTTTTATTAGATACTGTATAATTCTACCTCAATCGAATACATGTACTTTTCCCATTTTATCCTTTTACTTTTAGAGGTGTAAGAAAAATTTCTTAAGTAGCTGTAGTTACTTTGCAGGAGTAGTATCTGGAAAATTGAAAATTTTCCTTACTTTTACATTTTTTTTTTTTTTGATTAGGTAAGAATTAGACCGAAAACCACAGAAAAGCCGGTTTCTCAGTCTATAGCATCTTTGCGGATGAGATTTACAAAATCTGAACTAGTTCTAATATCTTCCAAGGAACGTAGATGGGCCTCCTTCGCTATGAAATTTGCCACTCCATTTGTTTCCCTGAAGACATGTAGAATCTGCACTGAAGAGAAAAGTTGTAAAACACATAGGATATCAGAAATAATAATTTCAATATCCCATGGACAGTGCCAGATTCGGTTAAGGACATTCACAACAGTCAGGTTATCACACTCAAGCTGAATGTCGGTAATGCCTAATTCATAGGCTTTTACCAGGGCATTTCTGACCGCAATAGTTTCCGTTTTTAAAGGGGTAGAGGTGCCACATTTTTCCCCAAATATGAAAATAGGTTCAGCTTTATTGTTTCGAAAGATGTAGCCAAAGCTCGATTCACCATTCGTTTTGGTTGATCCATCAGTATTAATTTTGATAATTTTCTCAGGAGGTTTTTTCCATTTTTTGATTGGTCGTTTGACGTAATTTGTTGTGCGGTGTTTTGGCTTGTCATTTGCTAGGCAGTCAGGGTTCCAACTTTTCGTCTTGTTCCAGTTCTCCATTTGTTGCTTGATAAAAGTCGGAACATCCTTGATGAAGTTGGTTCCAATATTTGAAATTCTAAAGCTTTGTTGGTTTCTGTAAAACCAGATTCCCCACCAGGAGACCAGTAATTCTATGAACTGCAAGTGATCAGTTTTCTGTCGAACTTCATCAATGATTTCATTGATTGTTCTATTTACTATATTTATAGAGGTGATAATATCATATGTTGATCGGTTCATTTTCTCTAATGTTTTCTTGGTATGGGTACACTGGAATAGGAGATGATTTATATCTTCCAATTGCGCATTGCATCTAATGCAACCCTAGGGAACAGCTACCCCTTTTTCTGTGAGTCGTGATTTTGTCGGTAGACCATTTTTCAGTATTTTCCAAATAAAGTTTTTTACTTTGGGATAGGTGTCTA
Source organism: Rheum nobile (assembly GCA_027886185.1). Lineage (NCBI taxonomy): Eukaryota > Viridiplantae > Streptophyta > Magnoliopsida > Caryophyllales > Polygonaceae > Rheum > Rheum nobile. The sequence goes on along the minus strand of WOAB01000326.1, from coordinate 1,123,968 downwards.
ATTTCCATATCCAACTGGAGTCATACGCAGTATATCTTTTGTTTTTATTAATTAATTCCATGGCAGAGCTTGTAGAGAACCAGCCATTCTTGCTGGATTCCCAATACATTCTGTCATGAATATCATTCAGCGGTATCGGAATAGAAGTAATTGTTGTTACTAAATCTTGAGGTAGGTATTGTTCTATTAGGTTCTTGTTCCAGGTTCTATTTGATAGCATAAAGTCGGCTACCGTAGCATCTTTGTTCAAAGTAGCTTGTAATTTTATAGATTCACTCAATGGGGATCTGGAAACCCAATTGTCAAGCCAGAATTTAATTGTTTTGCCATTTCCAACTTGCCAGATTAGTCCTGATTTGAATTCATCAATGAGTTCAATCATTTTTTACCATTGCCAAGAACAGCTTCTTTTTTTCTTGTAATGGAGGATATGGTCATCTTTCAGGTATTTGTGTGTAATCACTTTAACCCAATAATTATTTGGTTCTGCCAGGATTTTCCAAAGCAGTTTGAATTGTAGAGCTTTGTTCATATCCTTAGATTTTCTTACACCAAGGCCCCCTTGTTTTGTTGGTTTACAATTTTTTTCCCAGCCTATCAGAGGTTTGTAAGAACTATCCTTGTTCCAAAAGAAAGATCTGTTTAGCTTGTCAAGCTCATTGTGTGTGTGTGATGGTAGCATAAAGCTTTGCATAAGAAAGTTTGGCCTCGAAGCCAGGTTGGCTTTGATTAAAGTTGTTCTTCCTGCTTGGGAGAGAGAATTTGCTTTCCATTTTGCAAGTTGTTGTTGTGTGCTGAGTAGAAGATCAGAGAACGTATTCGAGGTGACTCTACCATTGATAATAGGGCAACCAAGGTATTTTTCAAGGGATGTCATATTTGTAATGGTGAGGATACCTTGAATGGCTATTTTCTTTTGATTAGTGACTTTTTTAGTCACTTGAAACGCTGATTTATGAAAATTCACTTTTTGTCCTGAGATTTTACAGTAGTCATCAACAATGTCCTTTATTTCTTTACAATGCTCTTGTTTGGCTTTTGAGAAGATTATAATGTCATCAGCAAAGGCCAAGAAAGGAATTTGTGATCCTTGTTGAGTGATTTGAAATCCTAATGGATTGCGAGGCCTTTCTGAAGCCTTTTGTAGTTTTCTAGCTAATATTTCAGATCCCAAGATAAATAGGAAAGGGGAGAGTGGGTCACCCTGTCGAAGTCCTCTTGTTGGTTTGAAAATTTCTGTTGGTCCGTTGTTTACCAGTACCGAGAATGAAACTGTAGTAATACATTCCCTAATCCAGTTGATAAATTTTCCATGAAAGCCAAACTTTTCCATCGTTTTGAGGATAAAGTCCCATTCAATTCTATCATACGCCTTTTCCATATCCAGTTTAAGGGCAATGAAACCTTCTGTTCCTTTTTTCGATTTGAAGCAGTGGAATATTTCATGGGCAATAAGAATATTATCCTGAATTGCCCTGTTTGCAACGAAGGCACCTTGTAGGGGGTGGATTAATTTTTCTATGGTTTCTTTGATTCTAGTTGTTAAGATTTTTGAAATTATTTTGTAGATTGTGGAGCAAAGACTAATAGGTCTATAATGATTGGTAGAGCTCGGGTTGTCATATTTTGGTATTAAGGAGATGAATGTGTGGTTAACCTGCTTGAGCAATTTCCCGGATAGGAAGAAACGTTTCACAGCTTGAATCACAGATGGGCCTACGAAATCCCAATATTTTTGGTAGAATTCTGCTGTCATACCATCTGGGCCTGGTGATTTATTCGAACCAATGTTGAAGACAACCCTTTTAATTTCTTCATTTGTAACATTCTTGATTAGTTCTAGGTTCTCTTCGTTGGATATTTCAGATTGAATTAGTTCCAAATTGTCTAAAAATAGTCTTTGGTTCATGGTTTCACTTTTGAATCTCTTGATGAAATCATTTCTAATTTCCGATCTAATGTTCTCTTCCCCCGTAATGCTAGTACCTTCTTGTGTTTTAATTTCCTTAATGATTTTTCTGTTTCTTCTACCACTTGCTATTTTATGAAAATAGCTTGTATTTGTGTCGTTGAATTTGATGTGTTTGACTTTTGCTCGTTGGTTCCAATATACTTTTTGGAAGCAAAGTATCTTTTCCTTTTTTCCCATGATTCTAATTTCTTTCTTAATAAGGTCACTCGTAGGGGAACTACAGATCTTGGTTTGGATTTCAGAGAGTTGTTTTTCTATGTTTTGTAATTGAGTGAAAACATTACCGAAAGTGCTTTTGTTCCAGAATTTTGCATGTTTCTTCAATAATTTTGTTTTGGATACCAGATTATATAATCTAGATCCGTGATAGTTGGTTCTCCAGGCTTGTTTTACAATATTTCTGAAATCTTTTCTGGTCATCCAAATATTCTCAAATTTGAAAGGCTGATTTTTAAAGGGTGTTTCTGAGTCTAATTCAATAGAGATGGGACAGTGGTCCGAGCTTGTGAAAGCATAATGTTTGGTACAGATATTTGGGTACCATTGAAGGATCTGGTGGTGGATGAGTATCCTATCCAGTTTTTCATATATGTTGTCAATTTCTGTAGTGTTTTTTCGCCAAGTGTAGCCATTTCCTTGAATAGTAGTATCTATTAGTTCACATTCATTTTTAAAATGACGTAATCTTGCGAATTTAGTCAGTGGTGGTGATAAGCCGCCTAATTTCTCAGAGGGATCTTGAATTTCGTTCAGATCTCCCATGACAATGCACGGAAGGGAGCAATTTTTAATAAAGGAGGTGAGACCATTCCAAAATACATTTTTTCCAGCCTCATTCGAAGGAGCATAAGTAAGGATTATCATAAGTTTCTTGTTCGAGATTTGATTAGTATACTTGACCGAGATAAACCTCGTATCAATCTGATCAATTTCAAGGATTTCATTTGTAAGTTGGTAGGTCTTCCACATAACACAGATGCCACCCGAAAATCTCATGGCCGGGATACAGTAAAATTGATCAAAGCCTGCTTTTCGCCAAATTTGTTCACTTGGTTCTTTGTTTGTTCTAGTTTCAAAGAGTGCAAATAATTGGATACATTCAATTTTGCAGAAGGATTCAACATCCGTCCAGAAGGTTTTCTTTCCGATCCCACGGCAATTCCAGGTTGTAATCTTCATAAAAAACTCATCATGATTTTGCCCCATATCATAAGACATATAGGGGACTTCGAAATGATTTTGGTCATGATGTTATAGTGTTCATTGTTCTGTGAATTCCAATGATTTAAACAATCAGGTGCATCATGGTTTTGGTGTCGTCTGATTTGGAGTCGTTCCCCCAGTGACGGACATTGTTGTTCATGGCAGATTATCCAAGAAAAGATTTTGAGCGATCTACAGAGTGTATGTTTATTTCCTCTATTTTGTCCCGTGGTCATAGTCATATTGTTCTTGGAGTCCTTGTTTGTTTTGTTGTTTGTTTTTCTCAAGCAGAATTGTTCTGTGGTTTTGTGGGGGTCACTCAAGATACTTAGAAAACTGTGGGGGTCACCCAAAATTCTCAGAAAACTGTGGGGGTCACCCAAAATACTCACAAAAAAGTTCTTGTCAAACGACATACAATTGGAACCATTTTTCGTCATTTTGGTCTTCTGTCATGTTTCGAAGCTTGAGCCCATCAAAACCTTGTTGTTCCCTTTTTGTTCTTATGAATAGAGTCCAATCACCAATTTTTGGATTTCTTTTGGCGTATTTTCGGGTGTATTTATTAATTGTGATTAAACGCCTCAGCTCATGGTTATCGATATCATTCGCAGCCGTGTTTGATATGATATTTGTTAGATTTGGTTTCTTGTTCCCAAAAGACAGCATTGGGCAAGTGTTTTTGAGTTTATCTTGTTTCGGTCTCTGCATAGGCCTCGCCTAGAAATCATGCTGACAAACACGCTGATCCAAAAGAACCAATAAATCATCTATTTGATCAAGCATCAATATTTCAAATTCATTGTCCATATTTTTTTGATTCATCTGTGCAAAACCAATACATGACAGCAGGTTCTGAGTTTGTAGTTTTTGAGGGGTGCCCTTTCTCAGGGAGAGTCTAAGGAAAACCATAAATGGTATCCCTAGTTTTCTTTCATTTGTTTGTAGTCGATAGCTCATATCGAAATACAGATTCCAGAGATAAAGTTGGTATAGCTTATTGATTGTAAGCATGTTCAGCGATTTTGAAGCCTTTCGGTTGTTCAATCTTCGGTGGAGTTGCTTTGGGCTTCGATTTTGCAGGCTTCTAGTCATTTGCTGTGTGCACTTCAGGAAATCCTGAGATGGGAAACTCCAGTAGGTTAGTGAGGATCTCAGAGAACCCTGCTTGAAGTCAAAAAAGCACCGCTTAAAACACACACACATATTAAGGAAATCATACAGTTTGAAATCATAGTGGGGAATTAATGGGAAACTCTCACAAACATTCCATTTCACAGGGTATACAAAGGTTCCATCAGTCAGAGACAAAAGTTCAGCACCAACACAGACTTGACCAAAACAAATCAAATGATAGTGCTCAGCAAAGGTATTCCATTTCTCAGATTTTACAAGGAGTTTGTCATTCATAGACATAGGTTTAACACACACACAAACTGAAGTTAAGCAAGTCAAATGAAAATGTTCAGCAGAGCTAGTGCAACGTGTAATAAATTTCAGCAAGTTCAGGGAAAGATAGCAATTTTCATTAGGGTAGTAGAATAAAGCATACATGAGGCACACACATTCATACCCATACATTTCAAAGGTCTTAGCAGCCGAGGCTAAGTCTAAAGGCCAATAACCTGGCCAATGACTCACAAAAGTAGACCTAGGAGGTTGATAAAAATCAATTATCAAGGTGGTTCTATTCCAACAAACAAGGGGAATCAAAAGGCTAGAGGAGGGGGTGGCCCTAGCAACATGTTCAGCATAGTGTTCGGAAGAACCTAAGACTTGATAATTGTGTGCATACATAATTACTTCTTCTGTTTTTTGCCACCCTTCAGCACAGAGGAGGCGGTGGCTACCTCACAAATCATATCCTTGCGTTTACTGGACTCAGAGGCACCAGTAAGGGACAATTTTGCAGCACCAGCAATCCCAGGGAGCTTTGGAGGGCCAGCTATGGGTTGGACAATGCTCATCTTTAGCTTTGGTTCTTCGGGTTTTTGTAGATCAGTTTCCAGGATCTCCACTTCCTTTGGAGGGATGTCAGAGAATTCCACAAATTCATCCAGCAAGTCATCATGCTCCAGCATATGCTGGATCCCTTTCTCAGTGAGCACCGACAGCTCATCCTTGTTCATTACAAGGTCATACTTTGTGGGAGCCTCCATGCACTCCTTTGTGATATCATCATTAGGGTGTGGAATATCAAAGGGAGGGGTCAGGCTCAAAGGTAAGGCAGAAGAGGAAAGGACCTCAGCCAACACATCCCCTTTATCCACTGCCTTTTCCTTCAAGGGCAGGCTCTCAAGACACTCAGGATTCTGTTTTAGGGTAGATGGATCAGTGGTCAGGCCTTCTGGCCTTTTAATATCAGTGGTGTGCTTCCTCTTTTTAGTAGTAGCCTGCTGCCACTTGTTTTTATCATTTTTCGGGGAATCCTTCATCCTAAGTTTTTGAAAGGATAGTTGGAGGGACTGAGGTCTCACTATTCTCAAGGGACATTTTTCAAAGGGATGGTCACTTTCCCCACAGTTTCCACAACCCTCTGGGGACTCTTCAAACCAAATTTTGTAAGTTTTTTCAACACCTTCCTCATTTGGAATGACTAAGGTGTTTAAATCCACTTTTTTAGCATCAACATTGATACAAATCCTAGCATAGCTCACTTTCTGTTTTTTTTTTTCAGTAAAAGGATCAAGTTTTATGAGAGTGCCCAGGTTATTCATCTCAATGATTGTGCTAATGACATCAAAGCTGATGTATTCCACATGCAAGTGAGGGATTCGAATCCACATGTCAACAATAGAGATAGGTTCAGTGAAAGGATCAAATTCAGAAAACCAGGGTTTTAGAAGTAGGAGTTGCCCAAATACATGGTAAGGTCTCCCTTCCCAGGTCTTTTTTTGGTCGATGGGATTAGCAAAGCGAATTTCAAACCACAAGTTTGGTTTTTCAATGATTTCAAAGGATCCTTTGACAAACCTCCAATAATTCCTGAGTTTAGTTATCATTTTGGAGAAATCTACAGGATCTCCAATGACATACCCAAGCAAGGAGGATTCCTTTAATTTCAAAATATTTTCCCTCACTCCAGAGAGTTTGGACAAGTAAAGCTTCATATCAATAGCTGGTTTAGAAATGGTTTCAGAGATGGTTTTAGCCATTGGGAGAGGGTTCACCTCAGATTGTTTTTGAGACTGAGTCTCAGGGTTCTGGATACAAGATGTTTCAGAGGTGTTAGACTCTCCAGCAGGAGTGCATAACATTTCTTTCATCGTTCTCTTCCCTTTATCCATTAAATTGGTAAAGGAAAGGAGAAACTTACTAGCACAATCACACAAGCACAAATAACCAGAGCACAAGCGAGAGAAAATAAAGAGATGGTGATCAGGATTCAGATGAGAATGTATGGGATTCAAACATTCAAGCTCACAATATATAGGACAAACAAAGGCAGATCCAACAAAACAAGAAAGAGGAATACAAAGAGAGGAAAGGAAACACCTGGATTTTAGGAGGGGATCTTTCTCCGGAATTAGGGTTGAGCAGTACAGGTCACATCCGAGCCCATCCCTCCTTCCAGGACAACGATCAACAGAGCAGTCATAGGGCGCCCTCCATTCCAACACGCCACTGTGGGTGAACAGAACCTGAGAGCTGGAAAACCCCCAAGTAGCACGAGATCTCATCTGACCATGGCCATACCCATAAGGTCCCTTCAAAATCTTCTTCGATCCCAGATCCCACGAAACCCGTAAAAGGGGTTTCCTGGAGGTGGAAGCGAGGCAGTGGGACACCGGACAAACAACGTGGGATTGAACAGTGAGGGTTAGGTGGGTTTGAAACGTCTGGGTAAAGTGAGCTGTTCTGATGGGGAAAAGGACACAAAGAATCCCAGAAATCACCCATGAGAGGAGCTTTGAGTAGGTGTTAGACCAGATCTGGGTTTGGAAGAAAGTGTTTGAGGGAGCGGCGCAGCAGCGGCGTAAACCCATTCTCTAGGGTTTTCTGATTTCGGATTGGGAGTGTTTACTTTTACATTTTTGAATTAGAGTAGTTACATTAATATTTTAAAATTCATTTTATAATTTACTCTTTACCTTTAATACTGTACTATAGCTTTTGCAAGAGTAATGATGAGGTGTAGAATTAATTTTTCTGGTGTAAATAAAGATTTGTCCCATATATATGGACAAGAACCCAAGTATAAATGAGAATTTTGTACACCTTTAAATTTAGACCAATAAGAAAATTAGATGAATAAAAAAATTGTATAATGTTGTCTGTCACTTTCTATTGTTTGTCACTTTCTATTGTTTGTCCACGTAAACCAACCATGAAAAGAGGACAAATGTCCATTTACACTAAGGGTAAAAAAGGAATCTTTTACACTTTTGTCCACTTTTCATTTTTTGGACGATTTAGCCAATAATAAATGAGTCAGATACCTGTTAAAAGGATGAAAACTGATAATAATCATATTCCAACCAATAATGAAAATTCTTATCATTTTGAGCAAGAATTTAATACGTTTAGACAAACCTTAAGTCTATTATGTGATTTAAGATTAGAAAACACATACCAAAAAATAAGATTTAAAAATTCAATAGATACGAAACTCGAAGAGCTAAGAGGTGATAGAAATATAATGTTTAGAATAAATCAGTCCTCCAGAGATATTGATTTCAAGATAATAATGCTTGAAGCACTTAAAAGAACTCTTGAATGAGTAATATAAACAATTTACTCGAAATATTAACTAACATACTGGAAGACGTTAAGAAAATCGAAAGAAGAATAGAAAATATGGAAAAAGAAATAAAAAAATTGGAAACTATAGAAAAAAGTATGGAGACAATAGTAGATTTCATGAGTAAAATAGATATTAAAAAATCTAAAATAAAAGTTAAAAAATATGCTCTGGACGATAGTGAAAGGCTAATAATGCCATCCATAAGAAATCATTATGGACTACCAGATTTTAAAAAACAATTCGAAGAAATGAAAAAAGCTATGAAAGAAAGAATATTCATCCATGTGATTAAAGACACAGAAGAAATAAAAGTAGAAGAATGATAAAAAGAGAAAGTGTTTTATCTGATTACTCAGACTCTGAGATTGAAGAAATCAATAAAAAACTTCAAGATCTAAAGATAAATACAAATACAGGTGATGCTAATGCAACTCCTCATGTTAAAAGTGAAGAGGCAAGAACTAGCAATTTAAAAAGATCAGCTGAAACTTTTTATAGTGGTAGACCAGTTAAAAAAATCCATGATTCCTTTATATAACACTAGAGAATATAAAGCTTATACAAGATTTACTCCAACAATGAGTAAAGAGATTCCAGTTACCCCTATGGGAATCAAGCTCAATTTAGACTGTATTCTTGATAAAGATGCAGCCATTCAAAAATGGTCTGATACACTAAAAATAGTCTTCAATACCCTCCTTGAAGAAGAAGAAGACGATAATAAAATGTTTGATTATGCTATAAACACTCTGGAAGGAAATATTAAAAAATGGTGGAATGGCTTAAACTTTGGAACTAGGCAGCTAAGCAGACTTAATTTCAAAAATCAAATAACGATTAGTAAAAAAGTTGATATGATCACAAATCTAATATGGCAAGAAAGTTTTGGTGAAACCTGGAATGACAATTCAACCCAAATGAGAAATAAAGAAGTTGAAGATGCAGTTTATAAACTTGAAAATCTGTCAATATGTAACATGAAATATATTAGAGAATATATTTGTGAATTCGCTCATTATTATTACGCGATTTATGAAGAGCTTGATAACAAGAAAATAAAGAATTTGCTTGACAAACTTTTTAATAAACTTCCATATAGATGGGCGAGATATTTCTCTGAAAAATACAAAGAACATAGTATACAAAATCCAAAACTAGTAGATGATAAGCACTACTTTGTAGGGCTTAAGTAAGAGTCTTTAGAGGGTTTATTGGTGCCATTCAGGTAGATTTAGACACATTCATATGTATGGCGTTTGGGGGCGAAGTTTAGTGTTTTTGGAGGTGTTTGAGCTGTTTTGGAGATCATAGGAAGCCACAAGGAGAAGACGCCAAGGAAGTGAAGAGAAGAGTAGAAGAACAGTGGGCTGAATTCAAATGGTTCGTTCTCTCTACTCAGATGTCCAAATGGAGTGATTCCAATTCGAGGAGTTAGATCTTGAAGTCTACTACAAGTCCTCAAAATATGAGCGCAATCCGAGTTGGGAATCAAAAGTTATGGCGTTTTTACTAAAGTGTCACAGAAGCTGAAGTACTGGAATCCCACCGCACCCAGCGGTGGGCACTGCCGCACCCGCGGCGAGGTCGTCAGAGAACTGGAGTTTCTGTTAAATGGCCGCACCCGGCGGTGGAGCCACCGCACCCGCGGTGGAGACGCGCTGAAAGTCTTTTACGAGTTTTCTTATTCCCGTTTTATTTTATTTCCGAAACTTTATTTTCAAGTTTGTTATTTTTATTTTCTTTATTTCTGAATTATTACTTTAGTATTTAAGTTAGGTTTAAGACTCTTTTAGAAAAAAAAAACTTCTCTAACCCTAATTGCCACTTTTCATATTTCTCCTCTCACAAATCCTAATGGAGAACTAAACCTCCATTGTTGCACTTGACAGTTTAAAGCCAGCAATTGATTGGTTGTGAGTTTTCTACTCTTGTTCGTTTTCCTATCTAGTTGGATTAATTCTCTTGTGCTTAAATGTTTATTGGTTTATGTTGATTTATCTAGAGTAGCTACTTAGGTTTATTGATATCTTCCTAATTGCTAGGACTTGTGATTCCGGGTTCGGGTTGCATATCTAGTAGCGAACACGATTGTGCGTATAGGGGATCCGAGCGCATAATTGTGAGAGAGAGTTAATTGCATGCTTATAGTAACGGGTTGTTTCTATTGCATGTGTCTTGTTAATCCTTGGTTGAATGCTATTGCTTTATTGAGTTCTGAAGGTTTTCGGATTTGATTTAGTAATAAGTACTATTAGGGTTGGTAGAACTAATAGTTATCTAAGATCGGGATAAGAACAACTATAGGAAAGTTGAGAACTTGAGATTGATAGAATTTCGTGATCGACCTATCTATTGTTGTGTGGATCTCTGTTGAGTGTGGCGCTTTTTCCCATCATATTTACAACCTTTTCCTGCGAACTTATTTACTTGTTTCCTTATTGCTTGTTACGAGAAACACAAACAACCCCCCCCCCCCCCCTAGTTCCTAGTTGGTGATAACAAATTGCATAAGTTGATAACCTGAATCTCTGTGGGATCGACCCTAACTTGCTTGCTATACTACTTAGTAGGTATTTTGGGATTTATTTGATAGGCATCACGACTTTAGCTCTGTCAAATTTGGCGTCGTTGCCGGGGAGTCAAATTTTCTGTTTTTGTGATTTGTTTATTACCAACCTTGGTGTGGACCTATCTTATGGTCCACACTCGTGCTACTAATTCACCGCTTCTTGATTTTGATCCAGAGATCGAGAGAACTCTTTCACAGGGTCGCAGAGTGAACCGTACTTTGGTTTTTGACAACCCTGCATTTGAGATGGGTGACGCAGGGGATAGAACGTTGAGACAGTTGACTGCGCCGAACTTGCAACAGCAACCCTTGGCCGTGGTGATCCCTGCTGTGGGAGAGAATGTGAACTTTGAGTTGAAGCCGGGGCTGATTCATTTGCTCCCAACTTTCCATGGACTGGCTGGCGAGGACCCAATCAAACACATGGGTAAATTCCACACAGTCTGCATGAGCATGAAACCGGCGAATGTTACTGAGGAGCAAATCAAGATGAGAGCTTTTGGGTTTACCCTGAAAGACACTGCTGATGACTGGTATTATCATCTTCCTACTGGGAGCATTGACACGTGGACCAAGCTACACAAGGCTTTTCTTGAGAAGTATTTCCCTGCAAAGAGGGCAAACAGTTTGAAGAAAGCTATTAGCAACATTGAGCAGGAAGCTGACGAGAGCCTGTATGATTATTATGAGCGGTTCAAGAGACTTTGCTCAAGCTGTCCATTCCACGGGTATTCCAACCAAGATCTGGTGCTTCATCTCTACAATGGGCTGCTCGACAATGAGAGGAGGATGGTTGACGCTGCATGTGGTGGCAATATTCTCAACACAACACCGGCAGCAGCTATGGAGAAGATTCAGGAGATGGCAGAGGGGACAAGAAATTTCGGTAGATCTTCTACCAAAAGAGGAGTCAATGCTGCTGGCTCTAGTCGCTCTTCGTATGCCAATGATATTGCTGAGTTGAAGGACATGGTGAGGAGACTTACGCTGCAAGGAACCCCTCAACAACTGAAAGCGTATGGGGTCTGTACCGATCAATTTCACCCCACCGACGCATGTCCTCAACTACAAGATGATTCGCCTGCTGAGGCAAACGCTGTAGGAGGTTATGGAAACCCAAGACCTCAGCATGATCCCTACTCCAATACTTATAATCCGGGGTGGAGAGATCACCCTAATTTCAGATGGAGGGATCAACTGAATCAACAACAACAACAACCCCAGTATCAACAACAACAGCAGCCAAGACCTCAATTTCTACAAAGGACGCAAAACCCTCAACCTGAGGCGTCTCCTTCAACTGAAGATATGCTCTAAACCTTGACGAAACATTTCACTACTCATGTTCAGGCCATAACGTCAAGCATAAAGAATTTGGAGACACAGGTGAGCCAAATGGCTGAGGCGATTACGAGAATTGATGCCAAGATGTCGGGAAATCTACCATCTCAAACGGTAGTTAACACACGAGCAAATGTCAGTGCTATAGCCCTTAGAAGTGGAAGGCAATTACCCGTCGATCCTAGTGCTGAAGAGGACGACGCAGAAAAAGAGGGTGTTCTGGAGGATGGCCGCACCCAGCGGCATGGTGACCGCACCCGCGGCGAGCACGAACTGGAACAGCAGAAAGTTTCTATAAATCGGCCGCACCCGGCGCTGGAACCTGCCGTACCCGCGGCAAGCGGTGATTTTTCTCGAGAAATTTCTGGGAGTTTGCCACACCCGGCGGTGACGTCTCACCGCACCCGCGGCGAGTCTTCTGGGACTGCTAATGAGCCTTACGTCGACGATTACGTTCGTCCATAATTCCCTCCTCTCGGTTCCGAGAAGCCACCCGCCCCTTTTCCAGAGGCGCTCAAGGAGAGAAGGGTAGTTGATGACAAGGACCTCTTTGAGACGTTTAGCAAGTGTGAGGTTAACATCCCTTTGCTCAAGCTTGTTAAGAGTATTCCCAAGTACGCTCGGTTCTTGAAGGAGCTTTGTACAATCAAGAGGAACCAGAAGAAGAAGCAAAAGAAGCAGGTCCAGGTGAGCGAGCAAGTATCCGCTGTATTTCAAAAGTGTTTGCCCAAGAAGTGCAGTGATCCAGGTATGTTCTCTATCCCTTGCATCATTGGTGAGACAAAGATTGATAAAGCTATGCTAGATCTTGGTGCATATATTAATGTCTTACCATTGTCATTTTATGAGTCTCTTGTTCTGCCACCATTACAGGACACTAGGCTAGTTATTCAATTAGCTGATGGAACCAATGTCTACCCGAAAGGGGTTGTTGAGGATGTCCTTGTTAGGGTAGATAAGCTGATTTTTCCCACTGATTTTTATGTTCTTGATATGGGTGGTGGTATAGGTGCACATATGCTGTTAGGTAGACCTTTCATGAAAACTGCTAACACCACAATTGATGTCAGAAGTGGGAAATTAACTATGGAATTTGATGGGGACGAAGTTGAATACATATGATATGAAACCCATCATTAACACCTCTTTGAACTTTGTTGATGTAATGAGTCCTAACTCTTTGGATGAATTGCAACCTATAATAGAGGATCCCATAGTTGACTTTCCTGTCAGTATTCCTTTATCTTCTAATCTGCAGGAAGTCACGGCTTTATTGGATGAGAAGGGTGAGTCTCCTGCTTCTATTTTGGGCAGTGGCCCCACCTTACTAACTCCACAGGGCAAGAAGTTGTTCCCTATTGTGCAGGCCCCTGAAGTTGAGGTGAAACATCCCCCTGATCGATCTAAGTATGGGGGAGAGGCGACTAAGAAGTTCAAGGTGGAGAAGCCACTGAAGAAGAAGAATGGTCTAAGGTTCAAACCTTTCCATGATTGGTTCAGGAAGGAGATGCTGAATGAGAGGGTTCCTAAGGAACCTGATGCTATAGATTGAGGTTGTTCGAGTAGTATGTCAAGCCATGACAATAACTAAGGCGCTGTCCGGGAGGCAACCCGAGGTATGTTTTTCTTTCTTTGCTTTTCTTTCTTTGTTTTTGCATTTTCTTTAGTGTGTTTTTGCTTTGTTTTTGTTCTTGTTTTTGTTTCCGACTAACCTGCAGGGAAGAGACCCATGCCTATTGAAGAAGGTGTTTACCACCAATGTAAGTCTCTTCTTTTCCTACACTAAGTTACCCCCCGAAAAAACCTTAAACGGGGGGCAAAAAAAAAAAAATAGTTCTACCATAGGCCAGCTGTCCAGAGTTCCCCATGGAGAGAAGGTGTGCATCATGTTGTCAAGGAGGAGACATTCTGATGAGGAATCATCCCCGCCATTAGTGCCAACCTTTGATGGACCGATTACTAGGTCAAGATTGAAGGAACTACGTCAAGAGTTGGAGACGTTTATGGCACATGATGTATCACATGACGAAGAGGACAAGTCCAAAGTCAAGGCGTTGACTTTATTGGTCAACGTTACATATGTTTAATCTTATTAATTTCTGCATTGGATATTTTTAGGATTATTATTTATTTATTTTCAGCTTTCTGTTTTTGGATATTTCGGGATTAAGTGTAACCCGTTTTTGGGAAGCTAGGGTCGGCCCTCCTAGGGTATTTAAGGCCTCCCTTGTCTTCTTCATTAGTTAGATTTCTCACATTGTTAAAACACAAAAACAGAGCTTGGGTTTTGCTTTGAAACTCGGCTCCCCATGAGAGTCTCAATCGATTGTTCTTTCCTGCTTAGTTGTTTTCGTCTTTGTCAAGTCCCTCTGGAGTTGGTGATTTCGTACATCATAAGCAATCCTCTCCGTGCTCCAAGTTCGTCAGCGATTCTTGGTTGTGTGGCGTTGTAGAGATCGGATTGGTAGATCGTTCGACAAGGTTCCTTGCTATCAAGCAAGCGGGTTTTCTCGTCGTTTCTATTGGTTCTATCTATTATCCTATCCATTAGTTTCACTTCCGCTATTGTTCTAATCTTGTGTTTTCTTTTGTTTTGAGATCCGTTGCCTAGATCCATCTTCTACACGGCTAACCCCGTATCAATTGGTATCAGAGCTTTGCGGCTTCGGATTGCCTTTGACGGTTCCAGATTCATCATCAAAAATTGGATCTTCCTGTTTTCAATCGTCAATTGAATTTCTTTGTTTGAGTCACATTAGTGAATTGTTAGTCTGACTGATTGTTTGCTCTTGTTTGTCTTGGAAAGGAGTTCGTTGCGGTTGATTATGACTACGAGGATCCACAAAAACATACCAAAACCGTCCAAAAATCAGCAAAAATTTCGCCCCCCCCCCCTTCCACCATTGTTGTTCGAACCCTAGCTTGGCGAGCAAGACACGACGGCGTCCAGGTTCGTGCGCGCCAGAGATCCGGTTGTTCAATTTTGGTAATCTTCAAGATACTTGCTTGATTTTCTAGAGATTTTATTTTATCTTTATGGTGTAATATCCCAGGAAAAACAAGTTGCCTAAAAGAAAATTATATCAAAAAAAAAAGCATTATCGAAATTCAAAAAAAAAAGAGGAAAAGGCATCTGGGATTTTTGAGAATTTTTCAGATTTTTTTTTTTTGAAATATAAAAAAAAAAAAAAAAATATTAGGGTTCCGTTTCAGATTTTTTTCGGACCTCTTTGTCGCCGCAACAGTACCCGGCCACAACCCGACCGGGTCCAGACCGGGTGAGCCTCAGTTAACCCAGCCCTCACGTACCTGCCACCGACCCGGCCCCAACCCGACCGGGTCCCACCCCGGGTGGTGGCGACTGAGCGCAACCCGGGGTGGGACCCGGTCGGGTTGGGGTCGGGTGGGGTGGACTAAGGGCAACCCGGAACGAGCAGACTTTGATGCTGATAGACAGGTTGAGTTCATGAAGGAGCTGCACGAGCGGACTAAGGCTCGTTTGGAAGCTACTGCAGCGAAGAACGCAGCCCGAGCTAATCACGGTCGGCGTCAAGTGTTGTTCGAGCCCGGCGACTTGGTGTGGCTACACCTGCGCAAGGAGCGGTTCCCGGAGCAGAGGAAGTCGAAGCTGTCTCCCAGAGGTGATGGACCGTTCAAGGTGCTGAAGAGAGTAGGCGACAATGCCTATGTGTTGGAGCTGCCCGATGACTATGGCGTGAGCCCGATATTCAATGTTGGTGATCTTACCCCTTATGCAGCCGCTGATGTTGATGACTCGAGGACGAGTCCTTTTCAAGAAGGGGAGAATGATGAGGAATCATCCCCGCCATTAGTGCCAACCTTTGATGGACCGATTACTAGGTCAAGATTGAAGGAACTACGTCAAGAGCTGGAGACGTTTATGGCACATGATGTATCACATGACGAAGAGGACAAGTCCAAAGTCAAGGCGTTGACTTTATTGGTCAACGTTACATATGTTTAATCTTATTAATTTCTGCATTGGATATTTTTAGGATTATTATTTATTTATTTTCAGCTTTCTATTTTCGGATATTTCGGGATTAAGTGTAACCCGTTTTTGGGAAGCTAGGGCCGGCCCTCCTAGGGTATTTAAGGCCTCCCTTGTCTTCTTCATTAGTTAGATTTCTCACATTGTTAAAACACAAAAACAGAGCTTGGGTTTTGCTTTGAAACTCGGCTCCCCGTGAGAGTCTTAATCGATTATTCTTTCCTGCTTAGTTGTTTTCGTCTTTGTCAAGTCCCTCTGGAGTTGGTGATTTCGTACATCATAAGCAATCCTCTCCGTGCTCCAAGTTCGTCAGCGATTCTTGGTTGTGTGGCGTTGTAGAGATCGGGTTGGTAGATCGTTCGACAAGGTTCCTTGCTATCAAGCAAGCGGGTTTTCTCGTCGTTTCTATTGGTTCTATCTATTATCCTATCCATTAGTTTCACTTCCGCTATTGTTCTAATCTTGTGTTTTCTTTTGTTTTGAGATCCGTTGCCTAGATCCATCTTCTACATGGCTAACCCCGTATCACATTCGCCCCACATTTTTATTTGGCAACGATGATGGCCCTACAGTCGACAGTTGGAGAGGAGGTACACCAGGGCCCATACCACGATGACATCTGGGCCCATTTTTTGTGTTCGCTGAAGACCGTGCAACCCCGAATTCTTTAATTACCACTATTCACCAAAGTGGCTTCGTATGGTTGCACGATAGATGAAGATCATGGAGTATTGAAGACGCACGCTCAACACCCGAGACCTGTGCGTCTATTAAAGACCGCCAGCAACAAAGGAAGTGTCCAAGCCAGCTCGGCGACGTTGTGAGTTATTTTTTGCTTTTCCCTGTGCTCTATTATTTTGTCCTTCATTACATTGAGGACAATGCAATGTTTAAGCATGGGGGAGGGTTTTATACTTGCTACGTCGCTGAGGAGAAAAAGAATAAAGAAAAAAGCCAAAAATTGAAAAAAGGCATACATAAAAATCCTGGGATAGGTCGAAAACCCGAAAGGGCGGCCTAGGCAATAAGCAGGTGGCTTGGACTAGCATTAGGCTGGGGTAATATGAGGTCAAGAGTGACATGAGCTTATGTGAGCACATATATGAAAAAAATATGAGTGGCTTGGTGAAAACCCGAAAGGGCGCCTTGGCAAAATGAGCGAAAAAGAAGAAGAGTGATTTTAGGATTTCTCTTTATTCTTGACGAGGCGTCATAAGAAGAGGAGTCAAAGAAGGATTGTCGGGTAGGTCACTCTGGGAGGCATAAGGAGCAATAGATGGAGGCTAGGATTAGAGGTTACTCACACTATTGGATGTCCGGGTTAATCTTGGGGGAAGTACTCTGCTTGCCCCTTAAGCTTGTTGAGTATGGATGTGTTGTAGATGAGATTGGTGCCAGGAGCTTTGGCATGGGTTAGGTGACTCTTAGTTGGAGGATATGCTTCCTGAGACCTTGGGTGCTGCATTGGAGGAGTAGACTCTTTATTAGTTTACTCGAGGACGAGCAAAGGTCTAAGCATGGGGGAGTTTGATAAGCACTACTTTGTAGGGCTTAAGTAAGAGTCTTTAGAGGGTTTATTGGTGCCATTCGAATAGACTTAGACACATTCATGTGTATGGCGTTTGGGGGCGAAGTTTGGTGTTTTTGGAGGTGTTTGAGCTGTTTTGGAGATCATAGGAAGCCACAAGGAGAAGACGCCAAGGAAGTGAAGAGAAGAGTAGAAGAACAGTGGGCTAAATTCAAATGGTTCGTTCTCTCTACTCAGATGTCCAAATGGAGTGATTCCAATTCGAGGAGTTATATCTTGAAGTCTACTACAAGTCCTCAAAATATGAGCGCAATCAGAATTGGGAATCAAAATTTATGGCGTTTTTACTGAAGTGTCGCAGAAGCTGAAGTACTGGAATCCCACCGCACCCAGCGGTGGGCACTGCCGCACCCGCGGCGAGGTCGTCAGAGAACTGGAGTTTCTGTTAAATGGCCGCACCCGACGGTGGAGCCACCGCACCCGCGGTGGAGACGCGCTGAAAGTCTTTTACGAGTTTTCTTATTCCCGTTTTATTTTATTTCTGAAACTTTATTTCCAAGTTTGTTATTTTTCTTTTCTTTATTTCTGAATTATTACTTTAGTATTTAAGTTAGGTTTAAGACTCTTTTAGAAAAAAAAACTTCTCTAACCCTAATTGCCACTTTTCATATTTCTCCTCTCACAAATCCTAATGGAGAACTAAACCTCCATTGTTGCACTTGACAGTTTGAAGCCAGCAATTGATTGGTTGTGAGTTTTCTACTCTTGTTCGTTTTCCTATCTAATTGGATTAATTCTCTTGTGCTTAAATGTTTATTGGTTTATGTTGATTTATCTAGAGTAGCTACCTAGGTTTATTGATATCTTCCTAATTGCTAGGACTTGTGATTCCGGGTTCGGGCTGCATATCTAGTAGCGAACACGATTGTGCGTATAGGGGATCCGAGCGCATAATTGTGAGAGAGAGTTAATTGCATGCTTATAGTAACGGGTTGTTTCTATTGCATGTGTCTTGTTAATCCTTGGTTGAATGCTATTGCTTTATTAAGTTCTGAAGGTTTTCGGATTTGATTTAGTAATAAGTACTATTAGGGCTGGTAGAACTAATAGTTATCTAAGATCGGGATAAGAACAACTATAGGAAAGTTGAGAACTTGAGATTGATAGAATTCCGTGATCGACCTATCTATTGTTGTGTGGATCTCTGTTGAGTGTGGCGCTTTTTCCCATCATATTTACAACCTTTTCCTGCGAACTTATTTACTTGTTTCCTTATTGCTTGTTACGAGAAACACAAACAAACCCCCCCTAGTTCCTAGTTGGTGATAACAAATTGCATAAGTTGATAACCTGACTCTCTGTGGGATCGACCCTGACTTGCTTGCTATACTACTTAGTAGGTATTTTGGGATTTATTTGATAGGCATCACGACTTTAGCTATGTTAGTAGACAATTTTGGAGCTCGAGAAACTTTCATAAAAAATGAAATAGGAAAACTTTGTCGTGAAATGAAAATTCAAAAAAATGTTAAAAAAGTAGGAACAGGTAAATTATACTGTCCACCATATACTTGGGAAGGGCCCAATGCGTGGGGTTGTGAAACAAGTAACAAAAGGCAAAAACAATATAAAAGAAATCCCAAAAAATATAAAGTTAAGTATTATAAAAAATTCAATAAAAACACTTCAAACAAATACCAGAGAAAGCCTAGAAGATTTAGGAGAAATCCTACTAAACCAAAATCAGAATGTAAATGCTGGATTTGCCAACAACCAGGACATTTTGCTAATGAATGCCCTAAGAAAAAAGAAAAGTTCATCAGAGAATTTAACTTTGAAATTTTTTAAAAAGATACTCAAGGATTAGATAGTGAAGAATTGGATTATTCAGATATTTATTACTATGAAACAGATAGTAGTAACAATATTAATACAGAAGATGAAAAGTTCACAGACTACTCTAATTCAGAATGAGTTCAGAGATAAACAATCAGGATATGAAAAACGAAAATGAATTAATCTCTGAAAAGAAAGGAGACTATCTTGTTGTAATAAACTTTGATGAAAAGAAATATCAAGAATTAGTTAAAACAAAATTATCCTTGAAACCAATAAATCAAAGCCCCTTCGAATCACTAAAAGGCATTTTCAAAAGAGAAAAAGTAATAATACATAGCTACATCGAAGGTGAAAAAAGTATTAGAATTGAGAACGCCAGTGGAAAGGTTTGTTTGAAATTATTAAACAAAAACTGGATAGAAGATAGGCTTAGTAAAATCCCTAAGGAAAAACGTGAAAAAATTGGATATGTTTACCTTGCAGGTATCCAAATTCTAGTTAAAAGTCTTTTTAGAAAAGGAATTGATTGTCCCATAACCCTTGCCTTACAAGACAGTAGATTAACTGATTATCAACAAGGAAGCCTTGGAATAGTTAATGGTAACCTGTGCTACCAAACTATAAAATTCACAAGTTATCCTAAATTTAGTTTAAGTCTTACGGATGAAAAAATTGATGATAATATCATGTTATTTTATAAATTAGGAAATCCTAATCTTATGGTTAAAGGAAAAAGTCCTATTACGATCCACTATAGAGGACTTTATGCTTTTACAAACAGCAATTATGTTAAAATGTATGATGAAAAACCTTATATTGAAATTGAAAACGATTTCTCTGAAGTCCTGAGATCTATCAATCTGATAAAAGAAAGATTTTCAATTAGTGATGAAATAGATATCGATGTAAATAGAAACATTCCTGAAATGGGCGAAACGTCTAGCCAAGATGAAAAACCTTTAACTTTTGATAAATTAGGCAGAGCAAAATCAAGAAAATATAACAAAAACATTTTAGACCTTTACCCAAGAAAAAAAAAATATAATAATTTAATGGTTGATAATATCCTGTACTTTGATGGTACAGAATGGAAGGACAATGTCCTTATTGACACTGGAGCCTCCGGAAATTTCATTAAATCAGTTAATGGCCTAACAGTTAAACAATGAGAAAAAATTATAATCGGAAGTTTTAACAATGGAGATAGAGAATTATTTGAATATGTTAACATCCCGGTTAAAATAGGAAAAACAAATACAATCGTAAAATGTGTTATAGATGAGTCTATGACAATAGTCGACCTAATCATAGGAATAGAATTCCTAAATGAAACCAAGTATGAAATAACTAATAACCAAATCAAGTTTATCATTGGAGAAAATATAGAGATATGTCAACCAAAATAACTTCAAGATCTGTTTACATTGAAACTACTATACATGAAACCATGATAACAACTTGTGCCCTAATTGACACAGGAGCAATGACTAGTATTATAAAAAGCTTTTTACTCAAGGAAATAAAAAGATTTGATAAACCAATAAAAGTATATGGTTTTGATAACAATGAAAACCTTATAAATGAATATGTCAAAAATATTCACTTAATAATGGGCAGTAAAATTGTAAAGCTCATATACAGCCTTATTTTTGACAAAATAAAGTGTGATATCGTTCTTGGCAACGATTTTATTCAACAATTCAGCTATTATAAGCAAACTATAAATACTATAAGGTTTAAAACACCTTGTGAAGAACTTCTGGTCATCCCTAGAAATCATAATCCTTATACTGTCCAAAAAACTATCAGAGTACCAGCGAAGTGTGGTGAAAAACCAGTTATAAACTTCATTGATGAAAGAGATCAGACCGAGATTCTTGATTTTTTAGCAAAAAGTTTTGCTGAAACCCCTTTAGCTTTCTGGAAAGAAACAACTGTTAAAGCAAAAATAGAGTTAAAAAACCCCGATGTTATAATCAGGGTAAAACCCATGCTATATAGTGAAAAAGATCGCGAAGAATTTGATAATCAGCTTAAACAGCTAATTAAAATGAATATTATAAGACCTTCAGTCAGTAGACATTCTTCTCCGGCCTTTATGGTCCGAAATCATAACGAAATAAAACGTGGAAAAGCTAGAATGGTTATTAACTATAAACAGCTTAACTCTCAAACTATTTTTGATGGATATTTCCTTCCAAATAAATATTTACTTCTTAACCTTGCAAAAGGAAAATAATTCTATTCTAAGTTTGACTGTAAATCTGGTTATTGGCAAATTAAAATGGAACCTTCATCGATTGAATATACTGCTTTTAGTACCCCAAATGGCCATTATGAATGGCTAGTAATGCCTTTCGGATTAAAAAATGCTCCTAACATATTTCAAAGGAGAATGGATAATGCTTTTCACGATATGAGGAAATTTTTAATAGTCTATATTGATGACATATTAATTTGTTCTGAAACTATTGAGAAACATAAAAATCATCTTAAAACGTTTGCTCAAAGGTGTGAAAATGAAGGAATTGTTCTTAGTCAGTCCAAGACAATAATATGTAAAAATGAAATAGAATTTCTTGGATTAAACATATCCAAAAATGGAATAGAAATGCAAGACCATCTAGGTAAAAAACTCCTTGAATTACCTGATGAATTAAAAACTAAAAAAGAAATTCAAAGATTCCTTGGAATCCTTAATTATGAAGAACACACAAAATGTGTTAGAAAGTTAAAAGAAGAAGCTAAGAGCCTTCCAAAATTAAGACTCCCTGATGAAAAAGACAATCTTATCCTTCAAACTGATGCAAGTGAACAATGTTTTGGTTGCATCCTTAGAAATGATCTAGGACAAATTTGCAGATATTATTCTGGAACTTTTTCTGATACTGAAACAAGATATTGCATTAATCAAAAAGAATGTTTAGCAATATTAAAAGGAATTAAGAAGTTCCAACTTTTCCTTTACTCAAAAAGATTTATCGTGCAAACTGATAACACTCAGGTTAGAGCATTAATCTTTGGTAAACAAGGGGTTGGCCCCCAAGATAAAAAGATTCATAGATGGCAAGTGTTCTTTTCAGAATTCAGTTTTGCCATTGAAAGCATAAAAGGAAAAGATAATTTTCTTGCCGGTTTATTATCTCGTCCTAATCTTTAAATTGCAGGAATGGAGAACAAATCTGTTGCAGAACAGATTGATAACATCATTGAAAACCTGGAGTTTCAAACTTCTGGGTTATATAAGCACTGTGAGAGGCTTAAAATCTCAATTGAAAACATCGCTAAGGGAAGGTCTGTATTCACCAAAAGCGAGAGCCTCCGTCAGGAGTGCGACAACCTCTGTAGAGAAGGGAAATCTCTAATTGAAAAAGGAGAATCAGAACTCCAAGAGCTCATGAAGAGTTTTACTCAACATGATGAAATCTCAGATATGATTGGTTGTTTAAACGACCAGTTAAGTGAAATCATCAGCCTTGACGTGTCAATGGCTGACATGGATTTAGACGTGGATCCTTCCAGCAATGGGAAAAAACCGTCTCTGAATAAAAACAATGAGGCTTCAAGCTCCTCATTTCAGCAGCCTATAACAAGTGTACAGGTCCAAACATCGGTGCCCAGCACCAATTTAAAAGATCAAAAAGATTCGGTGAAAACCACAATCATTTTAAACCCTTCCACAAAATGTATCCAAGTTTTAGAAATCTCCAAACTTGAAAAATATATTTTTGAAAAAATCAGAATGATTTATGAACTTAAAACAGATGAAGTTTGCTTTCCAGATCACACTGGAATTTATCCCAGAATTAATCTTTTACCTGGAGCTAATCCAAGACTTTTCAAAGATATTTATGATATGGGTTTTTTAGGAACCGTTTATCCTTCACCTGATTTCGGTGAATTAAGTCTAATTCCATATCTTTTTAAAGACTTAAAACAGATGAAAAAGAGCAATGTCTTCCTAAAATTCTTCCAAGTTAGTCCTGAATATCAGAAAGGATTTGGAGTTTTTGAGACTTACTCCATGATTGAAATTGGTTTTCTATCCAAAAACTTTAAGTTTGAATATGAAATAAACCAACCCTGGAAGAAGATTCCAAATGTTAATAAAGACTTTACCAAATATAGAAGAGCCCTAGGTTTTAAAACTGTGTCTTCTATTATTAAGAATTATTTGAAAAGCCACTATGTTCTTAAGATAAAACCAGAATTCGCTATCATCGGAAGAACTGGAGGCATCAGAGAAGCTGAAAAAGACCTTGAAAAAATTGCAACTCAGATGGTGAACCATGAGTTCATTGGGAGTATGGAAACAGCTCATCGGCTGTGTACGATGATGAAGCATGAAGATTGCACAAAGATATTAGCTCGACTTCAAGCCATCCTTGAAGAAAGCAGTGGAAATCCAGAAACAGAATGTGATCCTTTTGGATCAAATGAAGAGCCCAATCCATGAAGACAAGGCCTATTGGAAGATCTAAAATCCATGAAAGCCAGGCCCATTTCTGAAGCCCATTAAAGATGTCGGCAATCCAAAATCGACAAAACAAATGAAGATAATTGAAGACATCAGTGGCAGACACTGGAGCCCACATATGAAGACTAAAATAAAGAAAACAAAAAGTTATTTCTGCTTTTTATTA
Organism: Rheum nobile; assembly: GCA_027886185.1. Lineage (NCBI taxonomy): Eukaryota > Viridiplantae > Streptophyta > Magnoliopsida > Caryophyllales > Polygonaceae > Rheum > Rheum nobile. The sequence continues at coordinate 1,100,117 of WOAB01000326.1, read as the reverse complement.
ACGATGTAAAATTATACACGTTGAAGGGTGAACAATGAAAGCAATCATGTAACTCCTTCTATATAAGGAGATAGAAGCAAGAGAGAAAAAAGACAGATTCTACCTAGAAAAACCTCTCTAAAAGAAAGTTTTGTAATGGCAGCTTAAACCCTTCTTTTCCCAAAGAAGTTACTATAATAATATGCCTCAGTTTTATTAGATAAATCTTTCGCTATTAAGCCCGATCCTAGTTCATATTTGTTAATCCATTAAGGCGGCGGTGATCTCTAACCATGTGGTTGGTTAAGAAGAAGATTATCCTCTAGAGAAAGATAAGGTGCATCTGGAGTGGCCAAGTAAGTCGCGAGGAGGCGCAGAAGAGCTCAACCCAGAAAACCTGAAGGTCCCCTATCAAAGGAGGTATAATTTCTTTTCTTAACTTTAAAAAGAGAAAAGGCTAGCCCCAAGGGATTAGTAAATTTGTTTAAGGATTTTAGGCTTAATTATGCGGAAGGCTGGTGAACCTTTACCCACTAAAAAGGCATGTTATTAATATATAGTAATTTCAAAGGGAAATTTTCACATAAAAAGACCAAGCTTTTAAAGATCCGTGCACACCCTAGGTGTTTAGTTTACAATATTTGATTGTCTTCCGCCGAAATCCTAGCATTGAACAAATTGGTATCAGAGCCAGGTTATTAATGAAAAAATTCTGTGAAATTTGGAAAAAACAAATTGAAAAGGATCTTTGGATCCCTCCTATTAAAGATTTAGTACAATATGAAGAAGCTGATTACCTTCAAGAATTTTTACAAAGGCTTGAAAAAAAAGCAAATAAGCGTTTTAAAAATATTCCTTTCTAACAAAATTAGCAAAAGACAAAAAGGTGTAAAAACACTGTTGTTTACACCGAGTGTAAACGTAGCAGCGTCCATGAAAAGACCTAGAAATTTGACTGAAAATAAAAATTTGATCCAAATATAAATTTAATATATTGAAAAACGTGCTAATAATTACTCCTCCTATAGATCTGATTTTTCTTTCTTCTTCCTCTTCCCAGATCTGATTTTTCTTCCATTCTTTCCATTTACTTCACCAGATCTGATTTTTCTTTCTTCCTCCTCCCAGATCTGAATTTTCTTTCTTCTTCCTCCTCTCATATCTGATTTTTCTTCCATTCTTTCCATTTACTTCACCAGATATGATTTTTCTTTAATATCTGTAAATTTTTCTTCCATTCTTTCCTCCTCCCCGGTGGTCCTTCTACCCACCTCTCACCCACCCATGGAGGCCTTCAGCCTTCTCAAGTTCTGAAAACCCTCCACCGTTGCAACCATCCTCACCGCCGAAAATTCCGACGACGCCTCAGCGGAGATGATTGCCCCTTCTTCGACCTCGAGTTCGCCGGCGCTGACTCCGACGAAGATCGGACAGAGCCAGAGTCTCCTGCCTCGGCCACCGATTGCCACCGTTTCCGCCGCCTCCTAATTCCTCGCTTCCTCCTCCTCTTTCTCTAACTCTGATGTCTTTGTCCCCGATCGCTGCCATATCCGAGCTCGCTCCAGCTCCGCCGGTGGAAGCGGCTCCAGCGTCTTCTCCGGCAGTTGACGTGGCGGTTTCTGCTCCCGGTTGACGCATGAAGAACACCGCTATAAATTGAAAATAAGATCTGAAATTGGGGGTTTGTTTGTTTGTATTGTAAAGTAAGATCTGAAATTGAAAATATATATTTTAAAAAAGAAAGAAAAGAGAAAAGAAAGTGAATGTGTTGAATAAATAATTGAACAGAAAGAAGAAAGAAAAGGGAAGAGAGAAGCAGAGGTGCAGAAAGCTGGGACCACTTCTTTTCTACCCATTGGTCCACGTAGAAGGTGTAAAATATTCTTTTTTACACCCGGTGTAGACGTATGAACCTCTCATATATATGGTGTGATTTCCCACAACTCAAACCTTGTCATTTCTTCCATAAACTAATCGCATTATAGTCTGGCATGTACCACTTTAGATTTCATTTACGTGGTTCAGATTAAAGAAAAATCACTTACTCCATATTAATAATAATCAATAAATGGACGTTACATCATCCTGATTTTTTAAAAGAGAGAATTAGGGCTCGTTTGATATGATCTTGGAATCGGTTTGGAATCGGAATTGGAATGAGGAATGGCTCATTCCCATTCACTTAGCTTGTCGTTTGGTATGTTGTCGGAATGAGTCATTTTTGGACATATTTTTTAATTAATAAAATAATTAATATTGTTTAATTTTTTTATAAAAATAATTAATATTATTCAATGAAAATAATCAATATTGTTCAATAAAAATAATTAATATTATTCAATTATTTAATAAAGTAACTAATATTATTTAATAAAAAATTAATATTGTTTAATAAAATAATTAATATTATTTAATTGTTTAATAAAATAATTAATATTATTTAATTGTTTAATAAAATAATTAATATTTTTTAATTATTTATTAAAATACATGATTTCTATTTCACGCACCGGCAAAATTGTTATTTCACGCATCGATTCGTCTGTCACGGATCATGTGTATCTGTCCGTGACGGACCAAATGGATCCATCCGTGACGGACGAATCCATTTGATCCGTCACGGATGGATCGATTTGGTCCGTCACGGATGAACATGCTGATCCGCGACACGATTTTGGAATCGCCATAACTTTTGATTCCCTAGTCCAAACGCGCTGAAATTTGGAGGAGTTGAAGTTGACATCTTGATATTTAATCTGGCGTTGGAATCACTCAATTCGGAGTTACGTAGAAAAAGTTATACTTCTCCAAAGACAGGACAAAGAAATAGAGATCTCTTAAGCGTCAAGGCGAGTAGAGATACTTCTCCATTCGTTTCTCAGCTGATGGCGTTCGAACCTTCTTCTACAAGAAAGAGACGAGATCGCAAGGCGAATTAAATGCTATTGTACTCGATTGTCAAATGTTTCTCATTTGTTTTGAAGCAATCGTATCCTTTCTTTTTAATGGTTTGAGATATCTCTACTCGCTTTGGCGCTTAAGAGATCTCTATTTCTTTGTCCCGTCTTTGGAGAAGTATAATTTTTTTCTACGTAACTCCGAATTGAGTAATTCCAACGTCAGATTAAAGATCAAGATGTCAACTATACCTCCTCCAAATTTCAGCGCGTTTGGACTAGAGAATCAAAAGTTATAGCGATTCCAAAATCGTGTCACGGATCAATTGAGTAATTCCATGTGTCATGTACATGTTTGGATATATATAAACTATATATTTAACGGTATATCAATTGATAATATAAGATGCTATTGACTAACAAAAAATATTATAATAATTATATTGTTTTAGCATGCTAAAAAATTAGAGAAGGATTATGTAGCTCAAGTAAATCATATGTTATTAAAGTAAGAATCAGACGGTTAAACAAATTAAGTTTCTTTTATAAATATGCATGAGAATGATTTATTCCATAAAGGTAACAAAACTTTAAGTAATATATTCATGAAACAATATAAAATATATTTTATTTTATATATTTTATGTATATATATTGCAAAAAATACTATGTGACAGTTTAATTAATGTCTTAATAAATCTAAAAGTATAGTGCAAGTAATATACACACCGACATTAAAATGAACTATGTTTGGCCAAATTAGAGTCTTGATAATGCTTATAATTTCAATAAGATTGGCCATACATAAAGATAATAGAAAGCTTCTTCCATCTAGATTGTCAAATGTTTCCCATTTGTTTTGAAGCAATCGTATTCCTTCTTTCTAATGGTTTGATATATTTCTACTCGCCTTGGCGCTTAAGAGATCTCTATTTCTTTGTCCCGTCTTTGGAGAAGTATAACTTTTTCTACGTGACTCCGAATTGAGTAATTCCAACGTCAGATTAAAGATCAAGATGTCAACTATACCTCCTCCAAATTTCAGCGCGTTTGGACTAGGGAATCAAAAGTTATGGCGATTCCAAAATTGTATCGCGGATCAGAATGTTCATCCGTGACGCACGGATGGGGTTGGTGCGTCACGAACGATTTACTGTGGTCCGTCACGGACAGAGTGCTTTCGTTTGTCACGGGCGGCTTCATTTGGTACGTCACGCATGAAACAGTGCGTGAAATAGAAATTTTACCCGTGCGTGAAATAGCAAGGGCCTTAAAATATTGAATATTATTTAATTATATATTAAAAATAACTAATATTATTTAATTGTTTAATAAAAATAATTAATATTATTTAATTGTTTAATAAAATAATTAATATTATTTAATTGTTTAGTAAAATAATTAATATTATTTAATTATTTGATAAAATAAGGAATTTATTTATTTATTTAATAAAATTAATAAATATAATTCAATAAACATAATTAATATTATTCAATAAAAATTATTAATATTATTTAATAAAAATAATTAATATTATTTAATAAAAATAATAAATATTATTAATTATTTAATAAAAATTAATATTATTTAATTGTTTAATAAAATAATTAATATTATTTAATATAATATTTAATATAATATAAATGATATAATATGAAATAAGGGGTCGGTCAAGCTAGGGTACAAGTTCGGGTTGTGTTTCGGATCGATCGGATTTTATATATCTAGTTGGAATGGATGATACCTCAACATTTTTGATGGAATCAAATGCTTCATGAAGCTTGGAATCATCCATTCCATGGAATGAAATCCATTCCATGGAATGAAATCCATTCCATAGAATGAAATCCATTCCATGGAATGAAATCCATTCCATGGAATGAAATCCATTTCAATCTTATCTTTACCAAACATAATGTTGGGAATCAGTCATTCTCATTCTCATTCCTGATTCCAAGGAATGAGAATCAAACACGCCCTTAGATGGGTATGAAAACTTATTTTAAAAACAATCTATTTTTAGGTTTTGATTGTCAGGTTTGATCGGTCAGATTTGTTCGGAGTATTATCGATTGATACAGGGATATATTTTTTCAAAGGTCAGCATTTTCATATACGCCTCCACGGGGTCTGACCTTGAGACGTCTGAATAGTGTGAAAGTTTGTGGGCTGATAGACCGACGTTCGAGCGTATATGTGCGATGAGGTCAATATATAAGTCCAATAAGGTTTCATCCTAAAGCTAATTGAAAATAAGAGGAGTAATCCATTAAGCTTACATATTAAGCATTGATATCCACTCACTTCTGATATGAAATGGACTTTATGTTCCAACACGCCTGCAAGTACAACGTGCGAGCAATTGGCCTGACTCAGTTGACGCTTGGACAAATGAGTGTGGGTAGATATCTCAATCTCTTTATAGACAAACTCAATCAACCCAAGAATGAGACCCATGACCATACCAGCTCTAATACCATGTGAATGTGTGGGACAATAGATTGGGGGTGGGAACGTATGAAGACATATGCATGATGAGTCCATTACATAAGCCTAATGGATTTCATTATAAAATCAATTGGCAATAGGATGAGGAGTTCGCTAAACCAATATGCATGATGTGGGATGGACTTTATGTTCCAACAGATAGAATGTTTTAAGGAGCCCAACGCAAAACTACTAGACTAACTGAATGTTCGAATGTTCGTTGAAAGTCATCCTATAGAACTTGAGTTCTTAGTTATTCATAATATCATTTAGTGAGTTATTGTGGCTAAGGTTTGAAATTTTGTCGGTCATCGGGTTTGTGTAATGAAATATGTGGTTGATTTGGATTGCCTCAAAAGACTAAAAAATAATAGGATATTCAAGATAATGATCTAGATTTTCTAGGAACAAATTTATATTTTTTCAATGGGATTAATCATACAAAGATTGTCTCCTTTTATTTTAGTTTTTCCAACTCCTTATTGTTTTGCCAATCCAATTAAGTCTATTTCTGATGGCAAGACCTTCATTGTAAATGGAACTTTTTTTGTGCATTTTTCCTCTATAATATATAGAGTGTGTGCAACTTGATCTCTCAAAATAGATCTAATAGTTGAGTCATTAGGTTTTAGTTTTTATGTGCAATTATATTTTTTCTTTCAATAAAAACCAGCAAACATTTTATACCATTCTTATTACTTTGCAAGTGTCATTTAAAGGTTATTATATTAACATAAATGTTAAATTAAAATTCAATGTAACAAATCATGAAAAAAATTTGTAGAATATATAGGAAAAGGGCCGAAAATGTGCACATGCAAGAAATGAGAACCTCTTGGCACATGACTTAATTAAAAGGGTTGAATAGACTATTGATAATTCAATTTTTTTTTGGTTCCTAAAGAGGGTTATACCCATTTAATCTAATAATATATTTTTTAAATAAAAAATATATATTAAATATTTGATGATTTTTTAATAGGCCATTTTTTATTTAGAGCTCCCTCTATTTTTCTATTTGGAGTCCACCCTACCTATATATAAGAAATTATTCTAAAATTATAATCTTACCACCCTCATTTCACTCCTCACTTTCATTTCCTCTCCCACCTCTCATTCTCTCTTCCATTTTCAATCTCACAAACCACAAAAAAATCAACACTTTCTTCCTCGCTTAGCCACTAAATTGGCATCATTTTGGATCAAGGAGGTGCCACACTTGAAGATTCTACAAGAAAATGTAAGTTTATCAACTTTTTTGGGTAAATTCGTACTTAGGTTTAAGTAAATTCTCAAACTGAAATTTTGGGTATTTTTTACCTAATTTGCCTTATAAATTTGAAGTTTTAGGTGTATAGATGAATAAAATGTATAATAGATATGATATAGATAGATTTTGGGTTGAAATTGTTGTGTTCGTTTTGAGTTAAGCCATGGGAGAAATATAGGTCATGAACTGTAGAACTCGTCTTCTTCTGAGGAAGAAGATGAGTTCCGCCCGTCACGGACGAGCTTCATTTGTCCATGACGGACAAGATGCTTTCGTCCGTGACGGACGAGCTTCATTTGTCCGTGACGGACAAGATGCTTTCGTCCGTGACGAACCAGCTGCATTCGTCCGTGATGGTGGAACACTTCCATTCCATCCTTCACGGATGGTATTTTTTTATATTCGTCGCTTCTACCTTCCGTGGTCAATCTACGGACGAAATGAACTTATGTATTATTTTGCAGATGGATGAGACTAGATCGGGGCGTGCTCGTAGAAGAGACGCAAATCGCCAGATAGATCGTCAGTATGTCCGAACACGTCGTAGGCCGTCAAGAGGGCCGGAAGATGTGCCTGCATATCAGATGCCCACTGCATATCAGATGTCTGCATATCAGATGCCCACTGCATATCAGATGTCTGCATATCAGATGCCCGCTGCATATCAGATGCCCGCTGCATATTAGATGCCTGCTGCATATGAGCCATCACTTACTTACGAGCCGTCCTTGACGGACGAGTTTAATGTGACAGATAGAGGGGATGACATAGACAGAGAGGAACCGGTTGCTTCTGCACACGATGATCCCCCATCTTCAGCTGCACACAATGATCCCCCAGCTCCAGCTGCACACAATGATCCTCGGGACCCAGCTGCACGTCGAACTCAAAGACATGCATCACAAAGACATGGTAGAGGAGCGGGTGGGATGGTAATAGATCTGTTTCTGACTACGTCTTGTGCTGGAGGCCTTCGTGTGCCAGGCCTTTTGCATAGTTTCGAAGCCCACGTGGCACACCATATTTATCAGGGCAAGGTAAGTAAATTATGAATATGTAATTGATTTAACTGTTATTTGTTTTACAAGAGTAGAAGACATTGACAGTCCAGTTAAGAGCTGAACAGCTGAAAGCATGGAGGCTAGATGATGTATCTCCATGGTGTATGCTCGCCAGAAGCAGCGGCCTTACTCACCTGTAGGACATCATGTATGATCATATCAATGTGCCAATGATTTCTGCATTTATTGAGAGATGGCAGCCAGAGACCAACACTTTCCACATGCCATGGGGAGAGATGACGGAGAGCTTGAGTTTCGACCAACATCGGAACCATATCAAACCTGCGTTTATTGAGAGATGGCAGCCAGAGACCAACAGTTTACATCCGGTAGAATCCCACTGTAAGCAGTCAAGTGTGTGTGCATACACATCGGAACCATATCAAACCATGGGAACCCGGAAATAGGTTGCTTTGATTTCACCTGAGATGTGGAAGCTCTAATAGGAGACACTTGTACCGGGGGAGCTCTAACCTGAGACATTGGAGGCGTAGAGGTCTAATCTGAGATGGTTTGCTCGGGAAATCTGGGTGCATTGGAGGCCTACCTCGTTGTTTCTTTGGAGGTATTTGGTTCAACTCTTGCTCAGTGATCTCCCACAAAGAAGGAAGTTTTTTGCTTAGAGCTCCCTTTGGTCGCCCCTTAATCTTCACAACTGTCGGTTCTTGCAGACTAGTCCTCTCTGGATGAGTTAACTCTAAAACTGCATTAGCACATCTAATTTGTTGATCAACTGACAAAGTGGGGAAGTCATTACTATAGAAATCATCCATCAGTGATCTGACAACTTTACGCTTCCACCCTTCATCTTCTTCATTTTGCACGACTTCCAAGTCCAACTGTCTCCAAAAGCTATGCACATCTTTAAGTGGGATAGGTATTTGAAGCTCCACCCATCGTGCAATCTTATGGACACACGACAACCCATCTCTCACAGACATACGACATTAGCAAGTGGGTTCAAAAAATGGATCTTCCCCACGTTTGTATTCATTTATCAAGCGCTTCATGGCTTCATCAGAGACCTTGTACTTCAATTGCTTGAAAACATCTGTTACTGTCACCGTACACATCGTCTTCTGGCGACTGATGTTGAAGGTTGCCTTGATCTCATTTACTTGGATGCGCATCAAGGAATCATACTAACCTAATACTGTGTCTAACCTACCATGTGGAGTAGTCAAGAAGTTTTTCAAACACGAGTGTTCTCCTTCAACCCTATAGTTTTAATAACAGAAATGACATATAATCATATTTTGTCCGTGTATAGGGTTGATAATAATGCATTCAATATATTTTATTGCACAAACCTGTTTGTCGTGGTAGTTCCCAATGTCAAAACCGTATCCGTCCAAGCCAACACAATTCTTTCCCTATACGGTTCAAGCCACTTGGTTCGAACATACTGAAGCAGGCTTTTCCTGGTGCTACATTCAACCTCAATCTTGCGCAAACTTCACTCATAATCCTCTATAGTTTTTTCCTTAAACAACTCCATGTAAGCATTTGCAAACCTTGTTGCAGTGTCAGCATGCTTTATGATTTTCTTAGCTTTGGTCTCGATGTTCTTGTATACATGACGCCTACATAGAATATACTTTGCCTTTGGGAAGATTTCATCCACCGCATTCATCAAGGCAAGCTCTCGATCTGTCATTATGCATATAGGTTGCTTCTGCACACACCCACAAAGTTTGGCAAGCTCCTTTATAGCCCACAAGTAATTTTCTTCCCTCTCATGTTCTAGAAATGCCCCCGCTACGTTGTAATTCTTCCATGTAGAAGTGAATCCTACAATTTCCAAGAAAGGCATCTCATATCTGCACACAGATTAACATATTATTGTATAATAAAACAACAATAATGCCTTGAGGAGTGATATGGAATCCGGGCTGGCAAAAAAAAACGTCTGTAATCTTATTGGTTTTACGGTCCGCCCTATTCTCCATAAAGTAGTTGTAATCATTACATTTGAGGAAGAATTGTTGGACAATTGTTCTTCCTTCCATCCCAGCCCTTCGTACGTTGTACCGCTCATTGTACACTTGCTTCTTTCTAGTGCAGTTCCCTGGGAACTCGTTCAGTGCAGTTGTAATCTGGGTTGGCGTACAATGTGTCTTTGCCATTGACTGCACCAATCTCTTCCGATCATCTGTGAGCCTGCCAGATAATGCATGCCCATATAAACTAGACCCAATCTCATGGTTGTGAGTTCCATGTACAACATCGATCTTCCATGAGCCTCTAGGATGTTCACGACACATCAATTTGAAGGGACACCCACATTTCTTTGTATGTGTATTTTTCCGGACTCTGTTTTCTCCTCCTTTAGATGGAGTGTATATTCCTTCTCTTTCACACAACAACATAGTCTTCCCGAGATGACGATCATCTGATTTTCTATCTCGGCTAATCTTGATGCACATGTTATTTTGAAACCCAGTCTCTTTAACCCACTTAATTGCCTCATCCCTAGTGCAGAACACAATATCTGTAGTAAACAACTCAGAATAATCAGCTGAAACTTGGTTTACATCCTCTAAGGGTACCCCAAATTGTGGTTGTGTGTGCAATGGTGGGAACCCAAACTGAGGAATTGATTATGATGATACAAACTCATGGCCAAATCCATCGTGAAGCGTGAAATTCAGAAATGTTTCTGATGGTACAAATCCATGGTCGAGCGTGTACGAAGAAGACGTCCCATTTTGTGATGTTGATGCAAACCCGTCATTAATCCTTAGGTCGTTAAGACCAATATAAAGTTCATTACTTTCATGTTAAAAAAATAGTGATTTACAGTAAAATATAAACATTCTGTAAATATGCACAAACACATCCATCACAGAAGGACCATCTCCCTCCGTCACGGAAGGGATGCTTTCCTCCGTCACGGATGGACTATCTCCTACCGTGGCAAAATAAGCATCTCCCTCTATGACGGAGTGAGCGACTTAGTCCGTCACGGAAGGGATGCTTTACCTTGAGGTTTTTCCTCAAGGTAAAAATGGCACCGGATTCCTTTGACTGGTTTTTTCTACCGCCCCACTGTTTTTTTCTTGCAACTTAGAAACACTACAAATTTGACTATAACTACCCTAAAACACACATTAATGACTAGAACAACATCAAAAAAACAATCTATTTGCAACAACTATCTTTAACCTAGTTAAAGTTTGGACTTTTAACAAGTAAAAATCAAAACTTTCATGTTTTGAAGTAAAAAAAATTATGACTACAAGTCTACAACCACATAAAAAACTAGTTTGAAGTAAAAACAAAAGGAACTAACCTCGTTGTGATTGAACATGCATGAATCATTTCCTTCACTCATGGTGCCATAGAAATTATCATGATGTTCCATAATATAAGAATTTTTGTTTGAGGGTGGAAGAATATTTTTTGAAGGTGGAAGAGTGATTGTCGTAATATATGAAGGGGTAATTTAATTATGTTAGGTGAGGACAAGTAACATTTATTGCGACAGTTGGGAATGGTTTCCTTCGTTAATGAGTCACGGATGGAGTGGTTTCCTCCGTGAATGATTCACGGGCGGAGTGGTTTCCTCCGTGAATGAGTTACAGACGGAGTGGTTTCCTCCGTTAATGAGTCATGGGTGTAGGGTGGACGCTATACAGAAATATAGGGTGGACGTTAAATAACAACTATGTTTTAATATACTATACAAATCAATCACTCATTTTCTATTTTAAATAAAAATAATTCACACAATTCATAAATTACATAAAAATGAATCGCTTTCTTCCAGAAATAAATAAAAATAAATCACGTTCTTCTGGAAATCGTGTGAAGAGAGTCGCCCAAGCTACAAACTCAAATTCTGATAGCTTTACAAACTCCAATTCTCCACTCGCAATTCCCGTAAATTTGTGCCGATATGGTTTATCTGTAATTTTTCGATCTTTAAAGCAGATTGTTTAGTCTTAATCAACTATATATATATATAATAAAGCAACAACTTATTTTGCCACATGGCACCCATATAATAAGTTAGCCATATGTCATTTTCTTAAAATTTCACTTTTTTAAACCTCACTTATATACTAAATATTTGATGTCTTCCTAATCTACTATACAAATCAATCACACAATTCAAAATTTAGATAGAAATAGATCACACAATTCCTAATTTACACGTAATGAATCACTTTCTTCTATAAATACTAAGAAAATATAATTTCAACTTTTTAAAGCTCAAATTATATATCAAAGATATAATCCTTCCTAGTATACTATTTTTAATCAATCACATAATTCCTAATTTAGATAGAATTCATTCACACAATTCGTAATTTACATAAAAACGAATCACTTGCTTCCAAAAATATACTCTCTATATATACTAAATCAAAACTTCTTTAATGGTGTGTGTTTCTCTTAAAATAATCCACGTCGTTATTTTTCACATGTCGTCACCTCATTTTTCAAACGCTATTAAGGACTAGTTAAATGTGCACCTGCTACGCATAGATCCGTGGCATTTTATGTTTTATTTTTAATTAGATTAGGTGATATTTTTAATATACTATTATACTTTATAAATTTTGTACAATCAAATTTATCATAATTTATGATCGGTTTTTAAATAGCGAAATAATATATATAAAGTATTTCATTATACTTTACTAATTACTATGTTATGAGTGTAAAATTAAATGAAACAAAATCACTTTGTGAACTTTATAACAAAAGTTGTATAATTATATCTCATATTAAATTATTTTATAGAAGTAGTTTAAATATTCACTATTTAAGTGTGATTTCAAGTGGATACATTGAGCTAATACAAAACCAAAGTGTTGGATTATTTTGATTTATGTTCTTCTCATTTTGCCTGAATGCCGAAAGACATTTGTTGGTTTCCCACTCATCTTTTTAAAATTAAATAGATAAAAAGTCATATTTAAACGTGAGCATTGATTGTAAAATAGATAAAAAGTTATATTTAAATGTCGAAGGACATCTATTATCTTCATCTATTGTACACTAAAGTAAAATAGATATTTTATTTTAAAAGGGTTGAAAAAGAGTAAAAAATTAATTGAATATATTTACTAAGATAGAAGATTAGAGTAGATTGATTTTATGTAAAATAGAAGAAATTGTGTATAAGAGGTCATTAATTATGAAAAATATGTTAACTTATATATATATAGATAGATAGATTTTATTCTCTTTCTTTCCAACATTGTTTTTCGAGTAGATTTCTTTGCAATTTCATCAAAAAAATCTTATTTTAGATTCAATCTTTATTATTCTTCGTCTCTTTCTTTAATTACAGTTTATATTTTTACTAATTAGATATATATATTTCTATATTAGTTTATAATATAATTTCTACATACATTTTTTATCTAAATAATAAACCGATAAAAACAATTCGTGCAAGGCACACTAAGCTAGTACTAATTATAAATTGAATAAATATTATAAAACATATATTTATAAATAATGAAAAACAACAATATTTTATAACAAATTATCTTGTGGCAATTTTTACCGTAACAAAGACAATTAAAAAAATAGATAATCTGTTTAGGAAGCCAATAATAAAAATCTCTAGATATTTGACAAATAATTAAATAAAAAATAAATTGCTTAATAAGTGGGACCAAGTATATAATTTCAATCAATTATCTTTTTTAAAAGAAAATGAGATGGCACTATTAAATGGACGATACATGGCAAAATTACTTATACTATATATATACTAAAGAAAAACATATTAATATCACATGACACCCCCACATTCAACTTTACTACATGTCATTTTCTATTTTATTTTTATTTTTTAGATAAATTTAATTATATATTTTAAAGATTTCTATCTTAAACCTATTAATGATAGTTTCTTATTTAAATACAAATCAATTAGAAAAATTACAAATCAATCAATTAGGAAGATTACAAATCAATTAGGAATATTAAAAATAAAATACAAAAGATTACAAATATATAAATGGACTGAACAACATGTGTCTTCTTCAACAAAATATAATTGACAAAACTCCATTTGAGATTTCTTTCTATGGAGACTCTATGAATTCTAGATCTTTATTTTCAAAAGTTGAGAATATGGTAAACTTTTATAAGGTACACAATATTTAATGATGCAAAGAAGCCAAATCTACAAACTATAGAGTGCACATTCCCTTGGATGATTAAAAACATTCAATTTTGTATTGATCAAAATGGACACTTAAATTTGATTCTCAACATATCAAACCGAACAACAAAATAGAGGAAACACACATTCAACAATAGAGCATAGCACATTGTTCTACTAAATTTGAATATTTATGATTGAAGAACTGTTTTTTTCTCAAAGTTATAAAGTTTTTCGTTCAGACCATTCTCAAGTTATAATCTATAGACCGACTCATATAGTAGGTTCATAAAAATTATTGAACTGAACTAAGAAAATAAGTCTATCATAACAAAATTATTCTTACAATGAGAATTGAGTTTAAACGAGTGATTGAAGAGAGCTCAAGATGTAAATGCAAACTTCTACTAAGGAGTCTCAGCTGTAGTTTCTCATTCTCTAAATTTGTTATGATAATATTCCTACAATGAGAATTGATTTTGAAGTAGAACACTCTTTACCAAAATTCAATGATCAATAGAGTTGTATTCACAAAACATTATGCAACACAGTTAAATAACTAATTAGGAAAGAAAATATTAGGAGAATATTATATATAATCATCAAAATCATTTTTAATATTTTTAGATAGGTTTTTATTCGTATTATATTTTTATTATATACTGTTATGTTTTTCATTATTATATTATGATTATAAATGCTTTCTTAAACGTGTTAGACTCCATAAAACCATGGATTGAAGAGAGTTTACAAAAACATCATTTCAATCGTGAACAAGTATTTGTCTCATTGGTGTCGTTTAGTTTTGGTTCTTTATATATTTAGATATGATAATTAATTTTATTATTCTGGATTTTTGTCTCGTCTCCCTATCATGCTCTCAAGGTTGAATTTCTCTCTTCTATTTATACATCTACTATATATATACTAAACTATAACCTAACTACACCACATGAGACCCCTCATTACAATTGCACATGCAAACCCGTATCGAAATTCATGCGTTTTTTAAATTAATATTTTTCTGTCAACATAACCTCTAAATCAAAACTCATTTTTATGACTTTAATTTTTCTTCTAGATTTAAATTTCAATCTAATCATAAACATCTCATCTAAAAATATATTATATCATTTTATAAATACTAGGATAATTTCAATGTTGCTTTACGTCATTTATATTATATTTAATTTTAATAATTATTTTAAGTTAATATGTACATTTAATATAATTATAAGTATATAGGTATTATGGTGTAAAATTTATGAAATAATTAAATCTTCGATTAATATAATAAAATACCAAAAAAATAATTGATATAAAAGAATTGTACATAAACATAATTTAATTATTATATTTTAAAAATAAATTATATGATATATGTTGCAAATTGTGATAATGAAACACATTATAGTTGATGTGAGTTATGATGGAGGGGGGTAAACTTTTGTTATAATATAAATGTTATATTATAAGTAGTTAGAGATATCAAATTATATTTATTATTCCTTAAACAAAAAATAACTTGGTAGGAGCATAATCACACTAAAAAATTATATAAAAGGAAAGTAAAATCATTGGAATCATAATATAAGGTAATTGCTAAAGTTGAAAGAAAGACTACTATTGAAATTGAAAAGAAATAATAAAGATTTGTTTTTTAAAAATATATAAAATTACATGTATAACCGTTGTGATGACTGATGATTCTCGCATGTGTAGGCTGTTGAAACATAAATCTATTACGACATCGGCTATCCAAACAACGCGTTCTTATGAAGAGCAAAGACAAAGATTATAGTGAACTCTATTTTATTATCATAGTGTTGATTCTAATGAAGATTACAAGTCAACAATATTTTATACGAGAATCAATCACAAATCCCAAATTCTCCAACTAGAAAACTGGTCATTGAAAAAAAGATCTCCAAATTATAATGTTCTATGCCTATTTATAATCCTTGCGTCATACTTCTGATTGTTGGCAAGGTGATGAGACACATTCAAACTTGTGTTCTATTTAACCATCTAAACTACAACCCCGTTGTTGTCCAAATGAGACACAAATAATAAAAATATTATGTTATATTTAAAAAATGTGTTATAATTCATTAAATAAATTGATGATATTTTCAGATAATCTTACCAAAAAAATTGAACACGAGTTGAAAACTCGCGCCCTGCACAGACCGTCATAGTCTTTATAATATTTCCCTATATAATAAATAATTATCAATCATTATAAAGTATTCTGATTTTTTATAAAGATCACTTATATCTTTATATCAACTCTATATTTATATATTAATTCTGTCTCATATTAATTTTAAAAATTCATGTTATCTTTTATATATTTATTTGGCTTGAGATAAAAACTTACCATTTTAAAATAAAACATCTAAGAAAATAAAAAATTACAAAACTATAGTGCATAAAAATAAGTAAGTAGGTGAATAATGCAAACATGTATATTAGAGACATGATAGTAAGAAGCAACATAGAATACGATTGACAAATTGACACCTCATGCATTGTTGTGGGCCTAGAATTGGTGACTCGAAAGGGGAAATCTTTAAAATATATATAAATACTGGCATCCTTCTTCTCTATCCTACGTATGGGCCTATAGGCTATGCCGTATCTGCAAATTTAAATATCATTTTATCACTTCACCCTTCTATTTTTTCATAATTTACATTACCTTCTACCTACATTAATTTTCTTATTTACCAAAATATAACCCATCATACGTATAATAAATTATTTCGCTAAATACATTACCAAATACAATGTCCATGGTTGTATTACCAAATATATCTAGCTTAACCATTCAAGTAATTATACGATTTTTTTGAATTAGTTAAATCTAATTTTTTATATAATTATTTATATAAAATTTCTAATTTATTTCTCTTATTTTTCTTTTATATATAAACTAACATATATACATTCAAATCTCCAATTCAAATATTTTTAATAGTGCAAAAAACAATCATATATGTTAAAAGATCAGGCTTATAATTTATTTAATTAATTTTTAATGTATTTAACAAATATTTAATTTTGAATTGTATTAACAAAATTCATATTTTACACGAGAACATATATTAGTTGTTTTTAAACCCCCTATATTATTTAGAAGCATTTGCAAAAACTACCAGAATTTCATGGGCCATTTGCATAAATATCAGATTTTAGAAAGTATAGCAAAAATGCCATAAAGCTGTAAAAGTTGGTTTTCAGAAAAAGATAAAATCATATTTCTATTTATCTTTTCTTTTCTTAAAATTATACTTTTAATAACCGTTAATTATACTTAATAACATGTTTACTGTTCTTCACAAAACCCTAGCTGGAGACTTCCCAGATCGCTGTCCCCAATCTCGATTTCGCCTCTCCCTCTTTCTTCTCTCTCTTTTTTTCTTCCCGTCGAAGTTTTCAGTGGAGATGAACCACAAGTTTATGCGCGGTTCTCCGAAGACTTTCCTCCTGGACGCCGACATGAATTGGAGCCAGACGATATTCGCGCTCGAGGAGATTTTCTTGAAGGAGGAGCCGTCAGCGGCCGCCGGTGCGAAAAGGTGACGACGATCGGCTTTTCGTCGTCGGAGAGAACAACTGCGGCGAATTTTCAGCTTTCGATCTGCGATTTCAGTTCAAAAGCGGGGTTAGCTACTTTGCTCTCTGTTCGTGGTATCTTTGATTTCATTTTTTTTGCTCTATTGCATGAATTGGAAGGGAACATACTTTTCAATTGGTCCAAAATCGGTCCAAAAGCAGAGGATATCTGAGGGCGGACAGGAATGAAGTCGAACCATTTGCTGAAGAAATTGGAGCATGGCTTGTCATATTCTGAGGCTTGAATTATTCGATCAAGATATATATAGCAATATTAGAGAACACAAGTATATATTGCTTTTATATTACACATTGTGAAGTGTTGCAACATCATTAGGCATCAACTAACCTCTTACTGACAGGGGGATAAATATTTATACGAACATATATATGTCACCACCAAGCCTTGTTCGACTCCAAGTAAATCACGTTTCGATTCATTAAATTTAAAATCTGACCACACCATCGTCTTTGTCATGCTCAATATACTTAGACCCGACTCTTGAATCATTTGAAATCATCTCCGAACGACATCGAATCACCTCCGTATCGGCCCGCTTTGTGCATGGAAAACTTAAAGTCTTAAATTATATATAGATCCCTCCCACATTTATGTACTTTATCAAGCCACATTTATACGAAGTCAGGTCAATGTTCTGTTATAGCCGATTTTAAATGTCAGAGCAATATTCACTTTATCAGGCCACATTTGTACGTAGTCAGGTCATTTTTAGTTATATTAACTTTAAATTTTTAACTAATTTTCCCTTTCTCTTACAATAGGTTTTCCATGCACAAAGCGGGCCGATACATGAGATGATTCGATGTCGTTCGGAGATGATTTCAAATGATTCAAGAGGCGGGTTTAAGTAACTTGAGCATGGCGAAGACAATGGTGTGGTCAAATTTTGAATTTAATGAATCGAAATGTGATTTTCTTGGGGTCGAACAAGACCTGGTGGTGATGTATATATGTTCATATATATGTTCGAACAATGTTCTGAAAATGCAAACTATATGATAAGATTGGTAGCATTCAAAGAATCAAAACGCAACTCAAGCAAAATGATCTGTATATGCTGAATAATATTTCTCAGTTGCTTAGTTTTATAGAGGAATGATTTCTAATGTGCTAATTGATGGTTGTTTTGGTGAATAAAAACACTCACCAAATATCTTTTGCATTGTTTATACAATCTTGTATAGTGTTGACATGAAAACTGATTCTTGCAGAAGTTAAATGTATGTTCTTGTTCAGGTTCTTTATGATCGAAACACTGGGAAAGCAGAGTTTAGTTGCTGAATTTTTCCAAGAAAATATGTTTTGCCATTAATATAAATTGATGTGATTTAGCAAACTATAATACACACCAGAAACAATATTATAAACAATATTAAAATTTCAAGTTAATATAACAGAGTAATGACCTGACTACATACAAATGTGGCCTGATAAAATCAATATTGTTCTGAAATTTAAAATCGGCTAACATTTGAAATTTGTGATATAACAAAACATTGACCTGACTTTGTATAAATGTGACTTGACTTCGTACACATGTGATCTGATAAATTACATAATGCTCTTAAGTTTTAAAGTACCTTGTTCATCGCCTATATACATCACCACCAAGCCTTGTTCGACCCCAAGAAAAACACCTCTTGATTCATTAAATTCAAAATCTGACCACACCATCGTCTTCGTCCTACTCAAGTTACTTAAACCCGCCTCTTGAATCATTTGATATCATCTCCGAACGACATCGAATCACCTCCTGTATCGGTCCGCTTTGTGCATGGAAAACCTATTGTAAGAGTGTACAAGAAGGGAGTCGACTCTGAGAGCGACTGTAACACCCCCGACTTACGTCGGAAATGCCACACGCCAGTGACCTCAAACGTTGTTGTCCGATGTCACCCAAGGCTTTGATCGGAACAATTAACTTAAATAAACATATTAAATAACAATAGGTTAAACAACGAAAGACATTTGGATAAGAAACTCAACCCTTTTTATTAAAAGATCTCTCATCAAACGAGAGAAGTATTTTTTTACAATAGAGAAAATTACAGCGGAAGACTCATAAATTACACAGCGGAAGACTTTTAAGAATCAACCTATAACATGGCTAGGTGATAAAAATACATGTTAAAGTAATACTTAACAACTTAAAACAGTGACACTTAAATCTTCGTCTGCAAGCCTCTTCTTCTTCAACAGGTTACTTTAACTTCGGGAACCAACCACTGATGTGCCGTATAGGACGGATGACACCAACCAACCATGCAAGGAATAAAACCCGGTTGGTTAGTCTAATGAAAGACTATGCAAGGGTGAAAACATAATGGTTCTAGTGATCGTAACCGTTTACTATCATTGTTCCTCGAATAAATCTTCATTCTACTCGGGCTGATACGGAGGTGATTCGATGTCGTTCGGATGTGATTTCAAATGATTCAAGAGTCGAGTTTACGTAACTTGAGCATGGCGAAGACAATGGTGTGGTCAGATTTGTAATTTAATGAATCGAGAGGTGTTTTTCTTGGGTCGAACAAGGCTTGGTGGTGATGTATATAGGCAATGAACAAGGTATTTTAAAACTTCATAACATTATGTACTTTATCAGACCACATATGTACGAAGTCAGGCCACATTTATACGAAGTCAGGTCAATGCTCTGTTATATCACAAATTTTCAAATGTTAGCCGATTTTAAATTTCAGAGCAATATCCACTTTATCAGGCCACATGTATACGTAGTAAATGAAGCATTGTTGTCTCGCCTTCCAGTACGCAATGGATAGAATGGACCACTTGCCTTCATCATAAACCAAGAAACAACCTATGAGAAGATGCCAAAATTAAATGGTGGATTATCACCATCTGTTGTACATTAAGTATCAAGAGCAGAGCCATTGATATTGTGTCATTTAGTGTAGTCACTCATTTCCTGCAGATTGCTATTACAATACAAGGAGTGTATAGTGCAGGTTGAATTATTGCTAGAACATGCTTTCCGCCAACAAGTATCAGTTCGCTCTATCACTAGCAACTACCAGAAAGCACCAACAAGCTGCAAAATATGCATTCAGCAAGCCAAAATATTACACCAAGATCAAAGCACTTTGTCAATACTGAATGTTTGTTTCAAATTTAAAGTTAATATAACAGAGTAATGACCTGACAACGTACAAATATGGCCTGATAAAGTGAATATTGCTCTGAAATTTGAAATTGACTAACATTTGAAATTATGTGATATAACAGAGCATTGACCTGACTTTGTATAAATGTGATCTGACTTCGTTTAAATGTGGCCTGACAAAGTACATAATGCTCTGTTATGTAACAAAATTTACGAAAATGAAGTTTTAAATGTTAGTCGGTTTTAAATGTCAGAGCAATATTCATTTTATCAGACCACATTTATACTGAGGCACTGAAGAGTGTACAAGAAAGTCTAATATATAAGAAGGTTGATTTAGCAATTCGAATCTTGGACCTTAATTAGCCTAGCTTGAACTTTGCTTTTGAATGAAAAATGAAGTTAAAAAGTAAAGTATGTAATTGGTCTAGATAAGGGCTGCAAGATCTATACCATTATGGAGAAAGTACAAGTTTGAAAATGTCAAAAATGTCACCAAGATAGGAATGATTTTTTAAGTGAATTGAAATTATGCATTAGATACTCTGTCACACTGGAACATGTAGTTTGTAATGCTTATATCTCTCCCTTTCCTTTTGTCCTAATATTTTTAGTGATTATCAATTCAACGAGGATCACAACTAATAAATGAAATTTAAGTGTTTCTCATTACGAAACCAACTAATGTTCGTTTCAAATTTAAAGTTGATATAACAGAGTAATGACCTGACAACGTACAAATGTAGCCTGACAAAATGGATATCGCTATGACAATTCAGCTTCAGTGTTCATTCAAGATCAAAGCAACCCATGTGGACATCACCACCAAGCCTTGTTCGACCCCCAAAAAAACACATTTTGATTCATTAAATTAAAAATCTGACCACACCATCGTCTTCGCCATGATCAAGTTACTTAAACCCGACTTTTGAATCATTTGAAATCATCTCCGAACGACATCGAATTACCTCCGTATCAGCCCACTTTGTGCATAGAAAACCAGTAACTATGCCACTTTGAAGCTCTTTTTCAACGCCGGTGGAAGATCCTAGACTCCGCGACCTATCTTCGGAGAAACCTTGCAGCGTCATAAACCCAACAACACCGCCCTTGCTACATGGGGTTGTTGTTCGACCAACCAAAGAGCTACTTAAAAGATGGCTAAAGAGAGTTGTTATTGAGGTTCAAACTCAAGTTTTTGTCTCCATAGACAGTTAAGAGTATTTATCAGCGTATTGGAAACTATGAAAAGGAAAGCTAATGGAAAAGTTGGTGGATAACAAGCAAGAATAAGAGGTATATATTTGTGCTACATAACAGAGCATTATGTACTTTATCAGGCCACATTTGTACGAAGTCAGACCACATTTATACGAAGTCAAGTCAATGATCTGTTATATCACAAAATTTCAAATGTTAGCCCATTTCACATTTCAGAGCAATATTTACTTTGTCAGGCGACATTTATACGTAGTCAGGTCATTACGCTGTTATATTAGCTTTAAGCAAAACCACTTTTATACCAAAACCCGCCTAGTTAAGAATGATGTTCTCTTGTAGATATTAGAACACAAAAGAAATAGTAAACATGTGGCAACAAGTAGCAATTTTTAAAGTTTGTTGTATAGATCACTTCGATCAGAAAACATAAGAAAAAAACTAACTAAAAAGAAGAGAGTATTATTCCATCTCAAAGAGGGTTGTGGTGGGTTGAGACCAAGAACAACATGGCTCTTTTAAGTAGCTTATTGGTTAGTCGAACGACAACCCCATGTAGCAAGGGTGGTGTTATTGGGTTTGTGACGCTGCAAGGTTTCTTCGAAGATAGGTAGCAGAGTCTACGATCTTCCACCGACGTAGAAAAAGATCTTTAAAGTGGCATAGTTATCAGTTTTCTATGCATAACGCGGGCCGATACGTAGGTGATTTGATGTCATTCGGAGGTGATTTTAAATGATTCAAGAGTCGAGTTTAAGTAACTTGAGCATGGCGAAGACGATGATGTGATCAGATTTTGAATTTAATGAATCGAGAGGTGTTTTTCTTGGGGTCGAACAAGGCTTGGTGATGATGTATATAGGCGATGAACAAGGTACTTTAAAACCTGCGATTTGGTACAAAATATATTCATTCATCAAAATTCAAAAGGAGTATGTCTTGTATTATATGGATGTGGATGTGATACCCCATATTTTTTGTAAGGTTATTTTGGGAATTATGGAATTTTACCGAGTACCCGTTGTGTACGTCGGATTTAATTCAGGTAGCTTGAGACATTCTGTAATGTGCTCTATATCTGTAATATTTTTCTCAGTGAAATAATATACAGACAAGGTGCCTTGAATTTTAAATTGTCGTTCGCGTACTATAATTTTTATCCCGGTTTATCGTCAAACTCGTTCAAAGCCGAATGGGCGGGAAAAGGGGAAAACGGCGACCGCCGTGGTTGGGCCCGAGAGGTCAACGTGTCAGCTTCTAGCTGGCCGCGACAGGCCTAGCAACGGCGACCGCCGCATTTACGGCGACCGCCGCGTGCCCGCCGCAGGCAAAAATACGGCGACCGCCGTGATTGTCCAGTGGGCTTTGCCCGATGGTCGCCGGCGTCGTTCGAGGCGCGCCATTGCGTCGTTTGCCGCGTCTGAGGGTTTGCAACTCATTCCTTGGGGTTTGCCTATAAATAAGTGAGCTTGGGCATGGATTTTGGGTCATCTACAACCCCGAATCGCTGCCAAATTCGCCTCTCGCCGGAGTTTTGTTTTCGCTGGTTTCCTTGTGCTCGCCGGAGGTCTCACCGGTGTTGCTTTGGTGTGTTTCCAGAGTGCCTTTGTGAAGCTTTTGGTTAGCCTTGGAGGTTAGAAGCCAAAGCAAGTCGAAGGAGGCCAAACCGCTCGTGTTTTGGGGTGAGTTTTCTCTCGTTTCAGTCGGCCGTGTTCTTAACGGTGACCGCCGTGTTCTTAACGGCGACCGTCGTGTTCTTCACGGCGACCGCCGTGTTCTTCACGCCGACCGCCGTATTCTTCATGGTGACCGCCGTGATGAATACGGCGACCGCCGCCAAGAACGAAGACCGCCGCCAGTGCCCAGAACGCCTTTGTGGCTTTGGCTTGGTCGGTTGTCGTCGTGGCGTCTTTCTTTTTCTTTCGCCGTGTTTAGATTCGTACTGTTTATGTCGGATCTAACTTAGGGTTCCTTTTATGGGTTGACTCGAAGGTCGTTGTGCTGTCAGAGCTGTACCGTGTCGAGCCCGGAATCCAGTGACGTCTTTAGACTATTCTGCGGAGTAAGGCAAGTGGCGGTTCGCTCTTGCTCTTTCGTTCCATATTTACATTAATTATCAGTAGTTTATCTGAGTAATTAATTTGGAATGAATATTCTGTTTGTCTGGAAGCGGTTTTGATAAAATGTTTTGAAAATCATATAATAGGTTGTATATCTGTTAGAACAATGCTATTATCTGTGATCGCCTTTCGGGCCTTTATGTGGATTTATCCTATAACTGTGGTGGTGCTTTAACTGTTTAGTTAGCACTGTTAGATAGGAACGTTACTCAGACTCTGTCCAGTCGTTTCTTTATAATCTGGTAGAGGGGTGGCTCGTCCCCATCCAATACCATTCTAAGATCATGATCGGTCTCTTACATATGTGTGTAGAGACAGGACACTTAGCTGGTGTCACAAACCTTTCGGTATACGTCACTCTCGATGAAACGTATACTAAGATGTGTCATCCCACTGGTGGGGTACACATGTAAAAGTGTATAACGTGATGTGTGTTTTTGAAACATAAATCAGATAAGTGCTACCTTGACGCACATAATTAATACACCTTGGGCGAGTAGTGCAGCTAAGTTCAGTGCAGCTAGGAAAACTCGTCTTGACTTAAATGTAGTACGTTCTCTTTCCAATCTGGATTCGCTGTAGGCGATGAGGTTGGTTGTGAACCGAAGCATCTCAGTCAGTTTTAAATCATTGTTGAATGATTCTGTAATATTCCAGATTTGTCATTACTTCCTTAAAGACTCATTTCCATTGGAGTCTTCTTTCGAGTCGATTTCTGTGAAGATTCAGTCTTCCAGAATCTTCTCTTGTGCATATCTCTTGTTTATTCCAGTAGGAATATGATGGTTGACTACCGTTATCGGTTATTATCCGAGAAGCGATGAGTCTAACCTAATATGACTGCTTCGAACCAGTCTGCTTTATTCCCTTGCTAGTCTATTCAGTTAGACTAACCAACCAATATTTTCCCTTGCATGGTTGGCTGGTGTCATCCGTTCGATTCGGCACATCAGTTAAGAAGTAGCTCAGAAGATTAGAAGGACTATGGAGTCGGCGGTGGTTTTTGAATGTTTTAATTATTTCTTTAATCAGGTTATGATCCTTTGGACAATAACTCCGATTGTAACTTACTTTCTTAGTCTTCCGCTGTGTTGGGTTTAAACTATGTTTTGACCTATTCGGGATTGGGTTGTAATCCTGTAACTCTTATTTCCTCGACAATGTTATGTTTTGGAATTTAATGCTTAATCTTTGTGTATCAATTGCATTTCATAAATTGTATTTATTTGGTAAAGCCTTGGGTGATCTCGGTAAGGAACACTGGGGTCACTGACGGTAATACCTTTCCAAAAGGGTTAAGTTTTGGGGGTGTTACAGTTGTGGTATCAGAGCCAAAAGTTTTTAAAACGGGTTTGAGATTTTATAAATCATTTATCCGTTTTTGAAAATGCTTTAAGAGGGCTCTGAATTTTCATTCTGAAAAGAATTTAAAAACACCGTTCATAGTCATGTCTTCTTTATAGTCTGATATAGTAAGCTTGCTTCTATGTCTAGAAAGACTAATTCCTTCCTTATTGTTCAATAGGATGGGTGTCTGCTTTTCTATTGGTAGGGGGTCGGAAGACGCCAAGTCGGATCAGCCGAGGCTAGATTTTCCGTTACCTCAGCGATGTTTCGAGGT
Source organism: Rheum nobile (assembly GCA_027886185.1). NCBI lineage: Eukaryota > Viridiplantae > Streptophyta > Magnoliopsida > Caryophyllales > Polygonaceae > Rheum > Rheum nobile. Next base: position 1,074,570 of record WOAB01000326.1, on the reverse strand, counting down.
TGGAGGCCTGAGTAGCCCACCCGAAGACGTCAAGCACGTTCTCCCCGAGTCGGTTGTCCTTGTAGCCAGGAATGCTATGGTCCCTAGACCTGCACCTGTGCCGCCACCAAGGGTGGAGGGAGTGCAGGAATGGGAGCAGGAAGACAAGTTGTCAAGGTACGAACAAGGGGTTTACCAAGATGACTTTCTGCTGGGACCAATTCCCGAGGAGATCGAGTACGAAGACGAGGAAGAGGAGATGCTGGAGGTAGATCCTGTCGAGGACGAGGATATGATCGAGGATGATTCCGAGGATGATTCCGAGGATGAGGATCCCATCGAGGATGATCCCGAGGATGAGGATCCCATCGAGGATGATCCCGAGGAAGAGGATCCCATAGAGGATGATCCAGAAGAGGATCCAGAGTTGGACCTTGGAGGGCAGATTCAGGAGCCCGGTACAGGATTGTCACCAGTGCCAGAATACGCACCCATGTCAGAAGCTGATTGGGAGGCACTGTATACCGAGTACGGTATTGGGAGAAGTGACATAGAATCTCAGCCTATCCCTACTCCAAGGAGATGGATGTCGGAATCCGAGCTGCAGGAGATTCTCCGCCAGAGCGAGGTAATCTCCGCAGAACAACAGCGTCAGAGGGATGAGCTGATCGCCAGTACTCAGAGGAGGGCTGGAATAGGAGGACCAGTCATGGACGACCCATACTTTACCATGACTGAGCTAGGACTATGTGCTTCAGGGTCAAGCAGGGTGCGAAACCCATCGCCAGAGCTCGATGGTGAGCCTAGCCCGAAGAGACCATGCACGAGTAGCCAGTCGTATGGGAGACGTTTTGGAACGCCTTGAGGAGGAATAGCGTTGCCTATCGTAGTAGTTTCGTTTCTTAGTATTCCAAGTTGTACTTTGTGTAATATTTCAGTATTGCGGTAAGTACTCTGAGAAACACTTATATCTTCGAGCAATGCTGTCCTAATGCTCGAATGATAAACTTATGTGTAACTTGTGTAAGAATTCGAAGGTTCATCTATAAAATGCCAAGTTGATCTATTCTGGGTGATTTATTTACATTGATATATTGCATAAGTATGTTGCATAATATTAATGTATTGAATTCTTGGAATTGGATCGGTAAACAGATGGTGAACCCAAGAAGCACGAGAAATTCGACTCGAGCCGGTGCTAGGACTAGCCAAAACCCCAGACCAGCAGGAAGAGGTGTTCAGGATGAACACGAGTCTGAGTCTCACGTCCAGCAGAGGCGTGAAGGTCAGGATCAGACCCAGGCGCCGACGTTGTTTGACGCTGCAGCTGTTGAGGCGATCCGAGGGATCATGATGCAGGCTATCACAGATGTCTTGAGACCAAGTGCGCCTCAAGCACAAGAAGTGCCTATTCATGCAGCGGTTCCTGATGTTGTGGAACCCAGAAACCCTGTGATTCAAGAGACTGCCGTTAGGGCGAGGGACAGCTATGGTCGCGCTCTTAAGACCATTACTTCCATGAGACCCGACTGCTATAACGGGAAAGGGGAGCCAGTGGCAGTGACTCATTGGTTCTCCCATATGGAGAGGCTGTTCAGGAACGTGGAGTGTACGGAGGCCGAGAAGGTCCATATCGCGTCTCTTCAGCTGAAGGAGGAGGCTAGCGAGTGGTGGGAGAGCACTGGTTTGGCTGAGAGCCCAGTGTTGACTTGGTCGATGTTCAAGACCAAGATGGTTGATCGCTTTTTCTCTCGTGCCATGAGAGAGGAGAAGCATAAAGAGTTCTTATACCCTCAGACTGATGGTCTAAGAGTGACCGCGTTGGCATCTAAGTTCAACCATCTTCTACAGTACGCCACTGCCGAGATCACCAGCGAGGCTCAAAAGATCTGGTACTTCCACGAGTGGATGAACCCGGATATCAAGCCATTAATGGTGCACCACACATGCTCTACCTTGGAGCAGTATGTGGATTGTGCCTATAAGCTGGAGGTAACTCTCGAGGAGTCGACCAAGAGGCGTAACCGACAGAAGTCGATGTAGAATCAGAACCAGGGAGGTGGTTTTAAGCGCCCTGCGCCACCGTCTAACTTCGCCAGGTCCGGCCGAGCTAAGACGGAGATGACGCAAGGGGGATCGACTCAGCAGTCAGGGCATACCAGGAGTTCAGTTCAGTGTTATAACTGCGGTACTGCTGGGCACAAGAGCACTGAGTGTCGGAAGGAGAGGAGGCCATGCTTTGGGTGTGGACGTGATGGTCATCTGCAAAAGTTCTGCAAGCAGGGGAAGCAGAAGGGAGTAGAGTCGCAGCAAGGGTCAGTTCATCAGAGCAACCGACCTAGGTTTAAGCCTGCCGAGACTCATAGCCCTTCAGTGCAGACGACTGCTCATAACAGGGGAAAGGCCTCAGCTGTTTCTGGAAGTCAGGGCCAACGCTTGTACGAGATGCGTGAGGCAGATGGACCCAACGCTCCGATTGCTCAAGGTACTCTATACCTTCACTCTACTTCAGTGTGCATTCTGTTTGATTCTGGTGCTACGCATTCCTTTATTTCGGATAGCTGTGTTAGCAAGTTAGACTTAGTGTGCAATGATTCGTGCGACCCTTTCGTCGTTAATCTTCCTAATGGAGAACGTTTGGTGGGAACCAAGCATTTGTCCGACTTTCCGATTACCATTCAGGGTAAGGAATTCGAGGCAGATTTAATCTGCATAGCCATGGCTCCATACGACATTATTCTCGGTATGGATTGGCTGACGCGTCATAAGGCGGTGATCGACTTCAGTTCAAGAACGGTGACGGTGTCATCCGGGGGCCAATTCGTGTGCAAGTTCAAAGGTCGAAATGACGCTAATAACGGCAAGCTGATCAATGCGATGGCTGCGTTTAAGCTACTACGACAAGGATGTGTCGGGTACCTTTGCTACTTGGATTCGCCCGAGGGGGATGGACCTGAGGTTCTTGATATTCCTGTAGTTAGGGAATTTTCGGATGTCTTTCCGGAAGAAATTCCTGGATTACCCCCGAATCGTGACGTAGAGTTTTCAATTGATCTCGAGCCTGGTACGGCGCCGATTTCCAAATCCCCGTATTGGATGGCTCCGGCTGAGATGCAAGAATTGAAGAATCAACTTGAAGATCTTCTCGATAAAGGTTATGTCAGACCGAGTGCATCGCCGTGGGGTGCCCCGGTTTTGTTCGTCAAAAAGAAGGACGGATCGTTCCGACTTTGTATCGACTATCGAGAGTTGAACACGGTGACGATCAAGAACAAGTATCCTTTGCCTAGGATTGATGACTTGTTGGACCAGTTGCAAGGAGCAAAGGTTTTCTCCAAGATCGACTTAAGATCTGGATATCATCAACTCATGATTCGTGAGCAGGACATTCCTAGAACTGCGTTTAGGACCAGATATGGTCATTACGAGTTCGTAGTAATGCCTTTTGGGCTTACAAATGCTCCAGCTGTCTTTATGGATTTGATGAACCGATGTTTTCACCAGTACTTGGATAAGTTCGTGGTGGTTTTCATCGACGACATTTTGATCTACTCTCCGAATGAAGAAGTCCACGAGGAACATCTACGGATTTCCTTGTCGATCCTTAGACAACATCAGCTTTATGCTAAATTGTCTAAATGTGAATTCTGGATGAAGGAAGTGGCTTTCTTAGGCCACGTGATCAATAAAAATGGGGTTATGGTTGATCCCCAAAAGATTGAAGCTGTGGCTAAGTGGACACAGTCCCAGAGCGTGAAAGAGGTGCGCAGTTTTCTTGGACTTGCCGGGTATTATAGAAGGTTCGTAGAAGGATTTTCAAAGATCGCTCTACCTATGACCAATCTACTCCGCAAAGTCCACAAGAAGTTTGTCTGGAATGACAAGTGCGAGGTCAGTTTCCAGGAGTTGAAGCGACGGTTGACCTCGGCACCCGTGTTAGCACTTCCAGAGGGGAATGACGATTATGTGGTCTATAGTGATGCTTCCAAGTGTGGTCTTGGTTGTGTTTTGATGCAAAGAGGCAAAGTCATTGCTTACGCATCTAGACAACTCAAGACTTACGAAGAAAACTATCCGACCCATGATCTTGAGTTAGCAGCGGTTGTCTTTGCGCTGAAGATTTGGAGGCATTACCTCTACGGTATAAGATGCCAAGTCTTCACCGACCATAAAAGTCTCAAGTATATATTTACTCAGAAGGAGTTAAATATGAGACAACGTCGCTGGCTAGAGTTGCTCAAGGACTACGACATGGAGTTGTTGTATCATCCGGGCAAGGCTAATGTAGTAGCTGATGCGCTAAGCCGGAAGACAACGCACGAGACTGTGGTTGCGTTGCTTACTGCTCAGAACAAGCTAAACCAAGAGTCATGCGACATTGAAGTCTTGTATGACCAGCGTAGAGGGTACCTGAGTATGATGAAAATTCAGGCTACACTGCTGGATCAAATCAAAGAAAAGCAAGTCGATGACATCATCCTGGTAAAGTTAAGCAGTGAAGTGATGGATGGGAAAGCTCTCAGTTTTGTGGTTCAGGATGATGGATCACTTTGGTTTCAGGATCGGATCTGTGTGCCTGACACAGAAGGTCTTCGTCAGTTGGTGATGAGAGAAGCTCATTCATCTGCTTATTCTGTGCATCCTGGCTCTAGCAAGATGTACAAGGATCTCAGGAAGAAGTTTTGGTGGCCAAACATGAAGTGGGACGTAGCAGACTTTGTGGCAAAGTGCTTAACTTGCCAAAAGGTCAAGATCGAACACCGCAGACCAGGTGGTGAGATGCTACCTCTCCCCGTGCCAGAATGGAAATGGGAGGACATTTCCATGGACTTCGTCACTGGACTACCCAAGACTCGAAGTCAGAGAGATGCTATCTGGGTAATTGTGGATAGGCTTACGAAGAGTGCTCATTTCATAGCCATCAAGACCACATGGGAAACCCAGAAGCTAGTCGAAGTTTACCAGAAGGAGATTGTCCGCTTACATGGCATTCCTAAGACCATTGTATCGGACCGAGATGGACGTTTCATGTCAAGATTCTGGAAGGAACTTCATAAGGCTATGGGAACCGAGTTGAGGTTCAGTATAGCGTTTCATCCTCAGATAGATGGCCAGTCTGAAAGGACCATCCAGACTTTGGAGGATATGCTTAGAGCTTGTGTGCTCGATCGTCCGACTAGATGGGAGGACAACTTGAGTCTGATTGAGTTCACGTACAACAATAGCTGGCATGCTACAATCAAGATGGCTCCGTTTGAAGCTTTGTATGGTCGCAGATGCAGATCTCCGATTTGTTGGGACGATAATGCCGACAAAATTCTGCTTGGACCAGAGTTGGTCGAAAGGACGGCTTCAGACATTGCTTTGATCAGACAAAGAATGTTGACCGCTCAGAGTCGACAGAAGTCCTACGCAGATCGGAAGCGCAGGACTGTCGAGTTCGAGGTCGGTGACAAGGTTTTTGTCAAGGTGTCGCCTTCCAAAGGAGTTTTTAGATTTGGTAAGCGTGGGAAGCTTAACCCTCGCTACGTGGGACCATTCGAGATTTTGGATAGAGTGGGATCTCTAGCGTACCGTTTGGCGTTGCCACCATCGGCTCACCCGGTGCATAACGTGTTCCACGTGTCTTTACTCAGAAAGTATGTGCCAGATGAGTCTCATGTGCTTAGTTATGAAGACATCGAGATTCAAGCTAATGGTACTTACGAAGAGTTGCCCGTGCGCATTTTGGAGCGTCGGGAGAAGCATTTGCGCAACAAGATCGTACCTTTGGTACGAGTGCTATGGTCCAAGTCAGGGACCGAAGAAGTTACTTGGGAGACGTGGGAAACCGAGTCAGATATGCTCAGGCGTTTTCCCGAGTTATTCTCGACCTAAGTTTCGGGGTCGAAACTTCTTATAAGGGGGAGGAGATGTGATACCCCGTATTTTTTGTAAGGTTATTTTGGGAATTATGGAATTTTCCCGAGTACCCGTTGTGTACGTCGGATTTAATTCAGGTAGCTTGAGACATTCTGTAATATGCTCTATATCTGTAATATTTTTCTCAGTGAAATAATATACAGACAAGGTGCCTTGAATTTTAAATTGTCATTCGCGTACGATAATTTTTATCCCGGTTTATCGTCAAGCTCGTTCAAAGCCGAATGGGCGGGAAAAGGGAAAAACGGCGACCGCCGTTCAGAAACGGCGACCGCCGTGGTTGGGCCCGAGAGGTCAACGTGTCAGCTTCTAGCTGGCCGCGACAGGCCTAGCAACGGCGACCGCCGCATTTACGGTGATCGCCGCGTGCCCGCCGCAGGCAAAAATACGGCGACCGTCGTGATTGTCCAGTGGGCTTTGCCCGATGGTCACCGGCGTCGTTCGAGGCGCGCCGTTGCGTCGTTTGCCGCGTCTGAGGGTTTGCAGCTCATTCCTTGGGGTTTGCCTATAAATAGGTGAGCTTGGGCATGGGTTTTGGGTCATCTACAACCCCGAATCGTTGCCAAATTCGCCTCTCGCCGGAGTTTTGTTTTCGCCGGTTTCCTTGTGCTCGCCGGAGGTCTCGCCGGTGTTGCTTTGGTGTGTTTCCAGAGTGCCTTTGTGAAGCTTTTGGTTAGCCTTGGAGGTTAGAAGCCAAAGCAAGTCGAAGGAGGCCAAACCGCTCGTGTTTTGGGGTGAGTTTTCTCTCGTTTCAGTCGGCCGTGTTCTTAACGGCGACCGCCGTGTTCTTAACGGCGACCGCCGTGTTCTTCACGGTGACCGCCGTGTTCTTCACGCCGACCGCCGTATTCTTCACGGCGACCGCCGTGATGAATACGGTGACCGCCGCCAAGAACGGCGACCGCCGCCAGTGCCCAGAACGCCTTCGTGGCTTTGGCTTGGTCGGTTGTCGTCGTGGCGTCTTTCTTTTTTTGTTCTTTTGCCGTGTTTAGATTCGTACTATTTATGTCGGATCTAACTTAGGGTTCCTTTTATGGGTCGACTCGAAGGTCGTTGTGCTGTCAGAGTTGTACCGTGTCGAGCCCGGAATCCAGTGACGTCTTTAGACTATTATGCGGAGTAAGGCAAGTGGCGGTTCGCTCTTGCTCTTTCGTTCCATATTTACATTAATTATCAGTAGTTTATCTGAGTAATTAATTTGGAATGAATATTCTGTTTGTCTGGAAGCGGTTTTGATAAACTGTTTTGAAAATCATATAATAGGTTGTATATCTGTTAGAACAACGCTATTATCTGTGATCGCCTTTCGGGCCTTTATGTGGATTTATCCTATAACTGTGGTGGTGCTTTAACTGTTTAGTTAGCACTGTTAGATAGGAACGTTACTCGGACTCTGTCCAGTCGTTTCTTTATAATCTGGTAGAGGGGTGGCTCGTCCCCATCCAATACCATTCTAAGATCATGATCGGTTTCTTACACATGTGTGTAGAGACAAGACACTTAGCTGGTGTCACAAACCTTTCGGTATACGTCACTCTCGACGAAACGTATACTAAGATGTGTCGTCCCACTGGTGGGGTACACATGTAAAAGTCTATAACGTGATGTGTGTTTTTGAAACATAAATCAGATAAGTGCTACCTTGACGCACATAATTAATACACCTTGGGCGAGTAGTGCAGCTAAGTTCAGTGCAACTAGGAAAACTCGTCTTGACTTGAATGTAGTACGTTCTCTTTCCAATCTGGATTCGCTGTAGGCGATGAGGTTGGTTGTGAACCGAAGCATCTCAGTCAGTTTTAAATCATTGTTGAATGATTCTGTAATATTCCAGATTTGTCATTACTTCCTTAAAGACTCATTTCCGTTAGAGTCTTCTTTCGAGTCGATTTCTGTGAAGATTCAGTCTTCCAGAATCTTCTCTTGTGCATATCTCTTGTTTATTCCAGTAGGAATATGATGGTTGACTACCGTTATTGGTTATTATCCGAGAAGCGATGAGTCTAACCTAATATGACTGCTTCGAACCAGTCTGTTTTGTTCCCTTGCTAGTCTATTTAGTTAGACTAACCAACCAATATTTTCCCTTGCATGGTTGGCTGGTGTCATCCGTTCGATTCGGCACATCAGTTAAGAAGTAGCTCAGAAGATTAGAAGGACTATGGAGTCGGCGGTGGTTTTTGAATGTTTTAATTATTTCTTTAATCAGGTTATGATCCTTTGGACAATAACTCTGATTGTAACTTACTTTCTTAGTCTTCCGCTGTGTTGGGTTTAAACTATGTTTTGACCTATTCGGGATTGGGTTGTAATCCCGTAACTCTTATTTCCTCGACAATGTTATGTTTTGGAATTTAATGCTTAATCTTTGTGTATCAATTGCATTTCATAAATTGTATTTATTTGGTAAAGCCTTGGGTGATCTCGGTAAGGAACACTGGGGTCACTGGCGGTAATACATTTCCAAAAGGGTTAAGTTTTGGGGGTGTTACAGTGTAGAGTATAATATTTGCTTATATGCACTAGTTATTGGTAGACTATATGATATGAATCACCGGAGCTTCTTGCTTAAGAATGAATAGTCTCTCTGAGTTACAATGTCTGTATGTAGGGCACTTGACATCCAAGAGCGATGTTTATAGCTTTGGAGTTGTGCTGCTCGAGATCCTGCCAGGTAGGAGAGCGATGGACAAAAAGGGGCCAAGTGGGGAGCAAACATTTAAATTTGCATTTTATTAGTTGTGATTCTCGTTGAATTGAAGTTAATTTATGTTCTGTTGCGTTGAAAAAGAATATGCACGAAGAAATCCTAAACTTAAACCGCCTAACATTTAAAACTTCATTTTCGTAAATTTTGTTACATAACATATCATTATGTACTCTATCAGGTCACATTTATACGAAGTCAGGCCACAATTAGATGAAGTCAGGTCAATGCTCTGTTATATCATAAAATTTCAAATGTTAGCCGAATTCAAATTTCAGAGTAATATTCACTTTATCAGGTCATATTTGTATATAGTCAAGTCATTATTCTGTTATATTAATTTTAATTTTGAAACAAACATTGGTTGGTTATGTAATGCAAATTTACATGTACATTTGCTTGATACTCTGATCAAAAGTCGAGACGAGCTTTTCTAGCTGCACTATTTACTTAGCTGCACTACTCGCCGAAGATTTATTAATCATGTGCGCTCGGGCACTTTATCTTATTTAATTCCAAAACGATCATTACGTTATAAGCTTTTAAATATATGCTCTGTCACGCAGGACATATAACTAAGGAATGGACCTCGCAGAATCCAAGCCTCTGGACTTATATCGAAGGAATGAACCTCACAGAGTCCAAGCCTCTACTATCGTAGGGTCTTGATCGCCATTTTCCCCAAGTTATAAAGAAACGAATGGACCTCACGGAGTCCAGGCGTTCCTACGAATACTCGTGCTAACTAATAGTTCAGCACAGTAACAGACCAGGATAAATCCACATAAATGCCCGCAAGGCGATCATAAATAATAGCGTCGTTCTAACAGATATACAACCTATTATATGATTTTCCAATACAGTTTATAAAACCTTTTCCAAACAAACAGAATAATCATTCCAAATTAATTACTCAGATAAACTACTGATAACTAATGTAAATATGGAACGATGAGCAAGAGCGAACCACCGCTTGCCTTAATCCGCTGAATTGGAATAAGCCTAACGACGACGGGATTCCGGGCTCGACACGGGTATAGCTCCGACAGCATAACAACCTTCGAGTCGACCCATAAAGAAACCCTAAGTTAGATCTGACATAACAACAGTACGAATCTAAAGGAAGACGAAAGGAACGACGCCCGAACAATGACCACCCATGGCCGAGGCCAAAAGAAGCCACGACCTTCTGGCGGCGGTCGCCGGGTTCATCACGGCGGGCGCCGGGTTCATCACGGCGGGCGCCAGGTTCATCACGGCGGGCGCCGCGTTTATCACAGCGGTCGCCGCCGAGAACACGGCGGTCGCCGCGGTGAACCCAGAACAGAACGGCGAGGGCAGAAAACTCACCAAAACACGCGAAACGCTCCCCTTTGGCCTTGCTTGGGTTCTGACCTTCAAAGGCAACCAAGAGGCTTCTCAAGGGCTACTGGAACACACCAACAACACCCCCGACGATCACCACTAAACTCCGGCGAAGCAAGCTTTTCCGGCGAGAAGAGATTTGAGAGATTTAGGCTGAGATTTGTGCCCAATCTGACCCAAAACCTCCTCAATTTATAGCCAAAGCACAAGGGGACACCATGATGGTCTACAACGAGGCGGAGCAGGGCTAAATCGGTGCATCAGAGGCTCGCCGGAGACCTCTGGGTATTACCCGCTAGCTAGCTCGCGGCGGGCAACTTACGGCGGTCGCCTCCCTTAATGCGGCGGTCGCCGCCCTTAATGCGGCGGTCATCGTTTTTTGGTCTTCACGCCCAACTAGAAGACGAGGGCACTGTTGCCTCGAGCCCTTCGCGGCGGTCACCGCCTTAATTGTGGCGATCGCCGCCACCGTGGCTTTGTCCTTCTCAGCTTTTGGACGATATCGACTTAACTCGGGATAAAAATAATCGTACACGAACGAGTATTAACATCCAAAGCACGTCGTCTGTATATTATTTCACTGAGAAAAATATTACAGAGATAGAGCACATTACAGAATGTCTTAAACTCTCTGAAATAAATCCGACGTACAAAACGGGCTTTCCGAAAAAATCCCAAAATTCCAAAATATCCTTATAGAAATACGGGGTATCACACATTTATACGAAGTCAGGTCAATGCTCTGTTATATCACAAAATTTTAAATGTTAGCCAATTTTAAATTTCAGAGCAATATTCACTTTATCATGTCATATTTATATGTTGTCAGGTCATTACTCTGTTATATATATAGCCAATTTTTTTTGTAGTTACATATGTGCAGAATCAATATAGTGAATATACTACAATCCGAGTTACTCCACTACATATACTTGTCCTTGTTCATTATTTGTCAAGTGTCTCCTGTAATATCCTGAATCAATTCAAGATATTATCTACTGAAATTGATAGAGAAAGTACTGGAATTAGAATGAAAAAGAGAGAAAGACGAGGGAAGCAGACAAATAGACGAGAGAGATGAGATAGAAGAAGAAGAAGGAGAAGTTCACTAGAAGAGACAGAGAGAGACGTAAGAAGAAGAAGAGAGATGACTTGAATATTATTTCTTCCATACTTTCCCACTTATCATCCAAGAGTATTTATACTAAACCCCCATATATGACATTATTAAGAACCTTGTCCTCAAGGTTCAAGCTCAAAATTGGGAAAATTAAAATTCAGCAATCACTACTGTCAAGCCAAAAATGCAAAATAAGAGCACCAAAAATCCAAAAGTTCAGCAAGTGCTCTAAAACCCCACCCCCTTCTTTTCTGTCAAATCCCTTTGAAGTAAGAACTTTTCAAATGACATTGTCTGATCAAAGTTGAAAATAAGAAAGAAAGAACGAAGGGAGGAAATTTTGACTCTCTTTGTTGCAAAATTGAGATTTTTCTCTACTTGATTGAGGCTGCCTAATCTTTGTTTTCAATGGTGGGTAGGGTAACTAACAAATTCAGCGACAAGTTCAGCAAATTCAGCAACTAGGAGCCACTAACGCAAAAAATACCAATCGTTGCCCAAGTTCGGAGAATGGGACGTGAACAATCCGGCGTCAGGCGAAGGATTCACCGTCATCTTCAACAAGGCAAGATATGAGAGATGAGAAGAAGACCAGTAGCAGCTCTGCCCCCGGCCCCGCCCCTGTAGACAACAAACCCTAGCTTTGTGAGAGATGGTCGAAGAACGATGTCGATGGTCCCATAATAACGGCGCCGTTGTCTGAAGTCCTTAGAAACTCGCGCCAGCGGCGAACCTCGGGAATCGGCGGACATTGCAGAGGCAGCGATGAAATGCGGTGAACGGCCGATGGCGGGGAGGAGGATGAGGCAGCGAGGAGGACTTGACAAATCCGAGCAAATGAAGACGAGTCGGCGAGGAGGAATTGTCCCCTAAAACAGAGAAGAAAGAGGGGCTGAAACAGGATAAAGAGGGAGACGATAAACAAGGAAGATTTGAGATTAATTAGGGAGATATTATTAGATTAAGATTTTCTTTTATTTTTTACTTTTAAAAATTTTAATGATTTATCTTCTTTTTGTATTTAAAAGAAAAGATAAATTAAAGTCTTATAAATTGTAAGAATCCAAAAAATCTGATATTTTTGCAAATACTTTTTAAAATATGGGTTTTTTGCAAGTGAGCTTTCCAAATTTGGTATATTTGCTAATGGGCCTATTATTTATTTGGTTAGAAAAATACAGTATTTCTAAATATATCGTTGTTTCATTTTGATGTCTCCATATGCTCAATGTAAAATAATGACCATTTAACAAAACCACTTACAAATAACGAAATCAAAAAAGCACTAGAAAATATCAAAGAAGACAAATCTCCAAGCCATGATGGAATGCCATCCGGATTTTATAAAAAATATTGGGAGATCATCAACCCAGATATAATCAAGGCAGTAAAAAACTTCTTCCACACAGGAAAACTACTTAAGCAAATTAATCATACCTTCATAACGCTCATACCCAAATGTGATAACCCAAGCTCAACCAAACACTATAGGCCTATTAGCTTATGCAATACAATCTATAAAATCATATCAAAAATCCTCACGGAAAGACTCAAGACCATTATACCTAAACTAATACACCCTCTTCAAGGAGCATTTGCTCAACAACGAAGTATCCAAGATAATGTACTTATAGCCCATAAAATATTCCACTCTTTCCGTGCAAAAAAAAGGAAAAGAGGTGTGGGTTGCACTAAAACTAGACTTGGAAAAATCATACGATAGAATTGACTGAGAGTTCCTACAACAAACTCTCCAAAAATTTGGTTTCTGTACTAAATTCACAAACTGGATCAAGGAGTGCACCCAAACGGTATCTTTTTCTGTCCTTGTCAATAACGAACCTACAGAACAATTCTTTCCAAAGAGAGGTCTCAGACAAGGTGACCCCCTATCCCCCTTCCTCTTTATCCTAGGAGCAGAAATCCTCCCGAGACAACTACAAAATGCAGCGCTAGAACAAACTAACCCCATAGGAATCAAAATTAATAGAGGAGGTACAAGAATCCCCTTTTTAGCCTTTGCTGATGATATTATCATTTTCTCATCTACAAAACTAGCAGTTTGCTCCAAAATAAAGAAAATCATTGATGACTATTGTGAAATATCAGGTCAACTTATCAACTTTCATAAATCAGCGTTCCAGGTAACAAAAAAATACCAACCAGACGAACATATCACAAATCCAACAAATCTTTAATGTGGTCCCGTCTACTGGCCTCGATAAATACCTCGGATGCCCTATTATTAATGAAAGAGTAACAAACGCTACCTTCTAATCACTCCTAGAAAAAACTGCAAACCAACTAACCAAATGGAAAGCAAACACAATGTCACAAGAGGGCAGGAAAGTCCTAATCAAAGCAACACTTTCAGCTCAACCGAGCTACATTATGCAAAATTTCACACTACCAGCCAATACCCATAAAAGACTCGACAAAATTAACCGTCAATTTTTCTGGAACAAGGATAACAACCATAAACCTCTCATTGGATGGAATGAAATCTGTAAGCCGATAAGCAAGGGGGGACTAGGAATCAGAAAAAGTGAAGACATGAACAAAACACTCCAAATGAATTTAATCTGGAAGTTACTCGCTGAGCCTACCAACATATGGGTCAAGATCATCTAGGAAAAATATCTAAAAGATAAACACATACTGGCATACGAGAGAAAGAAAAACTCTAACTGCTCCTGGAATTGGAGTAATCTTACCAAACTTATACCAAAATTTTAAAAAGGCCTTCAATGAGAAATTGGAAACGGTAAAATCATTAAATTTTGGCAGGATAACTCGCTCCCAATTGGAACACTAACCAATTTTGCAAAAGATATAAATCTTATAAACAATCAAGAAACAGTTGACCAATATATAAACCACGACAAATCCTGGAAAATAAAAAAACTCCAAAAACACTTTGATCAACATACTACTACAATTATAGCCAGCAAAATAATTCCTAATAATGCTTTTGATGATAGGCTCTATTGGAAACACAACCGAAATGGGTGGTTTTCCACCAAAAGTGCAATCAATATGATTTATGAGAATAAAGGACTAACAAACTCTAACATAAACTGGATTTGGAATCTCAATATACCATCCAGAGTGAAACACTTCATATGGAAGGTAAGTAAAAATGGAATACCAATAAAAGAAAAATTTTATGAAAGACACATCTCTGTTCCCCTAGAATGCATTATGTGCAATAATCCAGTAGAGAATCTTCCACATATATTATTCAAATGCCCCCACACCCATCAAATACTTCAAAATATTGACCCGTAAATACAACAAATAATCATAAACATGGATATAGACAATAAAAATGCTACACAATTACTAAATGAAGTCAATGACAAATCTGGTACGACAATAATGGAAACTCTATCCATTTGTTGGTGGAACATTTGGTACCAAAGAAATTTAAAAACCTTTGAAAACCAAAACAAAAACACAATACCCAACCTTGTCAGTTTTATCCAAAAACAACAACAAGATTGGAAAAATGCCAAAACGGAAAAAAATAGTATGGAGATAACTAGAACCACTGGGCGAGCAACTAGAAGAAAAAGAAGAAACATTAATTGGACGAAACCGCCTAGCAATGTGTACAAACTAAATTCAGACGCATCCAAAAATACCATAGGATCCGCTACCTTCAACTACATTATACAGGACCATGCTGGAAAACCAATTTCCATGACCAATGGTACCCTGAGGATCATTTCCCCACTGCTAGCTGAAGCAATCTCAATGTGTAATGGCATTTGAGATGCAATTCAGCTAGGGATCTCAAATATTGAGATCGAAGGCGACAACCTCTGCCTAATAAATGCCCTAAACGGTAAATGGGACTGCCCGTGAGAAATTGAACTCATCATCTCTGATATCTTGATTGACTTACGACACTTCTCTTCATATCGTATTTCCCACATTTTCCAGAGAAGTTAATAATATGGCCGACTTTATTACAAAACTTTATCATAGATTAATTTCACCAAACATTGCAGACATTTCAAATCTTAGAGATCTCATCCTTAAAGATGCTCTAGATCGGCCTACGTCCCTAATTCCTTTCCTGATCAAAAAAAAAAAAAAATGCCCAATGTAAAATTTCGTACAACCATCTTTCTCTTCCAACAACTTGCCAGAAAGCAGCGACTGGCCGACTGCATTGTGTTTGTGTGAGATAAGACCTCGAAATCCGGAAGCGGAGTTCATACATTCCGGCACGAGCTACCGTCTGAGGAGGAGGAGGACGATGGGTTATATCGGGGCTCATGGCGTCGCCGCTCTGCAGAGATACAAGTACAGCGGAGTAGATTACTCCTATGTCTCCAAATACATCTTGCAACCGTTTTGGAGCCGATTCGTTAATTTCTTCCCTCTTTGGATGCCGTAGGTTTTTCCTGAATTAATATCTCCATTTGCTGTCTTGGTTGGTTTGGCCTCATTATGCCTTTTGCATATTCGATTTAGCATTCTATGTTAAGTTTCCCCGAGGAATGGCATGATCTGGTTCACATTCGGCGAAGATTTTTGCTCTGTATTGGACAGGTCTTAGAAATGACATATTCTCTGCTGTTCTAGGGTTTAGGGATGTTTAGTTGGTTGATTTGCATGTACGGAGTAGTTTGTTGCTGATAGATTTGTTTTCTTCTGTTTTGCACATTCATATTGCTCAATAGCAGCTTTCAGTTTGATTGGGTGGGATTTGCGTGAAGTTGCTAACTCGTTCTTGTTGTTTTTGAATGCATATCGTCGCCCTGGCGTTCTTCAGTCCGAACATGGTAAAAAAATTGCAAGTTTTTAATGCTTAACTCTCTTTGGCCTGTCTTCAATACTTTGTTTGCTTGGATGATTGTCCTGATACCGTGCTTTCAACATTCTCAGATAACTCTCACAGGATTAATGTTTTTGGTGGGGTCAGCACTTCTAGGATATGTAAGTTGATGCTCTGATTTTTATGCTATAATCTTATGTGGCCATCATGTGGATTTTCTTACTGTTGGCTTGGTTGCGACACTTTCTAGCCTCTCGCACCTACAACAAGTATCGTACTTCTCTACTGTTACCTCATAGATTAGCATGCCTGTGGCTAAGTCAAATGACGGACTTTTCTGATTAATCATACACATGTATTGACAGATCTATTCACCTCAGTTTGATTCACCTCCACCAAGATGGGTGCACTTTGCTCATGGATTACTTCTCTTTTTGTACCAGGTGACTACTTTAAAGTTGTATTCTCATTCACTTTAACCTTAGTACATGCCTTCACATTCTATTTCATTGTTTGGTTCCTATAGACGTTTCTTGCCGTTAAAAGCTATTGTTCAATAAGTATTTTTCCATCTCACGTACATTGCTAGCATCTTTCAATGTATAAAGCCTTATCCGATGAGTGCGTTTGGATCGCATCACTTAATGCATTAAGTTGCATTATCCAAGCACACCCTATTTGTGTTTTTTGTGTTTGTGTCAGTACTCTGTAGGACCAGTGGCCACCTGTTTTGGATTTGGATTAACTGCCCTCTGAAAATGCCCTCCTCGTGTTTTTTTTACATGATTGTTGTAGGTTGAGAGGTCAAATGGAAGTAATTTTATCACATCTCAGTTTGATCAGAATTGACTAATTAACTGGCAAGCACTATAGTCTTTTTAGAAATGGCGGTGAACATTTTTTTTTCTTGAAACGTTCCATAATGGGTGAAGAAGTACTTTCTAAGTCAACTATATTAGTTCTACCGTGTTGGGTGGCTAAACATTGTATTAATGCCCCAGACCCAGAGGGCAGGGAATATACCCTGCTGCCTATACAACATTATCTTTTATGTGATCCATTTTAATTGCTTCTTTGTCTTAACTATAGTTTTCAGTGTTTGATTAACTTTTTCTTATACCTTTTTGCACAGACCTTTGACGCTGTTGATGGGAAGCAAGCAAGACGAACTAATTCATCAAGTCCATTGGGGGAGCTTTTTGATCATGGTCATCTTCCTTTTCTTTCATTCTATCTTGTCCTTGTGCTGATGTAGAAGGAGCATGTGTCTTCTATTTAGAAGTATCAAAGTTGAACGTCTGCTCTACTTTCTGTGTGCAATCAGATTAGTTAGTTTCCTGCCCTTTTAGTTGCTAATATGAAACACAAATATCTTAATATTTATATACTCATTTTTGCAGGTTGTGATGCCCTTGCTTGTGCAGTGAGTATCTCCCATTTACGTTGTTATATTTACTCAAGGGAAAAAGTATTCACATGCCAATTTTTTTCCATGGTTTCAGTTTGAAACATTGGCTTTTGCAAGTACCTCAATGTGTGGAAGAAATGGCTTCTGGTTCTGGGTAATTTCAGCTGTTCCATTTTATGGTGCAACTTGGGAACAGTATGTGGTCTTAATTCTGTTATATTTCTTTTGGCTTGGATGGAAAGTCTTTCATATTCTTATAAGAATAGAAAGAAAAAACCAGATGATTGTGGTTTATTGTTGGCAAATTGAGTGACATGTTTACTTTGTTTGTTTCTACAATGCAGTTTTTTCACCAATACTCTCATTCTTCCTGTTATCAATGGGCCTACTGAGGGTCTCATGATAATATATCTTTGCCACTTCTTCACAACTTTTGTGGGTATGTACGTGTAATATCAATATGTGAATCATTATACATTACAATATGCTTTTAGAGGAGACAAATGTATACACTGATCTATACTGTAGAAGTTGAGCCAGAAAATAAGAGTTCAAGGACTTTGTTCCAATTCACAATTTTGCCACTGCAATGATGATGGACGTTCTATATAATTCTAAGATTTTATGAAAAAACATGGTAAGGCTGTCGATGTTTATCATTAAGGGGGGTTCAAGGCTCCCATATAATACTTAAGTACCGACTAAGCAATAATAAACTAAGAAAAGCTACAACAAGTCGTCAAATTACAAACGTGAGCAACAGAAAGGAGTGCCATCTATGGAAAGGCTGTCTGAGTAGACTATAATTGTGGCAAGTTGGCTTGTTTATATGCTAATTTGTATTTTGCCTTGGCAATAACGCTATATGTGTCCTTTTCAGGTGCTGAATGGTGGGCTCAAGTATCTGAAAAATCATTTCCTTTCCTGAGTTGGGTGCCACTTTTTAATGGTAAGTCTCATTTTGGATAAATATAGTTTGGAAATTGACTTGCCACACTGTAATGCATGCAAGCCTTTGCTCTTTTTGTTTTTATGCATTGGATTTTTACTTTCCTATGTATACTACTTTATTGATTCAAGAACTTGTAGTGTCAGGGTGTTTGTTGTTTACAACATAATAGTGAAGAACCCCTTACTTAGATGTTTTATAAGGAAATTTCGCTTTCTTGATGATGTTATAAACCTCTTATATATATGCTTATTTCTTATATTAATTATGTAGCAGAAATGGTATTTTGGTTAGTCAGTTTTGTATGTCAGGACTGCATGATTTTAGAAACACACACACACACACACCCCATCATTAATATATTAATTGACTTGTCTCTATAACTCTTCCTTCAGGAATCCCAACATACCGAGCTGTATTATATCTCATGATAGCTTTTGGTGTGATACCTACAGTTGGATTCAAGTGAGTAGTTATTTCCCAAGTAATAGCACTGCTACATATATTTTGAGCTAATGGTATTTGCTTCTGGTTTGTTGCTCGGATGTGGCAGACAGAACGTCACAAACCTAACATGTTTGAGTAAATTTACAACACTGAATGTCTGACATGAGAAATTTACTTCTCTCTCATAATGGATCAATGTGGTACTATTAATTGTTTACATTGGACTTATAGACTTTGGGTCTGCATCTGCTTGTTTGTTTTTATCATGTTCCCTGACTAATATAATTATGTGTAAACTGCAGGAAATCATCCATTATACCAGAAAATGCAATAAACCACCCCTAAAATACCAATTGTCACAAAGAACCCAATCCATGTTAGGGAAACTGTTAATCTGTCATTAATCAAATCACCCACTGAAAGGACAATTTGACAAAAAACCCAGCCATTATACATATAAAAGTATAATAGACCAACCATTAACTAAATTTAGTTAACAAAATGCCACCCATCTTTTTATTAGTCAGGGTTTCATCAAATATTTTAAACCCAGATATTTTTTTTATCTTCAATTCCATCCTTGTTCTGTTCCCCAAATCAGTTCAAATAACCAAAGAGCATATTGTTGAAACATAGAAGCTTCTCCCTCCGCTTCCATTGCGAACATTATCTTGGATGAGAACACAATCGAAGAGGAAACCGTTTTTTCTTCTTCTTCTTCTTCAGAAATCATCCATGGCCAGTGTGATGGAGGACTTATTTGGGCTCACTAGAAGCTTTGCGGATATTGGCAGTTTGGCACTGACACTTCTCTCGCAAAACTTTGATTTTGTTTTTGATTCAATTTAATTATTCAACCTTGCCTTCCACTCCCCGAAACTGGATGTATTTCAGACCTAAAAACCAAGACTTGCGTAAATAAATAAAATTCAATTGGTCATAGCTATTTTGGAATAGTTTATAAGAAGTATTTTAATTTATTTTCCAATTATTTGTTTAACGGCAGATTAACGATTTTCCTAACATGGGTGGCTCTTTGTAAAAGTTGGCCTTTTTAAGTGGTTTATCGCATTTTCTGGTAATATGTTTTTTTCTGTAAAACCTTCCCTTGAATGGGTGGTTTCCTGCAGTCTACCCTATAATTAAATAGTGAATGTGACTCTGATACTATGTTATCATTGCAGTCGTTTTTTTGTTGACTGAAATTTATTCATTCCTCTATTATTGCCTGGATCAGCAGTGGTGTTACTCACTTTTTTCTACACTGAGTGCCTTAATTGTGATTTTTTTTATCTGTCATTCGGCTTTCTTTTTCATTCCCTTCTTGTTTTGACAGTCTATACAATGTGTACAAGGTGGTGAAGTCCAGAAAAGGCAGCATGCTCCTGGCATTAGCTATGGTAATGTGTCTCTTCCTCCAAAAGTTTATCCTGATAGTTCCATACTCTAATTAATGTCTACTATTGTTCACGCAGCTTTATCCCTTTGTTGTTCTTCTGGGGGGAGTCCTGATATGGTATAATTTACTATTTGAGGTTGCCATGTTTGTTGCGCGTTACAAAATTCATGGCTTTTTGACACAGTGAATGATGTGTGTAGGGACTACTTATCACCTTCAGATTTGATTGCCAGCTATCCTCACTTGGTCATAGTGGGAACTGGACTTGCATTTGGTTTCCTTGTGGTCGGTTACTACTGCTTTAATCTGAGCTATAGTTTATATCTTGTAGTAGTCTCATACTCTCATATCTAATGTATTTATCTTGCCGGACCAAAATTTTATATGTGGAAATATCCGCTTCTGCTATTGCTGATTCTAGCACCATCTTTTTACAGGGGAGGATGATCCTTGCTCACTTATGTGATGAACCAAAGGGCCTAAAAACTAGCATGTGCATGGTATGCCTTTCCAATAAACCAGCAAAGTCAACTCAAAATTTTCTGTCAAGAAACTATATTATTGTTAGGTGTACATTGATCTTATGGTTGTTGAAAGTATCAGATTCTATAAAGTAGCTCCTTCATTGCAAAATCTCTTACATCTTTTATTCGTAATGTTTTTATTGTTTGATTATTTAGACCAATTGATTTAAGTATCACCGTTTCGAGACCTGATTAAATGTGATTTTGGTTGCTAAGCTATAAATGTTGATTTCTAGATCATTGATACCGAAATCCATCTGGGACAAAATTATTGACTGATAGTCTTCTTTCTGCAGTCCCTCTTGTATCTTCCCTTTGCTATAGCAAATACTCTGACTGCCAGACTTAATGATGGGTTCGTAGTACTTCTCAGATACCGCTTGGCTCTTAGGCTTTCTACTCCTTATTAAATTTTCCTCTTCTTTGAATCTTGCCTTGCAGAGTTCCTTTAGTTGATGAGTTCCTAGTTCTTCTTGGCTATTGCACATTTACAGGTTTGATAGCCTTGTCAACTTTGCTGGAGTCCTTTTTATGTCAAGCATTATACTTTTCTTGGTTATTGCAAAGTTAAACCTAGATTGTTACGCTTGTGGTCTGCACGTTTTTATTGTTATGATTAGTTTTTTTTTTAAATGTATTCTTTATAAGTGTGTCTACAATGGATATCAGGTGCGCTGTACTTGCACTTTGCGACTTCAGTAATACATGAGATCACTACAGCCCTTGGGATATACTGCTTCAGGTTAGACTCATTTCCATTCTTGTGACAAAATCATAAAATTGACTTTTTGGGTCAAATCATTTAAGCATTTTTTAAAGGATGTCTATCCAATGGAGTGAGATATAGTTTCTGTAAGCTCGTTAGAAGAAGTGAATTTATGCATAATACTCAAAAATCCATTTTATTGTCAAAACAACCTCAAAGCTTCATCTTCTTGAAATTGTATTTAGCCTGTATCACTAAACAGTTTTGATGATGGTTTAAAGTTAATTTAGCCACTATATTACCAAAGAGTGTTATGTTGGTTTCCTTAAAAGGTAAAATTGTAAATTTAGTCCTCAACCTTGTAACTCTGTTTTATTTTGGTTCCTAACCTTTGAATTGTTTCAAAATAGTCCCGAACCTTTTATATTTTTCCATAACTACTTGCTTGTGTTACATTTTTAGTCCCTATTCTATAGCAAGATTTCAATTTTTTATGTCGAAGGACTAAAATTAAACAAATAAGAAAGGTTGGGTATTTTGAACAATTCAAAGGTCAGGGACCAAAATGAAATGAAGTTAAGACTTAAGAGATCAGGGACCAAAAATTGATTTGACCTTTTTTTAATGAAAAATGTGTAGAAAATAAATAGAATTTGCAAACCAAATGCATCATCATATCGTGTGGCAGATAACCTCAGATTTCTGAATTAGTACTTGGAATCTGGATTTGGAGTTACCAGATTCTCCATTTTCACTATGGAGCTCTCTCACCCTTGCACTGCGAATTAGAGGGTGTATAGCGCTTTGACAGGAGCTTGAGCAGAATGTATAAATTGTGTTTTTATTTAGATGATATCTGCACTGTGGAGTTATTATGGTACTTATAAATCAAAACGTCATTAAAACATTATCAAGCAAGAGGCCTTGTTTTCAGTTATATTTTTGTTTTTCCAAAAAATAGTTAGTTGTTTCTAAGATGTTCCTATTGTTGAATTGCAGGATAACTAGGAAGGAAGCATGATATGCCAGCAGACAAAAATGGGTATGTGTTGTGAACTTCTGTTTATTTGCTGTTAAAGGGAGTTGCATTTTTTCCAGTCTGAAAATGTCCCTTATGTTTTAGAAATTAGAATCTTAAAATGGCAAGTCCTGGACTGCAGGGATCCTGATGCACTTACTTCCCTCTGTATCCTTTAGGTTGCAGCAAATTGCCCAATATCTTGAAATGGGAAGGTCCAATTGAAACCTCATTTTGAGGAATCAATGGAGAGCATGAACAAGCCACATCAAATGTGTTGTTATTTTATTGGAAAATTAAAATAGCATGACAGCTATATTTTGAACGAGGTTATGTAGTTTTTTACTATTATTTATTATTAATACAGTCACCTGGACATGTTATTCCTGTTTGTTCATTTATCCAAATTTTGAAAGACGGCGAAGTGGCCGGGAAGAGGAGCTTTTGTTGGTTAAGTTATTTTTCCTTGGTGTATGTTAACCTGAGCTACTGGTCTACTGCAGTTGATGGGCACTGACTGAACAATTTTGTGCTAATTGAAGCGAATGTCCAGGAACAGCATCTTCGCTGCAGTTCTTCTTGTTAGGGCTTCTCGGCCTCCTCTCATAAATTTGCTCATCATCTTTAGAAATTGGGAAAATGAAATTATATTATCACAACTAATGAGGGGTGAGATAAAGATAGGGTGAACACCTATTTTTTACTAAACTAGGCATGCCGGTCCCGATGACTAAAGAACATTTACCCTTTATTTAATATATATGTGCATTTGATATGCTTTTTGTCAAGTAAGTGGATACATATACTAAAAATTATTAAAATTCAAAAGACAATTCAAATTTGAATCCTTTTCTGGGCTCTTCTTCTGCCGAGGGAGTGGGCGACCGGATCCACAATCTCGACTTCGGCGGGCCCAGATTCAAAGCCCAAAACTCCCTTGCTTTGAAAATTTGGTTTCTTGTTTGCGTTGTGTTACATTCTCTGTGGTTGCAGGTTTCTTTTAGGTTTGATTTGAGATTGTTGTTTCGGTTCGAGATAAGATAGTGATCGTGTGATCCCTGGTGGTTTCCATTGACGAAATGCCTCCAGATTGTGTCTTGTCTCTTCTTTCCGGCTGTTTCAAACGCCTTGTTGGTCGTTTCCAACCCATGTTTGAAGACTTTCTCGTAGATTAAGCCTAGTTTGGTTTGTTTGCTCGGCTGTGTCTGTATCCTTGTTCCTTTTGCTGTGTCTGTTGTTTTTTATTTTTGTTTTTGTTCTTTGTTTTTGTGTTTGTTTTTGTGTTTGTTTGTTGTTCTGTTGGTTGGATGCTTTGTCGGGTGTCCCGACGCCGTTTGTTCGGCCTCTCGAGTTTTCAGGTTTGGTTGTTCTGGATTCTTGAATTCTTACTTTATCAAAAAAAAAAAAAATTGAATCCTTTTCTTATAAAAAAAATTATTAAAATAAATTTAAAACTCAAAAATAATTAAAATTAAGAATAAAATAAAAGGCGTTGAAAATTATCACTAAAACTCAATGACACTTGTAATTTTATTCCAACAAATTCCCTAGTACCATAATTAATATGATTTACTTATCAAAAAAAAAAATTAATATGATTTCAGCTTGATACAAAACATATTCTCTAATGCCAGATTACTCATGGGTAGAAGGAAAATTTCATAATATTAGCAATATCAAATAGATTTTAAAATAAATTCGACAGACAAGAAAAAACTGATATTTTTACTAAGAGTGTGCGGAAGGAAAATTATTGGTATAACCATATTCTATACTCTATTACATTGAACTCCATCTCATGAAGTATAGGTTAGCCACATTCATAGCACCACACCAAAATAGGTTGTTCTCAGATCTATAGTGACGTAGGAAGGTTGGCTGCACGCATTGAAGAAGAGATTGATCGTCGCAAGGGTTTGTCCGGTCTTGCGCAGATTTGGCGTTCGGTGTCCGATTCACTATTATAATATGTTTTCGGGAAGCAGACCGGCCCAACGAGTCAAACTCAAAGCTATGTCGTGACTTATGGGCTTTTTAGGCCATCCGAGATCGTTTCGGGCCTCAAACCAGCATTTTAATATTTTCAGTAATTTATAGTTTAATTTCGTTTTGCTTTAATTTCGCCCTAGGGTTTCGTTTTCCGTATTTAAGCACTTTTCAGTTGCTGGAGGCAGTTATCTTTTATTCAATCAAAACCCTAAGAGTTTTCTCTTATTTTCTGGTGGATTCTAGAGTTTATCCTTTGAGTTCGCCGCTTGCAAACTTAATTTCGATCCAGGTTTTGCGCTTGCTACTCACGTTTCCTACTGCGTCATATAGGCTACAAAAACATAACATTCAGATGAGCGGGTTAAAACCATGAAGTAGAGGTAAATTAATTGAAAGTAATGCACATTATGGAGTTCTTTTCCTGGGAAGACATGATGTACTATTGGGAACCTCAAGAAGAAAACAATGCTAAGTTTTCTATTTTGAGATTCAAGTTTGAAACATAATCACATGTGCAATAGCTAGCTAGTAAACAAGAATTAGTCAAACAATGTGTCGATTTAATACTTTAGTCGGGGAAAGCAAAAATGTCACAAACATAGAAAGGTTTCGAACATACCTCTTGCCCTCAGAATTGATATAACGAAGCACTATATATGTAGTAACTGCCAAATAAAGAAAATATAGTAATGAAACTTCAATATCCTAATCGAACCAATAAGTAACTATGACTACGCCATGGGTGCTAAGGATTATTTTTATAGGTCTTATTACAAAGTGCTTCATTAATTTATAAAAACCATCTACGACCACATTAAGTTGTGCGCTGACTTTCCTTTGTAATTAGCAACAACCGATTTTTCTTTTATATTCTCCTTTTAATTAAGAATTGACTTTGAATTTGTTTGGCACAATTTTAATATTATCCACCAACAGTGTCAGAATCTAAAACCTTCGCTCATTCCTTCCTAATTTCATTAGATCGATTTTGGCGTCAAATATATTAATGTGTGGAACCAATCCAAATATGAGCTTTCATAGTAATATTTTATTGCAATATTGTCAAATTATGCTTCTTTCAATGCTCTATCAGGTGTCAGAGTTCGAAAGTGTTGTCACAAGCTAGTCTCTCTTTGGCATGTGTCTTCTCTCATTCTCATTACATGCAAATAATTTAAATCTTTTGAGTTGAAGACTTTCACATAAGTGTTTGTATACTAAAGTACATTAATAATATTATTTTAAATAAGTTTATATTATCTTTCTTTTTTATGACATAATCACAATGTATGACGTACATACTCATAAAGATTATATAAAATATCTTTTTTTATATCTTTCCCTTGTTGATTAGTTAACTCAAAACATATTTGTGTGCTCTACTGATAGTCTAGAAAGCAACATACCTTTTCTTACAAGTTATTCGTAGTGTAAATATATCATATATAGTTGTTTAAGAATTAAGTGTGTATTGAAGTTATATCATATATAGTTGTAGTTGTGGTAAACGTGGGCCCTTTTGCATCGCTAAATCCTCTTAAGACCCCTGCATGGCTAAGGTGAGAAGATCAACATGAGAATCTAAAATGATTAAACACTTGAGCCAATGGCTTAAGTATAGGGAGAACATGCACAATTAAAGAATTAAATAAAAATAAACACATGGGTTTCATGAACAAGACGATATGAAGACATATGTAATTGGACGAGTTTGATTGATTAAGGTGAATAAATCTCATAACTATGACATCCAAGAGAAGGAAAATAGCCTTGACTAGCCCAAGAAACATCCAGTAACAAATTATTAGTAGTTAATAACCATGATTGCGGGCTTTTGGTTTTTGCTTGTAGCAGATTGATTTGTACAAGTTGATGTCTCAAGAATTGGACAACTACACAACAAACAAAATCATGTCATAAATGAGATTTTTGTAAATAACCCAATAAAACTGGGGAATTGTTGAGAGGAAATACTGTTTTTTTTTTATCTTAGACATTATTGAAGTTTCTGTTTGATTGTCGTTGATTAACCTTCTCCATACCTCTTTTTGGTTGAAAGAGAGGTGGTACTCCTCGCACAAAACAAGACCTTCTGCATACCTTTGAAGGATTTTACCTCCTTGCTCTTGCTTATTTGACTAATCTTCGACTTGTGAAATTTTTTGGTATTGTTTTACCAAAAGTATCCTCCTCAGCAACAGAAGATGTTGTATCATTATTGATTAACTAAATCAAAAGTAGTAATCCGAAGCTCGTTTTAAGATTGCAATTCCAAATCGAAAAAAGACACACTCCACTAGGTCTATAACACGGTTATACTATAACTCAAAGTTACATGTAAAATTAATGAATGTGTAGTGTCGTAAATTGATCACAAGGAACAAGAGAAAAAGAAACTTAAACTTAATGTACAATACCCAAATGGCTTATAGAAGTTGTATCAACTACAAGGGTAGGCGTATAAGCAGCTGAAACATGAAGTGCGATTTATTTTCTTTGAGCCAAACTCGTCCTTTGGATCTAAACTACATCAAAATTAGCATCAATAGTGAGTTCCCAACAGTTTGCCTAAAGTAGCAATAGGGCGCCTATCACTTCTTCCATCAAGTTCCATCTATATCTCACAATTAGTTAGCGTTCACTTTGCACATAAAAATCCTCTTCTAAAACACGGCCTCATAATTCTAGGAAATTGACAACGAACAAAACCAATACTTGACTAAGCGAGAAGACAAAAGGAAGAGGAATCACCAATTGATGATTAATGTATTCATTGCGAACAACAAGAATGTAATTAAGTGAAGAAGAGAAAGAAGGCATATATATATTTATTGAAGATACTGCGAGTTGGTTTGAAGTGCAATCCAACACTTGAGGTAGCAAAACCGAAGAAACAATGCATCACCTGCAAGGAAGTAACGTGGTGCAATTTAAGGATGGGTAAAGGACATACTCAGAGAAGAAAACAAAGACACGTGGAAAGGTTTTCTATACATGGACAAAATACACCATTATTTACATATGAGCCTAGTCTATCCGGAAAGCCCAATATTTTTAAAAAATGGGAAATTTCGCATGGTAGCCACGAGGTATCGCGAATTCCGCATGATAATCTTGAGGTTTCACAAATTCCACCTAGTGCCCTCAAACATTATAAAAAGCAACAAAAGATTATAAGTTACCCATATTTAAAACTTAATTTAATAAAAACATCATATCTTTGTGGTATTTAAGTAAAGACCTAATCTTTATCTTTTATACAATCACAAAATTTATAATATTTTAAAGAAAATTTAAGAAACCTTTTCTTATTTACACATTTTATGACATCATAATTATTATTATAAAATACCAAATATTGTATATATATTTTAAACAAAAAAACTACTTTTATGTTTTTTTTGTTCTCGCATAAAACGTTATCGAGTAACTTTTACAAAAATCCCAAATTTCAAATATTGTTTTGAAAGAAAAAAGGATTTAATCAAAATACCATGTACTTTTGATTGTTGAAAAAAAGTATTATTGAAAAAGGTATTTGAATAAGGTTGTATTTTTAACTTTTATATAAATAAATAAATTATATTAATTATTTAAAAATAGCACACTTATGGTGTAATGAATAATATGTAAATAAGAGTAGTTTTTAAATTCTCCAGCATTCTAGGACTGAATTCCCCTGTTTAGAAGCCACAGTAGAGTCAGAATTCGCAAATTTATCTATCATGGTAACCTAATTCAACAGGTGAGGCAACGAGATTGAACTACATGGATGAGTTCTTTACACATGAAAGACGGAGGTGAATATAACTCTTAAGATGCAAAAGAAACAAGTGTAATCAGTCACTACAACAAGAAAACTGGAATTTGGTATTCCCCCTACTCACTCTCATCCAAACATGAAAACTCAAACAATGAAAAGAGATTGTTGAATGTATTGCAGAATACAAGTATTGTTCAGCATGATTTTTGTTCATCAAACCAACAGAAATAGCTAGGGTTGAGCATTTTCCGGTCCGGCCCGGAAATTTAGACCGGACCGGTCCTAACCGGTCTAGGGATTTCCGAAATTTCGGGTCCGGTCCGGTCCAAATCCGGTCCGGTCCGACCCGGAATTTTTTAAAAATCTTAATATTTTAGGGTTTAAGGTATTTTTATATTTGAGGTTTATGATTTAGGGTTTAGAGTTTAGGGTAAATTATATTTAAGAATAAATTATATTTAAATTTGAGGATTTTTTTCACGTTTAAATGTAAATAAATTATATTTAAATTTAATTAAATCCTAAACCGGTCCAAATAGGACCGGACCGGTCCAGACCGGATATTTCCAGTCCGGGTTCCGGTCCACCATATTTGGTGTTCCGGGTTCCGGTCCGGGTCGGTCCGGTCCGGTCCGGTCCGGTTCGGGTTTGGACCGATGCTCAACACTAGAAACAACATGACAAAATTCTAATTTTAATCCAAGGAAGCCAACAATTTCAGTTGACAGTGATGATTCAAAGTTGAATTAGAAATCAGAATAAGTAAAAACTTGATCTGTTCTTCATCTGCGACAATCTACACAAAATCTAAGTACCAACAGCAAAAGCTGAATCAAGCAGTTGAGTAGAATTAAATTAGCAAGTTTTATAGAGTAAATCCCTTGAGATAATCAGGATCTCTCTTCGCCTTCTCCTGGAACTTCTTAAACCACCGATCCAAAAAATCCATCGGAACCACCAACCGACTTCCATCAACGCCGCAGAACGACTGCATAAAGTTGAAGAGATTCCGCCTTGGGCCTGTAATTCTTCTCTATACTGAGCGTCAACAGACATGGCGATCTCTACAACATGTTAGCAACATCCGAATGCGAGAACCCTAGATCCTGTAAGAACTCAATCTTCGGCAGTAGTGTGTTCTCTACGCTAGAAACCAGTAACAACGTCCTCTGGGATGTAATTCCACGCCTCCCTATAAACCCTAATTTCTGCAGGAAGAACAACGTGGGCCTCAATTGATCGTCCACACTACAGAGGGAGAGAGGGGAGCTGGACAGAGGACAACAACGGGATACCCATCTGCAGAAATTGAGCATTAGGCAGCGAGCGGAGAAGAGGGATAGGAACAGAGGAAGAGTTGTCGGAAGCGATGGGCGAATTCCGGCGCAAGTTCGCCGGAGAGAGGAAGAGTTGTCGCCCTCAAGCAGAAGTGACTCGGCTGTGAGGATGAAGGAAATAGAAATATAGTATTTGCTTAAACGAGGTTATTAATTGATAAGAGTAATTATGACTTAATTATGACTTCTTAAAAGTAGAGTTTTTATCAAAAGAAAAGGTAAAAGAAAGTATGAATTTATCTTTTTCTAAAAATAAAGTTTTGCAGCTTTATGGTATTTTTGCAATATTTTTTAAAACATGATATTTTTGCAAACACCCCTTCAAAAGTTGGTATATTTTGAAATTCCGCCTATAAGATAAATTGGAAGCAATTTTTTGTTTTTTTATAATACTTGAGGGTATAATACGGAATTTCTGAAACCTCGAGGTTATCACGCGACTTTTAAAAAAAACTTTTGGCATCATGCGAAACCCGCAATACCTCGTGACTAACACCCATAATTTTTTCTATAAAAATAAAACCCAATTGGAAGAAAAAACCATATGTTTTCATACCCGTAAACAACTAAAACAGATTAAAGAAATAATAGAGGCCAAATAGCACAAGAATTGAGAACAAAATGTAGATCCATTTAAGACAAAATAGGTACGGTAGTTAAGCAAACTCCAATTTTTATAGTATGATAGATTTACCAAAATAAAGCAAGTAATGCAAATGAGCCTATAGAAATATACTTTTTGACGGACTTCCATATTCTTTATTGGTTTCCATAGAAATGGCCCAAATTTTGAGCATATAAGACAAAATAGTAGACACTGTTCCTAAGTGAACTGATGTTTTTATACTCTCTCCGTCCCATATTATTTTTTCGTTTGACTTTTGTACACTATTCATAGTTGAAGAGAATCTTTGAGATTTCTTCCAATATATAAGAAAAAATATAGTCATGTGGGGTCTTGTTTGATTCGTCTTAACGAGTATTTTGATAATATCAAAAAATTATAATTTTTATTAATATATAATTAGAGATATTAACGATACAAAACTCGCATCGGCGAGTGTGCCCGGTCAAAATGGATAAAACTATCTGGGACGGAGGGAGTAGTATAATAGATACACACTTACGTCATGCATATGCATTACGTATACGTAATAAGGCCACTAGGGCTGAGCACGGGCCGGAACCCGACCCGAACCGAATCGAACCCGAAAAGCCCGAAACCCGAACGGCCAAAAATCCGAGACCGAAGACCGAACCGAAGACATCGGTTCGGGTCGGATTCGGGCTAAACAACACTTTTCGTTAAAAAACAGGCTAAATTACACTAAAAACCCAAACCCGACCCGAACCCGAACCGAACCGGACCGAAACCCGAAACTCTGATTTGGTCGGACCGAAACCCGAACCGAAGGCATGTCGGTTCGAGTTCGGTTCGGGTTTTTCGGATCGGGTTCGGTTCGGGCTTCGGTTTTCTCGGCCCGTGCTCACCCCTAAAGGCCACACATACATATTATGTAAGCGTGACAAAAATCCCGGTTGACTATGCAAATGTAATGTGCACGTGGACCCGGTGCGTGCTCATCCACTTCACTGAGTTCACTCACGCATATTACAAGCGCACGCATACGGCATGCGTGGATGCATGTATTTTCAATTTGACATTCAATATTATACTATTATTATGTATTTTGAGGGGACTGATTAGATGCGAACGGTTGTTCTTGTGCGAACGTTTGAACGGAAGCATACAATTTAATCAATGTTGGTGCACATTCAATTCTAGTGTAATTTTTTTGTGTAACGCGGTGAACATTTGTTATAACATGGTGCACATCAATCTCACTGCACATTTTATTACAACATGGTGTACATATGTCTCAGTGCATATTTTGTTATAACATATTACACATCAATCTCGATGCATATTTATTTGTAATATGATACACATTTTTACATCAGTGTACACTTATTTGTAACCTAATGCACATTTTGTTATAACATGGTGCATACTCATCTTAGTGCATATTTTATTGCACATCCATTTCAGTTCACAATTTGTGTTAACATGGTGCACATTTATTTGTAATATGATGCACATTCAAAAGCGGTGTACAATTATATACAATTCTGTGCACTGACTGGTCAATGTGGATCAACGGTCAGTCAACTTTGTTCAACGCCGAAGACCGATGGGTCAATGTCGGAGACCAATTGTGCACACATATATTTGTGCACCACATCACACAATATATGTCTTCATTCGCACTTTAACGAGGTCCACACGGAAACGATTGTTCGCACCAGACACGATCCCTTATATTATTATATGCTAATATATTCTAACATACAATATATATGTCGCTATTCCCGGATCAAGGGGAGGAACGAGTTTAGAGATAGAATTGAAATACTAACATACTATTCTAAAATATTATTTAATATACTATATAATATAATAACACACTGTTATAATATACTGTAATACAATATATTATAATCTACTATACTATTGTTATATATTTTAATATACTATATTTTTATACTATATTAATAAATAAATTTTATTTGCTTGGGCGTTTAATATACTTGACATGTATTCTTGTGTATGAATCTATATATACACAAAATAAGTAAAAATGTTATATGGATTTGGATTTCAAGGGTTTAGGGAGTGCGTTAAGGAGTATATATTAAGGTTTACGGTTAAATGATATTCTTTTAGAGTTTGGGGTCGAAGGCACTACAATTGATGGAACGGACTGAACAATTTTGTGCTAATTGAACCAAGAATGTCTCGGAACATCATCTTCGTTGCAGTTCTTTGTTACTTTTCTTGACCTCTTCTCATAAGTTTGCTGAAATTGGGAAAATGAAATCAAATATCCCAACTAATGAGGGGTGAGATAAAGATAGAGTAATGTTATATACCTGCATATTTTCTTTTTGTTAAATACACACTTAGGTCACGCATACACATTACGTATACATAATAGGGCCACACACATATATTGCTTAAGCGTGAAAGAAAACCCAAAAAAATCCGATTGACTGCGACAATGCGCACGCGAACCCGGTGCGTGCTCGTGCATGAACATTTTACATGTGTGGATGTATGTATTCTCAATTTGACATTCATATATTATACTATTATTATATAATAGGGTTCACATGCATAGTAAACTTAGAGTGTAAATTATAAAATGAGAATCAATGATGATTATTAGATTTAAGAGATGGAGGGCTGAGATTAAAGTGATAAAATTATAAAGGTTATAAGTTTTTGTAAAATTGAAAAAAAAATCAACTTTTTTTTTTCCAAATTACTTTTTTTTTTATTTTGTTTCAAAAAATATTTATTTTATTTTTTTCTAAAACTTTTTTGTTTTTAGCGTTGCAACAACCTATAAAATTGTATTTCTAGTGCATATATAAGCACCAAAAGTATATCTATAAAAATCCAAAGTGCATATATAAACACATTTTTTAATGTTCACATAGAGTATAAAAACGTGCATATTTAGTATGCTAAAGTATATATGATAATATGTAAATGTGCATGTTTAACATGTATATCAAAGTACATGTTTAACATGTTAAAGTGCATGTTCATTATGCTAAAAGTGCATATATATGTTAAAGTGCATGTTTAGTATGTAAAATTAAGTGTATGAGTAAGTATGTTAAAATACATGTGTTATTATGTTAAAATGCATCACAATGATGCTAAAGTGCACAATACTATTTTTTGGGCGGGAATTCAGGAAAAGATTTTGGCAAATGTTTTTTGAACAGCTAGACATGTGAAAGTGCATGTGATAATATGTAAATGTGGTAAAGTGCATGTGGTAATATATAAATGTGCATGTGGTAACATTCGGGTCGGATTTTCGAGTCAGGCGATTTTTGACAAGTCTAGGTTTAAGTGTTTAGGGTATGTGTTGAAGAGTATTATATTAAGGTCTACAATTAAAGGATATCTTATTATGGTTTAGGGTTGAAGGGTACCATTACTTTTGGGGTTAAGGGTTTTACGATATAGAATTTTTGTCGAAGATCAATATTACATAAGATTTAGAGTTGAAAGATATTTTGTTAGAATTTAGGATTGAAGGATACCGTTATGGTTAAGGTTTAGGGTCTATGGTATCCTTCAATCCTTAATCCTAATAGAACATAATTTAACTATAAACCTTAATATAAATACTCTTCAATGCATATCCTAAACACTTAAAACCCCAAATCATAAATCCTAAGCCCTATACTTTATACCCTTCAACTCTAAACCTTAATATAATATTCTTCAATACATAAACTAAATCCTTAAAATCCAAAACCATAATCCCTAATACATTAAGGGTGATTTGTGCAATTTATCCTAAAATAAGAAGGCTGATTTGTACTTTATTTTATGGGTGTTTGTGTTTTTCTTTTTTATGCGTGAGTTGTTGAAAAGTTTTTTTTTATTTAATGGGTGATTTTATGTATTTTACACTATATTTTAATAATTTTGTTATATTATTAATACATTAAGGATATTAAACTGATATCTATACAATTTGATGAATATATATATCTAATTTTTCAAGTTTTGAAGGATATATACTCAATTAAGAAAAAATAGAGGGATATATAACTAATTACCCCTTGAATTCATACCACTAAAAGCTGAATTACAAAGCTCAATTTATAAAACTAAGGGTTTGTTTGAAAGACACATTATCTGACATTATAATGTCAAAAACTAGTATTATAATGTCAGATAATGCGTAATCCAAACAAACCCTAAGATGATAAATAATATGTAAGGCCCAAGGTCATCCGTCCTGATACTACTCCCGTCCTAACACGCTTAAATTTAGAGTTTTTAGTTCTTATTTGAACCTTGAAAATGAAGAGCTCTTGTTGACATGAGTAGCACTTCAATTCTTATAAACCAATATAAAGTCCGCGGTGTTCAACCTCCCCCACTTAAACCCCTTGACATCCTCGTCAAGGCCCAAAGACCGCCCTCTGGCCAAGTACACTAGTAACTCAAAGTCCAATTTGTAATACCCCGTCAATAAACCCAAGGCTCGGTCGTGAACCACACATTGGTCCATCAGACCTAGTATGATAACAAATTCACTAAACTGGACTTTCCAACAAAGGTACGATGAGAAAAATAATAAAGCCATCCAACTTTATATTATTAAAAAAAGTCGTCATGCAAAATTTAAATGATAATCTAAGAAAAGACTCGGAAGAAGAAACCAATAGTAGACCACAACTATTTCTAGGAAAAAGACGTTCCTAGATAATTGAATTACTCAACAAACTTAGACACCAATAAGCTAACCAAAGAAACCCGTCCTAAGGCACATAATTTCGAGGCTGACGACCACCATCCCAGGAAGTGTTCCCTTGGAGCACCAATCATAACTATTTGTATACATGGAGTTATGGAACCCATGAGTAGGCGTTGAAAATCTTATTTGATAAATTTTCTATAATATTTTTATTATAATTTTTTGGGTTTTGTATTTTTCCAGTGTTTGAGGTAAACATTACTGGTTGCTCTGATTATGAAATTGGGTGTTGCTAAGTGAAAAAAATTATTGTAAATTGATCATAAAGTCTTAGGAGATGAATCTTGAGTTATTGGAAATATGATTAAATGGGGGTCTATAGATAATTTGATGTGAGAATTTTTAATTGTCGTTTGATAATTGTTTGGGAATTTTCGAATAAATTGCAACTAGTGAGAATCACGATTTCATAGGGTTTTGAGGTGTTAATTAATTTTATAAAATTAGTTACCCTAGGAAAGCTCAAGGTATATATGATTCCTTGACATTCTTTAGGTGACTAAGATTGTACGTGATTACTCTTATTCGTACTTGTCTCCATCTGACGTAGGTTCTCATGTGACTTACTTAGCTTTCAATTCTTATATGTGCTAAACTTGTAGGCGAGGTGTGTAGGGCCGTTTTTTGGGACTTAGTACTCCCTAGTTAATTATTATTTAAATTATTTTAGTGAATGTTTTCATTAGTTTCCACTGGTATGGTTATGTGCATGGGGTAAATCATTGAGGAAGTGACCCCTAGGTATAACTGTGTGACTAGGAGAGACTCCTTCTCAAAATTATAAAATGTTTTGGCAGGTGCTCTAGTAGAGACTCAGTCGGGGTTAAAAGTTGATGGCTTGATAATAGGCAATATATAGATATGGAGGGAAATGGGTTGGGTAATGGATGGGTGATGACCCATGAAGTTAAATCCTCCACCCGTCATTGCAAAATATTTCACCCGCATCCGTCCATCCATCACCTGTGGGTGATTTGGGTGGGTCGGGTCATCCACATAACATTTTTATTAATATTTTATAATTATTAAAAAAGTAATAAAATGCATGATTAAGTGTAAAAAAAATAATTTTATATGAAAATAGTTTTTCTAAGTATAGGATTTGATGGATGTTAATAGAAAATATTCTTAAAATATTTAACTTTTAAGTATAAAAAAATTTGAAGTTACACAATTTAATAAAATAGAATTAGAACTACAATTGTCGACGGGTGAACGGATGAGTGAGTGACGTGCGGGTTATGGATCGAGTGATGGGTGAGATTTACATCACCCATCACCCACCCGTCATCCGTTTCACCCAACCCACCAACCATTTGTCACCCGATTAACTTCGGGTGATCATCCATATATTCGGTTCGGGTTTTCCGGGTGGGTCGGTCACCCACGGGTAGTGTCAGATGTATGTTAGGCCTAGTGGATTGGGATTTTAAGAAAATAAAAAAAAATATTTTTTTCAAAGTTTTTTTTTCCAGAATAATTTATGTATTTTTCAAATTTAATAATAATTTTTATATAGTATTTGTTATGTATAATTCTACAAAATACTAAAAATAACACAATTTTATCCAAATTTGCACACAATTTTTCAATAAAAATGTAATATTTTCTTTATATTTATCCTTATTTGTGCTAAACTTTTCAAAATTTAGGGTTTATGAATTTGCATATTTTGAAAATCAATTTTTATACAAACTTGTTGAAATTACGCAGTGAAAGTAGTCTATAATGATGAAATTTCTTCAAAATGTGTATTTTTTTTGTCAATTTTGAGTAAAATTTCATTTGGGGTTCGAATATAGAGTTTGTTGGTTGAAATTAGGGTTGTTTGTGTAAGATAGACGATAGACGTAAAAATTACGATTTAGGATTTTGTGCAAAGTAGACAGTAATATTTTGCTATGCATAATTTTAGCCCCCACTGGACTAAAATCCTACCTCTGCCGCTGCCCACATGTGATTTCCAGCCCTATGTATAGAGCTTTGCGTTGGCCTTTGTGTGCCATGAGTTGAGGCCGGAGGGTGCCACATGATGGGTTTGAGACTGTGAGTTATGTTGGATAGTTATTGTTATGTGATTGGTGTGAGTTATGTTGGATGTTATTTCATAGATGTGTAGTATTATATTAATTATACATTATTTTGAGCATATGCATATAAACTTTGTTTGGATATCTAATAGGTATACATATATATATTGTCATTATTTTAGTATATTGTGGTTGTGGTTTTGCTTTTACACGCTTTCTCTTGTCTCTTTGGTTCATATAATGAATGTTAGTTAACTTGATAATAATGTTGTGTTTAGGGTACAATTTTGCTATGATTGGTTCTCCAAGGGAACACTTCATGGGATGATGGTGGTCAGCCTCGACGTGATGTGCCTTAGGACGAGTTTTGTTGGTTAGCTTGTTGGTGTCTAAGTTTGTATGAGTGATTCGATTATCTAGGAATGTCTTTGTCCTAGAAATAGTTGTGGTCTACTGTTGGTTTCTACTTCCACATCTTTTCTTGGGTTATCATTTAAAATTTTCATGCATGTTGATTTGTAAACGATTTTTTTATTATAATAAGTTGGATGGTTTCTCTATTTTTCTCGCCGTGCCTTTGTTGAAAAGTCTAGTTTATTGAATTTTTTGTTAGACTAGGTCTGGTGGACTCAGGTGTGATCCACGACCAAATAGCACCCCAAGTTTCTGGACGAGGTGTTACAAATAAAGATAAAAACAAGGCAACTAAGCCAACTAAGCTAATAACAATATCAAACAGTAACAACAATAATAATTAACAACCCACCTATGTAGGTTATCACTACCAGACTAACTAACAAATAAATAAATAAATAAATTTTTAATCTAGTAATATTGGATCATGGTGAGATCCGATAAACTAACATGTTGAAGTATATCTCAATCTGTTGAAGCATATCGGGAACCCTGGGGTTCCTCACAATTAGGGTTAGAGGGGAATCCGAGAAGCCATTGAGTGGCCGACAAGTTGGCGGGCGACGATATGGATTCATTGGTAGGGACGAACTTGCTAGAGTATTCAAGGGTAAGAGAGGCATGTGGGCCGGATTGGAGGCTGAGGATAAGGGGAACACAGGTCCATATATTGATGCTACGAAGGAGGAGGATGTTGGCGAGGGACTTGAGGATGAATGACTTGCTAGAGGACTGGTCGTCGATAAAGATGATGGTGGGGAGGTGGTTGTGTTAACGGGTCAAGAGCTTGAGGGAGCGGAGGTGGTCGATGATAGGCCCACAAGTGCACGGTACTATCGAGTAGTATAAAAGATATCGAATCCAAGGGAGCACTCGTTGATCACCAATTTTACAAAAAAACTAATAATCTAGATCAAACAAGAGATGTGAAGATTTTGGTTTGATTTGTTAAAACTAACAAGAAACACAAGTCTAGAGCTAACTAAAATGATAAAAGGTAGATTTGTGTTACTTGAATGATGAAAAGCTAGGATTGTGATTCACCACAAATGATATCATGTAATGACAAACAAATAAATCTCTAAGGTTGCAAGTAATGGTCTACAATGGTCAAATGTCCTAATATTTCTCTTATCATCTTTTAAGGTATAAGAAAACTAGCCTAAACCTGATTAACTCCTACTTTTGTTGTAATTAACACAAGATAGGGGCATTAAGATTTATGACATTTCAAACAACTACTAGGAAAATTGGCTACTTTTCCGGTCCTAAAAAATCTTTGCTCAAATCTTGAGGCTCCAATATCAAATATCACATTTTAATGCATATCTAACATTTAATACATGTAAAAAATACTAACTAGGCATTTTCACAAACACTTGGTGTGCAAGATTTGAGTAGTAAATCAAAACTCATCCAACCAAAGAGAAAACTTCACCAAATCATCACATAATCACCATTGGAATACTCCCAATCCTAACGTAACAAATTAGTCACTCATGATTTGCAAGAACATGGCATAAAACATCAATCCAACCATAATAAACATGGGTACAATGATAAACAAAACAAGAAATAAAGAGAATGAATAAGATATACTTAACATTCAACGAAATAAAGAGATTGAGTAAGAAATACTTAACATTCAACAAAATCCTTGCATTTTCATTGAACCATGAGAGAAAAGGTGGAAGTTTTCTCATTTTCCAAGTCTTGAACCATAAGAGAGCTCAACAACCTAGAAAGTGACACTAGAATTCAATAACAATTATAAATGCATCTAATAATTTGAGTGAGAAATGAAATTTAGAGTTAAATCTAGGGAGTGGATGTAGTAAGTGATAATCCTAGAAAATGGAGGCTAATATGGGAGAGTGTCCACAAAGTCTCTTGCTTTTGGGTATTTATATGTGCCCAAAAGGTGTAGGGTTCACAAAATTCAAAACAATGAGATCCTGAGAGTTGCATGGGCATGTCATTCGGCATGCGGTGTCCATGCCAAAATAATAGAGCAAAGTTTTTGTCAAGGATTTTGGTGTGATCATGTTGAGCGACACTAACACCCCATGTCATGTCCTATGAAGGCATTCTTGGCATTTTTGGATGAAAATGAGTGCACAACTTCTTTGTATGGTTTGTGAAACACTGTTTTCTCCATTGAATCTTCAATTTGGCATCCCTTTGGCTCTTCTTAGGTCCAACCATAGTCACTTTGAAATAATTTGTGCGTGAAAGTGCTCCAAAATTGCACCAACAAAACCAAAAGCAACAAGAGAGTAGATATCCGCACAAACAAGCATAAATATCCTAAAATGATCATATAAGTTCATAATTTATGCACAAAAGTAGCGGTTGATATGGTCAAAATGTGTTATAAACACATGTTATCAGTCGGTGACGTCGAGGAGGAGGTGGATGTGGAGATGGGTCGTCGGATGATGTGGATGCAACCCCATAGACGTAGAGGAAGAAGTCAATTGACATACCGAGGGACAAGAGAGCTTGATCTATAACTACTATGAAATTCCATAGACCAAAGTTATTTAATTAAGCCAAATTTATATGATTAAATTGAGATTAATTTATAATTAAGGTCTGACTCACTAATTGATTTCTGTAAAGAGTCGGATGATGTTGCATATATGATATACCGAAATGTAGGTGAAATTAATGTGGTGATGACACGTATGAAAAATCAATGTGATGATGACACGTAGGTGGAAGACTTCTCCTTTAGTGAGAACCATTAATTAGGAGAGAACTGGGAATGCATCAAGGGCATTTCCGCGTTCGCGCATGTGTTGTTCTCAGTTAACATGGATGTTCACTGCTTTGTTCGTAGATGTTCATCATAATATATAAGCGATGTTCACCACTATAGAACTAAAAAATATAGAATTTACTAGTGTTTCTATCCTTGAGTTTTTTTTCCTTCTAAACTCCCAGATCTTATAAAAATGATCATTTAATGTTCATCGCATGTTTGTATAACGCAATATTGATAATGTTTAATATGAAGTCAAGTTTAAATTAAGTAAAATAAATATTTTCCTTGTACGCGTTTTGTGATGCATATGTTGGCATATCAGTTCACATGTATGCCTAAACAAGTGATGCACATATAAACATGAAAGAAATGAATATATAGGCATAAAGAGTGACGAACTATATGCAAAAAGGTAATGAACATGCATGCATAAGAACATGATAGACATCTATGTATAAGGTGATGAATATTTGAGCATAGAAGTGGTGAATATATATTGCACAAAAGTGATGAACATCTAAGAGATTATCACAACAAAAAAGTAATGAACATCTAAGAGATGATCACAACAAAAAAATGATGAACATCTAAGAGATGATCACAACAAAAAAGTGATGAACATAAAGGAGAAAAACGATGAACAAACATGCATAAAAAGTGAGGAACATCTAGGTACAAAAGTATTGAACATCCATGTATGAAAGTGATGAACATCAAATGGCAAAAATGATGAACATCAAAAACATGTTCACACGAAAAGTGATTAACGTATAGGATAAATAAGAGAACATGCATGCATAAAAAAATGATGAACATCTAGGTACAAAACTGGTGAATATATGGGCATGAAGTGATGAACATCGAAACATGTTCATGCGAACAATGATGAACGTATAGGAGAAAAGCGGTGAACATGCATATACATAAAGAGGTGATGAACATCAAAGGACAAAAGTGATGAACATCGAAAACATGTTCACAACGAAAAGCGATGAATGTATAAGAGAAAAGCGATGAACATGCATGTATAAAAAACTGATGAACATATAGGTACAAAAGTTGTGATATCTGGGCATAAAAATGGTAAATATTTAAGGAAAAAAGTTATGAGCATAAACAATATGTTCACAAGGAGGTGCAAACGAATTTTCCCCAAAAATGCGTATAATACGGGAAAAATGTCCTTTTAATGAAAGTCTAATATGGGTTGTTCTTTCTCTCAAATCTAACAATATAAGAGGGTTCTTATTTCTCTCTTACATAATTGTTCGCATATGACCCATTTCCTAAAAATATATAATAATAGTATATTATATTATAATATTTTACACTAGAATATACTATAATAGTATGTTAGTATATTGTGTAGTATATTAGAATATATTATATTAGAATATACTATAGTAGTATGTTAGTATATTGTATAGTATATTAAAATATATAATAATTGTATAGTACCTTAGTAATATTGTATATTGTATGTTAGTATATTGTATTATTTTTATGCTAGAACATATGATAATAGTATGTTAAAATATGGGTTGTTCATGTGAGAATCACTATGTACTCCCATGCAAACATGCAAATTCATCTAAGCCGTTCAAATCTGAGAACAAACGCTCCAGATTAAATTTTCATTAACAAGCAAAAAGACGACACTCCTAAAATTTTATACATCGGAATTGTACCAAAATGTGCAACATAGTTTGTTGAAATATGCACCAAAATTATAATAAATTGTGCACAAGTATTTTATTTACAGTATGTGCATCGAGTGTTAGATTATGTTAGTTAAAGCTAATAAATATGCATTTTAGTGAAAATGATGGGTTGTGATTGAATTTTCATTGAAACGATCATGTGATTCGCACATGTTTCATTCAATATAGTATTTTCCTATATAAATGTAAGCTAAAAAACATGAGTCATTGTAGTTATAAAGTATGTAAGAGTATGTGCATCAGAGTTGTAATACAAACATGCATTGGTGTTTTGAAGGTATGTGAATCAAGGTGTATGAGTATGTACATAAGAATTATACCAAAATGTGAATCATAGTTTGTTGAGTTGTGTATCAAAGTTATGATGAATTATGCAGTAGTATTTTTTAAAAGTATGTGCACTAGGGTGTAAGAGTATGTGCATAAGAATTATACCAAAATTGCATCAGAGTTTGTTGAAATGTGAATCAAAGTTAACGTTTATGCACAAACGCATGGAATGTGATGAACAAACATAGAAAAATATGATGCACAAACACATGAAATATGATACACATAATAAAATAACTTTATGCACAAACACATTAGAATGTCATGCACACTTTATATTAAAAAAAAGCGCATACTTAAGTATTGTGATACACAAACACATGGAAATGTAATGCACAAACACATGAAATGTGATGCACAAACACAAGAAATATGATGCACAAACACATGAAAAATGTGATACACATATATGTATAATGCTATGACGTACAAATAGAGAAGTCTTTGATGCACATACATGAAAATGTGGTGCACATAACATAAAGTGTTATGTACAACCATGTTAAAATGTCTTTTACACTTTGTATCACAACAAAATCACATACTTAGCATATTGTGATGCACAAATACATGGAAATGTAA
The DNA here is from genome assembly GCA_027886185.1 of Rheum nobile. Lineage (NCBI taxonomy): Eukaryota > Viridiplantae > Streptophyta > Magnoliopsida > Caryophyllales > Polygonaceae > Rheum > Rheum nobile. The sequence continues at coordinate 1,031,959 of WOAB01000326.1, read as the reverse complement.
TGCACAAACACGTGGAATGGGATGCACAAACACAAGTATATATGATGCATAAAAAAATGTGATGCACATATACATATAATGTTATGACGTATAAATAAATAAGTCTTTGATGCATAAATATGCTTAATATAATGCACCATTGACCTATAATTCTCAATATGATTCACACTCATCTTCTTTGCAACATAAGAATTAAAAAACTTAACCATTTTCCCACTAAGAACTCAAAAAACTTTGATGCATATTTTATTATAACTCCGCATCACATTTTCTTAAATGTTGATGAACATTTAGTATATCGCAGGTGTACATAGTTTTTAACCATATGTATAGTGGAACTGTAACATTACCAAAAATCAATTTGGCTTCAAACTGACAAGGGGTCGTATTGCTATCCTTTTCATTGCTTTCTCCGATTATATAATCATCTTTGCGAAAGCAAATCAAACTTCATATCTTAAGGTGAAAGAAATCATTAAATAATATTGTGCTTTTTTAGGGTAAAAATTAAATTACCTTATATAAGCTTTCCAAGTAACAAACAATGGCCAAAATGGTCAGAAAATACAAATACAACAAACATTGAACATAGTTAATACAAACTCTAAGAAAATACCTCGGATACCCATTATTAATGGTAAAGTCAATAAACAAACATTTCAAGGCATCATCCTAAGCTCCAAAAACCGACTTAAGAAATGGAAAGCTATCTCCTTATCTCATGCATGTCGATTTGTCCTTATCCAATCTAATTTATTCGCAAAACCAAACTTCTTGATGCAGAGTTTCATGATACATGCATCAATCTGTAAAGAATTTAACAAAACCAATCGAAACTTCTTTTGGAATAAAGAAGAAAGATTTCCCCCACTTAATTGGATGTGATAAACTTTGCAAAACTAAGCATTATAAGGAAAAAAGAAGCCATGAACCAAGCTTTACAAATGAAACTTATTTGGAAAATTATGGCTGAACCGAATAACTTGTGGTCCAAATTGTGAAAGAAAAATATCTTAATAAAGCTATTTTATCCAAATATATATATATATATATATAAAATACGTCATGGCAAAGGGAAAATTAACGAGTTTAAAAGATGTTTTTCAAACAGGCCTCTCATGGCTAGTTAAAAATGAAAAAAACTATATAGTTCTGGATGGGTTATTGGGCTATCTCAACCAAGTTAATCGACAAAATTAACCCTAACCAAAAAATAAATGGAAATAGTAGAGTAAGTGAATTCATTAAAGCCAATAAATGTTGGAACATTGATAAACTTAGGAGAATATTATCTCAGGATCTTGTATCTAAAATATCTCAAATCTATATTCCTAAAAAAGAAAATCCAAGATTGTCTAAAGTGGAAACAAAGCAAGAATGGATGATTTTCAACAAAAATAACCTTTCAATTAATAACAAACCTAAACACATGTAACTAGAAAGATTTCTCTTGGATTTGGAATCTGGATACACTACCTAAGGTTAAAAATTTTATATAAAAACTTATTCATAATGGCCTACCTACAAAAGCCATACTTAATCTTAAAGAGGTTGCACTACCAATCCATTGTTCTTTATGTGATAACCTTTATGAATAACTCACACATCTTTTTATTAATTACCCTAACACAAAGAATACAATTGATGCTATAAAATAATAAAATAGGTATAGTACTAAACCTTATAGAACTACTAATAAAAGACTAAGACAACTAATGAGTGAAATATACTCAAAATTTACTGAAAAAGAATTTTCTTGACTTACAGTAACTTGGTGGAGTATTTGGTACCAAATAACCAAAAAATATTCAACCATGACTCAACGGTCCTACTTATAGATCTTATTGCATTTAGCTTCACCAATTTCTTCTATAATTTTAGAAAACAAACCTGTCAAATACTACACATATTTGGTAAGAACCTCTCTAGCATCAAATGCTTTCGAAGAACAAGGGACCAACAGATGAAGCAATCACGATGTTTATTAGAGGATTTGATTAACGATCTTGCCAACCATCTGAACATATCGAAGCACCTATAATTAACAAACTGTCTCTAATTGGCTGGAGTAACTTGTCAACATGAGCTCTCATTTGGAGCAGTAAAGTTGTTCGAAGTCTTTCTGAAGTAGGAGGAACATACCCATGCAAATTTCCATTGGCTAGCCTTTGACATGATTTTCTAAAGTATGGATTTCTTGCAAAGTTTAAGGAGATCATACCTGTATTGAACATCATTGCACATTCTTTGTCTGTTTCCTCCCTTTCTAACACATTGAAGGAAATCTCCAAAGGACCTTTTCTTTTCTTTTCTTTTCTTTTCTTTTCTTTTCTTTTCTTTTCTTTTCTTTTCTTTTCTTTGTATGAGCTAAATTGGATCCTTCACGAAGAGAGATATAATGTTGCTTTTGTTTTGTACTCAAAGCCTGAGTTCCGTTCTTTTGTTCAACTTCGTCATATTCCCGCTTAAGCTCACGATATATGTTTTATGTCATTGTGCAAGGTATAACACCATGGCTGGGGAGTTTGAGTAAATTCCCTTTGACCTTGGAATAAAAACCGTTGACTTCCTTATTGTAGTACTTGCAGCTCAACTTCCTATTACCACCTCCACCAGCGGCTATGTGCAAAACCTTAACATGACTCCACAATGGTGTATCATCAAACCCATTATTCTTGATTGGCCGAGGCATCGACGCTGGTTATATTTGTAGATTTATGAAAGCAATACTTAAATAGAGGGAAGAGGAAGAGTTAGGGAGAAGGAGAGTGGGTCTACGTTGGCTTATGAAGGGGAAGTGTAAGGGCTTATATTACCAGTAGTTAGTTCTTTTTTCTTTTATTTTTTCATACTTGTTGGTTATCATGGCTGAAAGGAGGCACATGGGATATGCTCATATAGATGCCTAATGCTCTCTTGCTTCTTTTGTTTTTCACACTTTTGAATTTTTTTACAACATTGATTGACAATTCGTTGGTCATTGATAATTATTCTTATAGAATTCCTTTGATACTTTAGTTAGTTGATCAATGGATAGTACATTGATCGATAATTTAGTTTTCTACATTGATCCCCGATAAGTTAGTTAATAACTTAATATGAACAATTCATTTATCGTCGATACTTTTCTTATAGATTTCACTCAATACTTCACCACGCATCACTCACCAACAAATCTTTCACCTCTCTAGTTTTTAGTTCAATGGAAGTCCTCCCATTAATCTTTAACTTCTTCCAATCGTGATCCATCACTGTTTTTTCAGGGACATCTTTCAATAACTTTATCCTTGTTGCCATCACAATTTGGGAACTAAATATGGTTTCAACTACCTTCAACAGTCTCACATCAGCATAACGCTCAAAAATAGTTTTGTACATACCATGCTTTTGAACAAAAAAAATGACTTCATCAAATTGCTTCACCAAAGTTGATATCTAGTGACACTCATTATATTGAGCAACTTTCTCATCGGGCACACAAATATCTTTTTAAAACTAAGTTTAAGCAATGAACTAAACAAGGTGTCCAACAGATGTGAGGGTATTTTTTTCAATTAATGCTCCAACGGCTTTGGAATTTGATGCATTATCTGTTATGACTTGAACAACTTTAGCTTCACCAACTTCTTCTATAATTTCGTAAAACAAACCCGCCAAATACTACGCATCTTTGGTGAGAAACTCGTTAGCATCAAATGCTTTCGAAGAACAAGGGACCAACATATGAAGCAATCATGATGTTTATTAGAGGCTTTGATTGACGATCTTGCCAATCATATGAACATATTGAAGCACCTTTCTTCAACCAACTGTCTCTAACTGGTTAGAGTAACTTGTCAACATGAGCTCTCATTTGGAGTAGCAAAGTTGTTTGAAGTCTTTCGGAAGTAGGAGGAAGAAACCCATGCAAATTTCAATTGGCTAGCCTTTGGCATGATTTTCTAATGTATGGATTTCTTGCAAAGTTTAAGGAGAACATACCTGTATAGAACATCATTGCACATTCTTTGTCCGTTTCCTCCCTTTCTAACACATTGAGGGAAATCTCCAATGGACCATTTCTTTTCTTTGTATGAGCTAAATTGGATCCTTCAGGAAGAGATATATAATGCTGCTTTTGTTTTGTACTCAAAGCCCGAGTTCCGTTCTTTTGTTCAACTTCGTCACATTCCCGCTTAAGCTCACAATATATGTCTTATGCCATTGTGCTAGGTATAACACCATGGATGGGAAGTTTGAGTGAATTCCCTTTGACCTTGGAATAAAAACCGATGACTTCCTTATTGTAGTACTTGCAGCTCAACTTCCTATTACCGCCTCCACCAGCGGCTATGTGCAAAACCTTAACATGACTCCACAATGGTGTATCATCAAACCCATTATTCTTGATTGCCCGAGGCATCGACGCTGGTTATATTTGTAGATTTATGAAAGCAATACTTAAATAGAGGAAAGAGGAAGAGTTAGGGAGAATGAGAGTGGGTCTATGTTGGCTTAAGAAGGGGAAGTGTAAGGGCTTATATTACCAGTAGTTAGTTCCTTTTTCTTTTATTTTTTCATACTTGTTGGTTATCATGGCTGAAAGGAGGCACATGGGATATGCTCATATAGATGCCTAATGCTCTCTTGTTTCTTTTGTTTTTCACACTTTTGAATTTTTTTACAACATTGATTGACAATTCGTTGGTCGTTGATAATTATTCTTATAGAATTCCTTTGATACTTTAGTTAGTTGATCAATGGATAGTACATTGATCGATAATTTAGTTTTCTACATTGATCCCCGATAAGTTAGTTAATAACTTAATATGAACAATTCATTTATCGTCGATACTTTTCTTATAGATTTCACTCAATACTTCACCACGCATCACTCACCAACAAATCTTTCACCTCTCTAGCTTTTAGTTCAATGGAAGTCCTCCCATTAATCTTGAACTTCTTCCAATCGTGATCCATCACTGTTTTTTCAGGGACATCTTTCAATAACTTTATCCTTGTTGCCATCACAATTTGGGAACTAAATATGGTTTCAACTACCTTCAACAGTCTCACATCAGCATAACGCTCAAAAATAGTTTTGTACATACCATGCTTTTGAACAAAAAAAATGACTTCATCAAATTGCTTCACCAAAGTTGATATCTAGTGACACTCATTATATTGAGCAACTTTCTCATCGGGCACACAAATATCTTTTTAAAACTAAGTCTAAGCAATGAACTACAAAGGTGTCCAACAAATGTGAGGGTATTTTTTTCAATTAATGCTCCAGCGGCTTTGGAATTTGATGCATTATCTGTTATGACTTGAACAACTTTAGCTTCACCAACTTCTATAATTTCGTAAAACAAACCCGCCAAATACTACGCATCTTTGGTGAAAAACTCGTTAGCATCAAATGCTTTCGAAGAACAAGGGACCAACATATGAAGCAATCATGATGTTTATTAGAGGCTTTGATTGACGATCTTGCCAATCATATGAACATATTGAAGCACCTTTCTTCAACCAACTGTCTCTAACTGGTTAGAGTAACTTGTCAACATGAGCTCTCATTTGGAGTAGCAAAGTTGTTTGAAGTCTTTCAGAAGTAGGAGGAAGAAACCCATGCAAATTTCAATTGGCTAGCCTTTGGCATGATTTTCTAATGTATGGATTTCTTGCAAAGTTTAAGGAGAACATACTTGTATAGAACATCATTGCACATTCTTTGTCCGCTTCCTCCCTTTCTAACACATTGAGGGAAATCTCCAATGGACCATTTCTTTTCTTTATATGAGCTAAATTGGATCCTTCAGGAAGAGATATATAATGCTACTTTTGTTTTGTACTCAAAGCCCAAGTTCCGTTCTTTTGTTCAACTTCGTCACATTCCCGCTTAAGCTCACAATATATGTCTTATGCCATTGTGCAAGGTATAACACCATGGTTAAGAAGTTTGATTAAATTCCCTTTGACCTTGGAATAAAAACCGTTGACTTCCTTATTGTAGTACTTGCAGCTCAACTTCCTATTACCACCTCCACCAGCGGCTATGTGCAAAACCTTAACATGACTCCACAATGGTGTATCATCAAACCCATTATTCTTGATTGGTCGAGACATCGACGCTGGTTATAATTGTAGATTTATGAAAGTAATACTTAATTAGAGGGAAGAGGAAGAGTTAGAGAGAAGGAGAGTGGGTCTGCATTGGCTTAGGAAGGGGAAGTGTAAGGACTTATATTACCAGTAGTTAGATCTTTTTTTCTTTTCTGTTTTATTTTGTTCATACTTGTTGGTTGTCATGGATGAAGGGAGGCATATGGGATATGCTCATATAGATGCCTATTGCTCTTTTATTTCTTTTGTTTTTCACACTTTTGATTTTTTTACAACATTTATTGACAATTCATTGGTCGTTCATAGTTATTCTTATAGAACTAGTCATCAAGCCCGTGCTCCGCACGGGGCTAATTTTTTTTATATCAGTACAATTATATATAGAAAGAGAAAGAAATATAATTGATATAATGTGTAGGTTTGTAATTAGACTCTTCAATATTCATTATGAATAAATATTCAAGTATTCACATATTATTCATCAATGTCAAGGGTAGACCTGTACAAATTCGGGTTCGGGCCGGGCCGGGCCCGGGCCGGGTTTTTTGTATTTTTTTGCCCGGTTGACCGGGATGAGTTTTTTGTCCAGGCCCGCCCGGTCAACCGGGTCGGGTTACCCGGCGGGCTGGCCCGGTCGGGTAAAATTATAAATATATATATAATTTTAAATATATATATATATAAAATTATAAATATATATATAAAAAATTATAAACAGTAATTATAAATATATATATATATAATTATAAATATACATATAAAATTATAAATATAAATATAATTATAATTATAAACAAATATTAATTATATAAACAGTAACGGGTATCGGGCCGGGCTTCTAGGCCCGGTCGGGCCTAGAGAACCGTCTGTGCCCGGCCCGTTACTATACCGGGCTAGCCCGGCCCGGCCCGACCGGACCAATATTGTTGTCCAGGCCCGGTTTTTTAACCGGGCGGGCCGGTCGGGCTAGCCCGAACTTGTACAGGTCTAGTCAAGGGGTATACATATAAATTTTCATCAATGTCAGAGATCATTTCTTTATCTCATTTTTTATTGTAAATGACTAAATATATAATCTGATCAAGTTTTTGATATTGTCCTAGAAAATTCAGAATTGTTTTTGCTATGTTTGTAAATACGTTTTCTATATACTTTTTGATATTGTCCTATCTCTTTTTATCAAGTTTGTCATAAGTGTGAAGAGTAATATGTTATTTTAAACATTACTCATTTGGTATGTAGTACATTTGTATAGTACTGTTTTACAGATTTCATTATCTTCTTACAAATGAATACTTATAGGTGATAAATGCCAATGCTTGTCTCTAAAATTTTATAGTTACCTTAATTTTAATTTAATTTTTATTTTACATTAGAGTTGTGTGGAAAAAGGTCGAATTTATCATGTTGAATGGATTTTAATGCTAATGAAGGTAGTTATTGGTCCAATATATTGTTATTACCATTACATCATTCGATTAGCTAATGAAGAATTTGCTTCTTCTTTTTCAAAACCTTGATCAATATTATTTCATTAAATCTAAAATTTCACTTATAAAATTCAAGTTAACAGAACTGATCAATATATATAGACTTTACATATTTCTAATCCTGAAATCATTTTTAAATTAAAAATACATTTTTTTCTTTGTACCTATCCATGCTTACTCTTATTGGCAAAATTATAATTATAAATTTCACTTTTAATAAAAAAATAAATAGAGTAAGTAATGTAATAACTTTTGGGAAAAGCATGTGCAGTGCATAACTAAGTGAGGAGAAGCCAAAAGAACGTATATATGTAATAGAATTTGAACCATATAACTAATGAGTCTTTTATCCCATGGATTAAAGGGACTAAAAATACAAGTACATGAACTTAAACTACTAAAGATGACATCAACTAAACCCAAGGTCTCGTTGCTTGCTACCTCTAAATAAAGCTTAAGTAAGGTTTGTTAAAAAGGACTACACAATTTTTTTTGTTTATAAGGCTAAAACTCCTTATTTGATCGATAACAATATAACGATACCTCAATTGATCATCCTATTTCCACATCGCCACCTACAATTCATCAATCACTTTCAGTAATTAAATAGACACAAAGATAAACCATTATAAACTCATACAAAAACACTTAGCGTGTTCTAAATAAATAGTTGTTTTATAATCACAAATTGGATATAATATGCCTGTCCCCAACTGTTTTGGTGGATAATAGAAAGAGTACAAACCATCTGCCATTCTCCAAGAACCATATACTTGCAATTCCAATAAACTTACATGAAGACATTAGACACTAACGCAAACCAAATTCGAACAAAAGTAACAAGAGTTTGTTGAAAGAATAAACTCGGTCTAGTTTCTTAAAAATAAACTAGCCAATAAAATAAATCAACAAATCATATTAGCTTACTAAAAAACTAAAAGATTAGACAAATATTTATTATTAGTTCAAACAACTACCATGAAGCTAGACACCGAAAATCAATGCATCATATTCAAACAACAATAGCATCTAAATTTGTAGCCCATCACGCTATGAAGGACAAAGGTACATGGTGTATGAGTTTACTATGTGAAGGATGATGTATGGATCGATTCCTTAACGTGGATACATGATCTATTTATCCCGCCAACTTTGCTTCACATTCAACTCAATGCCTATTTTTAAGAGTATAAATAGAGGAGTTAACTGGGCGTTTCAAATCCACATTCAACACATAACTTTTCTTTTAAACTAAAATATTATACACATACTAGAAATCGGAGCCTCGTGCTACGCACGGGCCAATGTTTTATGTTTGTTGGGGGCTCATTTGGTTGGTCATTGGAGTCTCCTTTGGCAATGCACCCCTTTCAAAGGGCACGTCGTTCCCAATGATAGCTGGTCAATGAAGCAGCGGAGGAATATCCGAAGCCCCAAACCCTGCAACAGTAGAAGGCATTTTGGTTAAACCAAAGAAGCTATTCTTGTAGAGCTATTTTAATTCCTGAGTACCAAACGACCCTCAAAGTGCATGGTTGATGAAATAATATTTTCTCGTAACTCATGTTTTTTTGACCGTTTGATATGCGCTTCATGCTTTCCAATGGTGCCAAATGTATAGTACCCTGTGGTGCTAGACCTGGAACATGAGGTAACATATTTGAGCAAGCTCTATTAAAAGCGTTATAACATGCTGGTCGCAGTGTGCACCAAGAAAGCGTTTTTTGCCGTCAAAATCTTGCTTTCTAATCATTTCTCACTGATTTATAGTTTTTTGCGGGTTTTGTATTATTATAAAAATTGGTTTTAGTACTTACATTCATTTCGGTAACCAAGTTGTTGAATGCCTCTCGGAAAACTATATTATGTGTGTAGTTAGCCGGCTCTTTCCCCGTGTGTAGTAACAATATATTGAGTCCCTGTGGGTCTGTCACTCGAGATATTGCCACATAGAGATGACCGTGGCAGAAAACTGGCTTTGGTAAGTACAACCCCACATGTTTTAGTGATTGCCCCTAACTTTTATTGATAGTCATAGCATATCAAGCTTTTAGTGGGAATTGACGACGCTTCATTACGAATGGCTATTTTGATTGGGTGGTGCTTAGTGTTATCCTAGGAATTAGTACTTTATTCCCTACACACGTTCCTGTTATAATCTCAGCCTCAACAACCCACTCCCCCAAATGCGTAATGATGAGTCGGGTGCCGTTACACATCCCTTGTGACGGGTTGACATTCCTTAGAAGCATCACTGGCAACCCTTCCTTCAGTTCCAGCGCGTGTGGTGGGATTCCTGTAATTTGGTTTCCATGTTATTTCATTCGTTGTTGATTTTATAACTTATTAGGCATAGTGTATGGAAATGTTAGCGCAATGTACCGGGGAAATCCTGGTTGTTTAAGAATTCGGGTGGGTACAAATGCTCTTCTGCAGCCACATCGGTAGATGCCTTGCAAATCTCATCCGCGCTTTTGTATGTCTTCATTTGTCCATGCAGACGTTTGAACATGTAACTGTTTATCTGATCTGCATCTTCGTTTAAGGGGGTTAGGATAGCCCTGTCTTGGATGTACGACGGGTTGGTTCCATTTGCAACGAAATCTGGAAAGACTTTGTCAATTAGTTGCTCAACCGGGTTTGCCCCTAGTGCGATTATGAACTCTTGTGGGATCTCAGTCCATGTTTCTTCCTCCTCATTGTCTAACGGTATTGCTTCAGCATTTCCATCCCCGATCTTTTGAATCCAGTTGTTGAATTGTTGTTTGTGGATGTCAATCTCGCCATTGGCCTGTTGGTCATTGACCCTCATGTTTTTTGTTAACGTGAGTAATTGGCATTGACTCCAAATAGGCGAGTTGCTGATGCACGCTTGAACGATGTCTTGTCGTTTCCCTTTGGTAATTACTGGGAGTATTTGCCCGAAATCTCCTCCTAGTAGTACCGTTATACCGCCAAACAACTTGTGTTTGTTTTTAGCCTGTTTGATGCTTTGGATGTCTTGTAGTGTTCTGTTTAATGCCTCGAATGCATTTATATGCGTCATTGGAGCTTCATCCCAAATAATCAGTTTGACTTCATGCATCAGTTGTGCTAATTGCGTGTTTTGTTTAATACCACATGTGTTGTTATCTAGCAGTTCGATTCAGATAAGAAATCTGTTGTGGGCTGTCCGACCGCCCGATAATAGAAGGGAAGCAATACCTGTGGGGAATAAAAGTGTTAGAGGCGAGCACAATTGAATGTGCGGGGTATCTTATTTTGTATATGAAGGCAACATGCAATCACCAGGTACTTAATGACGTTATAATGTTATTATTACGGATCTACAATGGGTGTAATAGACATTAGCATGTTGTCTTGTATGCATTTATATTTCGTTGATAAGAAATGGATTAGGTATGGAAAAATTAGCGGCGTAAGCGAACATAGCTTAGAACTTACCCGACGATGCTACGGCAAGGACGATGTTCCCTTGTGATCGTATACAGGCCATTATTGTCTTGTACAAATAAGTTTTCCCCGTTCCACATGCCCCATAAATGAAGAAGAACTCTTCGGATTGTTTATTCACTGCATTGATCACCTTGTCGTAGATTGCTTTTTGGTCCGCGTTCAATGAACGGTACATGGCTGAATGCAACTCTTCCATTTTGTGGGCATTGTAGGAGAGTTCTTCTCGTATGAGTCGGTTGTCCATTGCGGTGAGTAGTTGCTTATCTGGCATCGGAATTCTCGGGTAGTCAATCAATGTTTTTCCGGTTTTTGCAAGGAGCTCTTCAATGTCAAGCAAGCAGTAGTTTTTCAGCTGATTTTCACTGAGTTCTAAGGTCGGGAATTGGAATTCTCTTCTCTTCCGGTATAGTATGTCTTTTGATAACGCAGGCCAATTAGTGTCCCACAGTTTTCTCGGGTTGGCGACCTCACAAAAAGTTAGAATCGTGACAAACAAATCCCTCAGTTGTACCCCCGTTGCCCAGACTTGTGCTTCTTTGATTGCGTTGGTCCATTCTTTGTCTTCCTTGAGCATTCCACGAGCATAGCATGCTTGCCTGTAAGTGTCATATTGTTTCCCATTCAACGTCCGGATTTCTTCAAATGTTCGAGGCCCTGCAACCACATTTAGAAGCATGCGCATGTAATACCTTTCGCCGGAGGCGGGATGGGAGTACACAATTCTGCCTATCGGTTTGAGATTTCTCCTTGGCCCCTACACCTTTTGTGATGCATCCCATGTGTATTGTTTGGGTATTTTTACGTACTTTAATTTCCGTGCCGCCTCATCCTTACTGTTTAGGGTAAACCACTCTGTAAACATTGTCGATTGTACTCCTTCTCGGCGTATCACAGATGGCAGGTTTTGCGAATCTGACATTGTCACTGATTGTTGTTCTGGGAGATGGAATGTCAGCCGTATAACAGCAGGCCAGCTGTAATGAATGTCAAACCCATAAATACGCCAAGCGGCTTCGCATGCAGATAGGTAATGACAATCTAAGTATTGCTTGATCATATTTATTCCTAGGTTTGTGGCTTGCCCACCTCCGTGTGGCTGTGCATCATTCTGCAGGATGACATCAGTCACTTTATCTGGACCCTTGGTTATATACTTGAACAGGTACTTGATGGCTCTTGTTCTATTGCACCACTCAACATTGATGTGCGCGCCATATTTCAGCAATAAGTACCGATTGTATGGCACAACATGGTTGTTGGTAAATGCCGCGTGCCCTTTTTTCACTGTAATTCCATTATTTCGGCGTCGGTAAACTGGAAATCCATCCTCATCAAGCATTGTTTCTGCATAGTAGGTGAAATACCCCAAAGATGATAGTAATGGCAAAATGGTAAATAAAATTTTTTTGGACTTCTTTAAATCAGACAAAGGGGTAAATAAAAGTGGATCTGGAATTTTGGGGCATAAAACCTTTTTTTTGTCTTCGTTCTTCGCGGGGGCAACAACTGAAGAACTCGTGCCCCCTCCCCATCACCTTCTTCGATTCAGCCTCCTTCCCACCGGTGGACGACCCCCGGACCCCGCCGGTGAGCTCGACCCGACTGTTGCCACCTCTTCCCTTCCCTGAGGCGAGTCGCGGAGCTGCTGTGAGCCGCTATTGGCTGCTGCGTCGGAGGTTCTGCTGTTCGTTGTTGTTGGTGTGCGCCGTCGCTGCTGCTGGTTCCCGCCGGTGAGCTCGACCCGGCCACCGCTTGCCACCACCTTCTTCCCCTGTGCGAGCCGCGACCTGTCGCAGAGAGAAGCCGAGAGTCACCGCTGCTGTGCGAACCGCTGAGACCTCCGCAACTGTTGTTGCTGCTGTGCGATCCGTCGAGGAGCTAGTCCCGACGGCGACCGCTCGGTGGACGACGAGGTAAGTGTGGGGCTTCTTCGATCTGATTTTCGTTGGGGCACCGGGTTGCTGCTGAATCTGTGTGGATAGATTTGGATTAATTTCAAGGGTTATGGACAACAAAATAAATAAATTAGCTGTTTTGCTGAATTTGTTGTTATTTTGTGCAGTCTCTTGTTCTGTTGGAGGATTTGGTTGTTTGTGTGGGTTATTGAAGTTGGTATTATTTGGAGGTATGATTTTAGGGTTTGGAATTGGGGGTTTGTTGGTTGTGGATTGGTATGAGTTAATTAACGCCAGGGTTTTGCTCGGATTGATTTCGCAGGTTCATTCGGGTTGATTGGAGATCTCTAGGGTCGTTGTGGTTCGACTTGAGGCAAGAGGATTCTTGCTAATTTTATATAATTTTTATAAATTGATTTATGCCTAGTGTTTCATAATTAATTTTATCATTGCTTGAGCGATTTAAATTGGATTAATTGACTATATATATACTTGGTTGAAAATGGGTATGTGTGCGTGTGTTAGTATTTTGTCTCGTATCATGTTGAATAAATGTTGACGTAGTAGTCAATTGTGACTAAATGTGATTGATTGTTGATAGTGTTTGTTGACACTTGTGTGTGTGTGTTGGGTTGTGTATGTCGACACCTGTGTGTGTTGGCAGTTATGTGTTAAATTGTATGCGTGCTGGCAGTTGTATGTTGGGATTGTGCGTTTGTGTGTGAATGTTTGTGTGTGAATGTGTGTATGCTGGGATTGACTGATGTGGATTGATTATTGTTGTTTGATTGTGGCGGATTGATTGTTATGGATTGATTGTTGTGGATTGATTGTCGTGGATTGATTGGATTATTGATTTTAAAGTTTCTTGGTTGAATATATATATATGTGTGAAAATGTGTTAATAGAGGTCGTGTGTAATAATTGATTGGTTATCGGTGTGGTGGTTGGATTGTTGTTGATTGGAGGTCGATGGGCCAAGGGTTGGAATGGATTTCACCCAACCGCGTAGGGTATACAAGGTATACGCCTACGTCGTTAAGGGCCAAGGATTTGAAAGGGGTTTCACCAAACCACGTAGGGTATACAAGGTATACGCATACGTCGTTAAGGGCCGAAGGTAGGAATGGATTCCACCAAACCGCGTAGGGTTTACGCCTATGTCGTTAAGGGCCAAGGGTTGAAATTGAATTGGAGGTCGAAGGGCCAGGTGATGATATACTCACCAAACCGCGCAGGGTATACAAGGTATATGCCTACGTCGTTAAGGGCCAAGGGTTGGAATGGATTGGAGGTTGAATTGGAGATTGGATTGGAGATGTGTTGGAGTCGTTTGTGTTTCAGAGTTGAGTTATATTATTGTTTGATTACAATTGGTTGATTGTTGTGATATCTATTATGTGTTGAATGTTGGTTGCGAACTGATTAAGTGATTTTGTGTTGGCGAATATTGATTGTGTGTTTTGGTTATTGTTTTTATGTTGGATATTGATTATTGGCTAGTGACTTATTGTTCAATATTAGTTCTTTATGAGGTGGATTTCTGTTGGTATGGTTGTTTATGGTAACTAGTGGATTATGAAGGTTGGTTGTGTTGATTATTGTTAGTTGTGGTTGCGGGTCATTGTTGTCCATTGGTAGTGGTTGTTGGATCTTGGTGTGAATTGTTTGAGAAGGTTGGTTATGTGGATGTTTGTGAGGGTGTGGGCTAATATGAGTTAGGTTGATGTGTATGGGTTACGACCCATGTTTTCGATCAGGCGGCACCGGAAGGGTGGCTGACCTGGATCGTTGTTTTGTTATGTTGGTATCATGTGATGATTGTCTCGTTGATGCTTATGTGTTTGTTTATGTGAAGGTTAATTGAATGTGTTAGTGCAGTAGGGAGTTCAATATAATTGATTAGTCTCGGTTGTAAGTCAATAGTAAGATATATGTATATATGTTTCATAGGGTTGATGTTTGAGGTATTAGTAATAGAGAGAAAGTTTGATGGGATTGTTTTATTCCTTTTTACTTGTGTAAGGTTGAGATTGGCTGAAATGAGGTTAGCATAGTGAAGAGTTGGATAAGAATGGTTATGCAGATCGGTTATGTGGCAGAGTGTGTTTATGTTTTGAGATGTGGTTGGTTTTGGTTGGTTGATATGATTAAGTGTAATTATGATATTATATATATATATATGTATACATTGTGGCGTGTTGTCGTTTGTTGTGAGTTGATTGGATATAGAAATATATATATATTTGTGTTTGAAACTGTTTTGGCTTGAGGAGTTTTGCCAGTCTTTCGTGAGACTGACCAACTTCGGTTTACGTGCCACGGTTGGCTGGGGTATCGGGTCCCCCAGTCAATCAGGTTTACAGGTTTGCAGCAACAAGCCGGTTCTGGATCACAGATGTGTCTTCACAGTGAAAGATTTAGAATTGCATCAGATTTGAAAATGTTGTATTCGCTTCCGTTGTTTTGGATTTTAATTGATGCATTAAACTGGATGACAGGTTTAAGTGTTGTTTTAAATCTTGAAGCAGGGATTTTAATATTGATGATTTTATGTATTGGAAGAGTTTTGGATTTCTTTTCTTGTAGAAACCGCCTTATAGTCCTTCGGGATTATGGCACTGTAGCACCTCTGGCCCGGGGTGTTACAGTAGGGCTTGGGAAAGTGTTTGTTACATTTCCCGTTGTGCATACACGGTGCGTTAGGGTTTGTGTCCCCACATGGTCCAGGTAACATATGCTCAGTCACAAGTTAATGCGCTTTTAGGTCCATCTCTTTGCACAGAATTTCTACTCAAATGAAATCATCTACGTCGTTTCTTGTTCTGGCCTTGCATCCTTTTTTCAACCATAAGAGAAAATGTGCGTGGGGAAGACCAAGTTTCTGGAATTCAATGGTGTATATGGTTGCACGTGTACAAACAGAAGGAAGTCAATTAGTGGGACATATGCGTTGCGAAATTGTTATATGTCACAAATACCGGGTGCAAGCCCACATAGAGTTTTGACCTATTTCATTTCAGGGTTCACGTACCTGCCTTTGTGGGACCAAATATCTCGTGTGTTTTAAGATCTTTTAGCAACTGGCACACCTTGCGTCTAAAAAGTCTGCTCATGACTTCGGGCCTATCATTTGAGTGTTGCACTGCTAATTCCTCAAGCATTCCACCTGTCTCAGACCATTTAGGGTTAGCAGTGAATGTAATGAAAAGTGCGGGATTCCCGAATGCTCTGCATAACGCCATTGCTGTGATACCCCGTAATTCTGTAAGGATTATTTTGTGAATTTTTGGAATTTTCCCGAACACCCGTTTAGTACGTCGGATTTAATTCAGAGAGTTGGAGGCATTCTGTAATGTGCTATATATCTGTAATATTTTTCTCAGTGAAATAAAATACAGACGACGTACTTTGGATTTTAATACTCGTTCATGCACGATTATTTTTATCCCGGTTTAAGACGACGTCGTCCAAAAGCTGAGGAGGGCGAAGCCACGGTGGCGGCGCCCGCCGCATTTATTACGGCGCCTACCGCGAAGGGCTCGAGGCAATAGTAGCCTCGTCTTCTAGCTGGGCACGACGACCAGAAAACGGCGCCCGCCGCGCTTTTGCGGCGCCCGCCATAAGTGCCCGCCGCAGGGTATTTGCAAGGCGGCGACCAAGGGAATTACGGCGCCCGTCGTTTCCTAGCGGGGGCGTAGCCCTGTGGTCGCCGGAGTCGTCTGACAATCACCGTTTTAGCCCCGCCACGACACCCTCCTAGCCATCATTGTGCTCCCTCGATCCGTGGCTATAAAAGGAGAGGCTTGGGGGTCGGATTCGAGCTCAAATCAGAAGCTTCAATCCCTCAAAATTGTCTCGCCGGAAAAGCTTGCCCTCGCCGGAGTTCTTTGGAGTGATCGCCGGTGTAGTGTGGTGTTGTTCCAGTGGCCCTTGTGAAGCTTTTGGGTAGCCTTTGAAGGATAGAACCCAAAGCAAGTCGAAAGGAGGCCAAGTCGCGTGCCATTTGGTGAGTCCTTCTCGCCGTTCTGTTTCTGGGCTCTTCACGGCGCCCACCGTGATGAACACGGCGCCCGCCGTGATGAACCCGGCGCCCGCCGCCAGAGGGAAGAATGCCTATTTTGGCCTCGGCCTTGGTGGTCGTTGTTCGGGCGTCGTTTCTTTCGGTTTCTTTCGTCGTTTTTAGATTCGTACTGTGTTTATATCAGATCTAACTTAGGGTTTCTCTTGTGGGTCGACTCGGAGGTTGTTGTGCTGTCGGAGCTATACTTGTGTCGAGCCCGGAATTCCATCGTCGTTAGGCTTGTTCCAACTCTGCGGACTAAGGCAAGTGGCGGTTCGCTCTTGCTTAATCTTTCCATGTTTCATTAATTATCAATTATTTAATTGTTAATTAAATTGGAGTGAACTGTTGTTTTGTTTGGGAACTAATTTCATAAATAAACGTGATTAAAGTAATGTTATGATAGGTTGTATATCTGTTAGAACAACGCTATTATATGTGATAATTACCGTGATGGTATTGTTGTGAATTTAATCTTAATGCTAGAATAGCATGTGGGTTAATAGGAAAACTAATCCAAGTAAGGATTAGCCGTTTCTATTATCTCTATGTTTAAGTTGATTGCCTGGATGGATTTAATGTGAATAATTGCTGTGTTAGACTGTTTAGTTAACACGAGTGTTCGTAGGAACGCTAATCCAAGTAAGGATTAGTCGTTTCTTTATAACTTAATGTTCGTAGGAACGCTAATCCAAGTAAGGATTTGTCGTTTCTTTAAATCGTAATACTCCTCGGGTTAATTTCCGGATAATAATAATTGAAGGGTCATGACCTATGCTTCTTATCCACCGTTAAGGATCTGAAGTGTTTTAAGCGCCTTGCAAGCGCCATTGGATGAGCATAATTGCAGTCTTGTGTATTAAGCACCTAGCTAGTGCAATTGGGGTGGACGTAACTATCATCCTGTAATTTAAAGTGTAAGCACTGTGGCAGTGCAATCTGGGTGAACATAAGATCACCCTGTGTAATAATAACTTCCGTTGTTACTCGGAATAATTTTAAGTCTGGTGTGTGTGTTTGTGTGTTGTGTTAATTTGGGTCGACATGATTGTCACCCTGAGATTTAAGCTCTGTGCCGCTCTTAATAACATTAACGTGTTTCAGTAAAGTGTGTTTTGTAATTAAATAAGATATGTGCCCGAGTGCACATGATTAATAAACCTTCGGCGAGTAGTGCAGCTAAGTTATAGTGCAGCTAGGAAAACTCGTCTCGACTTTGATCATAGTACGTTCTCTTTTCGATCTGGATTCGCTGTATGCGATGAGGTTGGTTGTGAACTGAAGCATCTCAGTCAACTTTTAAATCATTTGTGTGTGTAACTTTAATGTTCCCTAGCAGTTGTCATAATTTCCTATAAGGCTCATTTCAGTTGGAGTCTTCTCTTCAGTGAATATCTATTTGTTAAATCATTCCGTGAAAGTATCGGGTTATATATCGTTCCTTCGGTTTTTATTCAAGGGACAATGATAGTAAACGGTCACGATCACTCGAACCACTCTGCTTTGTGCCCTTGCTAGTCTATTCAGTAGACTAACCCACGAACTTTGTTCTCTGCATGTGGGTTGGTGTCATCCGTTCGATTCGGCACATCAGGAGTTGATTCCCGGAGTTTAAGTAACCTATTGAAGGATAAGAAGCTTGCAGACGAAGATTTAAAGTCAGTATTTAAGTTTGTTAAGTGTTACCTTGATGTATCTTCATAATTTAGCCATGTTAAGTTGGCTATTTTAAAAGTCTTCCGCTGTATAATTTAAAGTCTTCCGCTGTTTAATCTTTCAATTAATATGTATTTGTGTATGTATTTAAGCATATCTGTTCTGGAAAAGCCTGGGGTGACTTTGGACGGTAAAGTCTGAGGTCACTGGCATGTAATATCTCCGGTGTAAATTGGGGGTGTTACAATTGCGTCTTGGTAATTCTGAATCATATATCGGGGGCTTCTTGTATAGGTAGCTGGGAGGACTATTCTTTTACCGACCATTCTTGCATCTGTATCGCCCTTGGTAACAGCATCACAAATGTTGTTGTATAGGTCGGCTCGTAGTTGCGCCTGGTTGTCTCTAATCCAACGTAACCTCTCCTCTTCAACAACGGTGTAGGCATCTACTATATACTGATGGTATAGGGGGCCTCCGCATATTAGTGTGGTAGCCTCGTCCGCCCTTTGTTACAGCTTGTATGAATAGTATTATTTCATTGTTACATTATCCCTTTGTGTTTCTCTCCTCCCTGAGTTTTTATTATACGGGATTTGTAAGTGATACCCATCTTCGCCGTGTGGAAACAATAAAGGGTACTGAAGGGCCATGTATGATGGATGTAGCTCTGATATCCTTCTTGGATAACCTGCTTTTGTTTGGACATACACATCTCTAGGCTCTCTGCTTTGCCCGAAGTCCCCTATAATGAGTGCTGCTACTTCATCTGTAGTCGGTAAATTATGCTATCTTTTGTCATGCTTCTTCTCTCCTATTAGTTTGATCGTGAACTCCAAAGAATCATTAACATGGGACCAATCTCTTGCCTTGCTGAAGGCCTGTGCTACAACACTTGTAGCATCCAACATGGCCATTAAATTATGCACTGTGTTTGCATCAATATCGCTGCCTACGTTCATGCATCCAAGTCTGTTCCGAATTTCATTGGTTGTATCGTAGAAGTACCGCTGTGCAAATTTAGGTGGGGATCCTTCACTTGGCATTAGTGCTCCCAAACGGTGGTAGTTCTGACCAGAAATCCTGAAGGTGTACGGGCCTTTGTGCGGTTGATTTGTTCATCTATCATGGCACCAAAGGATGTAAAGGAAAATACGCTGTTGTAGACTCTAATATTCCGTCTGAACATAGTAGCATTGACGGTGGAACTGCATAGTAGATGCTTCAGCGGCTCAAGTGTTTCTTTGAGCTTGGGTAAGCTGACCTTACCCTTTTGGCAACAGATTGACGTAGTAAACTTGGCAAAAGTATCTTTCTCAGCCTTCTCCTCCGGCCACATCTGTGCGTTACAGAAACAACACCTTGTTGTAGGCGCCTTCAGTTTTGCGTAGCTCACCTGTACATCTGCGATTGAAGATAACATCATGATATTGCCAAGCAAATATTGTTGTTCTCAGCTATGTCCTAAAGATACTGACTGTTTGAGTGTCGTGCCACAACTGCACTTGTGCCGCTCGCCTTAGGGGGTCGCCCACGTGGCCATGTTCAAAGACGCGATGGGAAATGTAATTTATTCCAATAGGGGGTGTCAACGGTTCATTGGACTTAGTTTTGATATTGTACAATTCTTACTTGGGGTTCCCACTTGTGCGGGTTGGCCAGCGAGTTGGGAAGTATCGGCTACACTTTCCGCTAGGTGTTTCGCCTTTGGTGGCCGACCATGCCCTCCTGATGCAGCAGACAACAGGAAAGACGTGTGTGCTCAGAATCCATGATTTGTATGCATATACATAATTTGGTCATACAAATCTTACTCGGGGTCGTCAGTGTTGCAGGTTGGCCCACAAGGTCGACAGTACCGGTTGCACTTTCGCTTGAGTGTTTCATCGTGGTATGTCGCTCACGCCGGCCTAATTAAACCGAAAAAGTAAACGACGCATGTTTTTAGATCGTGCGGTGTGGACATATGCATAGGCGGCAATGGGGACATTGTTGCTAGTAAAGTTATAGGAGAATTCTTAATCAGGGTCTACTTTGGGAAAAGGGAAAATGTGCATGAGTTTACAACTCATGGTATGTGTGTACACAAGGGATGTCGCAATATGAGGGTTCAAAACATAGACGTAATGATAATTATGCAATACCTATTTGCATGACATTCAGCCCGCAGTAAACCTCAACCCTTCCGTCTAGCCGTGTGATATTCGCTGTAACGGAAAGTCCATGCCTCCAAACGTGGGTAGGCAATCTGTCAGCAAAATGTATAAAATATAGATGTATAAAATGTTAGTAGGGCGATTAGAACGCTGACGAACTGTTTATTATTGTGTTACCAACAATGTACGCGTAATCTCTTTCTACCCTAGTGTGCCAATTAATTTCCTTTTGTTTATTGTTGTCTAAGTTTTGTTTCATCGATTTTGTTGTTATTGGAGTTGGAAAGTTTACTCGATTCACGGATGGATTGATGGTTACTGCAACGAATTGAAAGCTGAGTTTGGCTGGAATTTTTCTTTTTCTGTTCCTAGGTTATGGCATCTATTGCTGCATCAGCAGAAGCGGATGCAAATGCTCAGAGGATGAGGTAAGGGATTGGTTGATCATATTCCACTTGTAGCTTGAACAGTTGAACTGCGTTCTTTGGACACTTTTGTTTCTACTCGACATGATGAAATAACCTTCGACATTGTTCAATAAATTGCTTGATAAGCATTAGTAATGGAATTACAATGGTTTGTAGAATAAGGATTAAATTTGATAATTTGAGACAATATCAGTCCTTGATCAATTTGTATTGTCGATATTTGTCTAGACATATCAGTTACTCTCTTCTCTTTTTTTGACCAATCCCTTTCCGCCCGTTAGTTCTCTGTGTAGCTTCTTTTTATATTTGATTTTGAAGGACCTTGTTAGTTCTCTGTATTGGCAAATTTTCTGTCCCATTCTTGTAGTTTATTGAGGTTCAGTTTTGTCTCTGCTTTCCTCTGATTTCAGGTGAACTGCACAGTCTCAAGCTCTTCTTTCATCTAATTTCAGTTCAATTGCGCAATGCCGCAGTCTTATTTCCTCTGATTTCAGTTGTATGGTGTTGCACTGCTACATTTATTTTAGTTCATATATTCCTATACCTACAAATCCAATGTAGACGTGTGGTATTTTAGTGCTTTGTGTTATGAGTGTTGATTATGTGTGGGTGAAGTGTCTCTGAATTCATGCCTTTTTGAATTTCCCTTTCTCTACATTTCCTAACGTGGTGTTAAAGTACTTGAACTGTGGTGTATTTAGGATGTTTCAAGAGAAGGGGGAGCAATAAATAGTTGAAGTAACACTGACCTATGAGGAACTTTGAGCTGTTGTCCTTGACATCCTGTATGGGCACCAATTGGAGCGGATACTTGGTAAATCCTTTCGATGAGCAGTGAAGATGTCGGACAATAGTGTTTCCCTCCAAGTGTAATACAAATGGGTCACCGTTGCGGAGGCGATACCTGGGCTTCGGCTGGGCAACGGTGAAGCTGCTGATGGCGTAAACCTCTCCCACCAAAAGCTTGCCCGTGAAGCAATGGATGATGTTCTCCCTGGCCACGCAGTGAATAGCGCCTCCCTGACGCACAAGGCGAATAATGTAAGCACGACAGCCACCTAAGAGGGTGGGTGAAGTAAGCAAAAGCAATTTGTTACTACCTTATGGTCAGCCAAGATGTAATTGGTGCTTATATAATGTTTTTGCAGGGTCGTGGCATCCCATCCGCGGATCACCATCGCAGGGTAAGTGCAACATTTGCTTGAAGTATGTGATGGATGGCATGAAAAGGGGAAACATGTAAGCTTTACCTCTCGTTAATGAGGTGGCACTCGAGTAGTTGAGCGCCTGTAGGAGTAGTTTTCATCGCCCCAATATTAATAGGACACCCTACAACATCTGGCACAAAGGAGGCATATTAGTCTGGAATAGGGCTTGGAATTATTAAATGTCTATGCACAACATGGAGCCTAATTTGCTTGTCCAAATATAACTTGACCCGTCCCGGTGGTTTTGGTTTGAGACGCGGCATGAAAGTCAATGGATGAAGACAGTACTCTACTGAAAGGGCCCGACGCCAAACTCAAAGGACTGGATCGGACCCGAATAGCGAATCTGAGCTCAACGGTCCCCGTCATTTCATCGCTTCACTTTTCTTTTATTTAATAATTTGAAATAGTGTTTTTAAAAAATATAGTTTTGCATGAAATACACTAAGTCCAAGTTTCAGTTTGTAAAATATTTGAGTAATTTTTTTTGGGCTTTGTTTTTATCTGTTACAGTATTAAGGGAATATTTTTAAAGGATGGTATTATTTTACGCTATTATTAAACGTTAGCGAACCCAAGTTAACATCATTAGTACTTGAATTGAGTTAAGATATAGTTCGCCAAAAAAGGGAAAATCCAAAAAAAGGAAAAATGAGCATTTTTACAATTGATTATGTCCAAAAAGATACCCATGTAATAAAGGCAAGGCATTCCATTCATAAATATATTTAATAAAAAATTATTAATTGATAAAATTAGGTTGTAAATAGTATCAGTTAATTATTTTATTTATCAGTTATTAAATTAATAATATCTTATTTATTGAATTGATAATTGCTTTTTTTTGTCACGTATATTCAAATTGTTATAGATAGGATGCGTGGGTTAATCAAATTTTATTTTTCAGCTATAAGTGCCGAAAATCCATCGAAGGGGGCAATTCTCAAAAGTCACCTTCTCAAATCGTTTAGCGAGGGTTAAAAAGTTCCTCTGCGAACGAGTCATTGAAGCCGACGAAGGGACTTTCTGTTGTGTTTGAAAATCTTGATCTCTTGGTGAGTTACTTTCATAAATTCCCCTTCTTTATTTGTTTCTGATTCGTGTCAATTTTGTTCAACTGTGAAATTAGAATTTGTAGAAGTTAGGGTTCTTAAAATTGCAATTTGCAGTTTGAAATATATTTGGCAAATTAGGTATGGGGTTTTGAGAGAGGAAAAGAGAGAGGGAGACCGCCGAAGAATTGCAACAATGGGGGCTGGAGATGAAGGAATCGAGCGAGTCCTCGACTCGAAGGACTTGCAACAGCAGAGCAAAGCATTTGATAAACTCACGAATCACGTCGAAGATCGCCAATTGGATTCCACCAGAGTTCAAGAGGTTTCGCCCCGTTTAATATCCCTTTCTATTTCCACTCGTATTTCTTTGTCGAGTTGTTGTCTAAGTTTTGTTTCATCGATTTTTTTGTTATTGGAGTTGGAAAGTTTACTCGATTCGCGGATGGATTGATGGTTACTGCAACGAATTGAAAGCTGAGTTTGGCTGGAATTTTTCTTCTTCTGTTCCTAGGCTATGGCATCTATTGCTGCATCAGCAGAAGTGGATGCAAATGCTCAGAGGATGAGGTAAGGGATTGGTTGTTCATATTCCACTTGTAGCTTGAACAATTGAATTGCGTTCTTTGGACACTTTTGTTTCTACTCGACATGATGAAATAACCTACGACATTGTTCAGTAAATTGCTTGATAAGCATTAGTAATGGAATTACAATGGTTTGTAGAATAAGGATTAAATTTGATAATTTGAGACAATATCCGTCCTTGATCAATTTGTATTGCTGATATTTGTCTAGACATAACAATTACTTTCTTCTCTGTTTTCGACCAATCCCTTTCCGCCCGTTAGTTCTCTGTGTAGCTTCTTTTTATATTTGATTTTGAAGGACCTTGTTAGTTCTCTGTATTGGCAAATTTTTTGTCCCATTCTTGTAGTTTATTGAGGTTCAGTTTCATCTCTGCTTTCCTCTGATTTCAGGTGAACTGCACAGTCTCAACCTCTTCTTTCATCTAATTTCAGTTCAATTGCGCAATGCCGCAGTCTTATTTCCTCTGATTTCAGTTGTATGGTGTTGCACCGCTACATTTATTTTAGTTCATCTATTCCTATACCTACAAATCTAATGTAGACGTGTGGTATTTTAGTGCTTTGTGTTATGAGTGTTGATTATGTGTGGGTGAAGTGTCTCTGAATTCATGCCTTTTTGAATTTCCCTTTCTCTGCATTTCCTAACGTGGTGTTAAAGTACCTGAACTGTGGTGTATTTAGGATGTTTCAAGAGAAGGGGGAGCAATAAATAGTTGAAGTAACACTGATCTATGAGGAACTTTGAGCTGTTGTCCTTGACATCCTGTATGGGCACCAATTGGAGCGGATACTTGGTAAATCCTTCCGATGAGCAGTGAAGATGTCGGACAATAGTGTTTCCCTCCAAGTGTAATACAAATGGGTCACCGTTGCGGAGGCGATACCTGGGCTTCGGCTGGGCAACGGTGAAGCTGCTGATGGCGTAAACCTCTCCCACCAAAAGCTTGCCCGTGAAGCAATGGCTGATGTTCGCCCTGGCCACGCAGTGAATAGCGCCTCCCTGACGCACAAGGAGAATAATGTAAGCACGACATCCACCTAAGAGGGTGGGTGAAGTAAGCAAAAGCAATTTGTTACTACCTTATGGTCAGCCAAGATGTAATTGGTGCTTATATAATGTTTTTGCAGTGTTGTGGCATCCCACCCGCGGATCACCATCGCCTTCACAGTGCGGCCCACCCCGACAGCAAGCTCAGAAAATGGGATGTACGAAGAAGCCAGAAAATCATCGATCGCCTTCATCGTCCCCTTCCAGATGGCTTGTTTGGAGGAGCTGGAGATTGAGGTATTTTTGGAAGAACTTGAATCCATTTCAATCTTGGTGTCGGAAATGTGGCTCTCGTAAGGAGGCTCTAATGTAAGAATGCCTAACATATAAGGAGGTTTACTGTACGCCGGTTACCTTTGCCTTGAATGAGGGCTGAGCTGTAACAACCAAGATCTACTTAAATCGTTACTGTACGTCAGTTACTTTTTTCTCTTTAACATTTACGCCGATTACCTTTGCCTTGAATATGCTCCACGTGGCTATGACTTCACAGGTTGCCTTAATCCTGTTGTGTATTGTAACGGCGGGCGTTGGCTTGCAAATATTGTCATTGAAATTAAAATAGCACTTAATACATATGCTCCACGTAGCCATTACTTCACAACAAGACCCCACCACTTAGCAACAGGGTAATTGGAAAATTGTTTTAGGCAAACATCAATGGCATATGCATTTAGTACCAAGCCTATCCCCACCTATTTTTTCAATCTTTTCTCTAAGGACAAAATCTATAAATATATAAAGTAGACTAAGGGTGCAATTAATGCCGAATAAATTTGAGAAATTATTTCTTATTTTTTTGATGATCTTTCATTACAAACTATATCTTCTAATATAGCTCAATGGTTAAAGACACTCTTATAATACAAGAGTTCTAGGGTTCAATCCCCATTCTTAACAACTTTGTTGTACTATTTTATCTTTCATTATTTTTTTTGTTTACATTAATTAGTTACTCAAATCTTTATATCTTTCTATTTATCTATCTATCTTCTACATATAAAATAGAGTTTTTGTCCAATTAACGACTCATTAATTTAGCATCTAAATAAAATAAATTTTCAATTACAATTCATTTGTTAAATCTTTCAAATTCTAATGTACACGATCAATAAAAAAACTTAGCCGTATAAAAGTTATTGTCCAATTAAAAACTCATTATTTAGTCTTCAAATTACACAATTTCTCAATTATAATCCATCTGTTAAATCTTCCAAATTCTAATGTACACAATCAATCTATATCTATCTATCTATAAACATATAAAGAAGACTTTTTGAACAATCAATGATCATTTTTTTAACATTCAATCTTAATTGGCTTTCACCTTTTACCTTCCATCAATTTTGACACTCAAAGTTACTAATTTTTTAACAAAACTAACAAACACATTGAGAGTAGGTACATAATAACATTATAGAATTATTGGATGTTTCATGATTATTTTGATTTCATCAAATATAAAAATAACATTAACATGTCAACCTATTAATAAAATTAAAAAATCTAACGTACATTAAATTATTGAAAAATAACCGAAAAACATTGAATTAGCATATATATGCTACTTAATTGTGCAAACATGTAACTAATAAATACTTTGGTATATATAGTGCCTAATAATCTGCTTAATTATGTTAATATTCGAATAAATAAAAAATGATATCATGAATGTATAATTGTTGAATTCACACCATGTTTGATCGGCACTATTTTGTAGTGCATTTCTAGGGGTTGTTACCAGGTTTGAGGTGCTATTCGGATGGATTTAGTGCACAATTGTGGATTATGGAGTTAGAAAGGAGAAGTGTGGATTTGGTGGTCTGGAGAAGCAAATTGAAGATATCCAGAGGAAGAGGAGTTGACCACTGAGGAGACGAAGAAGAACCAAGGAGAGAGTCCACACGAGAGTAGAAGAACAATGTGCTGAATTCAATTGATTCGTTCTCTTTACTCAGACGTCCAAATGGAGTGATTCTAATTCTAGGAGTTACCTCTTGAAGTCTACTGCAAGTCCTAAAAATATGAGCGCATTCCGAGTTGGGAATCAAAGGTTATGGCATTTTTACGGAAGTGTCGCAGGAGCTGAACCGAAGAAATCTGGCGGCGACCGCTGCCAGGCTTACGGCGACCGCCGCCGTGTCGGATGCGGAACCGAACCACTTTTCCTTACTTTGTTATTTTGGATTATTATTAGTATTTTTTATTATTTCGTTTTTGACCTTTTTGGAAGACCTTATTATTTTCTAGTATTTAGGGTTAGAAGGGAGCTTGGCCTCCCTTATCCTCGAACCCTAATTTCATCTTTTCCCTTTCTACGTACTTGCTATGAAGAACTAAGCCACTCTTGCTTAGTCAGACGCTGAAGCTTTCGTTTTGATTCAGTTGTGAGATTTTCGTTCCTTATCTATTGCATGGATTTTATCTATTCTCTTGCTTGAATTGCTTATGATTAATATTGATAATCTCTAGCCTGCGCAACTAGGATTTGTCGTTATTGATCTATTGATAGATCTAGATTGTTACTGATTGAGCATATCTATTTCAGAGTAGCAACTGCATCGTACTAGTATCTGGTTGTGCTAGTCTTATGCAGAAGAGAACTGATTTACATTCTAGGATAAAAGCTGGTTGTTTTATGCTAGAATTGTATCCAACTATATTCCTATTCTTAACGCTGCTATTAAACCGAATCTTGATAGTTTCATGGTTGTTTAATTAGTTAGTGCTAATAGTATCTGGTTGTGCTATTAGTTATATTTGAAAAGGAATTGGAATTTCCATTGCATGAGATATTGAATGAGTATCTAGGATCAACTTGTCATACGAATAGTGGATGTTGTTTGACTGAGCTATTTTCCCCATTACTGAAATCATCATCTTTAGTTTGTTTGCCTTTGCATGCTTAGATTTACTGAAACTGATAGGTGTTATTTCATACACCTTTTCTAGCATCTATTAGCATGATTTGGAGGAGTTTTGGATGTGTTTTGGTGCTAAGTCTGCAATCCAGATGTTATGGAGAGAAGTGACGAAATCCAAGGATTTGCATCTTAGATGGAGTTTAGAGATGAAGATGGAGTTGTTGGAGTATTTATGGAGAAGGCTACCAACACTTGGTAGTATTTGGAGAGCAGCAGAAGAAGAGAAGAAGACGAGAGCTGAAGTCTGGAGTTCACCGCCCCGCGTCAGCAATGTCGCGGCCCGGCGATGACTCCCAGTGAAGGATGGAGCCTGCGTGAGAGGAGACCACCGCCCAGCGGTGGAGAGCTGAAGCCCCGCGGTGGATCTTCACCGCCCCGCGGTGGATGTGTTTATTGCCTCGCGCCAGATTTTATATTTATTTCCTATTTCGTTTATGACTTTGCTTTATTAGTTTATTCGGTTTCCTTATTTATTTGTTTTAGTTTAACCTCGTTTCCTAAGACTATTTAAGCCTCTTTTTCTAGGTTAAGAGGAGAGACGGAGACACTTCGTTATTGAGACTTAACTTTGATCGTTATTTGATATTAGAGTTTTTCATCCCCGTTGATGGAGAACTAACTTCCCTTTGTTCTGTTAGACGATTGAAGCAGTGCATTGATGTGTTTGTGAGATTTCTATTCCTTGTTCTTATCCTTATAAGTGTTGGATTGATTCTCTTGATTATATCGAACTTGATTTCTTGTTGTTCTTCTTAGCCTGATCACCTAGGTTGAATGCTTGTTATCAATTGCTAGGATTGCATATAGGGGTTCCGAGTGCATATCTAGTGGCAAATACAATTGTGCGTATAGGGGTTCCGAGCGTACAATTGTGTGTGAGAATCAATTGCGTGTTAAGTAGGGGAGTGAGTACTTGTACGTCTTTCTACTTGCATGTATCCTATATCCTTGTGTGCATTGCTATTGCTGTGTTGGTGCTAAAGTACACTGACAACTGTGAGAATCAGTTGTACTTTATCATTGACATAGTGATAAGTCTATTGACAACTGTGAGAATCAATAGTACTTACGAGCAGGGTGGGAACGACTATAAGGATAAATAATTGAACTTGGATTGAATAGATTTCAGTGATCAAACTCTATCTTTGTACTGTGGATTTCGCTCTAATAGGACTACTTTCCCTCATATTATTCTCTCGATTTTACTCAATCTACTTGCTTGCTTGTTTTGTGTTCTCCTGATTACAAACCCCCCAGTTACTTGTTACTTGTCATTCACGATTGCATACTACATCATACCTTCTCTGTGGGATTCGACCCTTACTTGTCTGCTATACTCTGTTTAGTAGGTTGGTTAGGATAATTTACTTTGATAAGGCTAATCAATGACATTTGCTTGTGCATCTTTAGCCTCCGTCAGAAACACACAAAACCCCCCCTTTTGGTTACTTAAGAATTGACATAGAAATTACACATAAAGATAGAATTTGTCTCCCTGTGGACTCGACCCTTACTTACTTAGGACTACGGTTTAAGGTTTGTTTGGATACTTTGCATAGCGGTAATTAGCACGACAAATTTGTTGTTATCAAATTGGCGCCGTTGCCGGGGAGGCAATAATCTATTTTGTGTGCGATTTGTGTGTCAACTATTCTGTGGACCTAAGTTACGGTCCACACCCGTGCTATTGATTTTTGTTTTTCCTTTTTGATTTTGTTACAGAGATGGATAGATTTCTCCACTTTCATCAGGAGCCGCAATATGACCCATACTCATACGCATACATGACGTGGCCTAAGGTCGTTATGCCAAATCAAAGTAAACCTCAACTTCCAAACTAGTATAGTAAGCAAGCAAGGGTCGAAATCCCAAGAGAATCACAAGCGTCTATATTCCTGTCACAAATTGAATACCAATCGAACAATAGTAACAAAAGGGGTTTTTTTGAGGTTTTAATCAAGCAGAAAATAAAACAGAATAAATAGTATGCAATCAAATGTGAGAAAACACTTAGCCAGGCAATTTCCACTTAAGTTTTGGTTGGTTGATCCTAGATTACTTCCAATTCCTTCCTATGATTATTCCTGTCCCGATCTTGTGTAGATTAATAAGGAAACCATCCCTAAGAACCCTTACCAATGAATAACCCTAGCACCACTAGTGATTCAACCCAAAGGCAGCAATGAACATAAGAATTAACCAGGATACACATAACACCTCAACCAGAAGCATTCAACATGTAATCAAATCTCTACATAGATAAAATCCACCAAAGCAAATAAAACCTATGCTTGCCACTCCAGACCAGGACATTAGCCCAACAGTTTCCTAGTCATAGCAATATGAGTAACAATCAATAAACCTAGATGGCCTGTCTAGACAAATCAATAATTATTCAATGATATTCTGCTTAAGATAAGATATATAGATCAATAGGAATTAAGAAATGGAACATAACCTCACAACCAATAATCAAAACTTAAGCTTCCATTGCCAGACTAAGAAAAAGTGCTTAGCCTTCCATAGTCTTGAGAAAACAACGATAATGTAAAACTAAAACCTGATATGAGAGTCTCCCTAGAATGAGCTCTCTTCCTAGGTTAAATAGAAAAGAGAACTAATATGGGCCTAACAAGTTCCTAAGCCCATTAGGGAAAATAACAACAAGGAAAAAGAAATAAATAGAAAATAGGAAATAATGATCCTAAAGAAAAAGAATAGATAATAATAAAATACTAAAAAGTAGAAAATGATAGATCTCGGCTTGGCCTGCTCCCGGTTGGGATCCGCCTGGACCCGCAATCGCGGCCTGTGGGCCCGCGGTCACGGTTACGTTGTGTAGCCGCTGCTCCTCTCCTCATCATTTCTTCAGCTCCTAATCCGCTCCTTGGTGGCTCCATATCCTGAATCTCCAAATATATTCCAATAAGCTCAAAACACCACCAAAACACCAATCTTCGCCCCCAAACATCATGCCACAAGAATGTGTCTAAATCTACCCGAATGGCACCAATAACCCTCTAACAACTCTTAGTTACGCCCTACAAAGTAACGTCTATCAAACTCTCCCATGCTTAGACCTTGATCACCCTCGAGTAAGCTAATAATGAGCCTACTCCTCCAATGAAACACCCAAGGCCTCAGGAAGCATCTCTCCAAACACAATGTACTAAGAGTTGCGCTTAACCCATGCCAAAGCTCCTGGCACCAATCTCATTCACAACACATCCTCCATCAACAAGCTTAAGGGGCAAGCAGAGTACTTCCCCCCAAGCTTAGCCCGGACATCCAATAGTGTAAAGTGACCTCTAATCCTAGCCTCCATCTATGACTCCTTATGCCTCCCAGAGTGACCTACCCGACAATCCTTCTTTGTCTCCTCTTCTTATGTCGCCCCTCCAGGTAAAATGAGATCCTAAAATCACTCATCTTCTTTTCACTTATTTTGCCTAGGAGCCCTTTCGGGTTTTCATCCTAGCCACTCGTATTTTTTCATAGAGGTGCTCACATATGCTCACGTTACTCAGACACCTTTTTACCCCAATCTAGCGCTGGTCCGGGCCACCTGCTTATTACCCAAGCCGCCCTTTCGGGTTTTCGACTTGTCCCAGGATTTCCATGTATGTCTTTTTTGCTTTTTTGACTTTTTCTAATTTTTTTATTTATTTATTTATTTTTTTTAAAGGGAATGCGAACAATGGACAATGCTGAATGGAAATAACAATGCTGAAATCGAAACTAATTTACAAGATAGATAGCAAGTACTTTATACTCCCCCATGCTTGAATCATGCATTGTCCTCAATGTATGGAAGACAAAGAAAAATACGAGGGGAAGAAAGGAAGAACTCACTGAGCGTACGCCAGGGTGGTAGTCTTCGTCAATAACGCCAGGAAGGTACTCAGGGATGTAGGGATCCCCATAAACTTCATCACCACTTCAACAGTCGAACTTCCCAAGAGATAGATCATGGAATGTTGGAACTCCGAACTCAGTATGCACAGGTGGTGACGCACAGGTGAAGACGTACCGCAGGGGACAACAACAATGGATGGATCAAGGGTACACTGGTTGTTGCTCGCGAACATGATGAAGAAAGACCGCCTCAGAACCGCCATGAATGAACCGCCATGGAAATAACCACCATAAAGGAGGGTGTAACACCCCCAATTTATACCGGAGATATTACATGCCAGTGACCTCAGACTTTACCGTCCAAAGTCACCCCAGGTTTTCCAGAACAGTTAAGCTTAAATACATAACATAATTACATAATAATGGAAAGATTAAACAACGGAAGACTTTAAATTACACAGCGGAAGACTTTAAAGAGCCAACTTATAACATGGCTAAATTATGAAGATACATTGAAGTCATAATTTAACAATCTTAAAACACTTAACAGCTTAAAACACTGACTTTTAAACCTTCGTCTACAAGCTTCTTATCCTTCAATAGGTTACTTAAACTCCGGGAATCAACTCCTGATGTGCCGAAATGGACGGACGACACCAACCATGACGATGCAGATAACAAAAATACAGCGGGTTAGTCTACTGAATAGACTAGCAAGGGCACAAAGCAGAGTGGTTCGAGTGATCGTGACCGTTTACTATCATTATCCCTCGAATAATAACCGAAGGAACGATATATAACCCGGCACTTTCATAGAATGATTTAACAATTAAGATATGCGCTGAAGAGAAGACTCCAACTGAAATGAGCCTTAAAAGAAATTATGACAACTGCTAGGGAACATTAAAGTTACACACACAAATGATTTAAAAGTTGACTGAGATGCTTCGGTTCACAACCAACCTCATCGCATACAGCGAATCCAGATTGGAAAGAGAACGTACTACATTCAAGTCGAGACGAGCTTTCCTAGCTGCACTACTCGCCAAAGGTTTATTAATCATGTGCACTCGGGCACATATCTTATTTAATTACAAAACACACTTTACTGGAACACGTTAATGTTATTAAGAGCGGCACACAGCTTAAATCTCAGGGTGACAATCATGTCGACCCATATTAAAACACACACAACACACTCGCGGGACTTAGCATTATTATGCCGAGTAACAAGGGCATTATTATTACACCGGGTGACCTTACGTTCACCCTGATTGCACTATTACAGTGCTTACACTTATTAATTATGTGCTTAACTGCACTTATCTTATTAAATTACAACACACACACACACACACACACACACACACACACACACACACACACACACACACACACACACACACACACACACACACACACACACACTGTTGAGGCTTTTAATATTATTCCGAGAACACGGAAGTTATTATTACACCGGGTGACCTTACGTTCACCCTGATTGCACTGCCACAGTGCTTACACTTTAATTTACAGGGTGACAGTTACGTCCACCCCAATGCACTAGCTAAGTGCTTAATACACAAGACTGCAATTAAGCTCATCCAATGGCGCTTGCAAGGCGCTTAAACACTTCAAATCCTTACAGGTGGATAAGAAGCATAGGTCATGACCCTTAAATTATTCGGAATAAATCCGAGGAATATTATGATTTAAAGAAATGACAAATCCTTACTTGGATTAGCGTTCCTACGAACATTAAGTTATTAAGAAACGACTAATCCTTATTTGGACTAGCGTTCCCACAACACACACGAGATTAAGCATTAAAGATTAACATTAAACCACCCGATACCATCACGGTAATTATCACATATAATAGCGTCGTACTAACAGATATACAACCTATTATAACATTATTTTAATCACGTTTACTTATGAAATTAATTCCCAAACCGAACAACAGTTCACATTAACTCAATTAACAATTAAACGATTAATGATTAACGAAACAATGACTGATTAAGCAAGAGCGAACCGCCACTTGCCTTAGTCCATAGATCTGGAACAGAGCAGAGACAATGGGATTCCGGGCTCGACACAGGTATAGCTCCGACAGCACAACGACCAAAATGATGCGCGTTTCGACCCCTTTTTGCCTTGCTTGGGTTCTGACCTCCAAGGGCAACCAAAAGGCTTAAAAAGGGCTTCTGGAAACACCACCAAATGACACCGACGAGACTCGAACTCGAGACCTCCCGCTTTAACAAGCGGCTTAACGCCCACTTGTTACCAATTGTGCTGCAGCGCAATTGGTAACAAGTGGGCGTTAAGCCGCTTGTTAAAGCGGCAGGTCTCGAGTTCGAGTCTCACGAACAACCTACCCGTGTTAGGGGGATTTGGTTGGGGTACATGGGCTGCGGCCCATGGATAGAGAAATGGCTGGCCCGATAAGGTCGGAGCCCCTCTCATTCAAAGTATACTTTTTTGTAATACCCACACCACATTGGGCTAGCCCATCACAGGGCTGTAGCCCATACACCCCAATCCATCCTTGGTAGCTCCTCCTAATTAATTAGGAAGCTATTTCCAAGAGGTTGTTCGTGAGGCTCGAACTCGAGACCTCCCGCTTTAACAAGCGGCCTAACGCCCACTTGTTACCAATTACACTACAGCGCAATTGGTAACAAGTGGGCGTTAGGCCGCTTGTTAAAGCGGGAGGTCTCGAGTTCGAGCCTCACGAACAACCTCTTGGAAATAGCTTCCTAATTAATTAGGAGGAGCTACCAAGGATGGGTTGGGGTGTATGGGCTGCATCCCTGTGATGGGCCGGCCCAATGTGGTGTGGGTATTACAGAGGGAACCGTCGTGGAAGAATCGCCATGGAAGGAACACCATGGAGGAACCGCGATTGCGGCAGTGAAGGCCGCGATCGCGGGTAACATACGATTTTTTTTTTACCGATGAACAGTAACCCCGCGATCGCGGTTTTTTCTTCTTCTTCTTCTTCTTGTCAGACTAAACCCTAATTCGCGGCGCGCCATGGGGCCGCGATCGCGGGTTTTATGCCGTGATTGCGGTTTTTGCTCGACTTTCTCCGACCGCGATTGCGGGTTTTATGTCGCGGTCGCGGGTTCTTCTCGGTTTTTCTGCGTGGTTTAGTCGAACAAAAACAGAGCAAAAATTTCGAAAACAAGGGAAAACTAAGCTTCTGAAAGAAAAACTAAGTTGAAAGTCTTACCTCGGGTTGCCTCCCGAGCATCGCCTTGGTTACTATCGTGGCTCGACATGGTGCTCTCTATTCATCCCGGGTCGCTTACAACGACCACCCTTCTTGGTTCCAAATCTGGGGGGTGCCTCTTCAAGTACGACTGTACCCTCTTCCTTCTGCCTTTCATTGTGAGCGGATCACCCTTCGTATCCATGACCGCAGTTGTCATCTTCAAGAATTATCTTCCCAGCATTGCAGAGGTTGTACGCCTATCCTGCCCCGTGTCTAGTATGAGGTAATCCGACATCTGGCCTGCAACCTCACTCTTTTGCTTCACCTTCGGCTTCTTTCCTATCTTCCGCCTCGCCTTCACAGAATCTGCACAACGAGGGATGTTGTTGGCCAGTGTGACCAAAGGAGCTTCTGGCTTGCTTCCATTGAGAGCCTCAGGGGGAGGTGTGATGGGAATCTGGGACTCCAGCAAGGGCCATTCATGTTGAGTGTAGTTTTGAGGCTCATAATCCCTGTCCTCGTCCATCTCCTCTTCAATTTCAGGAGAACATACCGCGTCAGGTAGTATACTGTTCTTGAAGCTTTTGATTTCCTCTTCGAGGTCCTTCTCAACCTCATCATCAAATTCAGCACAATGCCCTATTTCACCCAGCATACCGTGGTTGCAGCACTCCTCCCGCGGTCGCGGTTTCTCTTCTGCGGGGAGCTCTCCAAATTATGCCTTCTCCTCAACATGCCGCTGGGCAGCATTGCCCTTGGGTTGAGATTCTGCTATAGCAGGTATCCATTGCGTCAGACGCTCCATTGATGCACCCAAGCTTAACAAAGTTTGATGAGATGATTGGTGCTGAATATGATTTTGCTGAGAGAGCTGAGAGAATCCCTCTCTCATCACTTGTGCGTTTTTTGCACCGGCTTGAATCACCGCTTGTGTTAATGCTTGAAGTGTCTGGGTGAGTGCCAGCAGTGTGTTCTCACCATAGCTAGAGTTCTCCAACAATGTCATGCTTTCTTGCGCCATAGCTAGAGTTCTCCAACAGAATTATCTACTCTGAATTGCACTTCGTGAATGAAAAGTTAGTAATGTTAGAGGGAACCGTAAGATAGGTTCCCTAGAAAGATCAATATTCAATTTATTTACAAGAAAACAGACAGTGATTCCCCGGCAACGGCGCCAAATTTGACGTGGCCTAAGGTCGTTATGCCAAATCAAAGTAAACCTCAACTTCCAAACTAGTATAGTAAGCAAGCAAGGGTCAAAATCCCAAGAGAATCACAAGCGTCTATATTCCTATCACAAATTGAATACCAATCGAACAATAGTAACAAAAGGGGGGGTTTTGAGGTTTTAATCAAGTAGAAAATAAAACAGAATAAATAGTATGCAATCAAATGTGAGAAAACACTTAGCCAGGCAATTTCCACTTAAGTTTTGGTTGGTTGATCCTATATTACTTCCAATTCCTTCCTATGATTATTCCTGTCCCGATCTTGTGTAGATTAATAAGGAAACCATCCCTAAGAACCCTTACCAATGAATAACCCTAGCACCACTAGTGATTCAACCCAAAGGCAGGAATGAACATAAGAATTAACCAGGATACACATAACACCTCAACTAGAAGCATTCAACATGTAATCAAATCTCTACATAGATAAAATCCACCAAAGCAAATAAAACATATGCTTGCCACTCCAGACCAGGACGTTAGCCCAACAGTTTCCTAGTCATAGCAATATGAGTAACAATCAATAAACCTAGATGGCCTATCTAGACAAATCAATAATTATTCAATGATATTCTGCTTAAGAGAAGAGATATAGTTCAATAGGAATTAAGAAAGGGAACATAACCTCACAACCAATAATCAAAACTTAAGCTTCCATTGCCAGACTAAGCAAAAGTGCTTAGCCTTCCATAGTCTTGAGAAAACAACGATGATGTAAAACTAAAACCTGATATGAGAGTCTCCCTAGAATGAGCTCTCTTCCTAGGTTAAATAGAAAAGAGAACTAATATGGGCCTAACAAGTTCCTAAGCCCATTAGGGAAAATAATAACAAGGAAAAGGAAATAAATAGAAAATAGGAAATAATGATCCTAAAAAAAAGAATAGATAATAATAAAATACTAAAAAGTAGAAAATGATAGATCTCGGCTTGGCCTGCTCCCGGCTGGGATCCGCATGGACCCGCGATCGCGGCCTGTGGGCCCGCGGTCGCGGTTACGTTGTGTAGCCGATCCTCCTCTCCTCATCATTTCTTCAGCTCCTAATCCGCTCCTTGGTGGCTCCATATCCCGAATCTCCAAATATACTCCAATAAGCTCAAAACATCACCAAAATACCAATCTTCGCCCACAAATACCATGCCACAAGAATGTGTCTAAATCTACCCGAATGGCACCAATAACCCTCAAACAACTCTTATTTACGCCCTACAAAGTAACGTCTATCAATACACTCCAGGGTGAAGAGATGACCCCAATTCGAGTTATGGGCACCAACATTATCCCCCTTATGGTCATGATTACCAGAAGTTTTACCCGGGACCACAGTCATTCTATCAGCAGGGTACTCCACCGCAGTACTACCCAGCCTACGAGCATAGCCCACCAGTGTCCAATCCAGATTACTATGTCTCACAGTCTACTGCGGATTTATTCCGGACCTTGGAGAATCAGATGGGGCACAATCCAAGTCCCTCCATGTCATTGGAGGACATGTTTCGATCTCTCAATCAGAGCACGATCCAACTTGAACAGCAAATGAAGTCCTATATCCAGAACTCTGAGAGGCAGACAAAGCAAATGGTGCAAGCAGTGAGCAGAATTGAGGCCATGACGTCGGCAGAACCACTATCTCACCCAGTGGTGCACCAGGAAGAGAATGTCTTCTCGATGACCCTACAAAGTACTGAGCAGCTGCATGTCGTCCCCTTAGCTCAAAGGGAAGAACAAATTTGTGAGACGGGTGTAGAATACATCGAGATATCTGCAGAAGAGAACCCGAGACCGCGAGAGGTATACCTCGACCTCGGTTCACCCACTGAGGAGATGGGTATTCCAGACGATATTTTGGATCGCGTTGTGCTTTCTGAAGAAGATTATTTTTTAGGACTGGAGGAATTTAGCGACCAAGAGGAGGAGTGCCGCGACCGCAGAAACGATCCTGCAACGCTCGTTCCTCTCGAAAATGCCCCGGCAGCCCCCGACCCTCTCGAGGCTGCCTATGATAAGTATGTACATCTCAACTCCTCTCCACTTGTCTCGCTGCACCCCGTCACGCCCCTCCCTGAGGCAGTATAAGATACTCGAAGGCTGAAGAACGACAAAGAGCTATATGAAACCTTCAGTATCTGCGAGGCAACCATTCCCTTGATCGAACTGGCAAATTGCATCCCTCGCTACACAGAGTTTTTAAGGGCGCTGGGCAATATAAAGAAGAAACCAAAGAGGAAGCACAAGAAGGAGGCCTTAATTCAGGTGGCAGATTTTTACATGCTGGATACGGGGCAGGACATACGTGCAGCCCCTAAGATGCTGGGTAGACCGTTTCTGAAGATGGCAAGTGCGTTCATAGATATGAATAGCGGTCCAACCATCATGAAGGGCACAAGCATGGGGGAAAGGCTCAACATGGAGCACACAAAGCGGCATCCCCCTGATATAGACCTCAAGAGTTCAAGTGATAGGAGCAATCCGAGTTGAAGAGGTTGAGCACTATGTCGAGCCAAGGACAGTAAACAAGGCGCTTCTCGGGAGGCAACCCGATGTTAGATACTTTCTTTCCCTTCCCTTAGTTTATTTTCTTTTGATTTTTTTTAGTTTTGTAGTTTTTGCAGTTCTGTGTCGAACTAACCTGCAGGACGCGTGAAAAAGTGAAGACGGAGAGGCGGCGACCGCCGCCAACCTTACGGCGACCGCCGCCAATCTTCCCCTTCGAAAATTTGGCTACAGCAAATGGCAGCGACCGCCGTTTAATTACGGCGACCGCCGCCATTTCTCAGGTAAAAAAAAAAAACTTCCCGAAAAGAAAAAAAAAGTTCCATCGGAGGCCAGCTGTCTGAGTTTCCCATGGAGAGATGGTGCGCATCATGTTGTCAAGGAGGAAACATTATCCCAACTTTGTATTTGACAACGATGATGGCCCTACAATTGGCAGCTGAGGAGGAGGAACACTAGGGCCCACACCACGATTACATATGGGCCCCATTTTTGTGTTCGTTGAAGGCCATGCAACCCCGCCATACTTGTTATACCACTATTCACCAGAGTGGTTTCTTTTGGTTGCATGGTAGGAGTTGAAGGAGTTGAAGGCCGTGCAGCCCTGATTTCCTTAATGACCACCACA
Organism: Rheum nobile; assembly: GCA_027886185.1. Taxonomy (NCBI): domain Eukaryota; kingdom Viridiplantae; phylum Streptophyta; class Magnoliopsida; order Caryophyllales; family Polygonaceae; genus Rheum; species Rheum nobile. The sequence goes on along the minus strand of WOAB01000326.1, from coordinate 992,459 downwards.
CCTTATAGTGGTTCCCTATGGTTGCACGATAGAGTTGAGATGAAGACACCCGCCCAATACTAGAGACCTGGGCATATATTGTGAAGACCGCCAGCGACACCTTCAGTGTCCAAGCAACTTGGCGACGTTTGTGAGTCCATTCTTTGTCTTCCCTGTGCTTTATTCTTTTTGTCTTTCATTACATTGAGGACAATGCAATGTTTAAGCATGGGGGAGGATTCTATACTTGTTGCGTCGTTGAGGAAAAGAAAAAAATGAAAAAGAGTCAAAAATTTGAAAAAAAAAGGCTAAAAATTGAAATCCTGGGATAGGTCAAAAACCTGAAAAGGCGGCCTAGGTAATAAGCAGGTGGCTTGGACCAGCATTAGGCTGGGGTAATAATTGGTCAAGAGTGATGTGAGTATATTGTGAGCCCATCTATTGAAAAATGAAATGAGTGGCTTGGTGAAAACCCGAAAGGGCGCCTTGGCAAAATGAGTGAAAAGAAGAAGAGTGATTTATAGAAATCATCATTTTTGCTGGCGTGGCGACATAATAAGAGGTGATATAAGGAGGATTCGGGTAGGCCACTCTGGAGGTATAAGAAGATAGATGGGAGATAAGATTAAATTTTTATTCACTCTATGGTGTTTGGGATAAGCTTGGGGGAAGTACTCTGCTTTCCTTTTAGCTTGGATGTGTGTGGTGTTGTGACCACCACACCTTCTATGCATCCTGAAACCTTGGGGATTGATTGGAGGAGTAGGTTTACTTTAGCTTACTCGAGGACGAGCAAAGTTTAAGCATGGGGGATTTGATCGGCACTATTTTGTAGTGCATTTCTAGGGGTTTTTACCAGGTTTGAGGTGCTATTTGGATGGATTTAGTGCACAACTGTGGATTATGGAGTTAGAGAGGAGAAGTGTGGATTTGGTGGTCTGGAGAAGCAAATTGAAGATATCCAGAGGAAGAGGAGTTGACCACTGAGGAGACGAAGAAGAACCAAGGAGAGAGTTCACACGAGAGTAGAAGAACAATGTGCTGAATTCAATTGATTCGTTCTCTTTATTCAGACGTCCAACTGGAGTGATTCCAATTCGAGGAGTTTGCTCTTGAAGTCTACTGCAAGTCCTCAAAATTTGAGCGCAATACGAGTTGTGAATCAAAAGTTATGGCGTTTTTACGGAAGTGTCGCAGGAGCTGAACCGGAGAAATCTGGCGGCGCTGAAGCTTTCGTTTTGATTCAGTTGTGAGATTTTCGTTCCTTATCTATTGCATGGATTTTATCTATTCTCTTGCTTGAATTGCTTATGATTAATATTGATAATCTCTAGCCTGCGCAACTAGGGTTTGTCGTTATTGATCTATTGCTAGATCTAGATTGTTACTGGTTGAGCATATCTATTTCAGAGTAGCAACTGCATCGTACTAGTATCTGGTTGTGCTAGTCTTATGCAGAAGAGAACTGATTTACATTCTAGGATAAAAGCTGGTTGTTTTATGCTAGAATTGTATCCAACTATATTCATATTCTTAACGCTGCTATTAAACTGAATAGTGCTAATAGTATATGGTTGTGCTATTAGTTATATTTGAAAATGAATTGGAATTTCCATTGCATGAGATATTGAATGAGTATCTAGGATCAACTTGTCATACGAATAGTGGATGTTGTTTGACTGAGCTATTTTCCCCATTACTGAAATCATCATCTTTAGTTTCTTTGCCTTTGCATGCTTAGATTTACTGAAACACACAACCCCCCCCCCCCCCCCCCCCCTTTTGGTTACTTAAGAATTGACATAGAAATTACACATAAAGATAGAATCTGTCTCCATGTGGACTCGACCCTTACTTACTTAGGACTACGGTTTAAGGTTTATTTGGATACTTTGCATAGCGGTAATTAGCATGACAAATTTGATGTTATCAATGTTAAAACCTCTAAATTTGACAATAAAATGGAAATGATTTGCTCAAAATGATTTAGAAATAATAAATGTAGAATGAAATGGGTACAAACTTCATTTTATTATAACACCAAATTGCAATTTCAATACTGAAGTATATTAAAGTATTCTATTCTATATAGTACAAAACATAGTAAAGTTTTACATAAGAGTAATAAAATGATTTTTAGCTCATATATTTTTATTAATGTTTCATTAGAAAAATATCATTAAATATAAATTTTAAAATTAGTAAACATAAACCAAAAGGAAAAAACAATTAAAATACCAAATTACTATTAATTATTTTGATTTTCTTGAACATAAAAATAACATTGCAGAAGAAATGTCAAATAAGATCATGTTATTTTCTTTTGTATTATTATTTACTTTGATGATTTGATCCTATGTATGTGTTAAGACTTAAGACATATACTGATATACATATGGAATCAATTCATTTTTCAAAACATTTTTAAATTCTATTTTTATCTATAGATATACCATTTTCTATTAATAATGTTAGGTTGTATAAAAATATAGATATAAAATCTATGTTAATTTTTTTTTTACTTTTATCCTATTTATAATCAATAGTTTTTTTTAAAGATTTAGAATCATAGTTAAAGCGGCTATTCACGATATATAATATTACATGCTCAATTTTTTTATGATGTATATGTTGCTTCAATTAATAGTTTTACCTTTTGACAAATTTATAAATTTTTTAAGATTACTTTATATAAAGTTTAGTTATTTAGTTGAAATTAAAATTAGGTACACCGATTTAGACAGTTATTTTGCATTTTAAAATATTTAGGTCCTGATTTTCTTAATTTCTAGATTTTGAATGTAAGTGACCATGCGTGTTTAACCACTTTGTCCGATATATTTTGTCATTCCACATCATTTATGTATTGAGTTTCTTTGTCAATAAGGAAAAAAAACTGCAAAAATAATAACAAATGTGAATTTAAAAAGAGATTTAATAGCCCAACATTTAATTCAAACAAAAAAAGTCATGATAAAAAAAAAAAAGACATAAGAAGTGTACAAGATTACAATGGAATATGTTTAAAACTTATGGAGAAGTTAACCCGGATTTAGTGATTTATATGTTTTGCAGGATCATATTATATAATGTTCAAAAGTGCAAACTTACTATTTATGTTGCATTGTGAATTGTGATCATTTGTCGAATAAAAAAATTAAATTATTATGAACGTAAATAATGATATAGTGTCCAATATCAATTGTTAATTAGTGTAGCTCCTATATACTAATTTTACTTTCATTATAAGGACTTAAGGAACTCTATTACACCAAAAAATGGAAATAAAAATATATTATAATTTTTAATATTGTCAAAATATACACGAGATAATTGCTAATAATAATTTATGACGACGTCTTTCGAAAAAAATCTCCATACTTTCATCTCAACATCCTTGAAGCTATAAAATTTTGTATTACTTTTAATGAAAAAAAGAATGTTAGATATAAATCTCCATTTTAGTTTTTTCATATTAAATTCATATATATCAAAAACAAACATTCTTTAATATAAAACGTGAAAATTCAACATTCTTTCTCTTATCTATTTTAGATATATTTAATTTTGAAGATTATTTCTATGCTACATTAACAATAATAATTCTTAAATTAATCTTAAAATTTTAAAATAAACAAAATAAATATTATAAATTATATCAATAAAAAATATTAATCACGTGCATAGCACGAGCATGAATATCTAGTTATAGTATATATTGATTGATGATTGATGATAAGATTGGGTGGTTGTCCCCATTAATTGCATACATTAATTATGTTTACAATTATACCTATATAATTATTATTGCAAATTAGTTAAACAATAAATAGAACATACCTTAGTGGTAATAGGGCTTATTAACAAACCCATATGTTACAAGTTCAAGTCTCCTTAGAAACATTTTCAGTTTATTTTTTTCTATTTAGGACATTTATATGATTTGGTAGTTGTCCCTATTAATTTCCTCCCTTAAATATGCGTACAATTATATATATAATTTCTTTTGTGTATTGTAACCCTAACCCTAATTTCTTCATCCTTAATTTCCCAATCTGAAACCAACGACCGTACCTGCGTCTCTATGTTCAGTTCACTCTTGAGCGCAAAAATTTCGCCGGCTTCGACGCTATTTTTTCCCGGATTAAAACAACGTTCAAATCGGGCATTTCCTTTGTCGGCTACGCAAACGCCGGGAATGCCCGACGATGATCCGTACGCCGGAGGAGGGAGATCTTGAGTTGCGGTTTCGAGCGGCGATGAAGAGTGTTGTGGGCTATGGCGAAGGCAACAAATGAGGAAAGATTGAGGGTAGAAATTTGGAAGGGGGAGACAAAGAACTAAGGGTGGTGGGGGCAACAGACGGTGTAAATATTTGTGGCGGCGGGGGTGGTGAGGATTATTAGCGCAAGGAGGAGGAGGCAGTGACAATAGACATGGAGGCGGGTGGTTGTGGGCAGTGGAGGGCTGAAGTGGTGTACTACTCACCTACAAAGAAATTAGGGGGTCGTTTAGTTGATTTGCCTTGTTACCTTCGTCGCGCCCCTCAAACCCTCCCTCTCATTGTTCTCCGGTGCCGCTGCGCCCCAAAACCCTCACCCTCGTCGCCGGTCTGGGCGCTTTGCATTCGTAGATCAGCGCCGCGAGGGACCCAATCGTGATAGCGCCGACGTTGGCTCCGCCGACTCTCGCCGTATCGCCATCACTCTCGCTGGAACGCCATCACCCTGGTTAAGAATTGCGTCGGAACTCGGCGGAACTGCCTTTGACTGAGCAGGTGGTTGGTTTCTTTCGATAATTGACTTTTACGATTGGCTCTGTTGAATTAGTATGCATACTAGAACTCAAACTACAGGTCGGGCTAAATTTCTATTTGTTTTGGCCTACGCGAAATTTAGAAAATGTGGTTTAGAATGATGCTTTTGAATTGTTATGGGTTGGCGTAGAGGAATTTGCTTCCCCATGAGCAGATAAACTCGGTGACTCATCTTTTTGAGTTGTTCAGTAGTTCTTGCAGTAATATAATTAAAGTGCACATTATTAGGCGCTCACTCATGTTTCCCCTGTGCGTGTGAATTATAGGGGCTCGTTTACAAACAAATAGTGCACCACATACCTAATTCGAGGGAACTCAGCCGCCTTACAACATGAAGTACAATAGAGTTGGCCTCCAACATGGGTCAGCCCCTTCCTACAGTTACGCCCACCGCACGAAGGGTAGTTCTAACTGTTCTCGGGATGCACCCTTTCAATCTTGACCGCGATGTTGAAGGTGATGGAATCCTACAAAACAATACAGCTTTGGCACTAATTTCTTTTTTTGGGGCGTAAGTTACAGCCTAGGTACATTCTGCATTCCCATTACCTTTTTTGGAAAATCATTTTGCTCCCTCCCAAGGTGTAGTAGCTCTAAGAGGGTGCCTTTCTTGGCAGAACTTGCAGGGACGGATGGCGATGATGTAGGCAAGCCGTTGGTACTGGCATGTTGCAAAGATGGGATAAAAAATATAGTTGAATTTAAAGCACCATATAGTTTTGGGTGGAGCTCAAGTATGTACCTCATTACATCCCTTAATTGCTTGATAGCAGAAATGTCCTGGGTATCATACAGTGTTGTAGCCGAGGTGGTGGACAAATATACGTCGCCTGCACATTTATCTAATAGCCTTAGGTTGTTTGGTATGCAAGCATATAAACTGATAATCAATTGGAAGGCTACAGTACCATTCTATTGTCGCACGTTCATGGAGGTAAAAACAACAATGTATGGGGTCTTGCCCCGCTTGCTGCACTCAAGAAAGTCATCACCTATACCACTCCACATGAACACCTTGATAGTGTTTCCCCTGTGTGTATGATAGGGGCCAAACGCAGGGTAAGTGCAACATTTGCTTGAAATATGTGATGGATGGCATGAAAAAGGGAAACATGTAAGCTTTACCTCTCGTTAATGAGGTGGCACTCGAGTAGTTGAGCGCCTGTAGGAGTAGTTTTCATCGCCCCAATATTAATAGGACACCCTACAACATCTGGCACAAATGAGGCATATCAGTCTGGAATAGGGCATGTAATTATTAAATGTCTATGCACAACATGGAGCCTAATTTGCTTGTCCAAATATAACTTGTCCCGTCTCGGTGGTTTTGGTTTGAGACACGGCATGAAAGTCAATGGATGAAGACAGTACTGTACTGAAAGGGCTCGACGCCAAACTCGAAGGACAGGATCGGACCTGAATAGCGAATCTGAGCTCAACGGTCCCCGTCATTTCATCGCTTTACTTTTCTTTTATTTAATAATTTGAAATAGTGTTTTTAAAAAGTATACAATCTCATAAGCCCGTTTACCCGAACTCGGCCTGACCTTAGCGAACCCGGCCCTGGCGTTAGGTCTATAAGTATGTGTTATTCACGTTGGTCAAATTATTCTCTTCTAACATTAAAAATATTGATTCAGTACATTATTGGGAAGCGTATTTGACACCTTGTCTATTTTATATTGTAAGATATATCATTACTTTATGAAATTTATTATGTTAAAGTATATAAAAAAGTATAGTTTTGCATGAAATGCACTAAGTCCAAGTTTCCGTTTGTAAAATATTTGAGTAATTTTTTTTGGGCTTTGTTTTTATCTGTTACAGTATTAAGGGAATATTTTTAAAGGATGGTATTATTTTACGCTATTATTAAACGTTAGCGAACCCAAGTTAAAAGCATTAGTACTTGAATTGAGTTAAGATATAGTTCGCCAAAAAGGGGAAAATCCAAAAAAAGGAAAAATGAGCATTTCTACAATTGATTATGTCCAAAAAGATACCCATGTAATAAAGGCAAGGCATTCCATTCAGAAATATATTTAATAAAAAAATATTAATTGATAAAATTAGGTTGTAAATAGTATCAATTAATTATTTTATTTATCAGTTATTAAATTAATAATATCTTATTTATTGAATTGATAATTGCTTTTTTTTTGTCATGTATATTCAAATTGTTATAGATAGGATGCGGGGGGTTAATCGAATTTTATTTTTCAGCTATAAGTGCCGAAAATCCAGCGAAGGGGGCAATTCTCAAAAGTAACCTTCTCAAATCGTTTAGCGAGGGTTAAAAAGTTCCTCTGCGAACGAATCATTGAAGCCGATGAAGGGACTTTCTGTTGTGTTTGAAAAGCTTGATCTCTTGGTGAGTTACTTTCATAAATTCCCCTTCTTTATTTGTTTCTGATTCGTGTCAATTCTGTTCAACTGTGAAATTAGAATTTGTAGAAGTTAGGGTTCTTAAAATTGCAATTTGCAGTTTGAAATATATTTGGCAAATTAGGTTCGGGGTTTTAAGAGAGGAAAGGAGAGAGGGAGACCGCCGAAGAATTGCAACAATGGAGGCTGGAGATGAAGGAATCGAGCGAGTCGTCGACTCGAAGGACTTGCAACAGCAGAGCAAAGCATTTGATAAACTCACGAATCACGTCGAAGATCGCCAATTGGATTCCACCAGAGTTCAAGAGGTTTCGCCCCGTTTAATATCCCTCCCTATTTCCACTCGTATTTCTTTGTCGAGTTGTTGTCTAAGTTTTGTTTCATCGATTTTGTTGTTATTGGAGTTGGAAAGTTTACTCGATTCGCGGATGGATTGATGGTTACTGCAACGAATTGAAAGCTGAGTTTGGCTAGAATTTTTCTTCTTCTGTTCCTAGGCTATGGCATCTATTGCTGCATCAGCAGAAGCGGATGCAAATGCTCAGAGGATGAGGTAAGGGATTGGTTGATCATATTCCACTTGTAGCTTGAACAGTTGAACTGCGTTCTTTGGACACTTTTGTTTCTACTCGTCATGATGAAATAACCTACGACATTGTTCAGTAAATTGCTTGATAAGCATTAGTAATGGAATTACAATGGTTTGTAGAATAAGGATTAAATTTGATGATTTGAGACAATATCAGTCCTTGATCAATTTGTATTGTCGATATTTGTCTAGACATATCATTTACTCTCTTCTCTTTTTTCGACCAATCCCTTTCTGCCCGTTAGTTCTCTGTGTAGCTTCTTTTTAGATTTGATTTTGAAGGACCTTGTTAGTTCTCTGTATTGGCAAATTTTCTGTCCCATTCTTGTAGTTTATTGAGGTTCAGTTTTGTCTCTGCTTTCCTCTGATTTCAGGTGAACTGCACAGTCTCAACCTCTTCTTTCCTCTAATTTCAGTTCAATTGCGCAATATCGCAGTCTTATTTCCTCTGATTTCAGTTGTATGGTGTTGCACCGCTACATTTATTTTAGTTCATCTATTCCTATACCTACAAATCTAATATAGACGTGTGGTATTTTTGTAATACCCCTCATTTTTTTTGTAAGGGCATTTTAGTAATTTTCCCAACCCTCGTTCTATATTCGTGTCGCTTTCAGAGAAGTTCGGATTTTCTGTAACATTTATGAGATCTGTAATAATTCCTTGAGTGGTATAAAATACATTCGACGTATTTTTGGGCTTAGAATATTTGTTCGGATGCAAATATATTTAACCCGGGGTTTAAATATATTTGCCCAACCTTTTCACGGGCAAAAAGACGCGAAATGGCCTTCACCGCCATCGCGGTGAATTTTCCGCCATCGCGGAAAATCTCAGGCGCCGCACGACAAACTTTTTCTTCTCCGCCGGACCTCGAAGGCCGGATCGCCGTTCTTCGTCTTCAGCCGTCCCATCTGGTCGGGGTGACACTCCTGCTTGTTTGGGCTATAAAAGGAGGGTTGAAGGGCACCCCAACTCGGAATCTCTCTCTCCCTCTCGATTCTCTTGCTCGCCAGAAGATTCAAACCTCGCCGGATTTTCGAGGAGTTGCCGGAGCTTCCGCCTTTGGTTGTAGCAGTCCCGGAGTTGTGCTTGGGAGGTGCAAGGCAGCCCTCGTCTGAGTCGTCGTCGCCGTCTTCGTGAGGAGTCGAAGCCTTCGCCGTTGGAGCCTCGTCGTGTCGTCGCCGGAGCTTGCGAGCCTCGCCGGAGTTCTGGGTCGCCGCCGTGTGCAGCCAGGAGGGGCGTGGTGCTGTGCAAGTCTCCGGGAGCGAGAACCCGAGCTCCTCGCCGCCGTCGCCGGTCTCCGCCATCGGGGTCGAGCTCGGTGCCGCTCGCGGTTTGGCTTTGATGTTCGCGGGAGGAAGAAGAATGGGGGGCCCCTTTGCCAGCTCTTGTTGGGCCGAGAAGCCCATTAGTCATTTCTGTCCAGATTTAACCCGAGTTCGATCGAGCGGTATAATTTCGACCCACTTTTATCCGTATCTCTCTTTAAAAAATTCAATTTATATTTTTATGATTTATAAATCATAAAAATTTATTGAATTTAAGTATTTGAGTTCGTCAAAATAAATTAATTGATATTAATTATTTTGTCGGTTTATACCGTTATCTGTCGGATCGTGCGTGGACTCGTAGCCTTGCTAGAGCTATCTGAAGCATAGGCCATACTCCCGGATAGGATATCAACAGTAGTCGTCTCGTCTAGATTCATCGTCGAATCTACCTAAGGCAAGTGGCGGTTCGCTCTTGCTTAATCATTCCATGTTCCGTTGATTATCAATTAATTCTGATTGTTAATTAAATTGGAGTGAACTGTTATTACGTTGGGAACAGATTACATAATAATGTGATTAAAATGTGATATTATAATAGGTTGTATATATTGCTAGAAACAACACTATTATACTTGTTAATTACCGTAAAGGCTTTGTTGTGGACTTTTAAATGTAAACTTAATGCTAAATTAGCACGAGTATTCGTAGGAACACTAATTCTTGGAGGGGATTAGTCGTTTCTTATAACTTGGTATTAGTCGGATAATTCTCTAATACTTTTAACGGTCATGACCATTGCTTCTTATCCACTCGTTAAGGTTAGGAGGTGTTAAGCACCTTGCCAGTGCAATTTGGGATGGACGTATTGTCACCTTGTGTTAATCTTCTCGTTGTCACTCGAGATCATATTAAAAGCTTAAACGTGAATATACGTTTTGTAATTAAATAAGATAAGTGCGGTTAGGCACGTAATTAATGAACCTTCGGGCGAGAAGTACAACTTGGAACCTCGTCTGGGCTTCGATTAGAGTAAGTCCTCCTTCCAAATCTGAATTCGCATTGTGCGGTGAGGTTGGTCGTGGACCCAAATGATCAAGTCGTTTTTAAAACGCTTGTATGAAATTATAACGTTCCCAAACATCCGGCATACTTTCCGATAAGACTCAATTCCTTTGGAGTCCCCTTTTTAGTGCATATCTAAATTTTAATCATTCCGTGAAAGTTTCGGGTTATATATCGTTCCTTTGGTTATTATTCGAGGAACAATGATAGTAAACAGTTACGATCACTAGAACCATTCTGCTTTCACCCTTGCATAGTCTTTCATTAGACTAACCAACCGGGTTTATTCCTTGCATGGTTGGCTGGTGTCATCCATCCTATACGGCACATCAGTGGTTGATTCCCGAAGTCAAAGTAACCAGTTGAAGAAGAAGAGGCTTGCAGTTGCAGATTTAAGTGTCGGTATTTCAAGATCGTTAAGTATTACTTTAATATGTATTTTTATAACCTAGTCATGTATTAGGTTTATTCTTAAAGTCTTCCGTTGTATTATCACTCTGTTGTAAAATCATCTCCTCGTTTGACGAGAGATCTTTTAATAAATGGTTAAGTTTCATTTAAAAATGTCTTCCGTTGTTTAATCTTTCGTTATTTAACATGTTTAATTAAGGTTAATTGTTCCGATTAAAGTCGTGGGTGACATCGGACAGCAACGTCTGAGGTCACTGGCGTGTGGCACTACCAGTATAAATCGGGGGTGTTACAATTTTAGTGCTTTGTGTTATGAGTGTTGATTATGTGTGGGTGAAGTGTCTCTGAATTCATGCCTTTTTGAATTTCCCTTTCTCTGCATTTCCTAACGTGGTGTTAAAGTACCTAAACTGTGGTGTATTTAGGATGTTTCAAGAGAAGGGGGAGCAATAAATAGTTGAAGTAACACTGACCTATGAGGAACTTTGAGCTGTTGTCCTTGACATCCTGTATGGGCACCAATTGGAGCGGATACTTGGTAAATCCTTTCGGTGAGCAGTGAAGATGCCGGACAATAGTGTTTCCCTCCAAGTGTAATACAAATGGGTCACCGTTGCGGAGGAGATACCTGGGCTTCGGCTGGGCAACGGTGAAGCTATTGATGGCGTAAACCTCTCCCACCAAAAGCTTGCCCGTGAAGCAATGGTTGATGTTCACCCTGGCCACGCAGTGAATAGCGCCTCCCTGACGCACAAGGCGAATAATGTAAGCACGACAGCCACCTAAGAGGGTGGGTGAAGTAATCAAAAGCAATTTGTTACTACCTTATGGTCAGCCAAGATGTAATTGGTGCTTATATAATGTTTTTGCAGGGTCGTGGCATCCCACCCGCGGATCACCATCGCCTTCACAGTGCGGTCCATCCCGACAGCAAGCTCAGAAAATGGGATGTACAAAGAAGCCAGAAAATCATCGATCGCCTTCATCGTCCCCTCCCGATGGTTTGTTTGGAGGAGCTGGAGATTGAGGTATTTTTGGAAGAACTTGAATCCATTTCAATCTTGGTGTCGAAAATGTGGCTCTCGTAGGGAGGCTCTAATGCAAGAATGCCTAACAGATAAGGAGGTTTACTGTACGCCGGTTACCTTTGGCTTGAATGAGGGCTGAGCTGTAATAGCCAGGATCTGCTTAAATCGTTATTGTACGTCGGTTACTTTTTTCTCTATAACATTTACGCCAGTTACCTTTGCCTTGAATATGCTCCACGTGGCCATGACTTCACAGGTTGCCTTAATCATGTTGTGTATTGTAACGACGGGCGTTGGCTTGCAAATATTGTCATTGAAATTAAAATAGCACTTAATACATATGCTTCACGTAGCCATTACTTCACAACAGGACCCCACCACTTAGCAACAAGGTAATTGGAAAATTGTTTTAGGCAAACATCAATGAGTCCGTTTCGGCCTTCGGGTGCGAAATATGTTTACCGTGCGAAGTGTGAAACGGTCGCGTTCATTCGCGTTCATAAATTGACACCACATGTTCAGTATATGGGCGGTAATGTTCATTATCTAGGGGGTAATATTCAAGGAACGATACTATTAGAAAAAGGAGGGGGGAAGAGTGAATAGTGACACTGTGGCATAACCGTAAATACGGTAAACTTTTCTTTTTTTTCGATCAATAATTTTTTTTTTTATTTATTGTCTCTGATCATTTTGGAATAGACAATTATTGACGTTCACATATAAGTACTACATGTTCATTTTATGTGCCGTAAAAGTTCACATATAACATGATCATGTTCCAACACATGTCTTTGAACATTCAGTGCTTATTTGTAAACGTGAATGTACAAATAAATGAACATTTAGTGCTTATTTGTGAACCTTCTATATAGGCTATTCCAGAATGATTAGGGAACGAAAACGAAACAAATAACAATTTGTTGACAAAAAAAATGTACGACTGAGATCGCTTCGCATTTCGCACGAGAATGGCATTTCGCACGGGAACCCAAATCAACATCAATGGCATATGCATTTAGTACCAAGCCTATCCCCACCTATTTTTTCAATCTTTTCTCTAAGGACAAAATTATAGTATATACTAGAAATCAGAGCCCCGTGCTACGCACGGGACCATTTGTTACTTTTGTTGAGGACGTATTGATCTAGTGCTTGGGTGTGAGGTGAAGCATTGTCATTAGGGGGTATGTAGAACGACCTAAACTAATGTATTGTTGAGTTTATGGTGGGGATTTGCTTGTTTTTGCAATCGAATGTTTAAAGTTTGGTTGTAGGCGTAGTGGTATGATGCTTGATTATATGTATTTGGTTTGAGAGACTAAAAGGCGTTGTCTTGGGTCAAACTTTGCGTGTATTAAAATTTCCATGTTTGGGACAACGGGAGAAGTTGTATGCCTGATACCTAAAATTGGATTGCTATGCAACAATGCATTCTGTTGAATGAGCAGCCCCTCAGCGTGAGAGCTTACAAATGAAGCAATTGAGGAGTCTACGATGCCCCAAACCTGTGACAATAGAAGCTCATCTGGTAAGCCTAGTGGATTTATTCTGCTAAAGCTATTTAAATGTTTGAGCCCCTAAATATTCTCAAAGCGCATATTTGTATAAAACATTGCATGCACGTACCTCATGTTTGCCGGATTGGTTGATATGCGTTCCATGCTATCCAATGGTGACCAATGTGTTGTATCATACGATGCTAGACCTAGGACATGAGTAAATATATCTGAGCCACCTATGGTGAAAGCGTGATATTATGGTAGATATAGTGCGCATCAAGTATGTGTTGTGTAACATTATAATCACATGTGATGATCATTTACGCCAGGTTTATAGAGTTTAGTGGGTCCAGACGTATTTTACGTAATGGGTTGTAGTACTTACATTCATTTCGTTGGCCAAGTGATTGAATGCCTCTTTGAAAACTATATTTCGTGTGTAGTTAGTTGGCTCTTTTCCCGTTGGTAGTAACAGAACACTGAGTCCTTGTGGGTGTGTAACTCGAGAGACTGCCACATAGAGCTGGCCGTGACAGAAAACTGGCCTTGGTAAATACAACCCCACATGCTTGAGTGATTGCCCCTGGCTTTTATTGATAGTCATAGCATAGCAAGCTTTTAGTGGGAATTGACGACGTTTCGTGACGAATGGCCATTTAGATTGAGTGGCGTTTAGTGTTATCCTAGGAATTAGGACTTTGTTTCCTATGCACGTGCTAGTAATAATCTCAGCCTCAACTACCCACTCCCCTAAATGTGTAATGATGAGACGGGTGCCGTTGCACAGTCCTTGTGAAGGGTTTACATTTCTTAGAAGCATCACCGGCAACCCTTCCTTCAATTCAAGTGCGTGGGGTGGGATTCCTGTAATTTAGTGTCCATGTTATTTTCGTTAGTTGATGAGTTTACAACTGATTAGGCATAGTGTATGGAAAGGTAAGGGAATTGTACCAGGGAAATCTTGGTTGTTCAAGAATTCGGGTGGGTACAAATGCTCTTGTTCAGCCACATCGGTAGATGCCTTGCAAACTTCATCAGCGCTTTTGTATGTCCTCATTTGCCCGTGTAGACGGTTGAACATGTAGCGGTTTATCTGATCGGAATCTTCATTTAAAGGGGTTAGAATAGCTCTGTCTTGGAGGTATGACGGATTGGTTTCGTTTGCCATGAAATCTGGAAAGACTTTGGCAATTAGCTGCACAATCGGATCTGTCCCTGGTCCGATTATGAACTCTTGTGGGATCTTAGTCCATGTTTCTTCCTCTTCATTGTCTAGCGCGATTGCTTCAGCATTTCCATCTCCGATCTTTTGAATCCATTTGTTGAATTGTTGCTTTTGGATGTCAATCTCCCCATTGGCTTGCTGGTCATTCACCCTCATGCTCCTTTTTAACGTGAGAACCTGACAATGACTCCAAATAGGTGAGTTGCTGATGCAAGCCTGAACGATGTCTTGTCGTTTCCCTTTTGTAATTACTGGTAATATTTGCCTGAAATCTCCGCCCAGTAGTACTGTTATACCGCCAAACAGCTTGTGCTTGTTGTTGCCATGTTTGATGCTTTGGATGTCTTGCAATGTTCTGTTCAATGCCTCGAATGCATTTCTATGAGTCATTGGAGCCTCATCCCAAATAATCAGCTTGACTTCATGCATCAGGTGTGCTAACTGAGTGTTTTGTTTAATACCACATGTGCTATTAGCAACTCGATGGGGATTAGAAACCTGCTGTGGGCTGTCCGGCCGCCTGGTAATATAAGGGAAGCAATACATGTGCGAAGAAAAGTTGTTAGATGTGAGCGTAATGGAATGTGCGATGTATCTTGTTTTGGGCATGAAGGCAGTAGTGAGTACGTACTTGACGATGCGACGGCAAGAACGATGTTCCCTTGTGATCTTATGTGGGCCATTATTGTCTTGTAGAGATAAGTTTTCCCTGTTCCGCCCGCCCCATAAATGAAGAAGAACTCTCCGGTTTGCTTATTCACTGCATTCATTACCTTCTCGTAGATTGCTCGTTGGTCCGCATTCAATGAATCGAACATGGCCGCGTGTAACTCTCCCATTTTCTTTGCATTGTAGGAGAGTTCCTCCCTTATAAGGCGATTGTCCATTGCTGTGAGAAGTTGTTTATCTGGCATAGGTATTCCCGGGTAGTCAGCTAATGTTTTCCCATTTTTTGCAAGGAGCTCTTCAATGTCAAGCAAGCAGTAGTTTTTTAGCTGGTTTTCATTGAGCTCTAAGGCCGGGAATTTGAAGTCTCTTCTTTTTCGGTATAGTATGTCTTCTGATAAAGCAACCCAATTGTTGTCCCACAGTTTCCCCGAATCGGTCACTTTATAAAAAATCAAGATCGTGACAAACAAATCTCGCAGTTGCACCCCTGTCTTCTGATAAAGCAACCCAATTGCTGTCCCACAGCTAATGGTGTCTTAAGAAGCGCAATATGGTATTGCTAAGAGGGAGAAGTGACAACGTAAACTAATAGAAAATTATAAAAGGGTCACTTCACTTCCTCTGCAACCCCAAACTCCGAACCTAACCCTGAACTTCTCCAGGCACGTGCTAGTATTGCTAAGATGCTTACAGGACAATATGCTCATTCAACACAGTTTTTGGACGCAATAAATTTAACTGTATGTATTTACCGATAAACACAATCTTATCATTGAAAAAGCAAGTCAAAGAAATATATGTCCAGGTAAAACCACCAATACTTCAGGTCTTATGTTTTGTCGAGGTTGAAATATAAAAACATGCTTACTTCAAACCACAAGTTTGAAATTCTAGATCATTCGGTCGTTGCATGCTCCCCGCTCGCTACGGAATCATCGTCACTACCCGATTCATCGTCAGATGATGAAACGACAACTTTCCTTTTTTTTGACAGGGTCTTGTTTGGGGTTTTGATAATAGGTGTGACCTCATTTGCGCCATCATGCCTGACGTAGAAAGAGGAAAAGCATGAATGTACGTTTTAATACCAAACGGCATGCCTAGATTCAATAAAAATGATCCTCACTTGTCTTTCTCCTCTAATCCATCAACATCAACAACGCGGTCTCCTACAAGCTGCTTTTCAGCATCTACGATAAGTGGCGTAGTCGGCAACCCACTTTCACCCTCTTTTTCCTGCATGGTGTGTTGTTTTTGTATAAGAAATTGTATTTTTTTTGGAATTAGAATTAAGAAGTATAACATCAAATGAATCTTGGTTCAATGCCCACCTTAAGAACAGGGCGACTACTGACAATCCGTGACACAGTGAATTTTTCGCTGTCGTTAGAAGCGGCGAAGTATGTATGCGTTTTGAGCTCAAACACATGGTATGTGTTAGCTAACTGCTTGATCTCTTGCGGGAGCACACATTCTTCTGGGTTGTCCTGCACAAGCCAAAGGGCCAAATTTAGTAGCTACATAAAACAAACTTTCATCCGCATTTTGTGTGAGGTTCCATTGTAAACTTACAGACACTTCTTTTAGCAGGGTCGCAACTTTCTTCTTAAGCAAGGTTTCAGCAAGGTCATCGAACACAGTTACTGGAAGGGTTGCTATGTGATCTGAAACTTCAAGATTTAGTCTGTACCTGCACGGAATTAGATGCTCACTCAATTATGCTTTGTGGATATGGATTTGGGCGGTTTAATGACAGATCAAAGGCGCACCACATACCTCACCAGAGGGAACTCCGCCGTCTTACAACATGAAGCACAATAGAACTGGCCTCCAATAAGGGTCAACCCCTTCCTACAGTTACGCCCACCGCACGAAAGATAGTTCCAACTGTTCTCGGGAAGTACCCTTTCAATCTTAGCCTCAATGTGGAATGTGATGGAGTCCTACAAAACAACAAAACCTTGTCACTGGGTGTTTCTTTTTATGAGCATAAGTTGAAGCCTGATTAGATTCCATATTATAGATACCTTCCTGGGAAAAGCCTTCTGCTCCCTTCCTAGAAGTAGTAGCTCTAAGCGGGTTCCTTGTCTAGCAGAAATTGTAGGGAGGGGGGGCAATGTCGTAGGCAGGCCGGCGATACTGGGATGTCGCATACGGTGGGTTAGAAACATATTTATAAATGCATGAGCATATAGCTATACGTGTCGTCCAAATATGTACCTCATTTCATGCCTTAATTGCTTGATAGCAGGTATGTCCTCCGTGTCATACAGCGTCGTGGCCGAGGTGGTGGACAAATAGACATCACCTGCGCATGCATCAATCAAATGGCTTAAAGTTGTTTGGTGTGTAGGCTTCAAAAATGACAATAATTGAAAAAAGGTTAGAGTACCATTCCAATGTTGCACGTTCATGGAGGCCAAAGCAACTATGAATGGGGTCTTGGCCCGCTTGTTGCGCTGAAGGAAGTCTTCGCCTATGCTGCCCCACATGGAGACCTTGATCATGTTTCCCATGTGCGTATCACAAGAGGCCAAACACAGGGTAAGTGAAACATATGCGCGATGTATATGGCGGATGGCATGAAGAGCGACATGTAAATTGTACCTTTCGTTCATGAGGTGGAACTCCAGTAGTTGAGCACCTGTAGGAGTGGTTCGCATGGTCCCAATATTAATAGGGCAACCTACAACATCTGGCAGAAAGGAGAAACATTAGCGGATAGGTAATTAACATTGTATTACTAAACCTAATGACATTACATTCAGAAGGCATGGAATAAGTCAATGTCTACGCAAAGAATGGAATATAATTAAAAATATTTCACTTTTGTATGCGCACCACAATGGAAATATAAAATGCGGTGAGGACCTGTTTGTTTTGGATGGGAAAAAACAAAGTTGAATATCGATGTAGTACATCCTGTTTCTTATATTAGATAATATAAACTAAGTTCCATAATACATTTATTCTATAATTTTTATTGGTGATTAGTATACTAATAAATTTATATTATTAAATGATTACAATACAATTAAATTATTCATTGTATTATATACATTTATATACATATGTTTACATCTCAAAGTTGGATATCGATATAGTACATCCCTTTTCTTATATTAGACAATATAAACTAAGTTCCATAACACATTTATTCTATAATTATTATTGGTGATTAGTATATTAATAAATTTTAAATTTATATTATTATATGATTACAATACAACTAAATTATTCATTATATTATATATATTCATATACATATCTTTAGACAATTTTAAATTTATAGAAAAATATACAGCTACATAAACACAAACTACGTAAGAGAAAAGAAATTATGACTTTTTTTTTAGTTCCATATGTGTTTTATTAAGTTAATCAAAAGTGTAATATTTTCTATTTGGTTTAGTTTTCCTCTTCATTAATTTTGCAAGTTCGAAAGTGTAATATTTTTCTATTTGGTTTAAATTTCTAGGCGGACATAGGTTTTTTTTCTATCTATATAAGTATATATATATATTAAAGTAAAGGAATTTAAAGCCACCATATTGATTTTGGCCCCACAAATCCTATGTGTCAATTTGTGATTAATTCACCTTTTTTATTAACAATTCTATTCAATTTAAATCACAACATCTAATCACAATTAACTTTAAATATTTAAAATTTTAAATCACAATATATAATCACAACTAACTTAAAAAGTATAAAAACTATATACAATTTTCTTATAAAATTTGATTTCTACAAATTACACATACAATAAGCTTATAATATATGTTAAAATAATATATGATAGATTTTCTACTAAACTTATATATAAAATACGTCTTATATTCATTTATGTAATTAGTAATATTATTTTCATGTGTTTGCATATATAATTTGACATACAATATATACAATTTTCAACTCATAGTACATGTACTTTTGTAATCAAGCCCACTATATTATATTATTACACATACAAATTTTATGATCCATTTAGAGTAAAATGACCCGAATAAATTTTATGGCCCATCAATATATATTAAAGTTATTGAATTTCGAGTCACCAAAATGCTTTTGGCCCTACAAATCATACGTGTCATTTTGTTATTAATCCACTTTGTTTTAACATTATATTTCAATTTAAATCACAATATATAATCACACCTAACTTCAAACATATAAAAACTATATACAACTTTGTTGAATGCTTATATACGTTTCTTATAAATTTTGATTTCTACAAATTGTAAAAAATAAGTTTATATATGTCAAACTAATATATGATAGAATTCCTACTAAACTTATATATAAAATACATCTTATATTCATTTATGTAATTAGTAATATTATTTTTATGACTGCATATAATTTATGGGCCAAATCATACAATATATACAATTTTCAATTCACATTACATGTGCTTTGAAATTTACAAGCAAATATATCTTAACAAAATTAATTTATATAATCTTGAGATTTTCTTCTAAACCTTTCAATTTTAACAACTCATCTTAACAACAATTATATCATATCAGATTTTTAACAAATTTGGTATATTGTACTTTCTCATTTAACAAATTTTATTGGATTATAATTTTCTATAAAAAATACATGGTCTCCATTTTTTTATTTTACAATGTTTCTTTGGGCTTATTACTTATCATTTTACTAAATATAATTTCAGTTTTAAAAAATTAAATTGAGTTTGTTAATCACCAAGAAAATATTCACTAACAAACCGTGAAATATCAAGTAAAAATTACCAAGAAAATTTTGTTAAATCAAACAAAAAGTTTAACTAAAAAATCCAGGTAAATATTTGCCGTAACAAACTTTCAATTTCATATGATTATATATATTATCAAAAGTAAATTAAAATGTAGTATGTATACAAATTTTAAAAGTATTTAAATTTGAGATAACTTTTCACCTACATAAATCAGCCACTACTAATTAATTAATTATTCAAATAAATTTTTAATTATCGTTTTCTAAAAGTAAGGATATAAATTAAAATCAAAATTTTAAAACTTTAGATGGGTCCATTACATAATTAGAAAAAACTAAAAAAATGTGATTTATCTGGATGATTTGTAATGATTTTTTTATATATTTTTTTGAATTATTTCATATATTTCTTTTAACAAAAAGTTAAAATATCAAAGATATCATTATACCAAATCCTTTTTAAAAATAGAATATCCTTAATAAACTAAATTCTAAATTCTAAATTACACTCCCTCTTAACTACTGAAAAAAAAGGAAATCCTGAATAATTTGCACGAGGCTATAAATTTTGTGCCTTCATCTCTCAATACTACGCCTATGCTCATTCAAGATATGTAATTTCTTTCATTTTGTACCTAAATTGCTAACCATCATTTTTTTTGCATTATTAAATTCTTTAATTTTTTAATTGTTTCATTATTAATTTTATTTGTGTTATAATATATCTTGTGACCATTACCTTAAAATCATGTGAATCAATCCTATTATTTAAGCAACGTAAAAGTGATGACCATTTTACAAGAGAAAGTAATATTTTTCGTCTCCATTCATCGAACGTAGGTCATTGAAATTTGCATCTCATTTTTAAGTCATTCATGTTCACGATTTTGTGAATATTATTTTTTCTTTAAAATTTGTTATATTATAATTCAAACATGAGTTATCCATATTATGAATATTTTTGGCTTCTTATTCAAAAGATATAATTACTAATCTAATAGCTTTTGTCAATGAACCACACATTAATTATTTATTTGAAATCTATTTAAATTGTTTTAAAGACCATCTATTATATATCACACGTATAAATAATTTGTAAATCGAGAATAGTTTTATCGAGATTTTTAGATTAATAATCATTATAATATTTCTATATTAACTATTCTCTAAATGAGAACATATATTCCTATATATCATAGCATATTATTTCCAATGATCCAGCGATAATTATATTTTACTAAAAAATACTTTGATATAACAATAATTTAATTCAATCACAATTTTTTTTTTTCTCAAATTACATTACCCGTACCAGGTACGGATTCTACACTAGTAATTCTTAGAAATTCAGCCCTAGGGTTTTTTTAAACACAAATTGCACATCTAACGTTTCTCTCCTCCTTCGGTGACAGATGAGCAGCCCAGATCCCAGGCTCCACCAGACCACCACTCACCCCTATCCCCAATTCCTTCTACATCCATTCGGCCCTATTCTCGCCGTTCCTGGAACTGGACAGACAGGAGGAGCTAAGTGAGCGGAGGGGGCTGACATCGCCGGATCTGGCGGCGCCTGCCATCAAGCTAGCGATCGGCCACTGTGTATTGTCCTTTATGTTGGTGTTCTGCGCCGCCACGCTTGGGGCTTCCACTTCTGTCATTGCCGGCGCGGTCGGAGTCAAAGGCCCGATTACTCTCCTCATCACCACCTCCCTTGTCGCCACGCTTGTCCTCATCTTTAGTGCCGTCGGAGAAATCCTCGGCGGCGCGAGCTTTAACCCCACCGACACCGCCGCCTTCTACGCTGCTGGCTTCCTTGAAGGTTCTTCACTTTCAATCTCTCTTTCCTTCGAAACTGACTATTCTCTATGTACGTCTTAGCTTTCAAGTTTATTCTTTATGTTTGGCAGTATCTTCAATCTCTAGTTCACGTAATATCGTATCGCAGATGGGGGAATTGCTATTCTTAGTACGCAAATCTGTGTGGAATTTAATAGCCATTTTGTTGAAATTTGATTTCTTTTTAGTGCCTGATCTGTGGAGGTGTCGTGGAGAATTACAGCTAGGGTTTATGTTTGACAATTGTCTCTGTCTTCGGTGTTGAACGTAGTATGCGTTCGCTGATCAGTGTCTCATGTGGTTTATTCTGGATTATTTCTAAAGCCTGAAATTACTTTACATGTTGGTATGAAGTTAATTTAGCACCAGTTGCTACAATGATTTTATGGGAGGTTGTTGATAAGCAGAATCTTGGAGGAGAAATCTGTTAGGTCACCACCATCTCAGGCACTTGCTAACTGTGTTATTGCAGAATATAGTGGGTGTTTATTATTTGGACTATGCTATAGCTGCTATTGTTTTTATTTAGGAAATGGTTTTGTTAAAGTTGGAGTTTGGGTATAGTTTCGTATATAGATAGATTATTCCTACAGTATATTTTAATAAAGTTGTGTATAATTTTTTGGGTGTAGTTAAGGATAATATGGAGCAGAGTATAATTGAAGCATGACTGACCTATAAGGAATTTGGAACCGTTGAACTCGATGTCTTGAACCGGGACCAGCTGGAGTGGATACCTATCGAAGCATTCTGGGGGACAGTCAAGACGCCTCACAACAGTGTTGCCTTCGAGTTGGATCACGAACGGGTCACCGTTGCGGAGCCGATAAGAAGGTTTCGGCGGTGCAACGGTGAACCGGCTAATGGCGTTGACCTCTCCCACCAAGAGTTTGTCGGCGAAACAGTGGCTAATGTTGGCCCTCGCTACGCAGTGGATCATGCCTCCCTGTGACAAATGGCCAAAAAGGTTAGTCGTTAAGGCATTTTAAAAGTGGGGGTGGCCCTAGGTGCATTTTTTTAATTACCGTATGGTCGGTTAGGATGTAGTCTGTGCTTATATAATGTTTTTTCAAGGTGATGGCATCCCACTTGCGGATCACCATTACCTTCACGGTGCAGTCCATGCCCAGGGCCAGATCAGAAAAGGGGGTGTACGACGGTAACGACGCCTCTAGGAAATCATCGATGGCCTTTAACATGCCCTTCTGCGGTGGGTTCTTGGAGGAGCTCGAGGTGTGCATTTTTTTTGAGGAGGAAGATGATGCCATTTTTTAGTGTATCTGGCGCAATGCAGCTGGAAAACGGGCTCTAATGCAAAGTCACCCACATTATAGGGAGGTTGCCAGGTAGAGAATTGTAACGTGGGCTATAATGTATGAGAGCTGTGGATTGAAACATTAATGGGATTTAATTGTACCATTTTATTTGCTAACGGCTGAATTGGGTAACAATTGTGGTTTGTAACAGCTGCCATTTATTTGTACCATTTATTGTGTTAATGACGGAATTGGAACGTGGGCTTTAATTTGTTAACGGTTGCATTGGTGCCAGATTTAATTTTTTTGGAACGTTTGCCTTGTTAATGTGGGCTTTCATTTAGTACCATTTAATTTGTAAACGGCTGAATTGGAACGTGGGCTTTAATTTGTTAACGGTTGCATTGGTGCCAGATTTTGGCCACTATGAATTAGCAGGAATAAATGCAAGTCTCCAATCTTTTTCAGCAGGACAACTTTATATTATTGATTGATTGATGATGATTTTAAGTACTATTTCAAAAAAGTAAAACAAGTTATAAGGAGAAGCCTATTTTATCATCTTATATTATTTATCTAAACATATAAAGTAGAGTTTATGGGTAATGAATGTCTCATTTACTTGGCCTTGAAATTAAAAAAATCAAATTAGTAAAACTTAATACTTTGCTCTTACTAGCATTTTTATTAACTTGATTTAAAAACGGAATTTACTATTTATTGTTTTTGCTAAAAATAATATATATATATATCTCTTTTTTTCCCACAAAATCACGATCAACTTCATGATTGAATGGTTAAAACTTTAGTGAAAATATTTATGATACAAATGGTTGTGAGTTCAAATTTTATTGATTTTAATATTTTATAAACAAAAATTTACTACTTTGATCTTACAAGGATTTTTATTAACTTACTTTTAAACGGTTCTTTTCAAGCTCTCAATATTTCAAAATACACAATTTCTTTAAAATTTTAATCATTGTCATCGAATTAGTCAATCTAAATCTCAAACTATTAAAACCAATTTATTCCTTTAAACTAGAATGGTTCTGTTAATTTGATCGCTAAAAAATCGTCTCTTATCAAGCCCTTTACAATTTTGAATTACATCAAATACTCATTAATACATCAAAATTACTATCAAATTATAAACAAAATTAGATCAAGTATAATTATCGATAGTTCAATACTTAAACTTGCAACAACCTAAGACAAAATCCCAAAGCACTTTTCATTTTTCTTCAATAAAAATCTTGAATACAAAAATCACAAGATCATACAAAGGTTAACATTACCTCATTTAAAATAAATATCTATCATTATATGTTTCCAATAATTTAATTCATTTTTATTTTTCTATATTGTTGATTATGAATTTATCCAAAATATGTATTAAGCTCTTTCAACAAAAAATAGCACAAGAATTCTGTTTCATGAATTGGCACTTCGGAGTTAACCCGCCATGCTAGCCACCATGGTTAGTTGACAACTACATACATTTGTCTCTAACAACAATGTAAGTATATTCTTACATAGTACTTCTATATGCATACAGAGGAACGCTCCGGTAAAACGGGAGTTATGATAAAACGGAAGTATTAATCTAGAGCGTTGGATGAATGATGATTGATGGATGGATGATTGGGCCTTACAATAGATATGATAGGGGTGTAACCACCAAATCTATTCAAATAAGGCAATTAATTAATTTTTTAATTAACAAAAGATAATTGTTGGGCCTGGATTCTCCAGAGAAGATGGGTCAAATCGGTCGAGCCCAAGCCCATTGCCAATCGGAAGATCGAAGAAGAAAGCCCAGAGGATCCGACGAGACGTCTCTGGTCGAATGCCTTCCGACAGGATCGCGAGGATCTCGCCAAGCATTAAATGCCAGATCACGCAACGGCCACTGCCTTCAAACCACCATAAACGCAGAGATTTAATGGCGCAATCTTCACCATCACTCCGAGCATTGAAGATGGAATATTCGGCCGAAGCATAAACGGTCACAAGAGTAAAAGACTTACCATATCAGGATGACGAGGAAGATAAGAAGAAGCCTACACAATTACACACAGGACAAGCGTTCGGAAAAAAAAACAACTCACTAGAATAGCACTCTCGCTCTCGACCTAGCTCTCTAATGGCTGCTTACGCTAGATCCCTGCCGGTCGCCACTCACAAGTCGCCGGTCGAGTCCCACTCGATCTCTGGTTTTATTACGATAAGTTGTATCACGATTCAGTCTGATTCACACGACATCTAATAAGATCATCACACTATTATACATTTATTCTGTGTTTATCTATTTTTGGCTTGGTTTGGATTGTTTTCTATCACCCGATCGACTAGTTATCCCGTCTAAGGCGATTTAGGTCATCCGATCTTTTCGCCCCAAAACAATTTGGAACCCACCGTGGGGCAACTTGCCGATCACCCTTCCGAAACCTTCCAACCATGACTATTGACCCTCCTACTGACAATCAAGAACTACGTCTCGAAGACGAAACCCAAACTACAGAAAACCCAACCGAAAATCCTACCCCAACCCAGTTCCAAGAACTCTCTCAAAAAATGGCCGCCCTTCAAGAGGAACTAGCCCAGCAACGTCAGAAAACCGAAGCCCTAGCCGCTTTGTCAACCCAATCCGAAGCCGAGATTGCGCAACTAACACGTGAGAATGAGTCTCTTAAGTCGCAGGTACAATCAGTGGCTTTAGGATCTAGGAACGCGCCCATCCACGGCGGCATCCGAATACGCCTCGACATGGACAGTATCGAACCAACGCCTCCAAGCATACGACGTCCCGGACACATTGAGGGTACGTCTCAAACTCCTTTCGCTAGTCCATTTTTGACTAACCATGTCACCTTTTCTACACCGATCGGGTCTGCCGGGGCCCGAATCGACGAAACACAGGTTGCCAATCCGCCAGATGTCATGGCTCTTTTCCAGCAAACGCTCAATCGACACATGAAGACGATCGACGATCGCTTCAACAGGCTCCCAGGAGTCCCGCAACCGATCGAGAGAGAAGCGTTCGGCGGATTCGAAGAATCCCCGTTCGTCGAAGAAATCGCAAGGGTCGAGATCCCCAAGAAGTTCCATCTCCCCAACATGGCGACATTCGACGGCACCACCGATCCAGATGACCATATCTCTCTCTATAAACAAAAACTAATGGCTGCATCTGTTTCAAGCGGCTGTCATGTGCAAAATCTTTGGCACGACCCTCGCGGGCCCCGCACTAACTTGGTTTATGCGTTTGCCTCAGGGAACGATCGCATCATTCGCAGATCTGGTTAACTCTTTTAAGAGTCAGTTCGCCAGTAGTCGGAAGCATGAGAAACAATCGAGTGACCTCTACCGAGTCACACAAAGGTACAATGAACCTCTCCGGAATTATCACAACAGGTACAACAAAGAGAAAGTGGGAATCCCCCACTATGACATCACAACGTCTATCGAAGCCTTCCGACAAGGCTTGGTCAAAGATAGCAATCTCTACGACGAAATTACCAAGTACCCGTGCAAAAGTTTTGAAGATGTTCAGGCCAAAACTATGGCCGAGGTAAGACTGGAAGAGGACCGTGAGTCGCGTAAAGCCTCCCGCGGACCCGATCCATCCGATCGTAAACATTCCTCCGATAACCGTCGAGACAGACGTCCACATCCCTATTCTCGTAATCGAAACGAACCAAATTAGGTAAATGCTTTCCAAGACAGGTCACAGGAATGGAGAGACGGCTTTGCGTTGCCTCCTAGGGTCCAGTCTTATAACTTCAATGTTTCTGTGTCGGAGCTCGTCAAGAGTTTCGACAAGTATGGAAAAGACATAAGATGGCCCTGAAAGAGCGATCGACCGGACGTCAAGAAGGACATGAGTCGATGGTGCGAATTCCACGACGACCACGGTCATTCGACCGACGAGTGCATCGCCCTGCGAAAGGAGGTCGCTAGGCTGCTCTCACAGGGGCTCCTACGCGACATCATCTCGGAACGGGCAAAAGCCACCATGGAACGCCGAGATCAGGTAAAACAGAACAAACCCCCATCTCATGTCCATACAAAAGTTGTTAATACCATTTCAGGTGGGTCCGACATATGTGGGAACACATACTCCGCAGCCAAGCGACACGCCAAGGAAAGCAAAGGCGACAAGCCCGAGGCATCGGAACTCAAACCAAGGAGGGCATCTAACCTTCCGACGGTCACATTCGACGAGTCCGACTCCGACGGGTCGGAAAGCCACCATGACGGACTGGTAATCTCTTTGTCCATTGGTAATTGCTTAATACGGAGAGTACTAATCGATACAGGGAGTTCGACAAACCTCTTGACCCTCGATGCTCTCAAAGAAATTGGTCTGACCGAGAACGACCTAATCAAGAAGTCGACCCCACTGGTTGGGTTCAGTGGTGAGGTTAAACACACGACTGGTGAAATCATTCTGACCACATACGCTGGAGGAATCAACCAACAGGTCATCAAGTTCCCTACTGAATGAGGGGTCCAAGAGATCAGAGAAGATCAAAGGACCGTAAATGAATGCT
Organism: Rheum nobile; assembly: GCA_027886185.1. Classification (NCBI taxonomy): domain Eukaryota; kingdom Viridiplantae; phylum Streptophyta; class Magnoliopsida; order Caryophyllales; family Polygonaceae; genus Rheum; species Rheum nobile. The sequence continues at coordinate 965,149 of WOAB01000326.1, read as the reverse complement.
ACGTCGCTTCCATGAAGAATGCAGTCGAACACAAGACCGCATAGCAATCACAAAACGGCGAAGGACCTAGTCGATACGTCGAACCAGAAATGGAAAAACTCGACGAGATCGCACTAGATCCTTCAAAGCCAAACCAAACGGTAAGGGTCGGGTCAGACTTGGACGACTCGACCAGACGACAACTCCTTGACTTCCTCAGGGTCAATGCCGACTGTTTCGCATGGTCGCATGAGGATATGATCGGAATATCTCCAAACGTTATTACTCATAAATTAAATGTAGACCCATCTCATCCCCCTGTCAAGCAAAAACGCAGGAAGTTCGCCCCCGAGCGGAACAAAATAGTCGACGAAGAAGTCAAAAGCTTACTGGAAACAGGAAAAATCAGAGAAGTCCACTATCCCGAATGGCTAGCCAACGTGGTCGTAGTCCAGAAGAAGAACGACAAGTGGAGAGTCTGCATCGACTTCACAGACCTCAACAAGGCTTGTCCCAAGGACTCGTTTCCTCTACCCCATATCGACGCCATGGTCGACGCCACGGCAGGGCACGAAATGCTCACTTTCATGGACGCTTTCAACGGCTACAATCAGATCCTCATGGATCCCGACGATCAAGAAAAGACAGCGTTCATCACCAGTCAAGGTATCTATTATTACAAAGTAATGCCCTTTGGTCTAAAAAATGCAGGGGCTACGTATCAACGACTAGTCAACAAAATGTTCAAAGACCAAATAGGAGACACGATGGAAGTCTACATAGACGACATGTTGGTCAAATCCAAAAAGAAAGAAGATCACATAGACCACCTACGCGACAGCTTTGAGGTGCTCAAAAGGTACAACATGAAACTAAACCCTACTAAATGCTCCTTTGGAGTGTCGTCAGGGAAGTTCTTAGGTTACATGGTGACACAAAGAGGAGTAGGAGCCAACCCAGAACAGATCAAGGCTCTCATCAACCTCCGATCCCCCCGATGTGTCAAAGACGTACAGAACCTCACAGGTCGGATAGCAGCTCTGAACAGATTCATCTCCAAATCATCCGACAAGTACAAACCCTTCCACGACGCACTCAAGAAGAACAAATCCTTTCAATGGACGGAAGAACACGAAACAACATTTCAGAACCTCAAAGAATACCTGGCCAGTCCCATGTTACTGACCAAACCTAAAGGCGACGAGCCCTTATTTCTTTATCTTGCAGTGTCAGAGTCGGCCGTAAATGCTGTACTGGTCAGAGAGGAAGACGGCAAACGGTCGCCAATATACTACGTCAGTCGGATGCTATTACCAGCCGAAACGAGGTATTCGTCACTTGAAAAGCTTGTACTATCATTGGTAATGGCTTCGAACAAACTCAAACCATATTTTGAATCCCATACTATTACTTTTCGCACTAATCATCCCATGAGAGCTATCATGAGGAAACCTGAGTTCACAGGACGAATGACCAAATGGGCCATACACCTCAGTGGTTACGACATCGAGTATTAGCCTAGGACAGCGATCAAGTCGCAAGCCTTAGCCGACTTTATGGCTGATTTCAGTCCGATCCTAGAGCAAGAAGCCGCAAAAGAAGTGACACAACTACTCACGACAGACGAGACAGGTACATGGGAGCTCCACACAGATGGGGCGTCGAACGCCAGAGGATCGGGGCTTGGGTCGTACTGAAATCGCCACAGGGGGACAAGATAGATCAAGCTGTCAGATGTGAGTGGGATGCGACCAACAACGAAGCTGAATACGAAACACTCATATTCGGACTCATCCTGGCTCGCGACCTAGGGGTCCGAGAGATCGAAGTCATTTGCGATTCCTTGCTGGTCGTAAACCAAATACAGGGGTCGTATAGTGCCAAAGATACCAGAATGATAGCCTACCTGGAGGTAGCCAAGAAACTGATCGGACAATTCCAGACATTCAACATCCGACAAGTGCCCAGGGATCTTAACTCCCAAGCTGACGCACTCGCCAATCTAGGATCCGTCCTAGACCCGAAAGAGTTTCCACACATACCATTGGCCCACATCATGATGCCAGCCGTCCCAAGGACATCCGTCGAGTTAACAACACCACTCGAAGAACTCGTCACTATGGAAATAGGCGACCGACCAGAAGAAGACATCATTGACACCAATAACGACTGGACGCTACCTTACATCAGGTGGTTAAAAGACGGCATTGTACCCGACGACAAGATAGAAGCAAAAAGGCTCAAGGTACAAGCACTCTCTTACGATATCATTGACAATATCTTGTACAAAAGATCTGTTACAGGGCTACTCCTACGATGCCTTAAGACTCCAGAAGTCGGACGTATCTTACAATCATTACATGAAGGAGAGTGTGGCAACCACACCGGCGGACGAAGCCTCTCAGGAAAAGCCCTCTGAAACGGGTACTATTGGCCAACAATGAACCAAGACGCCATGAAATACACCAAGAAGTGCGACGCCTGCCAGCGGCACGCACCCGTCCATCATCAGCCTTCAGAGCTCCTCCATCTGACCCTGGCTCCATGGCCCTTCATGCGATGGGGAATGGACATCGTCGGAAAGCTTCCCCCCGCGTCGAGTCAAAGAGTTTTCTTCCTTGCCATGACGGACGACTTCTCTAAATGGATCGAAGCCGAAGCCTATAGAGAGGTAAAAGATCAACACGTCATTTCATTCATAAAACGCAATATCTTGTGCAGATTTGGCGTCCCATCAGAAATCGTGTGCGACAACGGTTCCCAATTCATCAGTCATAAGACTCGAGCCTTCTGCGACCAATGGAACATCAAATTGGTCACATCCACACCTCGGTATCCGCAATCCAACAGACAAGCCGAATCCAGCAACAAGATCATTATCAACAACCTCAAGAAACGCCTCACAGGGGCTAAAGGCAAATGGGCAGACGAACTCCCACTTATTCTCTGGTCCGACAGGACTACTCCAAAGAATGCGACTGGGCAATCGCCTTTCTCTCTCATCTACGGGAGTGAAGCGGTCATCCCGGCTGAGTTACTGGTTCCGACCGCTTGTTGTAACATTCAGACAAGTGAACAGAACGACATCGAACTAACACACAATCTCGACACAGCGGACGAAATCAGAGAGAGAGCTCGAATCAGGATGGTCAGGTTCCAACAACAAGTCGCAAGGAGTTACAATAAGAACGTCCGAATCAAGGCGTTCAAGGTCGGAGACTGGGTCCTAAGGAAGACATTCCAGAACACCAAGAACTCATCCGACGGAAAGCTAGCACCACAATGGGAAGGACCTTACTTGATCACCGAAGTGGTCGGACAAGGAGCGTATCAGTTAGAAGACAAAGACGGACAACCAATCCCGAGGAGTTGGAACGCAGCACATCTCAAGCTATACCATTTCTGAACCGATAAGGTAAAAACATCACGCAAAACTCTATGCATCGCATATACATGGCTACCTATCGCATGGTATCATATATACATTGCCATCTGTCGCATATATATCGCATGCTATCATATATACATTGCCATATGTCGCATATATATCGTTTTCTATCGCATATACATTGCCATACGTCGCATACATATTGCATGCCATCGCATATACATCGCTACTTTCTTTTACATGTCATCATCTGACACTAAGCGAGGATTTCCTCCTTACAAAAACACAAATGCAGAACAGCATTTACATTGGACCCCGTCGTCCGCAAATGGATCCAGTCGTCCGCAAATGGATCTTGTCATCCGCATATAGCGCTTACATTACACGATCGATCGGATTACGGGGAGATGACAACACAGGCACGTCGGCACACCGCCTGCCTTATACAAAACATAAGGTACAACACCTTATTACATTCACGCAATTAAACATAAGGAACAAACACCTTATTATATATTGCTTACCTCCCCGGCATAACGTCATGACTAACACATACACAAACACATCGCAAGCCTGCTCTACATACATACACACAGTGAAACCCCACTCGATGGAGCACACGGGTGAAACCGACATACACGACATACTAAACGTCGTCGACAACTTCCTCGAAAGTTCGACGAACATGTACGAAACAAACTAGCATGGAATTCTACATGTAAAAACGCATTTGCAGCAAAATAAAAAGCATTTTTATAAATACGCGACCCGTGATGGCGGACGGGTCGCCAAACCACATTGTCTGCCTACACATCTGTAGGACTTCATCAAACAAAAATATTCTGCGACCCGCGATGGTGGACGGGTCGCCAAAACATACATTATCCAAAGGCACCAAATGTCTAAACCCACACACAAGTGGGACAAACAAAGTCAAGCATCGGGAACAACAACGTTACCTTCGGCAGGGGCTGGCTCCAATGGGGCTATCTCGTCGGTCGGCTTAGCATCGCCAGAATGAGCTTCGTCCTCATCGGCATCTTCATCCACAGCCTCTTCTCCGACGCCGGCTAAGCAGAACAACTCCTGACCAGGATCGCCCTTTGGAAACATGGAGTCCAAAGTCTCCTTCTCCGCCTTCAGGTCCCAGAGCTCATGCTTGCCCTCGTTGAACTCTTCAATCATCTCGATGCGCGATTTCACCGCGTAGAAGGCCCCAACGTCGCCAGCAATCTGACCGTCGGCAATCCGAGCCCACTTCACTTCCTCCTCAATGCCTGCCCTGCACTCTTCAAACTCCCTCTGACATGCGACCAGCTCCCCTTGACAGCTCTTCAGCTCCCTGGTGAGACGACACTCAGTCTCACGACAGCGACTCTCCGCTCCCTCCAGCTTGGTCCTTAAAGAGGCAAGGTCGGACTCTGACCTAGCAACCCTATCCTCAGCCTTGACAAGCATCGCCTGGACACCGGAGTAAGCTCCCAAGAAGTATTGAAAAGCCTGACAAAAAGGCGTACGACAACACAAATACGCGAATCAGAAAACACAGTCGAACAAAAGAAATACAAAAACGCACAAAACAAAGGGCAACACACCCTCCACGCAGAACTGCCCGCTTCACCAATGCAGTCCAAAGGGGAGACGTCCTTAACTTCCGACTTCAAAGTCAGGTCTTGAGCGCGAAAAAGATCAACGATCGACGGCCCTGCGGCACCGATCTTGCCGACCCCTTCGACGGTCGCGCCTTTCTTCTTAGGGACGTCCTCCGCCTTGACATCATCAGGACGAGCGCTCGCTTTCCTCTTAGAGCTAGCTTTAACCATAGTCGTAAGGTCAATCAGAGCCGGTTTGCTCGACGCCGCCTTGGCTGCTGCTTTCCTTTGCTCAATCAAGCTTTTTCCCGACGCCACCCTCAAGCGAGCACTCGACCGAACACCAGGGGAACCTGACACGACAGGACAACAAAAAGGAGAAATCCTAAAGTACACGACAAAGTGAAAAACAATAAAAAGACTCCTAAAGCCGAAAGTCTACCTTTCGCACGAGATGAAGAAACATTCGACATATCTTCTTGTGAGGCAGGAGTCGTCGCCAGCAAGTTGACGTTCACAAATTTCCTTTCAGACGCGGGAATCTCAAGCACAATCTTTGACAAGCCCTCTGATCGGCTACTCACTTCTAGATCCTCTGGTTCGGGGACTACAAAAAAGAAAAGTTAAAGCAAGAGTTAAGACACACAAATACACGAAAGAAAAGACAAGTACATACTATCGACTCTCCACTCCGTCAACAAAAACGGACATTCTCCCTCCTTCTCCAGAGAAGAGCGTTCGACGAAAAAGAACTTCGACCCCCATCCGCGGTCGTTAACATCAGGGCTCTGCACCAAGGGCTTCCGACCAGGTCGGACACGCAACTGAACGCGACAGGAACTCTTCGATCCTATGAAGTAGTTGTACCACAGGGCGTCGAAGTCAAAATCAGCCCCAGTTTGAACATTCACAAGGTCTAAAACCCTAAGTACTCTCCACGCCTGAGGCATTACTTGACATGGCGCCAGCGCCAACATAGCTAATAAGTCCCTGACAAGGGGGGAAAAAGGAAACCTATGCCCTATTCTAAACGGGTAAGAGTAGAAGCAGACCCATCCCTCATAGCGAGCATCGGCCCTCTCGTCTGGGTGAGGCAGCTTGTCAACCGTCTCCGGAGGAAAACCTCTGACTTGGAGCACCTGATCCAGTTCCGCCTGGGACATAGTGCTAACCAACGCATCCGACTCCTTCAAAATAAAACGAGGAGGAGCTTCGCCTTCACGAGAATCGGAGAGAGTCTTCGACGACTCAGAAGCCTCGAGAGAAACCATTTCGAGAATGGGAAAAGAGGAGAATCGAAGAGCTATGACTAAGAGAAATCAGAAAGCTATGGCAAGAGAAACCAAGAGGCTTACCAGAAACTTGCAAAGGAAGATGATGAAGAGTAATCGATTCCATCTGCTATGAATTTATGGAGGGAAGTGAAGGCCTGCAGAGGCGTCGCATCATGCCTCGATCACGCGCCACGTAGCCCTGAGCAAACGCGCCAAATTGGAAGGTGGAGATCGCGTCTAGAGAAGTTGCCACGGATTCCGGTCAACTTGCCTAAACCGTAAGCCCATAGCAACTTGGGGCTATTGTTGGGCCTGGATTCTCCAGAGAAGATGGGTCAAATCGGTCGAGCCCAAGCCCATTGCCAATCGGAAGATCGAAGAAGAAAGCCCAGAGGATCCGACGAGACGTCTCTGGTCGAATGTCTTCCGACAGGATCGCGAGGATCTCGCCAAGCATTAAATGCCAGATCACGCAACGGCCACTGCCTTCAAACCACCATAAACGCAGAGATTTAATGGCGCAATCTTCACCATCACTCCGAGCATTGAAGATGGAATATTCGGTCGAAGCATAAACGGTCACAAGAGTAAAAGACTTACCATATCAGGACGACGAGGAAGATAAGAAGAAGCCTACACAATTACACACAGGACAAGCGTTCGGAAAAAAAAAACTCACCAGAATAGCACTCTCGCTCTCGACCTAGCTCTCTAACGGCTGCTTACGCTAGATCCCTGTCGGTCGCCACTCACAAGTCGTCAGTCGAGTCCCACTCAATCTCTGGTTTTATTACGATAAGTTGTATCACGATTCAGTCTGATTCACACGACATCTAATAAGATCATCACGCTATTATACATTTATTCTGTGTTTATCTATTTTTGGCTTGGTTTGGATTGTTTTCTATCACCCGATCGACTAGTTACCCCGTCTAAGGCGATTTAGGTCGTCCGATCTTTTTGCCCCAAAACAATAATTAAGGTGGTTGTTAGATGAGAGAGAAAACACAATATTCTTCTCTTTCCTAAACCGCTCCTCCATTCACGATCTTCTACTTGAAATTTCTGAAGCCTTCGAATATCGAACACGTCTTTATGAATATCGTTCATGCGTTTATGAATATGGATGGATGTGAATATCTCCACTTAAAACATGAATATCACCACTTGATTTTTTCAGCGTCCTAATGCTTTGTAAATTCGTAGATTTGTAAACTTGTTCACGTTGCTTTTGTCATTGTTTCTTGAATATCGTTTATGTTTGTATGAATATTTTTGTTTAATATGTGAATATCACCAATTAAAGACATGAAAACCACAACTTAAAATATGAATATCACCACTTAATACTATATGAATAACACAATCAATTACACGAATATCATAATCAATTACATGAATATCACACTCAAGTACATGAATAACATAACTCAATTTATGAATATCGATCACTACCAATTACATTAATAGTACCACCCAGTTACATGAATATTAACACATATTACACGAACATCACCCCCGATATTGTGAATATTACATGAATATCACAATTCAATTCATGAATATCGATCACTACCCAATTATTAATATTACCACCCAATTACATGAATATAAACACATATTACACAAATATCACCACCAATATCGTGAATATTACATGAATATCACCAATCAAATTATGAATATTGATCACTACCCAATGGACCATACGTGGTTAGCGTGAATTTCAATGACCAACAACTCATACAACACCATCATCAAGCAGAATCTGAATCCACATGAATATCAATATTATTATAATGAATAAACCATAGAGAAAATGAATATCAAATATACAATATTCGAAACATAAATATCAAAACACACAAACTGTAACACTGTGAATAATAATACTGTTAACATGAATATCGTAACGCGAAATATGAACATCAACATTAGAGTAAAAACCAAAAAAATTTAGGGTTTTTTTGAATTAGGAATCCTCTAATGGCGGCCACCAGAGCCATTCTCCTCGCTGCCGCCACCTCGTTTTCCGTTGGAAACCTCCTGCACACACAACCAAACCCACACCCCAGTACAGATTCAAGTACTGAATCCACCCATAAATCTTCACTTGCACCCCACCTTCAAATACAACAACAAACCCATATGATTAAAAAAAATCAAAATCTAAGGTAATAGTTGATTGTTTATGGTGCTGTTCATGATCATAAACTTTCCAATAGCTGTTATGAAGTTACGTGATTGCGTTGTTTTTATAGGTGTGAGAGATTTGGTGATATATTTTAGTAGCAAATGCCATAGCTTTTCTTGTTGTCCTTTTCAGTGCTATAGATAAATACTTTCATTAATTAGTGTTCTCTATTATATAAAACTAGAATTCGGAGCCCGTGCTTCGCACGGGCCGTCTGAATATATATAGACACGTAAATAAAATAGCGTATAGTATATGGTTTGTAGTCTTGTTTTTAACGTGAGACATATATTATTTGATATTTCTCTAAATTTTATGTTTATGTAGTAAATACTATGATTGTAGTTATAAGGCGGTTTTTTGTTGTTGTTAGAAGTGGAACCTAACTCGTATTTAATTTTGGAGTGTGTTTGTGTGGTTTTTTTTTGTTGAATTTTGTTATCAATATTTTACAAGTGTATATGTAATAAATAGGCTCAAATGTTGTGAATTAAGCGTGCTCACCCAATAATATCTGTAAATGAAGCAATTTTTTTTTTATTTGATGAAGAAACAAAATATAAATTTAAGGAAACCTAATTGCTTATATTAAAAGGTATCGTGTTGTATCAAGCGGTTGCTAAGAAAAAACTCTAGCATTTACTTTTAAATGTATGTTTAACCCTTTAAAGTTATTTTCTCATAAGGTATAAATCATTATTTCTCCGTTTTCTTCTGTTTTAATTCCATCTTAGAATAATTTCTATTTTTTAATCTAGTTATATATTCTTTCAGTAAAGGCACTGTGCTTTTTGGGTTAATTCAATGAACCTACTCTCTGAGATCTAGCTTGATGAAATGGCACCTGAGAGCCCTGCAGTTTCTATCTGTCTCTTTCTTTTCTCTCCCTTTCAAAATCTGGTACCCTCCGACATGCAGAGTCCCTCTTTGCTGTATGAACCTCTCAAAGCATTTGTTGGAGGGAATACTCGTAGAGATCCCAATTCGTTGTGGAAAGTGAGGGTAAGCCGGATTGGAGACTGGATTTGTATTCTCTGAAATTTGTCCAATTTATTTCTAATGGTGGTTTAGTTTAGGAGCGAGCTTCAGAGATTCAATCTTCCCCAGTTTTATACTTCAAATCCCCATGGTTGATTCGTGATAACTGTTTCGTGGAATCGGATTTGCAACAATGGAAGTCAGCGGTTGAAGGAAAGAAGGAATTCCTAAATCTCGAGCAGGGGGTAACGCATCCGTATTTCTCCCTGAAACTTGCTAAGCTGACTACACCAGGTCAGTCTGCATTAAACTTTCGTTTGTTTAGTGAAATTCATTGTGTGTTGTTTTCATGAGAATAGCGTGTTTTGGTTATTGTAAACCCTAGCTGGACGGATTGAGTGTGCTTGTTTGTGGAGGGGTTAAACGATATGAGATGTTTTGAAATTGGTGGATTCTGTCTGTTTGGCGGATGAGCATGTGGTCATGTGGCCTTGTAGAATCATGTACTTGCCTATTTTTCATTGTTTGGCTTTGTAAGACGTAATATTGAATGTCCATTTGTGTTTGTTTTTTTAAATGTTGATGTGTAGTGATGTTTGTTGAATGTGGGATGCTGAACCATTTTGGAAGAGTTAATTGACTGGTCTATATTTGTCTTTGTGAAGAAGTGCCATAGTTAGTGAGTTAAAGGTTTTTCCTCTTTGTAACTCACTTGCATCAGTTTACTGTCATCTAACATCTTGAACCCAGACATGAATCTTAGCAGTCTTTTAAACTACATAAAAAGAGGTTTAGAAGTGTACAGTCTTAGTTAGGCTTCCCAACTCTGAAGCTTCCCTTGTTTCAACTTTCAATCCAGTTTCTGCTTCATAGTTGCTACAGACTACTATTGCTGGAAGGTAATTTGAAATTGATGCTGGAAATAAATGAGAGATACAAATAATGGATGTTGCAGTGAAGGTTGGGCTATTGACTAAAGTTTTCTTGTCTTTTGGATGCAATTAATACATGCTAGAAGAAACGACATTAAACCATGATCCCAATGCCGAAATTGACTGAAGTTTTTCTGTGTCTTAGCAGAGGGTCTGTCTAAGTGATTGAATGGAGGTGGCATAGAAAGTACTTCAATACGTGATACAAGTATGGTTTGGTTACTATTTTTTATAGATTTGCTTTCCCAATTATGATAAATGCATGTGATGTGGCTATTTTCTTTGGGGAGAGTAAATATCCTTGGCCATATATTTTGAAATCTAATGCATGTGATGTGCCTCCCTTGTTAGTGCTACAAATCATTAGCACTATTTCATTAGTTTATTATCTTCACCAAAAGAACCAAAGCTAAGTTAAGGTTGGAAAATACCTTGCCACTCCTTCACGTGCATACCGGGCAGAATGAGTAGATAGTTGGGATGTGCCTCAGCATTTTGCCGGACAAACTCATCGCATAGACTGCCCCATAGGATGACGCGGATCTGTATTCCTCTGCAGAGGTAAAGAATGTTATGGGTTGTAAACCCGTAATGAGACCTGAAGTTGAATGTGCTAAAGTAGTTATAAGTATCACATGCATAAAATTATAATAAAAAGCACGTTTCATTTTGATTGTGGATATCAAGAAGTTGAGAATTATTTCTAGTGGGATTGAATGTGCTAAAGTAGTTATAAGTATCACATGCATAAAATTATAATAAAAAGCACCTTTCATTTTGAATGTGGATATCAAGAAGTTGAGAATTATTTCTAGTGGGATTGATCTGGCCAATACGACACACAACTCCGATGACATCTGCACAATATTACACCAAAAAGTTATCATTGGGAGCATGATGGCTTTAGGAAATTCTGTTTTTACATTTAACAACAGATTTGTGGTAGATATATTAAGGGCACATTAAATGTTTCAGGTTGAAGCGAAGGGACGTACCGAGAAGGAATCTGGATCCATTCGGAGCAATCTCTTCAAGGGGTATGAGGTCAAACGGGTAGCGCTGAAACAGGGATACATCACAGTCGAGGTGCTTCACAATAGTGCTGGCCTCCAGCTGGAGGCTGTGTTTATCCTGATTTCGCAACCGGAACTTGTCTTGGGTTTCACAGTAAAGCCTTTTATAGCACAACATTCACCTTCCTGTAATGTTGTGGTAAAACGATGGGCAACTCCACTCCAAGCCGTACAGTGTATAGCGTCGCCCTATTGAACAAACAGAAATCAGCATAGCTAAAAAAGGTATGCTGAACTACAAAAGGGTAAAGTGCATTAAAATAAGTATTGGTATTTCAGGTATAATACATGCTCATTTGATATAATATAGTCTGTGCTAATGGGTTTGCCTTTCAAGTCCGTCGATTCCCACTTACGACAGACCATTACACGTACTGTGCAGGCCGTCCCGAAGGTGAGTTGGCCCAGAGGCAGGTACGACTCTGTAGCCTATGCCACTGATACAACAGATGCCTTATTGTTGGGGGGGGTCGCGGGTCCAGTAACGGTATTGTTTTTTCCGGCTTTCAACTTGCACATGGTCGAAGCAGCAGACCCATCTTTGGCTTTGATCTCGGACATGGTTGATGCAGAAGACCCTTGCTTAGCTCTGGACGAAGTCAATGTCTATGTGATGGGAGCAAATAGGAAGTGAGGAAATCTGAGATGCTGGGACAACCGTATTTATAGGGTCAGAGATGAGGAACGACATTGATGTAAGTGCAGGTGAAAGGGCGAGCGTTCACTTCCTTCCTTGCCTCTTCGTGGTCTCTGGTTAATTGTGTTAATTATAGCTCTTAATTGTGTAAATTATAGCTCTTCAATTGGAGGCAGGTGTAGCGCTTACTGATTAGGATATTAGGTTTAGTCGTACGACCATTGGTTGTTCAGCCAATAGATGGTGGGCCAATTTTGTTGGGCCTTACATATGTCTTGCTGTTATTCAGCATAAAAAGCAAATTCTGTGCTTAGCTATGGAATAAGTGTTAAGTCGTACGCCCATTTTTGTGTTGAGCCAACAGGTGGTGGGCCTATTTTGTTGGGCCTTACATATGTCTTTATATATCCTTGCTGTTATTCAGCATAAAAGCCAAATTCCGAGCCCAAAATTGTGAAGAAGTCATTTAAAAGGTGGCATTAACTACACCTGAAAGCTAACTTTTAGTTATATATAGATTTAGTTCCATTGGTTCAGGTGGGTGACTTTTCGGATGACAACAGATCTGGTATAGATCAATCACTCCACCGAATCAGCGCAATTCGTAACAGAAAGTTGCAAATAATTGGGCTTACGTGTAGAGTAGGAAGAGCAGTGTCGTGGGAGATCGTCAGCAGGAATCCGGCGGCGGCGTGGCCTGTCACGGCGGCGATCGTCGGCATCGGGAGCGATAGCAGGTCAGCGACGAGCGGCTTTAAGTACACGACCTGGAAATCGAGCCGATCTTTGAATCCGGCGTCGGATCCGGCCGATTCGGCCCAGGCGAGGTCGAATCCTTTGGAGAAGAACTTCCCCTGCCCACTGTCAACTTGGGGCTAACCTTTGCAATCTTGAGAGCTCCAATGTTATCTGCACACGATTCCACCCCCGACTAGGCCACAAGTGTTGAAGGCGTCCTGTGCGGCCGATTCCAGTCGGAAGTTGAAGACGATTCCAATCGGTGGTCGAAGACGATTCCAGTCGAGAGAGAGAGTAACTGGGAGGGAGAGAATAAAATTAAAAAAAAAGGAAGTCGTAGGATATCTTATAATTTGGGTTAAAAAATTCCTAAATTAATGGAAATTATATGTGTTTAATTATATCGTACAAACATGCACCCATTTACTTTTAATCACACTCATTCCTTTATTTATAATCCAATGATTTTAATTAATGCTATTGTTTTACTCTAAGACTGTTTTACCAGAATCAAATTCTATGCATATATATATATATATATATTTATTTATTTATCTATTACCAAAGATCTGTATTATTATTTTAATATATATATATATTATTTTTTTGGTACGTACTATTTGATAGAGAGATGTGTAGTTATACAATTATAGTATGTTGCACATGTAACAACTATGTTACAATTTTTTCATACCTTAATTAGTCTAGCTTGATATTATTTATTTTTGAAGGGAAAAGTGCAGCCATGCGATATAGACTTTCGTTAATGAGATCAACCTTGATTTAGTATTGGTATTTAGTGGGTGGAAATGTATGCCAAATATTTATATCCATTGAAACCAAGTACCAAAGTCACACAATTCTAAACTAAAGTGTACCACCTATAATTTTACACGATTTCTATTTCACGCACCGGGCAATTTTCTATTTCACGCACCGGTTGGTCCATGACGGACCAACCCAATCCATCTGTGACGTACAGAATACATCCATACGTGACGCATGGATTGTGATGGTACGTGACGCATGGATTGTGATGGTACGTGACGCATGGATTGTGATGGTCTGTGACGGACGAACCCTAAACCAGAAAATTGAATGTTACTTGTCCCCACCTAACTACATTAACTACCGTCATATATTTACCAATATTACGGCCAACATTAAACCCTAAACCATCACTCTTCCCTTTCCCTCTCACATATATCTTCCATTGTCATCATCTTCCAAGAGTTCATTCCATGGCAAATGAAGATGACTTTTCCAACTTCAATGGTAGAGAAGATCTTGCAAATGCATACAATTACAATGAGGTATGTTTTTTAAGTTTTTACTTTACATGTTAGTAAAAGTTAAGATTTTTATGGGTTTTTCTTGTGAATGTATATGATTTAGTTGTTCTTACCCCAAAACAAACACCTTCTTAAGGTAATTTCACTAGTTGTGACTATATGTTCATAAAAACTTCATCTTTGATTAAGTTATATTAAAAAGTTGTAGATTTTGTGTGCAAAAAACTGCATGTTTTAGTTTTGAGCGTTGTTATGTTGAGTGCAAAACTGCAAGACTTCATCTTTGTTCGTGTTTGTTTTTTTAATCAAAAACAGTACGTGACGGACGAATTGAGTTGGTCTGTGACGGATGGATTTGTCTCATCCGTGATGGATGGATTTAGTTGGTCTGTGACGAATGGAAGTAGTTGGTCCATGGCGGATGAAAGTAGTTGGTCCGTGACGGATGGATGTAGTTGGTCTGTGACGGGTGGATGTAGTTGGTCCGTGACGGATGGATTTGGTTTGTCCGTGATGGATGGTCTGTGTTTATTCGTCACGTATGGTTGTGTCTGTCAGAAACTAAATACTTCGCTAACTTGTTTTTTTACTTCAATAGGAGAACAATATCGTGAACAACAGTATTAACAATCTGTCCCTAAATGATGCATGGGACATGGCACCACCGTCCTTCTCACTTGGGTTGTTCGTGTAACACCCCCAAAACTTAACCCTTTTGGAAAGGTATTACCGCCAGTGACCCCAGTGTTCCTTACCGAGATCACCCAAGGCTTTACCAAATAAATACAATTTATGAAATGCAATTGATACACAAAGATCAAGCAATAAATTCCAAAACATAACATTGTTGAGGAAACAAGAGTTACGGGATTACAACCCAATCCCGAATAGGTGAAAACACAGAGTTCAAACAAAGTACAGCGGAAGACAAATAAAAGATTTTACAAACGGGGTTGTGATCGTGAAGATCACTTGCCCAAGGATCTCAACCTGATTAAAAGCAATTATTAAAACATCCAAAAACAACCATCGTCTTCATAGTCAATCTAGTCTCCTCAAATCTTCACTCTATCTGATGTGCCGAATCGAACGGATGACACCAGCCCACATGCGGAGAACAAAGTTCGTGGGTTAGTCTACTTGAATAGACTAGCAAGGGTAAAAAGCAGAATGGTTCGAGTGATCGTAACCGTTTACTATCATTGTCCCTCGAATAATAACCGAAGGGACGATACATAACCCGACACTTTCACGGAATAACAACAAGAGGTATGCATGAGAGAAGATTCTGGAAGACTTCATCTTCACAGAAATCGACTCGAAAAGAGACTCCAAGAGATTGAGTCTTTAAGGAAAAAATGACAAATCTGGAATGATTACAGGATCATACAACGATGATTTAAAAGTTGACTGAGATGCTTCGGTTCACGACCAACCTCATCGCCTACAGCGAATCCAGATTGGAAAGAGAACGTACTACATTCAAGTCAAGATGAGTTTTCCTAGCTGCACTGAACTTAGCTGCACTACTCGCCCAAGGTATATTAATCATGTGCACTCGGGCACTTATCTTATTTAATTCCAAAACGAGCATTACGTTATAAGCTTTTACATCTCCACACAAGAGATATCGGATCTCCTCACAAGAGATATCGGATCTCCTCATAAGAGATATCAGATCTCCTCACAAGAGATATCAGATCTCCTCACAAGATATATCAGAGGGATGAACCCTGGAAGATTTGGCACTAGCGAAGTGCGCCTACCCTGTGAAAGGGTATGGTCATGACCAAATAGAAAGTACTGGGGATGAACCACCAAGTACCAGTTATAAAGAAACAACTAAACCCCCTCAAGGTACATAGCGTTCCTAGCCACTAGTGCTAACTAAACAGTATAGCACAACAACAGTTATTGGATAAATCCACATAAAGGCCCGAAAGGCGATCACAGATAATAACGTTGTTCTAACAGATATACAACCTATTATATGATTTTCAAAACAGTTTAACAAAACCGTTTCCAGACAAACAGAATATTCATTCCAAATTAATTACTCAGATAAACTACTGATAATTAATGTAAATATGGAACGAATGAGCAAGAGCGAACCGCCACTTGCCTTAATCCGCAGAGTTTGAACGAAGTCTAACGACGGGATTCCGGGCTCGACACAGAGACGAATCTGCCAACTCCGGTACCTTCGGATCGACCCATACAGAAACCCTAAGTTAGATTCGACAAACAACAATACCGATCTATGAAAGAACGAAAGGAATCGAAGGAAACGAAACCCGAACGAAGGCTACGGAAGCCAACACCAACAACCCGGCCAACAACAACTCGCCGGCGGGCGCCACAACAATCACGGCGGGCGCCGCCCAATTCACGGCGGGCGCCGTCTCAACCACGGCGGGCGCCGCTCAACCACGGCGGGGGCCGCTCAACCACGGCGGGCGCCGCTCAACCACGGCGGGTGCCGCTCAACCACGGCGGCTGGCCTCCTTCATCACGGCGGTCGCCGTTCACCACGGCGGGCGCCGTCTCATGCCGGCGGTCGCCGTGTTCCTCACGGCGGGCGCCGTCTCATGCCGGCGGTCGCCGTGATCCTCGCGGCGGTCGCCGTCGCGAACGAAAACAGAAATACGAGAGGAGAAAACTCACCCTCGACGATCGATTTGGCTCGTCTTTCGCCTTGCTTGGTTTCTAGGCTTCTAAGGCCTCCCAAGCTTCCCCTTGGCCACCGAGAACGACACTAAACGAGCTCCGACGATCCACTTAGAGCCTTCTCGAGAGAGAGCATTTTCTTTGAGAGCGTTTTTTAGAGTCGAGAATCTGAGAGCGCTTCCGTGTCTTTCGCATCCTCTTCCACCCTCACCCAACACCTCTATTTATAGAAGAAATTAGGGTCCTTGCCTCTTGGACAATATCCAAACCCTTTTGCCCCTTGGACAATGGCTCTTGGACAAAAACCTTTGGATAAAGAATCTTGTACTATTGCCCATTAGATAACAACTCTTGGGCAATAAACTTGTACCAATCTTAATCCGCGTTAACGAAAGTCGTACACGAACGAGTATAAACTCCCAACACACCTCGACTGTATAATTCTTCACTGAGAAAAATATTACAAATACAGAGCACATTACAGAATGTCTTAAGCTCTCAGAATTAAATCCGACGTACCAAACGGACGTTCGGGAAAAATCCATAATTCCCAAAATAGCCTTACAAAATTACGGGGTATCACAGTTCGCCGAACCTATGCCGCCTCAACAACCTCATTTGCCGGGATTAGAATGTTTTGCTCATAGTGGAATTCCGTCAGTAAGGTGGCAAACTCCACCTAAGTTTGGGTTTCCGGCATTACACACACAGCCGCATTTTAAATTTCCTACACCTGAAGAGGTTATTGTTTTTGAAGATTATTTAGAGAAGTTCACCACGGGTGAAGTATTCGGCTCCACATATGATGCAATTAAAAGGGCTAGACAGATTGCCTTTGATAATCACTTCTGCCTCACTATTGGCCGGGATAGAAACTTTGGTGGAGGAAGCCTTCGGAAGTCATGGTTGTTGTGTGAAAAAGCGGAAATTTACATTCCTAAAGATGAAAACAAAGTAAGGCAAAGAACAAGGAGCAAAAAATGTGATTGTCCATTCAGATTGTTGTGTCAAGAAAATCTGAGGGACTCATATACAATCAAGGTAGTTGTTGGAACCCACAACCATGTCATTGGTGATGACTTGTACGGGCATGCAGTTGCTGGCAGGTTGACACATGAGCAGAAGAAGTTGGTTAAGGTCATGACAAAAAATTATAGTAAACCATCAAAGATTGCAACAACACTTAACCAGGACCCGAACAACTGCACTAAAATGCATCAGATTTACAATGAAGTGTACAATGTCCGACATAGTGAGATGGAAGGAAGAACCGTGGTCCAAGAGTTCTTCCATAAGTGCAAGGAGAACAACTACTTTGTGGAGCATAGGTCGGATCGAACGACGAATAAGATCACCGACATTTTCTTTACAAGTCCAGATTCCATGAAACTCCTAAAGGCATTTCCGTACGTCCTTTTGCTAGACTCCACATACAGCACTAACAGGTTAGTGTAACACATCTACTTGCTACATTTATTTTAACTTATGTTTATTCATTATGCATGACACATCTTCTTGTGCAGGTATGACTTGCCTTTCCTGGAAATAATAGGAGTCACGTCTACATGGAAGAACTATAATGTGGCGGGGGCATTTCTACAGCATGAGAAAGAAGACAACTACGTGTGGGCCGCACAACAACTTCTTAAAATGTGCTCAAAGTGTCAAGTAACACCGACATGCCTAGTGACAGATCGTGAAAAGGCCTTGATGAATGTATTAGATAAACTCTTTCCAAGTGCCAAGTCTATCCTATGTAGGCGCCATGTGAAGAAGAACATAGAGGACAATGCTAGGAAGGAGATGAAGGATAAAAGCTTGGGTGTAAGGTTTGCAAATGCATACTATAATTTATTCAAGCAAACAACTGTATCCGAGTACGAGATGGAGTTGCGTAGAATTCAGTCGGAATGGAGAGTTTGGCAACGTCTACTTCAGTATGTAAGAAACAGCTGGCTCATCCCGTACAGGGAAAGACTTGTGTCAGCTTGGAGATCGACTAAGGTGGAAACTAATGTATTCACTTGTATAGTATGGCAAAGTTTAACAAATTTGAAGGGTATTTGTGGAGATCTATTGCATCGACCAACTATTACTAACAAAGTATCAAATTTGCAATTTAAAAGTTATGGCAAAGTTTAACAAATTAGTTTGATTATCATCATAAAAATACTCAAGAAACTACAATTCCATAAACGGTTCAACACTCCCTAAAATACAACCAAAGTAGCAATAGCAAACTCGAATGCACTTAATCTCCGTCCTCCTCCTCATCATTGCCATGCTCGTAGGATCTGAAGTCATGGATGCAGTCTCGCACAGCTGCGCGCATGTTGTAGAATTGTTCTTCCTCCGCATTATAGAAAGGATTTAGACGCTGCAATGCTTGTCCAATTACCTACAGAAATACGTCTAAATTAGTTGTGTCATCGGTTTAATTGTATAAGAAAAGTAAAAACAAATATCCAACACATTTTTTTACCTGCACAGGATCTCTGATGCCAGCATCCTGAGGCCTCACACATGGGTGTGTACGAGGTATGTACCACTCCATGTAGTCGGCACTACACTCATATCCTTGTGAAGCAGGAGGGCCCATATCTGTGATCCAGATGGAGTGTTGCCTTCTTGCATCCCAACTCCAGTTCGAAGTGGGGTCATACTGCACCATATAACTCCTAATGGTGTGAGGTCTGTGCGCTTTGATGGGCTCTATAACTGGTCGGGGAATCCCCTGTACCACTCCAAATTGCCTCGATACCCGATCAGGCATATAGGGCTCGGTAATTTTGAGAAAAGAGATGACCCCATGAAAAAAGGCAGGAGCCAACGCCGTGTTGTTGTAATTCACGTAGCCATAGGGCTGCCAGTCAACCTACACAAAAAAGGGTGCAATTAACACAACATCAAGTAACTTTATACAATTATAATACATTAATATGAGAAATAAACTACGTCGTATGATACTTACATGTCTAGCTTGCATTAAATCCAACTCTTCCCTGTAGTTTCTTCTATGCCTACTAGGAGTCTACACAGGGTTCCATCGGCTGGCATATGGCACAGCGTCGTCGAAACGGGGATCCTCTTATGGGCGAAAGCTAAGGAAGTACAGATAGATCTAAGCCTGTACATAAATAACAACAACAAACATATCAACCTTACCTTAAATGTAATTAAATTATATAAAAACAATATGCAACAAAATCCTTACCAGCAACAAAGTGTAGAAGGTGGACATCTGACGAGTCTCATGCCGTGAACACTCGCCCAATGACCGATACATGAATGCCAATGCGCTAGAACCCCAAGAAAGATTGCAAGTATTACCAATGTCACTCACGAAGGTCACATAAGGCATGGGCAGCATGTGCTGGGACTTGTCTGGAAAGAGGGTCGAGGCCATCAGGTACCACAAATAACCAGACGCGATCTCATCATCATCTAGATCATTATTCAAGCAGTGGAATTTCAGGTTGTCTGCACTGACACCATTTCTAGCCATTTCTGGAGTCAAGGAAAAGAACTGTATTGTCCCCATCGCTTGTTGATTGTACAATTCATTTTTACCCTTGCTGCGATCCTGGAGAGGAAGTCCCATTCCTTGCCCATCAATATTGAGGCCTAGAATCATGTACACATCCAGGAGAGTGATTGTCATCTCTCCAAATGGCATATGAAATGAATTTGTCTCTGGCTGCCATCGCTCCAGAAATGCAGAAATCAACGGCTGATCTACATAAGTATACATCAGGTACTGCAAATGAGTGATGCCACTGTTTTTGGCAAGATCGCACCATGTAGAGTCATCCTGGCCACATGAGCCAACCACTAGACTGTTGAGGTGCATGAGGTACGTACCAACCACTACGCTCCTCAGATGTAGAAGGTACATACCATGTCGTATCCTATAAAACAAATTATTAGAAAAAATATTAAATAACCGACAATTTAAGAATGTGTATAGTTACTTACCACATTCGGGTCATTCTGGTATATAGGTGGATCATTAAGCGTCGTGTTGTCGAGTGTCGGGTCTGCATACACCGGTAAAGCAGGAGGGTCACAGTTCGTACTCGGTCCTGCTTCGTCATTGTTTTTGGATTTCTTCTGCCTCCTTCGATATACTAAAGCATTGTCTACTTGTTCATGTTCTTGCTCCTCACGTACAGCATTCCACCTTCTGTGACGTGCAGATCTTGTTTCGTTTTCCATCTGAAATAGGAAAAAACAAAACTTCAGGAAGAGCAACAAAAACAACATCAACAACCAAAACAACAAAAACATCAACAACCAAAACAACAAAAACATCAACAACCATCCGTCAGGGACCAAATTACCAATACGTCTGTCACGGATCAAACTGATCCGTCCGTGACGGATCAAACCGATCCGTCCGTGACGGATGAACTCAGTCCATGCGTCACGGACCAGATCTGGATGGCTGAGTTTAAACAGATCCAGTTCTTTGCAGATCGGTTTTTTTTTCCAGATTTCGTAACTGCATATCCACATTCAAAACCGACATTAAATCAATCTTATGGATTGTAAGTGTAGATCTGGATGTGTAAATCTAACCCTAGACAAGTAATCCAAAAATGAAAAAAATTCTAACAACTTCAATAATTTCAACATAATTAAACTAAGGGAAGAACAAATACAGATTTAACTAACCTTATGGATCGTGACGGACGGATTGAATCGAAACGTGACGAAACGAACACTTTGACTTGGGAGCGAAATCGCGAAGGGGCTGAGATGCAAATGAGATGTGGGTCGGGGGAGATGAAGTCGCTGCATTTAATGCAGCGACTTCGTCCATGACACACAGATTGGTTTGGTGCGTCACGGACGGTTTAAGGTGGTCCGTCACGGACGACTCTATTCCGTGCTTCACGGTCCACTTCGTTTTGTTCGTCACGGGCGGATTTATTTGGTACGTCACGTACGAAGCAGTGCGTGAAATAAAAAATTTACCCGTAGCGTGAAATAGCAAGGGCCTAATTTTATTTCAAACTTATGTAGTTTTATATAACATTACATTATTAATGATATAAAAATATATAAAAGGTGCTTTTTAAAATATGCAAACCGAAAGAAACCGACACAAAGTCTAATAATAGACCCGAACTCGGTATGTTTAACCCGTTTGACATGTCTAATTAAATTCATCAAAGAAATTGAAAGCTTGAAACATGCATGACATTATGACAGCAAAATTCATTCCAAATGTCGATAAGGTATGGATAGATTTTTATTTGAAAGTAAATCAATTATATTCATTGAAAAGAAAACTAACAATTACAATTCTCAATAAGTGATTTGTATTATACTTTGAAATAATTTCAAATGTTAAATTAATCCGACCATCATAAATATTGGACAAGAGTTGTCAACAATTATAAAATTTATTTTCTTATATATACATAGTAATAAAGAAAAGTGCACTCGTGCTTAGCACGGCCATCACGACTACTCACGGACAATGTTTGGACTTTTTGTTTCTTTATTTTTTTAATATTTTATATTGTTATATTTATAATTTCCGCGCCGAATGAAACGTCGTCGTTTAATATGGACGTCTCGCGATAAGTTTCAATTCGTTTGTAGTGACAGTGGATTTCAATCCGTGAATTCTATCCCGAAGGCACGCAGAGCAGCTAATTCACATACATGTGAGTTTTTCAATTCTAGGGTTTTAGGCTTCCTTTTGGATTCGAATTCTCTTCATGAAAAATGCAAAATCGTTTCAGGTGACAGAAGAATCGGTGGAGAGAGATTCTATTCCAGAGTCTTCCGACAACAGGTGATCACTGATCTTTTATCAAGCTTTCTCTCCATGGAAATTGATCTTAATCTTCTGTTGTTTAGTACTTTATACAAAAAGCACAATTATATTCTGATCTAGTAAAGACTAATAGTAGTTTTTAGAAAATAAAAGGAGTTTACATACATAACTGATAAAAATTAATTAGTATTATTTATCAAAATTTAACGCCTTTCATCTATTGGGGGTGGAATGCAGAAGTTACTCTATCACTAATTTTTTTATTCTAACCGTAGACAAAATGCTTTAGTCGGTTGAATAAATACAATAACCATATATAGTCAAATAAAAGCCTATATATATAATATTAGATGGATATAATAGAACGACTATGATAAATAAAACAATACTATGTATTGGAATATTCAGATTTTCAAAGTTATACTTAAAACAACATAAGAGATTATCAAAACTATATTAAGGATGTCAATTAAGTTGGGCTAATCGTAAGTTCAAAAAAGTATGATACATGTATATAAGTATATTAGCAAATTGTGGGATATTGGATTATCGTAAGTTCAATAAGAAATGGTATATTTACATTAGCTAACTGTATATAAGATTATATAATTTTAGTAAATAAATAGTTATCATGACCAAAAAAGCGCAGTTATCAATATTGATCAAAATTAAAGCAGTTATCAAGATTGTCGTAATAAGATTGCTTACGACGTTTTCTAATAACCCGATTTGAACCTATAACCTATAGAAAGAGTATACTCAATATTATATTTGTAATTTACATTATATACTTTAAAGTTGTAATAGAAATTCATGTAAATTAATCAAATTATTGAGAGAAGGTTGCTTTATTATATATGTGTTTACACTTTACATAGATATATCGATATAGATTACATGTTTATGTGCAATTTTGTGGTCTTAATTTTGTATTGAAAAGTTAGCATTCAATGCCCTAGAATGCTAATTTTTAAATATATATATATATATTATTTCAATACTTTAGTTAGTTGATCAATGGATAGTACATTGATCGATAATTTAGTTTTCTACATTAATCCCCGGTAAGTTAGTTAATAACTTAATATGAACAATTCATTTATCGTCGATACTTATTCTTATAGATTTCACTCAATACTTCACCACACATCACTCACCAACAAATCTTTCACCTCTCTAGCTTTTAGTTTAATGGGAGTCCTCCCATTCACTTTGAACTTCTTCCAATCGGGATCCATCACTGTTTTTTCAAGGACATATTTCAATAACTTCATCCTTGTTGCCATCACAATTTTGGAACCAAATCTGGTTTCAGCTACTTTCAACAGTCTCACATCAACATAACACTCAAAAATAGTTTTGGCCAGATCATGCTTTTGAAAAAAAAAATGACTTTATCAACTTGTTTCACCAAAGTTGATATCCAGTGACACTCATTATACTGAGTAGCTTTCTCATCGGGCTCACAAATCTATATCTATATAAAAGTTGACATGTTGCCCAAATTAATGTCCCCCATTAAGGATTTCAAATTCTAAAATTTAAAATTCATTTCATAATTATATTTCTTCATGGTATTTTTATTAGAGTATATAAGCTAAAAAGTTATATAACTTATTGACATACTCAAATATGTACAATATATAAAATTAAGAATTCCAAATTCTTAAATTTAAAATCATTTCATAATTGTATATCTTCATTTAGAGTATCTTATTAGACTATATAAGCTAAAAAGTTATATAACTTAATGTCATACTCAAATATAAATTAAGATAAAATATAACATTTTATCCACATCTACATACATCACAATAAAATTTACTCTTAAAATAAATATATATAAAATATTATTATATTATACAAAAAATAATGAAAAAACTTAAGCACTAGTATACCCGATCATTTAATCTAACCTAACTTGCATGTACAACTTGTCAACTTAGGTTCTTAGGTCATTAAAAAAATGTTTCAAAAAAACAGAATTTCAATTAGCATCATTTGAAAATTCATCAAATATATATGTAATATTAATAATTATATATTAGTATGACAGAAAAATTTACATATTAGTAATATTCTATAACTATTGTCTGTTATACAAATGAAATATGAAAAGACAAATTTTGAAACATTCTAAATCATATTTAAGACAATACAAATGATATGATAAGCGTCATCCATCTGTTATAACTTTCTAATTACTGAAAGTCTTAAAGGGGCCAACTTGGAAGCAATATATGTTTATATTTCTATATTTTTAACTTAAAACATTTAAGTATTCCATATTCTATACTACATAAAAAGTTTTATTTTTTGCCTCAATAAATACATTCAATTTTATAAAATTCTCTCTCTTTCCTCCCAAAACAACACAATTAATGCATTTTTATTTATATTGCTATCACAATCATACTTTGTATATCTCTCCTAAATATAAAGTAATAGTTTTATTAGGAAATGTTTCTATTCAAAAGAAATAAAGCTCATATTTATACAATTAAAAAAAGGGTCATATATTATTATCTTTAATTTTTTCCAATTTTGGTCATAAAATAAACTATGGTCAAATTTTAAATTTTAGTATTTTAATTTAATATTATAAAAATTTCACCTTTTAATGATTTCTATTATATAACAAAAAAAATCCTTATTTGAAGTACATAACATAAATACTTTAGTAATATTATTAGAAAACAATTGATATAAAGATAAATCAATTTTTAAGAAACAAAATCAAATACTGTATTTACAAGCTAAATTATCAAATCACAAATCATTAACAAAATAGACCCTATATCTTAGAAAAAATAAAGAGACTATTTCTTATAAACAAAAAACAAATACACACTAATGCAAACTTATTATTTGTATTATTAAAAACAAAACAATGATATATTTTGCCCCATGCGAAGCACGGGTTCAACCATCTAGTAGCTTTCAAAACTAAGTTTAAGAAATTAACTACACAAGGTGTCCAAAAGACGCGAGGGTATTTTTTTCAATTAATGTTCCAACAACTTTGTAATTTGATGCATTATCTGTTATGACTTGAACAACTTTGGCTTCACCAACTTCTTCTATAATTTCAATAAACAAACTTGCCAAATACTACACATCTTTGGTGAGGACCTCGCTAGCATCAAATGCTTTCGAAGAACAAGGGATCAACAAATGAAGCAATCATGATGTTTATGAGAGGCTTTGATTAACGATCTTGACAGCCATTTGAACATATCGAAGCACCTTTCTTCAATCAACTGTCTCTAACTGGTTGGAGTAACTTGTAACCATGAGCTCTCATTTGGAGTAGTAACTGTTTGAAGTCCTTCAGAAGTAGGAGGAAGAAACCCATGCAAATTTCCATTGGCTAGCCTTTGACATGATTTTCTAAAGTATAGATTTCTTGCAAATTAAAGTTTAAGGAGATCATACATGTATAGAACATCATTGCACATTCTTTGTCGGCTTCCTCCCTTTCTAACACATTGAAGGAAATCTCCGATGGACCTTTTCTTTTCTTTGTATGAGCTAAATTGGATCCTTTAGAAAGAGAGATATAATGTTGCTTTTGTTTTGTACTCAAAGCCCGACAACTGTTCTTTTGTTCAACTTTGTCATATTCCCACTTAAGCTCACGATATATGTCTTCTGCCATTGTGCAAGGTATAACACCATGGTTGGGAAGTTTGAGTAAATTCTCTTTGACCTTGAAATAAAAACCACTCACTTCCTTATTGTAGTACTTGCATCTCCACTTCCTATTACCAACTCCACTAGTTGCTACGTGCAAAACCTTAACATGACTCCACAATGGTGTATCGTCAAACCCATTATTCTTGATTGGCCGAGGCATCAAGGTTGGTTATAATTGTAGATTTATAAAAGCAATAGTTAATTAGAGGGAAGGGGAAGAGTTATGGAGAAGGAGAGTGGGTCTGTGTTGGCTTAGGAAGGGGAAGTGAACGGGCTTATATTACCAGTAGTTAGTTTTTTTTTCTTTTTTTTTCATACTTGTTGGTTGTCATGGCTGAAGGGAGGCACAAGGATATGCTTATATAGATGCCTAGTGCTCTTTTGTTTTATTTTTGTTTTTCACACTTTTGAATTTTTTTCCACAAAATCTATTGACAATTCATTGGTCGTTGACATTTTTTCTTATAGAATTATTTCGATACTTTAGTTAGATGATCAATTGATAGTACATTGATCGATAATTTAGTTTGCTACATTGATCCTCGGTAAGTTAGTTAATAACTTAATATGAACAATTTATTTATCGTCGATGCTTATTCTTATAGATTTCACTCAATACTTTAGTTAGTTGATCAACCGATGGTACATTGATCGATAATCTAGTTCGCTACATTGATCCTCATTATGTTAGTTAATAACTTAAGATAAACAATTTATTGATCGTCGATAGTTATTTTTATAGAGCTCTTTCAATACTTTAGTTAGTTGATCAATCGACAGTACATTGATCAATAATTTAGTTCGCTACATTGATCCTCAATAGTTAGTTAATAACTTAATATGAACAATTCATTGATCCTCGATAGTTATTCTTATAGAGTTATTTCAATAAATTAGTTAGTTGATCAACCGATAGTATATTGATCGATAACTTAGTTCGCTACATTGATCCTCAATAGGTTAGTTAATAACTTAATAGAAACAATTCATTGATCGTCGATAGTTATTCTTATGGAGTTCTTTCAATACTTTAGTTAGTTGATCAATCGATAGTACATTGATCGATAACTCAAATCGCTACATTGATGCTTAATAGGTTAGTTAATGACTTAATATGAACAATTCATCGATCGTGGATAGTTATTCTTAAAGAGTTCTTTCAAAACTTTAGTAGTTGATCATTCTATAGTACATTGATTGATAACTTGGTTTGCTAAATTGATCCTCAATAGGTTAGTTAATAATTTAATATGAACAATTCATTGATCAATAATATGGTTCCCTACATTGATCCTATGTAGATTAGTTAATTTGAATAATGATCGTCGATAGTTTTTCTTATCGACTTCACTCAATACTCGTCGATAGTTTTTCTTATCGACTTCACTCAATACTTTAGTTAGTTGATCAGTCGATAGTGATCAATCACTTAGTTCGCTACATTGAACCTAAAAATTAGCCAATAACATAATATGAATTATTCATTGGTCTTCGATAGTTATTCTTGTAGAGTTCACTCAATACTCTAGCGAGTTGATCAGTTGATAGTTCATTGACCAAAAACGTAGGTCGCTATATTGATCCTCGGTATATTAGTTAATATGAACAATTTAGCGATAGTCAATAGTTCTTCTTATCGATTTCACTCAAAAATTTAGTTAGTTGATCAGTCGATAGTGCATTATTGATAATAACTTAGTTCGCTACATTAGTATCAAATGTATTTACAGCTTAATAAGCCTTGCATAAAAAAAGCTTAATAAGACACGTCTAATAAAAATTTAATTTTAAATTCTCATCTCTCACAGTTTTAAAAATGCATGGTAAATTTTTTCATTTCCATGACTAATGTTTTGCAAAAATTTATGTATTTTAACTTGCTTCCCTAGTCTATTTTTTATGAGAAGAAGTGGCTTTTATTGATGTGTTGCTTGCTACTCGCTATGGACGTTGGAAGTTGTTAGTTGGTGCTTGCTTGTTGTGCTTGCTGCAGAACGTTGGAAGTAGAAGAATTGTTTTTGATTTCTTTTGTTTTGTTATTTTGTTTGGATATTCGGATTGTTTGTTTTAAAAAAATTTTGAATGAAGTTTGGATTTAATGATTAGACCTTGAATTCATTATGTTTTTTTAATGTGAATGAATATTTTTAAATTTGATGGACTTGCTATAATTTATTTGAATACTTTTTTTAGGATATTTTATTATCGTATCCCCGTACCCGTAACCAAAGTTAGGATAGTATCCCCGTATCCAAAATATTCAAAAATGACGTACCAGACACTTGGATCTGTACCCGTATCGAATACTTATACACGTAACCAAAGTTAGGATAATGTCCCCGTATCCCAAATATTCAAAAATGACGTAAAGGACACTTGGATTTGTACCCGTATCGAATACTCGTACCCGTGTCCATGTAATATATATAGGTCCTAACTCCAAGATTCTGATTTTCTTAACTACTTCATTTTTTTGGACCCAAAGGAGGTAAAACTGCAGGGCACGTAACATATTTGTGTTTTTTTCTCTTGATCCAAGTGAAGTCTTAGAACAAAGTAATTTTACAAACAATATTGTATGTACACTAACTCAGCTCTGCATTGTAAGTTTGTAACTGCTTATAAATTTGAAACCAAAATCCTTGACATAAGAGTAAGACTACTCGGATTCAAACCCTCTTCACCCTCTTATCTGCGTTTCGTAAAGCCTTTTCTCCAACCTAAACAGCACAATAAATTGACTAACGCAAATATTGAACAAGGTAATTATGCAACTACACATGAGCAATGAATGGAGAAAACTTGGCTTTTCAGTTAACTCGCGCGGTGAGAAGATGAATCTCCAAAGCTCAATATACTTGCCACAAATTAAGATGCTGCAATTAGTTTTAAGTGAGAAGGATTCTTTTCTAGAGGTGTTTCACCACCACTTTCAACTGCTCTAATAATTCTTTCTACTCTGAAATTTCATGGCATTGCTTGTCTTGTACATGG
This sequence comes from Rheum nobile, assembly GCA_027886185.1. Taxonomy (NCBI): domain Eukaryota; kingdom Viridiplantae; phylum Streptophyta; class Magnoliopsida; order Caryophyllales; family Polygonaceae; genus Rheum; species Rheum nobile. The sequence goes on along the minus strand of WOAB01000326.1, from coordinate 935,927 downwards.
AGCTCCCTTCTTAAACTCTCGCTTTGCTCTTCCTGAACTTTTGGTCTTAATTTTCAATTTCGAATGGTTTATATTATATCATATGAGACTCGAAGGAACGTGTTGAGATGGCCGAGTTGGTCTAAGGCGCCAGATTAAGGTTCTGGTCCGAAAGGACAAACAGTTTTTGTTTTTGTTTTTGTTTTGAACGGGTTGGGCCCATGGTTTAGCCCAAATTTTCTAATGTATCTTCCTATACACATATATTCATATAACATTAGGTATTTTTCCCATTAAATGTAATTTTTTAACCAAGAATTAAATACTTTTTTCCCCTCCTTTCCTCCATTAATTCTCTGTGCTCAATTTCCCAACCCAACGTTCACCTAGCTGCTTCAAATCTTCTCCTCATTTCGTCAATGTCTCACACCATCTCTATGCAGTACACTACTTTTAACATCCAAAATAATGTTGTAACTCAATGATGAGATTCTTTTTTTGGGTCAAAACACGTGCTGAGCGCCCGAACGGGTATTTTATTAGCCAGAAATCAAAGCACCCCCAGAAGAGGATAACAAGTCCGTCTCGTACAAGATCTTAATATGATCAGGAATAACAGAAAAATTAAATAAATCTTCTGAGACAACGTACGAAGGAAAATTGAGCAAGTTCATTTGCCACGACATTATTGGTACGTCGAGTGTGCTGAAAACGAACATGCCAGTCGTTGCTGTATAGAACAACGACTCTTACCTATCTTATTTTTTTAATTACGGGTTAAGTTTAATATTCAATTTTATACTAATCGAATCAGAAGTCAATTATCACCACAAGTTAACGTAAGCCACAAAGGACCAGGAAAACCAAAATTAAAAACAATTAGATCTTAACCCTGGGCACTAGACATATGAATTCATGAGCGGAAAAGTGGTACCTCAAACAGTAACCACAGTTGGCGGCGAATAAAGAGAGGAAATTTGAAGCTTTGGAGTCGTTGAAATGGTGGAGGAGAGGCAACGTCGGCGTCGGCGGTTGTGGCTCCTTAAGACTCGCCGGAGGAAGGGACAAATTTCAACAGTGTCGGTGGAGGAGAAAGGTCGGCGTCGGTCGAGGGCCTCGGCAAGGTGGGGTTTGTGGGATCTGGATGTTGGTGAAGAGAGGAGGTTGGTGAAGAATTTAATGGAAGAGAAAGTCAAGAGGGATGCATTTAATGGAGGAGTAGAGAATTTGGTGAAAAATTGAATGAAGAATAGGAACAATATCAGAAGAGTATAAATGCATCACCAGTCAAATCCCTTCGCCATTGCTTTAGCATGCGAAGCTCGTCCGTGAAGGTTGATCAGGAATATTCCCTGCATAGACACAGCTTTAGCTTAAAAAAACTACGACTCTTGTTTTTAATGAAAGAGAGACTCAATTTTATTTTATTTTAGAAAATTAGAGTCGCTGTCTAAAACAACGACTCTTGTTTTTATTATAAATAAATAAAACTCCACCCGTTTCGACATGAGTTGCTGTGTAGCTCAACGTTTCCTTTAGGGATAGTCGTTATACTTCACATCGACTTAGTCTGAAGCATATCAGCCAAATAAGTTTCAAACAGAAGAATTAAGTTCATAAAAGTGCCTACATTGGGAAAAAAATTCCAAGTCTTATTAGACCATCTTTAACGATGATAATCACCTCAAGTATAAACTACTTTTTTGTAATTATATCTCTTCCACATCACTTTATGATACTCTCTTATCATACAATCATGATACTCACTTCAAATATCATAAACTTCTTCTTTATCTTTTTACATCATCATATGTCATCAAACAATACCAAAAAATGATATATACCACATATCAATAGTTATTATTTGTTTTACTTATTATTTAATTTCGAATATAAATTAAATATAAAATCAATAATATATTAATTACAAAATTGAGAATAATTATATAAGAATAATTTTATTAATAATATTATCATCTTTATTGAACAAGAGATGACAAAAAAATACCAAATGCGGAGGATATTAAAAATTTCAACAAAATACAAAACATAACTAAAATTTTGAATGATGTAGTATATGCTACATCTTAGTTACCCGCTCCATACTTCTGCCAAATATTCTCCATCACCTCAGATCTAAGACGATTATTTTTAGTTTTATCACGAACACGAATTCGATTGCGAATGTAGGCCTCCATTTTATTAATTCTTGCTCTTGAGTACATCCACCTTGTTCCCTCAGTGCATGTAGTGTTGTCGTTGTCATACCATTCTGATGGGTCGCAATAACTAGAATATGTAACACATTCATCTTCTACTATGATGTTGTGCAATATGATACAATCTCTCATTACTTTTCCGATAAGATTAGCATCCCATGTGTTGCATGGATCTCGAACTATTGCAAATCGAGCTTGTAGAAAACCAAAAGCTCGTTCCACATGTTTTCTTGTTGATTCTTGATGTTGAGCAAACAATTGTGCTTTCGAGTCCTGCGGAAGGCTAATTGATTTAACAAATGTTGCCCAAGGCTAATAAATACCATCCGCGAGATAATACCCCATATCATAATGGTGACCGTTGACGCTAAATTGAACAGGCGGAGCTCTTCCTTCGAGTAAATCATCGAAAACTGGAGACGATTAAGAACATTTATATCATTACATCCAAATTCCGACATTTAATATATTTTTTACTATTTTTAACTAGGGATGGTATTCCCAAATCCATGATTGAAGATGGTCTTACTCTCATCATGTATTATATTTTCCCTTTTTGCAAATGGTTATCACATTAAACAACACATTTAATGACAAATTACTTTGAATACAATTTTATATGACTAATCTCTATTGCGAAATTCATATAATATAGGGTATTTAATCATATATATTTTACTTATAAAATTGATTTATAGCATCAAATCTACGTAATATGGGGAATTAATTTGTAGGTTACATGTACAAAAGGGAAAGAACTATGAATTGAATTTGTGAGTAGGGTTGAAGGGTATATTAAGCTTAGGATATAAAGTAAGGATTAATGATGGCCACTAGATTTATGAGAATAGGGTTATGATTAGAGTGACAAAATCATAAATATGATAATATTTAGTTTATAATGTACATGTTCTTGTATAGTTATCTAAGGTTTATAAACTAGAGGTTCATATGTTATGTGTTGATGTTCATATATTGTTATTTAAGGTTCATAAACTAGAGATTCATATGTTATGTGTTGATATTCATATATTGTCATCTAAGATTCATAAACTAGAGATTCATATGTTATGTGTTGATATTCATCTAAGGTTTGTATATGACAACGTTTGAGTTTATATTGAAGATGTTTTAAAATTGTCATTATAAGACAATTGTATATTTCTTAAAGTCTTAAAAGGGGTAGTAGGAAGGAAAATTTTAAAAAAATTGCAAAAAATATAAGTATTTTTAACTAAAAAAATAAAAGATTTGTTATTAAATTGTAATTATAAGACAATTATGTGATTTAGGTAATTAGGGGAAGAATTTGGTTCTAGTAAAACGGCTTCTTAGAGTAAAACGGAAGTACTATTAAGGGCCATTGAATTACAAATAAATGAATGGTTGTGATTAAAAGTAATTGGGTACATGTTTATATGGTGGAATTGAACACGCATGATTCCCATTAATTTAGGAATTTTTTTACTTAAATTATAACAGATCCTACCCTTCCTTTTTTATTTTATTCTTTCCCTTCCAGTTAATATCGATCTCGATTGGAATCCTCTTCGACCTCGACTGAAATCGTCTTCAACTTCCGACTAGAATCGGCCACAGAGGAGGGCTTCAACACGCCGCCGGGCTTCAACACGCCGTCGCCGGCTTCGACCTCGACTGAATCGTCTTCAACTTCCGACTGGAATCGGCCACATAGGAGGGCTTCAACACGCCGTCGTCTTCAACTTCTCTCCCTCTACCAATCCATCCCCATCTTCACGTCCTTCACCCATAAACTCATCTCGCTGAATTCCTTCTCGGAAATCTCAGCGACCTCTCAGTTAAAACGCCATATCTTTTTATTTACAACTCCGAAAATTCTCCAATTTTGAGGGACGAAATTAGATTTCCAGATCTATCTCTGTGAGTTGGAATCACCTAATTCCGAGTCCAGACGAAAGAGAACGAGCCAGTTGAAGTCACACTAGATTTCTGGAAAGTTGCTGTCAATTCCTTCCCGAAAATCTCAGCGACCTCTCAGTTAAAATGCCATATCTTTTGATTTACAACTCAGAAAATTCTACAATTTTGAGGGACGAAATTAGACTTCCAGATATAACTCTGGGAGTTGGAATCACCCAATTGCGAGTCCAGACGAAAGAGAATGAGCAAGTTGAAGTCACGCTGAATTTCTGGAAAGCTACTATCAATTCTTGCAGAAGTTGAAGTGCAATTCGACAGGGCACTCCGTGGTATCTGGGTTGAAACTTTCAACATCAAAGGAGAATCATGAATGTAAGTTCTCACTACTCTGAAGAAGGTGTTATTGTGTTTAATTGACAGCTTGTTCTAGGAAGTTTCAGTTTTGGTATTTTGGGGTATTGTTTGTAATTAATATTCAAATTGTTTAATGTGATATTCATACAAATGCTTTTGATATTCATATTGGATGTGGGTCTCATGCATTGAATATTTGATATTTATGATGTGATATTCACCTAAACTTTGAATAATTATCATGTGCGAATTAAACTCTGAATATTGACACTGTTTTTATGAATATCGACTACTTACTTGTATGACTATGTGTATAAAATACGTGAATATCATCACATATGGAATGAATATCGCTATTATAGTATTCAAATTGCTTGTTGATGGTATTGTTTGTACTGTTTGCAATTGATATTCAAATTGTTTGATGTGATATTCACTATAATGTTGTTCATATTCAGGAGGTTTTATGCGTTGAATAATTGATATTCAAATTTTATGATGTGATATTCAATATAATATTGTTGATATTCATTATAATAATATTGTTGATATTCATTATAATAATGTTCATATTCAGGTTGATCGAACGACTGTACGACCCAAAATCGACGCGACAATATCATTGGTAAACCTTACCGCCATGAATCAAAGCTTCGAAGATATTGGGTGGTGATATTCGTGTAGTTAGTTGATGACATTCATGTACTTGAGTGACTATATTAATGTAATTGGGTGGTGGACGATATTCACAAAATGAGTAGTGATATTCATAAATTGAGTGGTGATATTCGTGTAAGTAAATTTGATAATCACATTGAGATATTTATGTAACTTAGTGTGATATTCATATTATCAAGTGGTGAAATTCATGATTTAAGTGATGATATTCACATTTTTAAGATATTAAATCTTCACTTATTAAATAGAAATCGATATTCAAACAAACATAAACGATATTCATTAACAAATGATTGATATTCGTGAACATATTAACGATATTCACGAACGTTTAGAAATGTTCTTCCTATTTAAATTTTTAATATTTGAATGGGAGCAAAATCGATTATGAAAGAGAATATTGTATTATTTTCTCTCTACTGTAACAACCAAAATTAATTATTTCTTATTAATAATATCCTTATTAGGTTAGATTTGGTGGTTAGGGCTCTATCATATATCTCCTATAACTCATGAATCCAACCATCCATCAACATCAATCCGACGTTCCAGATTAGTACTTCTGTTTTACCACAATTTCCGTTTTACCGGAGCGTGTATGGATAAAGAAAAGGTAACAAGGCGCATGTCTCCAGGACAAATGAACTCATGACCTCCTTTTTCATCCGCATTCCAAAACCAGCTGAATCAATAGCCTTTTTGGATTAATTAGAAGAGGAAAAGATCTTAACATCAGGGGAGAGAGTATTGGACACGCGCGCGCCGATTTGTGGCTAAGATTACTTCGCACTTTTCACGTTAATCACGCTTCACATTTGATCCTGAGTCATAGATTATATAGATGAATTAAATATTGTTTCAAATTTCAGGATACTTACTAGCTTAGTTCTCGTGTCGTGCACGAGTTTGATTAAATTTTATATTAATATTCATTTTAATTATTAAAAATTAATTAATTTCACATTTAAAAAAATATTAAAAAATTTAAAAATATATATAGTTAGTGACAATATAAATAAAATTAAGATAAGTATGATAATATAAAAAATTCTCTACTAATAATTAATTAACAAAATTATTGTGATTTCGTACATACATAATATGTTGAATCAAGTTCTATACCTACAAGTAAATGAATTAAAAGGACATTTGAATAAAATGTGACTAGTTAAATGAAAAATTAAAAGAGACTGTTTGAAAAATACCTAATATATAATATCTAATAATAAAAATCAAGATCAAATGTGAATAATCTATATACTGAAAAGAAAATCGGGCTCATATTTTATAAAATAATAATAATTGAAATTAAAAAGAAGATAATTTAGTGATGTGACACGATGTAGAGTAGACATGTGTAGACATGTGACAATAAATGACATAACACAATGTCAAAACGTCCAGTGGTCTTAGCTATGTTTTATTTTAGTATTATATAGTAGATTAGACATTAGGGCTTCAAACCAATCATATAAATAGGTAACCTTGTAAATTTAGAAACATAAAGTCTTGAAAAATTAGTTAAAAGGTACGATAATACGTAGTCCATTAAAAAAGCTAAAATAACTTTGGAATAATGTTATTCGACAAACAATAAATATCTACTTGAATTTTTTGACCAGAAGGAATGAAAATTTTTGTGAGCAATAAGGATATCAAACTTGATTCGCACCAACCTTTATTGGATGTATTAAAGAATGCATCGAAACTGTGTCTTTCTCAGTTTTGGTCAACAATGGTCCAACATACATCTTCTACCCAAAAAGAGGTCTTAGACAAGGGGATCTTCTTTCTCCTTTTCTATTCATTCTCGGTGTTGAAATCTTAGCCAGGAAACTACAACAACAAAGCAATATCCCGAATAACCAAATAGGATTTAGAATTACAAGACAAGGATCAAATGTCCCTTTTCTTGCCTTCGCGGATGATATTATTATCTTTGCAAAAGCAAACCGATCATCTTGTAACCAAGTTAAAACAATTATTGATGACTATTGCGCGATTTCTGGCCAATGTATTAACTTTCACAAATCTGCTTTCCAAACAACTAATAATACCCCGAGTAATACTAAAAATATTATTCAATCTGTACTTAATATCCCCAGTACGATGTCTTTGGAAAAATATTTGGGATGTCCTATTATAAATGAGAAAGTTAATCAGAATACTTTTAAAGATACTATTACCACTGCTTCTAATCAACTTATCAAATGGAAAGCCAATTCCCTTTTTCAAGAAGGCAAAGCTACACTTATAAAATCTACACTTGCTGCAAAACCAAACTACATAATGCAAAGTTTCATCTACCTGCATCTATCCACAAAGACCTAGATAAAATTAACAGAAACTTTTTCTGAAACAAGGATCCCAACTATAAACCCCTTATTGGTTGAGACAAAATCTGTAAACATAAGGACCAAGGAAGTACTGGCATCCGTAAAACTGGGGATATGAACAAAGCTCTACAAATGAAACTCATCTGGAAAACCCTTGCTGAACCGAATAATATCTGGGTCAAAATTATTAAGGAAAAATACCTGAAAAATTACAACATTCTACATTACTCTAAAAAAGGTAACCATTCTTGGCAATGGTCTCAATTATTAAAACTTCGAACATAATTCCATTCGGGTCTTCACTGGCTTGTTGGAGATGGTAAAAACATTAATTTCTGGTCGGACAACTGGATTCTAGGCACCAACATTAGTGAAAACATACTACCGCATATCAACCCAATAACAAACCAGACTGTTAGTGAATTCATTCTTGATAACCGTTCTTTGGATATCCTCAAATTAAAGGATACACTTAACTTACAAACTGTGATGAAAATCCTCGATATCCCAGTACCAAATCATCCTATAAAAAATAGATTATATTGGACTCCAAGCAAAAATGGTTGGTTTTCCACCAAAACTTCATATGAGCTTATCACTAAACATAACTCACTTTCGAGTCATAATGCCTCTTAGATTTGGAAGATTAATTCATACCCCAAAGTCAAAAATTTCTTATGGGGAATCAATCATGATGGCCTCCCAACAAAAAACTAGACTTGCTCAAAAACATGTTCTAGTTCCTCTCGCATGCGACTCTCGCTCTTCTCCTACAGAAGACTTAACACACTTTTTGTTCCAATGTCCATTCACACTCAAACATATTGGATTACAAAATTTGAAGATAGAATCGATCATTATATCTATTAATACAGATAATAAGAGACCCATTGACATAATTGAAGAAATTTGCTCCAAGATTTCTAAGAATGAACTCGTTTGCCTGGCCACTTCTTGGTGGGGCATCTGGAACCATAGAAACCATATTATCTTTAACACAATTCCCTGCAATAGAATAAAGAATCTAACTCAATATATTAGCTCTTTAGTGCACAATTGGGACAATCTATATACGATTGAAAATGATGAACCTAGCATCAATAAAAAAAACCCATACCAGACCAGAAAAACGAAAAACATTAAATGGGAAAAACCCATTATTACCTTTCATAAAATAAACTTTGATGGATCCAGACTACCTAATGGGATGACTAGTTTTGGCTATATCATTAGAGATAACAATGCGAATGTGATTCATATGGATGGTTCATCTTGCGGTCACAACTCAACTCTTATGGCCAAAACCCTAGCATTAAAAAATAGTATAATTACTGCTGCATAACTTAACCTTCCTAAAATACAGATCGAAGGTGACAATCTTTGCCTTATTAACTCTCTGAAAGGCCTCTGGGATTGTCCGTGGGAAATTGAAATGGTGGTTACAGATATCTTGCTTAACCTCCAGGTTTTCCAGGAAGTCTAGTTCAGACATATTTTCCGGGAGGTGAACCGGGCCGCTGACAAAATCGTTAAACCCAGCTTATCACCTCATATGTCTAACTTATATTCCAATTCAGAACTTCGTGTTCTCATCCGTCTGGATGCTCTAGGCCGGTCTACTGTGCGTATGTAGACCTGTCTAATTCTTTCCTCATCAAAAAAATATCTACTTGAATTTTTTTAGATATTTGAATACTATTAATTAAAACAACATTTAAATTATCCTAGTATATATAATATACCATTTAGATGAAATATTTATGATTAGAATTAATTTAAATCTAGAAAAAATTGAATTAACAAAAAATAATTTTGATTTGGATATTGTGTTGAGAAATATATACAAATTTAAAAAAGCGCATGGATTTTGATATGGGTTTTATTTGGCAAGTATTCTCTATAGACATCATTATTCTTAATCTTTGATTTTATCAGATATGTTTTATTTACTCTTTTTTTTACAAAAAGTTGTTATAACAAAATCTTTTGATATATCATACCGATTAGGTAAAATGAAAAATAATTTAGTGGTGTAAAAAAATATCCGGGTTAATTAAGTTTTGTAAGTTAAAATAGAGAATTACGAAATTAAAAGAAAAATCAATCATAAATTTGATATTCTAAATTAGTTTTAGATACATCATATCGAAACAAAAATAGTTATAACCAAAACTCATGATAATTTTTATTTAGTTTACAATCATATATCCATAAATATGTAGCAATCTGTTACCTCGATGCTTACCTTAATTTTTTATAACTCTATTTAATTTTCAATTGACCATTAGTCTTTGTTGGTAAAATTTTCAAATATATGATCTTCAATTAGTTTCACTTTTTGAAAATACACAAGTACTTGAACTGTTGTGTTCCAGCTAATAGGTACTGCAACTCTAAAGTATTTTTTAATTAAAAGGTCTATAGCTTTTATCGAGACAAACGCCGCGGCGAGCGAGGGATTCCAAGTGGTGACATGGAAGGGGATGTGCAGATCGGTGCTCACCGGTAACGTGGCAATGACAATAAAGGGAGATCAACCATGGAGAAAAAAATGGCGATGGTGTAGTGATGGCAGATGAGCTTTGAAAGAGGCGAAGGCATGGGCAACGACGCGTCCATTGTTCTGTATAGTCCTTTTGAAAAAGACCTACATAGAGATCATTCCAATTTTTTATTTTGTTTGAGCGACAGGAGATCAATCTAATTCTGAGTGAATGAGTATTGTAGAAGTTTTGAATTTGTAATATTTGGTGATTAATTTGTAATATGTATAATTGATTTGTATTTATTAAATTTATTTTAATAAAAATTAAAAATTAGAGACAAAGACAAGTGACATGAATAATATGGGGATCCCATGTGATATATTGATGTTTTGTTTTAATAGATTTATAGAGTAGATTGATTTTTTTTACGATGTTCAAGTTAAATGACCCTTGTACTATAGTGAAATTAGATAAATAACCCCCAATAAACTTCATCCAAACCCATGACCCATGGTGATGTCATCATTACATAATGATGACATCACCATAAGTCAAACAAATTAAAACATTTGACCATTGACCGAAAATTTTTCCCGTAAAAAAATATTTTTTGATGACGTCATCATCTTGATGACAATAACTGTCATCAAAACACAAACTGTCATCAAAATATAATCTGTCATCAAAACATAAACTGTCATCAAAATACAAACTGTCATCAAAAACACAAATTGTCATCAAAATACAAACTGTCATCAAAACACAAACTGTCATAAAAAATACAAACTGTCATCAAAATACAAACTGTCATAAAAACATAAACTGTCATAAAAAACACAAATTGTCATCAAAATACAACTGTCATCAAAACACAAACTGTCATCAAAAACACAAACTGTCATCAAAACACAAATTCTCATCAAATACAAACTGAATCGCAACTAATTAATGACACATATTGTCATCAAAACACAAACTGTCATCAAATACAAACCGTATCGTAACTAGATGATGACACATATTGTCATCAAAACACAAATTGTCATCAAATACAAACTATATGACAACTAGTTGATGATATATACTGTCATCAAAACACAATATGTCATCAACTACAAACTATATTGCAACTAGTTGATGACACTATGTGTCATCACAACTAGTTAATGTCACAAACTGTCATCACAACTAGTTGATGACAATACAAATCTCGTTTTGATGACAATTATCGTTGAAATGTCATCACAACTAGTGGTATTTACGAAGTGTCATTTCCACTAATTGGTGGCATTTACGAAGTGTCATCTCTACTAGTTAGTAATATTCAAAGTGTCATCAAGACAAGTAATTAATGACGATTTCAAAGTGTCATCAAGTAAGTGGTGACACTTTGAAAGTGTCACCGAAACTAGTTGGTGACACTTTCAAAGTGTCACCGACTAGCACTGAGGCTAGTCTACCGAGGCTAGTCGGTGACACTTTCAAAATGTCATCAAGGCTAGTAAGTGGTGACACTTTTAAAGTGTCACCGAGGCTAGTCGGTGGCGCTTTCAAAGTGTCATCAAGGCTAGTAAGTGGTGACACTTTCAAAGTGTCACCGAGGCTAGTGGGTGGAACTTTGAAAGTGTCTAGTGGTGACGCTTTCGAAGCATCACCGAGGATAGTCGACGGCGCGTTCAAAGTGTCACCGAGGCTAGTCGACGGCGCGTTCGAAGCGTCGCCGAGGCTAGTCGACGGCGCGTTCGAAGCGTCACCGAGGCTAGTCGGCGGCGCGTTCGAATTGTCACCGAGGCTAGTCGGTGGCGCGTTTGAAGCGTCACCGAGGATAGTTGGCGGCGCGTTCAAAGCGTCACCGAGGCTACTCGGAGGCGCATTCGAAGCGTCACCAAGGCTATGAAATACCACCAAGTTCCTCACAAGAAGTGCAGAACTGACACCAACATACTCAATTATTCAAGAATTATATCATGGACACCTATGAAATACCACAATGAATAGTTATTACTAGTCTTTCCTTCCGTGTTATTACAACATGCAAGTGGTGGTCTTATAACGCCAAGGCAACATACATGAGAGTCAGTCATAAAGTATGAGCAAAGCTACTACTTCAAATCGAATTTATTCAATAGGTTATCTAGGTGAAGGTTATCACCTTGTCTGGGGTAGAAGCACCAGATGTGACTCCTATGGTGATGGGGCCCTCATGTATCCAATTTTCTTTTTCAACAAGCTCCCCATGCTGCAGTTGAACGAAACCAGGAACCAGGTATGTATCAGCAACGTATGAGAAACAAAAAAAAAATCAAACAAATCAGATATAACTTAGTAAGATAGGACTGTTGCCACCCTTTTTGCAGTCACCTTTGCACGAGCCAACTCCCGGTCCAATGTTTTCGTTTCTTCTTGAGGATCAGATGGGAAAGGCCAAAGCTATTTTTAGGGGTGCACTTAAGAATGAATTTATTATGGAAAAGAGCAAAATGTAAAAATAACAACTGTAACTCAATGAAGAATGTTTCCAGGACATAATAATAGAATATTACATTCATTTCTTTCACTTTCCGCTGGTAACCTCTCACACCATTATCAACTGCCCCACCAGCTAAGATAGCCTCCTCTAATTCACACACTGTTTGCATAAGTTTCTCAACATCAGTAACTTTCTGACGATGCATTTTGTCCAAGATCTTATTTTCTTCCTACCAAATCCAAGCAGCAGGCAATAATTTAAGCATTCAAACTTATATCAATCAAATCCTAAAGAAAATTACAAATTATGGCATACCTGACATATTTCAATTTGTTTGATCAATTCCTGGTTTTTGTTCTGCAAAAACCATTGACTGAGGCTAGTCGGTGGCGCGTTCGGCAAAGGCTACCATCCAAAAGATACTCAGGAGCAACATAATCCAAAGTGCCAGAAAGCTTAATGTTATTCTTGTTATGAGATCCCTCGACTATAGCAAGACCAAAATCAGAAAGTTGCTCCTAATAACACAAGTATTACTATTAACCAGCTACTAGTATACTACCCTAAGGTCATTTTCTTGAGCTCACCTCGGGTTCCATCTCGTAAGTCAATGCTTCCAGGATGAACTCCTTGTCTTTTACAGCACCGTTTACCCACAGTTTGCCATCACGGACCTACTCCAAGAACCATGATATGTGTTCTCAGAGATGAAGCGCACAGTGGATGTTTGTGTAATGATTAAGTGTAAAGAACATCTTATATACAGAAGCTGCAATACTCACCTCTACACAGTCACCTGCCTTTGCTACGACCCTTTTAATGAACAGGTCTCCAGAACTAAAACCAATCGTCTGTATCATGAATGTCAATACAAATGTCAATCCTATCATAAAAATAGAAGAAGAATAAGAAGAAATGCATATATAGAATTTCATTTACCTGAAGAATAGGCGGTTCCTTGAATACCACAATATCTGAAACCTCAGGATCCCGGAATATGTAAGAAACCTATCATACATAAGATAAATAGAAACAAGTATGTCACAATGAATATAGCCTTCAACAAAAAATGTCACTGGACTTTAAACAACTATAACAACATGATGGTTGATGACTTGATGCAATGGCAATCCATGTATAGACACATTAACAATCGTAATCAAATTTGCTTTACATATCATAGGCTGGATAACAAGAAGGTGAAAAATAGAAAATAGCTTAGTTTTTAGATTGACTACATGGAAACATAATTGATATTACTAGTCACTTAATCAGGTTATGGTCTATAAAAAAATCCGAAGAAAAATGAAAAATTCCCTTTTCCCGTTCTTTTTTAACAACAGATCTCTAAACAGATTCTTACATTTAATGTACACATCATCTCTCTAAACCATAATAATGCATACTTAAACTTCACTACATGAATTAATTATTGGCACTAGCATATATAAGACACATTAGAAATACAATCAATTTGTTTAATTGTTAATTACCATTGCAAATCATGACCCATTGTGATGCATAACTTCCAAATTGTTAATTACCATTACAATCAACTTGTTTAATTGTTAATTTCTTGATGCATAACTTCCAAATTTAGCTTCTAGATGGAAGTTCACAAACCTAAATGAAACTAGGTGTGTTTAAAATCATACCTCGTAATCCAGAGAACAATCCATCCCAATTGAGTTCCTGATCTCCCACTCGTCATTCTCGTCCTCAGCACCAGCCTCATCTGGCTCTCTACTTCTTCTTATATGGACGGCACCGCTTTCTTTTGGTCCTTCATCGAGGCTCTGTAGGTCGTCTTCGAGTTCCTTCAGACCAACACCCGTAGGCTGCTTCTCGTCGGAAACCACCTTCCGATTCGCGAAGAATCCATCGACGTCGGAGGGAATAGAAGCACCATCGCCGTCAGCGTCGTCCGGGATTTCGGTGTCGCGGCTCCACTCCTTCTTCTCAATCTCATCGTCCGTGAGAGACCACAAAGAAGGAGAGATGAGCGGCTTTGAGGAGGAGGAGGAGGAGAGAGAGCCGAATACACGCGCAACGCGGATGCTGAAGCTGTCTTCCATGGATCTGTAAGAGATTTGAGCAAAGGAAGGTCTGCGGTTTCAGTAATGGAGGAGGAAGGGATTAGGGTTTCGTTGATGGAGGTCGAGGCCGGAGACGGAGATCGAGGTCGGAGATGGGTGACAGATCTGGAAATAGAAGAGGTGAGAAATAGGGGAGGAGTGACCGGGTGAATGTGAGGAGAGAGAGCGTGTCAAGATTAAGTTGGGGGTTAATTTGTAACACCCCCAAATCTTAACCCATTTGGAAAGGTATTACCGCCAGTGACCCCAGTGTTCCTTACCAAGATCACCCAAGGCTTTACCGGTTTAAATACAATTTAAGGCATACAATGATACATAATGATCAAAGTATCCAAATCAAAACATCAATCAAATGAAACATGAGTTACGGGATTACATCCCAATCCCGAATAGGCCAAACACAGAGTTTAAACAAAGTACAGCGGAAGACTTATAAAAGATATTACAAAAAGGGTTGTGATCGTAATGATCACCTGCCCAAGGATCTCAACCTGATTAAAAGCAATTATTAAAACATCCAAAAACAACCGTCGTCTTCAAAGTCAATCTAGTCTCCTCATATCTTCGCTCTATCTGATGTGCCGAATCGAACGGATGACACCAGCCCACATGCGGAGAACAAAGTTCGTGGGTTAGTCTACTTGAATAGACTAGCAAGGGTAAAAAGCAGAGTGGTTCGAGTGATCGTAACCGTTTACTATCATTGTCCCTCGAATAATAACCGAAGGGACGATACATAACCCGGCACTTTCACGGAATAACAACAAGAGGTATGCACAAGAGAAGATTATGCAAGACTTAATCTTCACAGAAATCGACTCGAAAAGAGACTCCAAAAGAAATGAGTCTTTAAAGAAATATGACAAATCTGGAATGTTTACAGAATCAAACAACAGCGATTAAAAGCTGACTGAGATGCTTCGGCTCACAACCAACCTCACCGCTTACAGCGAATCCAGATCGGAAGGAGAACATACTACATTCAAGTCTGGATCTTACAGAACCACATAACGATTTAAAAACTGACTAAGATGTTTCGGTTCACGACCAACCTCATCGCTTACAGCGAATCCAGATTTGAAAGAGAACGTACTCTGATCAACAGTCGAGACGAGCTTTCCTAGCTGCACTATTTACTTAGCTGCACTACTCGCCAAAGGTATATTAATTATGTGCACTCGAGCACTTTATCTTATTTAATTCCAAGAACCCACATCACGTTATAGGCTTTTAAATCATCTCATCCATCGGGATAAAGAGATACCGTCGGGAACTAAATCCATGGACGAAGTTGACTCGGGAACTAAATCCCTAAAGTCGGTTCGGGAACTAAATCCCTCGGGAACTAAATCCCTAAGGCAGAGTTGACTCGGGAACTAAATCCCAAGAGTCGAATCGAGAACTAAGTCTCGCGGGAACTAAATCCCTAGGAGCGGAGTTGACTCGGGAACTAAATCCCAAAAGTCGAATCGGGAACTAAATCCCTCAAGGCGGAGTCGGGAACTATCCCTACAAACGGCATTAGAGAAGGATGGTAGGAACTAAATCCTAACCACCAGGTTATCAAGAAACGACTAGCACTCGCAATAAGATACACAGTAGTGTTCCTACGAATACTCGTGCTAACTAAACAGTTCAACACAGTAATCAATCACAACAAAGCCATCGCGACCAGAAACAGATAAAATAGCGTTGTTCTAACAATATACAATCTATAATAATATCTGTATTAATCACATATATATATATAATAGCGTTGTTCTAACAGATATACAACCTATTATAACATCATATTTTAGTTTTCCAAAACAGTTAACAAAACCGTTTCCAGATGAACACCATAATCATTCCAAATTAATTACTCAGATAAACTACTGATAATTAATGTAAATATGGAACGATGAGCAAGAGCGAACCGCCACTTGCATTAATCCACAGAATAGTCTAAAGACGACAACTGGATTCCGGCTCGACACGGGTATAGATCCGACAGCACAACAACCTTCAAGTCGACCCATAAAAGGAACCCTAAGTTAGATCCGACATAAACAGTACGAATCTAAACACGGCGAAAGAACACGGAAGGAAAGACGCCACGACGACAACCAACCAAGCCAAAGCCACGAAGGCATTCTGGACACTTGCGGCGGTCGCCGTTCTTGGCGGCGGTCACCGTGAAGAACACGGTCGACAAAGACGAGAGAAATCTCACCCCAAAACACGAGCAGTTCGGCCTCCTTCGACTTGCTTTGGCTTCTAACCTCCAAGGCTAACCAAAAGCTTCACAAAGGCACTCAGGAAATACACCAAAGCAACACCGGCGAGACCTTCAAACTCCGGCGAAAACCAACTCCGACGAGAAGGAAATCCGACAGCGATTCGGGGTTGGAAGGGCTTCAAAACCCTCTCCCAAACACCCCTATTTATAGCCAAACACCTGGGAGCCTCAACCAAACCCTAAGACGCGGCCGAAATCAAGATCGGCGCGCCTCGATTACCGCCGGCGACCAACGGTCAATGCCCACTGGACAAAACACGGCGGGCGCCGTTTTTAGCCTGCGGCGGGCGCCGTTTTTAGCCTGCGGCGGGCACGCGGCGGTCATCGTAATTGCGGCGGTCGTCGTAATTGCGGCGGTCGCCGTCGTTAGGCCTGTCGCGGCCAGCTAGAAGCTGACACACTGACTCCTCGGGCCCAACCACGGCGGTCGCCGTTTCTGAACGGCGGTCGCCGTTTCTCCCTCTTCCCGCCCATTCAGCTTTGAACGAACCTGACGTTAAACCAGGATAAAAATTATCGTACGCAAACGACAATTAAAATCTAAGGCACCTTGTCTGTATATTATTTCACTGAGAAAAATATTACAAATACAGAGCACATTACAGAATGTCTCAAACTCTCTGTATTAAATCCGACGTACACAACGGGTACTCGGGAAAATTCCAAAATTCCCAAAATAACCTTACAAAAATACGGGGTATCACATCACCTCCCCCTTAAAGGAAGTTTCGACCCCGAAACTTGGCCAAAAAACAACTCGGGAAAGTGTCTGAGCATCTCTGCCTCGGTTTCCCAAGTAACTTCCTCAGTCCCAGACCTGGACCATAGAACTCGTATCAACAGTACGATCTTGTTGCGCAGTTGCTTCACACAACACTCGAGAATGCGCTCTGGCATCTCCTCTTAAGTACCACTTGCCTGAATCTCGACGTCCTTATAGCTCAGCCTACGAGACTCATCTTAGCATGAATATCCTTAGCAATGATACGTGGAACACATTATACACTGGGTATGCCGATGGCGACAACGCCAAACGGTACGTTAGAGATCTTACTCTATCCAGAATCTTGAATGGTCCCATGTAGCGAGGGTTAAGCTTCCCACGCTTACCAAACCTGAAAACATCCTTGGGTGGCGATACTGTGACAAGTACCTTGCCACTAACCTCGAACTCAACACTTTAACGCTTCTGATCTGTGTAAAACTTTTGCCGACTCTGAGCGGTCAACATCTTCTGTCTAATCAAAGCAATGTCCGAAGCTGTCCTTTCGACCAACTCTGGTCCAAGCAGAATCTTGTCGGCATACTCAACCCAACAAATCTGAGATCTACATCTGAGACCATACAAAGCTTCGAACTGAGCCATCTTGACCGTAGCATGCCATCTATTATCGTACGTGAGCTCAATCAGACTTAGGCTGTCTTCCCAGCTAGTCGGATGATCGAGTACGTATGCTTCTTAGCATATCCTCCAGGGTCCAGATAGTCTTTTCAGACTGACCATCTGTCTGAGGATGAAACGCTGCTGAATCTCAATTCAGTTCCCATGGCCTTGTGAAGTTCTTGCTATAAACTTGACATGAATCGGCCATCTCGATCCGATACAATGGTCTTAGGAATGCCATGTAAACGGATAATCTCCTAGTGGAAAACTTCTTCTGACCTCTGGGTCACCCAAGTAACCTCAGTTTCCAATGCAACCACTATTGCTGCTAGTTCTAGGTCATGTGTTGGTTAGTTTGCTTCATAGGTTTTCAATTGTCTAGATGCGTAAGCATCAACCTTGCCCCTCTGCATCAAAGACACATCCCAACCCATTTCTCGAAGCATTAACTATAGACCATATAGCCATCATTCTTTCCGACAACGCCAAAACTGGTGCATAAGTCAGACACTGTTTCAACTTCTTGAAAACTGGTCTTGCACTTGTCATCCCAGACAACTTCTTGTTGACCTTGCGGAACAGACTGGTCATAGGTGGAGTGATCTTAGAAAAATCCTCCCATGAACCGTCTATAATGCTCAGCAAGCTCTGGGAAACTGCACACCTCGCTCACACCCTAAGGCCGCTTTCAAACAACTACTGATTCACTCTTCTGGGGAATAACCATAACCTCATTCTTATTGATCACATGGCCTAAGAAAGCCACTTCTAGATCCAACAATCGCACTTAGCCCACTTTGCATACAGCCGACTTGGTCTAAGGACTGATAAAGCAATCCACAGATGTTCCCTGTGAGCTTCCTTGCTCGGGAAAAAAAAATATCAAATGCCATTGATGAAGACCACTATGAACTTATTCAAGTACTGGTCTAAAACATCGATACACTAGGTTCATGAAAACTGCTAGAGCATTCGTAGATCCAGATGGCATAACTACAATCTCGTAGTGACCATCTCTCGTCCGAAATGAAATCCTCGGAATATCATCCTCACGAATCCTGAGCTGATGATACCCAGATCTCAGGTCGATCTTGGAGAAAACTTTCGCTCCCTGTAGTTGATCCAACAGATCATCACTCCTTGGCAACAGATACTTGCTCTTGATCGTGACTTTATTCAACTCTCGAAAGTCCAAACAAAGTCGAAACGGTCCATCTTTCTTTTTGACAAATAAAACTAGGGCACTCCTACTTAAGGTGATGCACTCAGCTTTATATAACTTTTGTCAAGAAGATCATTGAGTTGCTTCTTCAACTCTTGCATCTCAATAGGAGACATCCGGTACGGTGCCTCAGAGATCGGCGTGGTACACGGCTCGAGATCAATTGCAAACTCCACAACACGATTCGGGGTATCCAGGAATATCTTCTGGAAAGACACCCGTAAATTCTCTAACCACAGAAATAACAAAAACTGAAGTCGATCACTGCCTTATGACGCTTCCGTCAATCCATACCGAGAATAATTATCGTATGGGACCATGGTTATATAGGTCAAATCGCTTTGAATTTCTTACCCTTGATGGTAATCGACAATCCGACAGACGATTGGTTCCCACTAAATGGTCACCATCTTGGACCAGCCCACTACATGGTTCACAAACGACTCACTAGTGGCTCCGAGCCCAGGCCCAGCCATTACCAGCGTCCACTGTTGCCATGAGCCGCTGTCCATATATCTCAACCCATCCTTTGTAGCTCCACCTAATTAATAGGCAACCATCTCCTAAGAGGTTGTTGGTGAGTCTCGAACACGAGACCTTACCCCATACCAAGCAACGAAACATTAACTTGGTATAAACCAAAGGTTCATATATAAGAAGAGTTACAACAAAAGGTTCACAACCTCGTTGCACACACAACTTAACTTACAATCATCCAAAAATTAAGGTCTGGGTAGCACCCACATCAACAACATATTAGAATGCAGATACAAGTACTCTAAGCATTAGGATCATAGGGTCCATCCGCCTCATGCATCACGTAGGCGTTGACCTTGGCTTCCTGAAGCCACCGGGGCTTTCCCTTTATTTCTCGCAGTTGTCTGCATTGAAGGACTAGGGGCTTCCACCGGACTGAACCTAGGTTGGTTGTTCTGATTAACAGATCCCTGCTATGACTCAGTCCCTTTCTGTCTCCTCTGCGGACAAAATAACTGCAAGTGTCCTTCCTTTCCACAGGCATAACACGTTTTCTCCTCCTTCGGACACACATTACTCTTGTGCCCGTAGGTACCACAGTTGTAGCACTGGATCAGGCTATTGCCCTGACCCGAACGTTACGTAGACCCATCCTGAGTCATATTCGTTTTTGCTCGGCCAGATTTGGAAAAATCAGATGGTGGAGCGGGACGTTTAAACCCACTTGCCTTAGGCTGGTTCTCCCCTTGCCTCTGGCTATCACGCTTCTTGGTCGACTCTTCCAGAGTCACCTCTAACTTGTAGGCTGCATCCACGTACTGCTCCAAAGTCGAGCATCCGTGACGTACCATCAGTGGCTTAATATCTGGGCCCATCCACTCATGGAAATACCAGATTTTCTGTGCCTCACTGGATATCTCAGGTCCAGCATACTGTAGCAAATGATTGAATTTTGTTGCCAGCTCAGTCACCTTCAATCCATCAGTCTTAGGGTATAGGAACTCCTTGTGTTTCTCCTCCCTCATAGCACGAGAGAAGAAACGGTATGTCATCTTTGTCTTGAACATCTCCCAGTTCAAAACAGGGCTATTAGCTAAGCCGGTACTCTCCCACCACTCACTAGCATCCTCCTTTAACTGAAGAGAAGCTATATGTACTTTCTCAGCTTTAGTACAATCAATGTTGCGGAACAACCGCTCCATGTGGGAGAACCAATGGATCACCCCGACTGGTTCCCCTTTCCCGTTATAGCTGTCAGGCCTCATGGAATTAATGGTCTTCAGAGCACGACCATAGTTGTCTCGAGTCCTGACTATATTCTCCTGGAATACACGGTTTCCTGGCTCCTCAAATCTGGGAACCGGTGGGGGAATTTGCACACCTTGTGCCTGCGGCATACTCGGTTGCAGTATATCAGTCACTGCTTGCATGACCATTCCCCGAATTGCCTCTAATGTTGCAGCATCAAATGCCATTGGAGTGTTGGTCTGCTCTTGACCATTGCCTCTAGGATGGTTGTTGGAACCAAACTCCTGCTCGTCTTGTCCAACATTTCCTATAGTTGGTCTGGGGTCATTACTCGGCCCAGCACCAGCACGGATAACGTTCCTTGTGTTCACCATCTGAGTACCGATCAATTTCCAAGGATTTTATCACATTAGTATCATTCTGATATACTTATTGTAATAAAATCAACTTAGAATAGATCAACTTGGTAATTTCTATTGATGAACTCCAACCGAGTTACTAGATTCTACAATCTTAACTCACAACGAGAGAACTGGGAATGAAGCCTAACTGGAGATGGCGAAACCACCTCGGCTTCTCCCGGGTTCCTCTGAAGAGAACAGAATGCACCCATATCTAGCGGGGCAACGGGGAAGGAATTAGTCTTTCTAGACATAGAAGCAAGCTTACTATATCAGACTGTACATAAGACTTGACTATGAACGGTGTTTTGAAATTCTTTTCACTTTGAAAATCCAGAGCCCTTTTAAAGCATTTTAAAAAACGGATAAATGATTTATAAAATCCCAAACCCGTTTTAAAACCTTTGGCCCTGATACCACAACTGTAACACCCCCAAATCTTAACCCATTTGGAAAGGTATTACCGCCAGTGACCCCAGTGTTCCTTAC
Organism: Rheum nobile; assembly: GCA_027886185.1. Classification (NCBI taxonomy): domain Eukaryota; kingdom Viridiplantae; phylum Streptophyta; class Magnoliopsida; order Caryophyllales; family Polygonaceae; genus Rheum; species Rheum nobile. The sequence continues at coordinate 913,908 of WOAB01000326.1, read as the reverse complement.
CAAGATCACCCAAGGCTTTACCGGTTTAAATACAATTTAAGGCATACAATGATACATAATGATCAAACTATCCAAATCAAAACATCAATCAAAAGAAACATGAGTTACGGGATTACATCCCAATCCCGAATAGGCCAAACACAGAGTTTAAACAAAGTACAGCGGAAGACTTATAAAAGATATTACAAAAAGGGTTGTGATCGTAATGATCACCTGCCCAAGGATCTCAACCTGATTAAAAGCAATTATTAAAACATCCAAAAACAACCGTCGTCTTCATAGTCAATCTAGTCTCCTCATATCTTCGCTCTATCTGATGTGCCGAATCGAACGGATGACACCAGCCCACATGCGGAGAACAAAGTTCGTGGGTTAGTCTACTTGAATAGACTAGCAAGGGTAAAAAGCAGAGTGGTTCGAGTGATCGTAACCGTTTACTATCATTGTCCCTCGAATAATAACCGAAGGGACGATACATAACCCGGCACTTTCACGGAATAACAACAAGAGGTATGCACAAGGGAAGATTCTGGAAGACTTAATCTTCACAGAAATCGACTCGAAAAGAGACTCCAAAAGAAATGAGTCTTTAAGGAAATATGATAAATCTGGAATGTTTACAGAATCAAACAACAGCGATTAAAAGCTGACTGAGATGCTTCGGCTCACAACCAACCTCACCGCTTACAGCGAATCCAGATCGGAAGGAGAACGTACTACATTCAAGTCTGGATCTTACAGAACCACATAACGATTTAAAAACTGACTAAGATGTTTCGGTTCACGACCAACCTCATCGCTTACAGCGAATCCAGATTGGAAAGAGAACGTACTCTGATCAACAGTCGAGACGAGCTTTCCTAACTGCACTATTTACTTAGCTGCACTACTCGTCAAAGGTATATTAATTATGTGCACTCGGGCACTTTATCTTATTTAATTCCAAGAACCCACATCACGTTATAGGCTTTTAAATCATCTCATCCATCGAGATAAAGAGATACCGTCGGGAACTAAATCCATGGATGGAGTTGACTCGGGAACTAAATCCCTAAAGTCGGTTCGGGAACTAAATCCCTCGGGAACTAAATCCCTAAGGCAGAGTTGACTCGGGAACTAAATCCCAAGAGTCGAATCGAGAACTAAGTCTCGCGGGAACTAAATCCCTAGGAGCGGAGTTGACTCGGGAACTAAATCCCAAAAGTCGAATCGGGAACTAAATCCCACGGGAACTAAATCCCTCAAGGCGGAGTCGGGAACTAAATCCCTACAAACGGCATTAGAGAAGGATGGTAGGAACTAAATCCTAACCACCGGGTTATCAAGAAACGACTAGCACTCGCAATGAGATACACAGTAGCGTTCCTACGAATACTCGTGCTAACTAAACAGTTCAACACAGTAATCAATCACAACAAAGCCATCGTGGCCAGAAACAGATAAAATAGCGTTGTTCTAACAATATACAACCTATAATAATATATGTATTAATCACATATATATATAATAGCGTTGTTCTAACAGATATACAACCTATTATAACATCATATTTTAGTTTTCCAAAACAGTTAACAAAACCGTTTCCAGATGAACACCATAATCATTCTAAATTAATTACTCAGATAAACTACTGATAATTAATGTAAATATGGAACGATGAGCAAGAGCGAACCGCCACTTGCCTTAATCCGCAGAATAGTCTAAAGACGACAACTGGATTCTGGCTCGACACGGGTATAGATCCGACAGCACAACAACCTTCAAGTCGACCCATAAAAGGAACCCTAAGTTAGATCCGACATAAACAGTACGAATCTAAACACGGCGAAAGAACACGGAAGGAAAGACGCCACGATGACAACCAACCAAGCCAAAGCCACGAAGGCATTCTGGGCACTTGCGGCGGTCGTCGTTCTTGGCGGCGGTCGCCGCATTCATCACGGCGGTCGCCGTGAAGAACACGGTCGACAGAGACGAGAGAAATCTCACCCCAAAACACGAGCGGTTCGGCCTCCTTCGACTTGCTTTGGCTTCTAACCTCCAAGGCTAACCAAAAGCTTCACAAAGGCACTCAGAAAACACACCAAAGCAACACCGGCGTGACCTTCAAACTCCGGCGAAAACCAACTCCGACGAGAAGGAAATCCAGCAGCGATTCGGGGTTGGAAGGGCTTCAAAACCCTCTCCCAAACACCCCTATTTATAGCCAAACACCTGGGAGCCTCAACCAAACCCTAAGACGCGGCCGAAAGCAAGATCGGCGCACCTTGATTACCGCCGGCGACCAACGGGCAATGCCCACTGGACAAAACACGGCGGGCGCCGTTTTTAGCCTGCGGCGGGCACGCAGCAGTCGCCGTAATTGCGGCGGTCACCGTCGCTAGGCCTGTCGCGGCCAACTAGAAGCTGACACGCTGACTCCTCGGGCCCAACCACGGCGGTCGCCGTTTCTGAACGACGGTCGCCGTTTCTCCCTTTTCCCGCCCATTCAGCTTTGAACGAACCTGACGTTAAACCGGGATAAAAATTATCGTACGCGAACGACAATTAAAATCTAAGGCACCTTGTCTGTATATTATTTCACTGAGAAAAATATTACAAATACAGAGCACATTACAGAATGTCTCAAACTCTCTGTATTAAATCCGACATACACAACGGGTACTCGGAAAAATTTCAAAATTCCCAAAATAACCTTACAAAAATACGGGGTATCACATAATTTACAATAGGTTTAATTTTGAGGGTGTTTATCAGATTTTGGTTAAGAAAAAGGGCAATGGGCCACAATGTTTCTTTTTTTTTACGATGTTCTGGTTAAATGACCCTTTTAGTATAGTGAAATTAGATAAATACCCCCCAATAAACTTCATCCAAATCCATAACTCATGGTGATGTCATCATTACATAATAATGACATCACCGTAAGTCAAAACAAATTAACACATTTGACCATTGACCGGTCAACGGCCGTTGACCGGCGTTGATCGAAACTTTTGGTGACGTCATCATCTTGATGACAGTAACTGTCATCAAAATATAAAATGTCATCATTTTGATGACAATCACTGTCATCAAAACACAAATTGTCATCAAAAACACAAACTGTCACCAAAACACAAACTGTCATCAAAATACAAACTATCATAGAAAACACAAACTGTCATCAAAATACAAACGGTCATAAAAAACACAAACTGTCATCAAAACACAAACTGTCATAAAAAACACAAACTGTCATCAAATACAAACTGCATCGCAACTAGTTAATGACACATACTGTCATCAAAACACAAAATGTCATCAAATACAAACTGTCATCATTTGACTTTCATCAAAACACAAATTGTCATCAAAATACAAACTGTCATCAAAACACAAACTGTCATTAAAACACAAACTGTCATCAAAACACACTGCCATCAAATACAAAATGCATCCCAACTAGTTGATGACACATATTGTCATCAAAACACAAACTGTCATCAAAACACAATCTGTCATCAAATACAAACTGTCATCAAAACACAAACTGTCATCAAAACACAAACTATAATAAAAAACACAAACTATCATCAAAACACAAACTATAATAAAAAACACAAACTGTCATCAAATACAAACTGCATCGCAACTAGTTGATGACACATATTGTCATCAAAACACAAACTGTCATCAAATACAAACGATATCACAACTAGTTGATGGCACATATTGTCATCGCAACTAGTTAAGGTCACAAACTGTCATAAAAACTAGTCAATGACAATACAAAACTCGTTTTGATGACAATTATCGTTGAAATGTCACCACCACTAGTTGGTGGCATTTACGAAGTGTCACCTCCACTAGTTAGTGCACGTTCAAAGTGTTATCAAGACTAGTAAATAGTAGCGCTTTCAAAGTGTCATCAAGACTAGTAATTAATGACGTTTTCAAAGTGTCATCAAGACTAGTAATTAATGACGCTTTCAAAGTGTCATCAAGGCTAGTAAGTGGTGATACTTTCAAAGTGTCACCGAGACTAGTTGGTGGCACTTTCAAAGTGTCACCGACAAAGTGTCATCAAGGCTAGTAGTGACACTTTCAAAGTGTGATCGAGGCTAGTCGGTGGCACTTTTAAAGTGTCACTGAGACTAGTCGGTGGCACTTTTAAAGTATCACCGAGGCTAGTCGGTGACGCTTTCAAAGTGTCATCGAGGCTAGTCGGTGGCACTTTCAAAGTGTTATCGAGGCTAGTCGGTGACACTTTCAAAGTGTCATCAAGACTAGTGGTGCCACTTTCAAAGTGTCATCGAGGCTAGTCGGTGGAGCGTTCAAAGTGTCACCGAGGCTAGGCGGTGGCGCGTTTGAAGCGTCACCAAGGCTAGTCGATGGCGCGTTCGAAGCGTCGCCAAGGCTATTCGGTGGTGTGTTCGAAGTGTCACCAAGACTAGTTTGGTGACGCATTCGAAGCGTCATCGAGGCTAGTCGGTGGCGCTTAAGAAAGCATCATCAACACTAGTTGATGACACTTTCGAAAGTGTCATCACCACTAGTTGGTGGCACTTTCGAACAAGAGTGATAGCAGCACAACTACGTAGGGCTTTTAGATCTTAATAAGCATAAACATATAGATCCTAAATAAGAAGTGAGAGCAACCCAGTCGTAGACGTTGCATAAACCATTGCATAAAATGGATAAGATTGCTGATCTAATCCTTAAGACATAGAAGTATAAACACAAAGCAATAAGCATAAGAAATGTTCTCACAAGTAGAAGAAGCTAATCACGCAACTAGATGACTATGCTCAGAGGGAAGCTATAATTACATGTATATAAAATGAGGCACATACTACCCTGCAAAAAACACAAAATCTAATACCAAGACATGGATCAAAACATACTGCATAAAAACAGTGGTTGAAACACATTAAGAAAAACCAGCGAATTCCAAACTAGAAATCAAAGTCTGACAAACAGATACTCAAGTAAGAACTCAATATAAAAATTTGACCTGATCAAGTAGGAGGTGCATAATTGCACCCGATGCTCCAGGCCTTGTGATCAATTTACTCAGGTATAAGTACCAGACAAACAAAGATGAGTATATCAAAAAGACAAAAACCAAACAAAACTGATCAAAGGGCTCGCCTCATTACTAAGTTACAAAGAATAAGATCTTAGTAGACGGCTTTCATCATTAGCATATCATGAGGATTAGGAACAAAAGGATGAATGGTAAGGAGTAAGAACATGATAAATCATGAAAGAGGACATCTTAAAAGCATGGTTGGATTCTGGGGCGTACCAGAATTGTAACAAACAATCACACAAATCTCAGTTCCTGCACCTCATTTCAATTCCTTAGCTCACATTCACATACTTCTACCAAGCAAAATCATACCCAAAAATGCCAGTTAGTTCTCGGAGACATTATCATATTGTGTTCCGCCACATTACTCTGCACATACAAAAACTTGAAGAAGCTGCACATATCAAAAAGAACTTACCAGCTGCATTTCACTGAAAAAGCTTTCACACAAAGAGTAAACACTAAAAAAGAGTATTCGTGTACAAGTACAACAATTAGGTATAAATAATAATCTTTTTCCCCCTTTCTCCACATGTCTTAGTGACCACTACTGTCCATTCTCAATCCCCTAACCATACAAAACACTAGCATATTTCTCCATTGGTCCGTTAAAGTTGTTCTCCTTCAGCTTCATGAACGCACAAGATGTAAGCAAACTATCTGAGCCCGCCTGGTGAGACACGCCAACTCTCTCCACCTCCAATAGTTATGCAAGCTTGTTCAGCCCTCCATGTAAGTTATTGTAGAACCTCATCAGATGCTTGATATCATAAACCACTTGGTGGTTATACATGGTTGTGCAGCTTCACTTGTCCAAAATGTAACATTAGAAGCCAAATAAAGCAATAAAGTTTAAGGTGATGTACATATAATTAAAACCAACAATATCTCTTGTTGTATGTCCTTTTTTGTGAAAATCTGAAAGGAAAAATACTTGTCTTTGCACTTACTTCACTAATATCATCTTCACCTACAACACCGAAAGGAACGATTTTAGCTCCAAATCTATCTGACATTCTCACAAACTCCGACTGTTGTGGCCAGAATAACTGGTACTCCTCACCCTGTGAATTTACAGAATATGCCATAGGAGAAATTAATGAAGAACAAGTTGCTTTTCAAGTGAACTTGTTTAACCAACAGACCGACCTGTAAATTGCTTATCCTGACATATTTCTTCTCCCCTTTGTTTATCTTTTTAGGTACTGCTAGCAAGCTTTGGAAGCCTTCAAGTGTATTTGTGATCCTCCATTGAATTATGCTTGTCTGAGAACAACAGTTAGAACTCATAACTTAACACTAACTATCAGTCAAAGTATAAATTTTACACACTGATTCTAACATAACACACCGCCAACGAAACTAGGAAACCAATTCCAAAAGTAATCAAAACGTCAATTCTACAAAAAACAACAAATATTTATGTGACAATTCAAAGTACCTTTCCATACACTGATCTTGAGAGCTTCTTTGTTGAGTCCTCGAACATAATTTCCCAAATACCTTTGCAAGAGGTAGGCTACTTGGTCCTCCAATATCTTCACGCTTTTCCTGATAAAATCTACCATACAACGAAAGCAACCATGACTTATATGCAAGGATAGTAGGGCAATCAGAAGCCATGTTACCATGAGTATCTAAGAGGTAGTGTAGAGGAAACTTAGAAAATGTACCTCCAACCTCTACGCAAGTGGCAATATCCTCTCGACATATCGTCGAACACCTTGCATGCACTAGATATTGTCAAAAAATCTGAACATGTCATCGGCGATGTAGGTTGCGTTAGGGGAGCACACTAGAAGATCCAACCTTCTGAACATCAGCGGCACCAGAATCAACCATAGCTTGGTCGTGGTGATCCGTTGCCGGTCGCAGAATATAAGCGGGTTCACGAAGAGGATGCCGAGGGTTTAGTCGGAGCTAGAGGTGAGCATCGTGTGGACGGTGCTGAACCAACTTGAGTGACAAAGGCGACACTTCACGAACCAGGAGGTGAGCACTTGGTGGGCGTCAATGGAGGAAATCGCTGATGGAGGGAACCGCAGATGGTCGCGAGAAAGGGAGACAGAGGATGAGAGACAAAAATATAAAATAGAAGGGGTCAAATCTCTAAACGGGGTTTTTTTAGGGGTAATTTTCGGATATTATTATAAAAAAGGGGCAATGGGCGTTAATCTGTCTTTTTTTTAATACAAAATTTAAAAAAAAAATCGTTTGGGTCAGGAATTCATGGACCTTGGGCCGACTGATGGAAAACAGGATCGAGCATTTGAATTCGACGGCCGCTCGACACGATTACCATCACAAACCCATTTGTTAATTGTTATATATACATGAAGGGCGGTGGTCCATTCCGCAACCGTAACTAACTCCAAACCCAGAGAGAGAGAGAGTGGTGGAATCAATGGCATTGACGGTGGTGGACGAACAACAGAGTTGGGCTGTAGAGAGGGCGATGCGGTGGGAAATTCAGTACTCTCGATTCTTCGCCTACCTTTCTCCCACTTCCAATCCATCTTCTCTCTCCTCTATCAAGAGAATCCATTACAGAGGCACTTGGCTCTCCTCCGCCACTCCCACCGCCATTCTCTCCCTCTCCGCCGATCCTTCCCACTCCGATTTCATCCTCACCATCTCTTTCGGCGGAAAAATTCTTGTCAGCTCCCTCTCTCTCTCCCGCACTATTTCCTTCTAATTTTTCAGTCATTCTGCTGCTCTTTGTCACTATTAACTGATAATATAAGTTGCATTGTTGATCGACGCTTCTTATTTTAGAATTTCAGTTATGGAGGCTCTTTTTGATGCTTAATATTTTGGAACGAGCTCATTGTAGAACAGTCTTTGTGTAGAATAAAAGATTTGCGTTAATTTTGCGATTTCCTTCGCCCGAGTTGCTATTTAACGAATTTAATATAAGCAGTTTAAGCTTAGTGACTGGAAATTGTCGTGCTCTGAAATCCTACAGTTTACTTTTGTTGTTTAAAGCGTCTATGATTCTGAGCAAATCGACCTTATATACTCTGATAATTCTATCAAGGTGATTTTGATAGTGTTTTAAAGAAGAAATTGACTCTTTGCCTGAAATGTATTATTCTGGTGCCTTAATTTGTTGATATTGAAACATTGTGTTTGATCTTAGTTCGTTTGAGGTGCTGTGTGGGGGTACAAGAATTCTGGATTAGTTTGACAGCTTGAGTAATGTTCTCCATGCATTTTTGTTGTTGTTTCTTGTAGGAGCAACACTATGCATCCAAGCTGCGCTTCTCCTGGCCTCAGTTGTCATGCATGTCAAATGTCCCTCAGCAGTCCAGCCGAGCTGTGTTTGTTAGCTATAAAGATGGAGCTTCTGTGGTAATTTGCTCTTGGAGTTGATTCTTTCTTGTATGCTATCCGTTTACTTATGGTAAATCTCATGTGAGCAACTGAGCATTAATCTGTGGAATACTTCATTTATAATTTCCAGTGTTTATGGTTTGTCGGTTTGGTTCTAGATTCCAACTAGCAATTTTGATGGAAGTGCAAACACTAAGTACAGTTTTGTCCTTATTTTCTATGCTATACTGTGTTCCATACTTCATCGATTCAGAAAAGATAGGAGTACTCTTATGAAAATTGAACTGAACTGGTGGCTGTACCAAGAATCAAAAGAAGTGTCATTCTGTTTCCTGAAGGTAGCGTTAGGTTTGTTGTCTGTCTATGGCTCTATGCAACTGCATCTTAAGTTTGATTCATTTGTTTGTGTAGCGGAACTTAAAACAGATAGATCTTTACCTGTCAAGGCTATCAACTTTTTGCCCTGAACTCTTCCATGAAAAGAGAAGTTGTGGCACTGTTCTGAATCTTTATCTTCTTAATCTTGCTATTTATACGTTCTTTATTCTTCCTGCAGACTCAAAAGTTTGGCTTGTGTTTTTCAACTTACTATGAAGTTGGAGAATTTGTAACTATGTTGGAGGTGCCTACTTTTGTCTTTCCTTCTACGTTGTACATTGAATGTTGAAGATTCTCTTATGTACGTGTTTGTGTCTTTTTTCATATTTCTTTCCAGGATGGATTTTCAAATAAACATGAAGATTTCATGACCACCACACGCTCTTCCCAGTCTGAGTTTGTATCCCAATACCAGAGATTTATCTTCCTCCTAAGCAATGAAATATTTATTACTGAGATTTAGTGCAGCTGATATTTGACCAGATTATAAACTGACAATATTGGCTATTGTATTGTTCACAGAGCTAACAACATGTTGAGTGAGGTGGTGCTAACTGGTGCTTCTCAGATACTTGATACGACCCCTATACCGTATCAACCAAAACCCGAGCAGTTGCAAGAAGCAAAGCAGTCTCATGCGAAGGATATAACAGCCAGTCATTCCTCTGAAGGTTATGTACCTGAAATCTCTGAATGTTATGTGCCTGAAATCTCTGAAGGTTATCTACCTGTTTTTCCACCCCGGTTTACATCATTTGTGACAAACTGTTCTGAGATGGCACAAGGACAAGGTATTAAACTGTGTTGCATAATGCAAATGTGTCAAGTTCTTTTGATTATATTGGGATTTTAAGTTTCTTACTCTGAAGGTGATGTAGCTGCAAGCACACGAACTGCTTCCCATGAAGTTGATCTCAAATCCCTAATTGCGGTATTTTTCCTTTTCCATACTATTTAGATTACTACATAGCAACTCATCTATGTCACTCGGATTCATGCTGAACAGCATACTTGTTTACATTGCAGCGATACCTGGAAGATGCATCCTTCCTAGGTGAGTGGGCATACCTTGGTAAATAATAATCAAACATATACTTTTATTAGGCACATGCTTGTATCATTACGGGCTTATCTTGATACACCTTTTTCTGTCTGAAAACAAAAACATAACCTGATATACCCAAGTATCCTCCATGTGGAAGTTGATGATAAAAGAAGGGTTTATGTTGTACTTGGCCTCATTGTGTGTTGCTTCCCTGAGCTGCATATCAAACTTGAGTGGCCGTCTTATTTATGGAGCCTAACAAGTCTTGCCTGGTTTCCTCTGGTTGAACAGATATATTATCTAAAGCTGAAGAGGTGATTGCTGAAATGGGAGGTGGAATGCCAATTCAACAATTTCTGTAGCTCTTGAACCCTGAAACTCTCCAACTCTATCAACATTCTTTACTAGCTGTAACCAAATCCTCTGGTTTGGCACGTTTTTGGTGCTTCAACCCAGTAATTGCTATAATGTATAGAACATTAGAACTCTATGATTCAAGCATTAAATTCACATAAAACTCCTCCATAAGGCAACGTCAATATACCAGTTTTTTCAACTGGAAAGTTTCATCATATAATACTAGCAGTAGCATTCTCTTGCAGCAACTTTACAATATGTTAATAGTTACTTATAACAGGCGTGTTACCGATGTTCAGAACATGCGTGCTACTGACCATAATTTAGATTCACCAACAAATTCAATGTTTCTAATTGACGTGTCTATTAGATGTGTGTTATATATCCAAATGTGGCAAGTAAATCGGATAAATTGGCAGTTGTGGTACTCATGGCACGTACGTTTTTGGAGGTGGCTTAGTGAGTAAGAACCACCACTGCCAAAAGTTTGCATTTAATGCGACTAAAATGCGTTTTTGTAGTTATCTAAGGCCGGTCCAAAATTGCACGTGCCATGAGAACTATCACTGTTTAAGTTTATATAAATGGTGCGATTTGCGGTTTCTCCGTTTTCAACCTGTGTAAAAGTAAAAGTTCATACGTATTTGCATTGCATCTGCAAGGCTTATGAGTCTGACGGCTTAGTAACTCTTGTCTTTAAGTTTTACGTGTAACAAGAATTTCAAATCTGTCACACCTAATTTGTCTGAACTGCATACTAGAATTCTTTTTGTTCTGGACACAGGACACACCCAGTTGCTATATTATGATATGCAGACTTTTCTTTGAAAAGAAAAACAATACTCATGCTGTATATACCTGAAGAAGCTTGACGATATGTTACTGTTTGAGAGCATACGATGGAAAAGTATTCACTCCTTACAGCCACCACAATGACATTCTACCAAGATACAAGAATTCAAGTACTAGACTTGGCAAATAACCTTTCATAAACTATCCAGTTCTTTGCATCAAATAATCAGAATCTGAAATTGAAACTTGATAAAGGAAGATGAAGGATCAACTGCCTAACGTGTGGCAACCAGGTTCCCCATCATCCCTCCAGCAATCTCGTAAAACTTTGCACTAGAAAATCCAATTCCTAAAGCTAACTGCTCCAGTTCCTCTCCTGCACCGTGGAAACAAGACTCAGATGATGCGTGACATTATTGCTTAGTTTAGTCTAGATCAATTAATCCAGCATATGAATAGCTTTGCTGTGTAAGAGTGCCAACAAAATGGTTCATAGGGCATGCTTGCTAAATGGTTGCCAGTTGTAGGTTTGCAAAAGCATTTAAGAGGTGTTGTAGAACCTTTCAACAAGAACAAACCTGTTAGATACCCTTCTATTGACATTTTCAGGTACTCGTACTCCCGTGCCAGGCCAAACCCCCCAGCTGTTGGAACAACTACATTGTCGATCATCCATCCCTAGCACAAGAAAAGTCATCCCATTTATTGTCCAAATTATAGACCTAGTGTGGGAAAGAGCTCAGAAGTACCATAAATTCCATAGAAACGATACCCATGTTTGAAAACGAAGAAGATACCTCATAGATAAACAAGTGTTGCTACTCAAAGAGAGGGGATAAAGAAGGATCAACAAGTGAAGGTGACTCAGAATAGAAGTTTGAACCATGTTATTGCAGATCACTAACATCATCATTTCCTTTGGAAATACGACATAAGAAACTAAACATAAAGCCTAATTTGTACTACATGTACCTGGATCATAACTGCCAAAGGATGAGTAGATTTATTAAAATCTAGCACGGACACTTTGGAGCCTGGGCAAGAAAAGGAAATGCATGAGAAGATATTACTCTGCAGTTGCAAATCTGAATAGCATTTCCGATATCCGAAATAGCATCATCTTGGAGAAGAAAAGGTCCTGAAACCTGGTTTAAGAACGCGGAACATCTCCTTCATAGCTAAGTCCCTATCCACAACATTTCTGAATCCATACCCCAGGGTGATGGCATCAAAATGATCATCTAAGAAAGGCAAATCAAGAGCATCACCTTCAATCCACCTGCAACAGATGAACCCACACAGTCCAATTTAGTAGCTCACATGCTGGCAGCACGACACAATCAGTTCAGAGTATGAATCAGCAGCCTAGATTTACCAAAATCTCACTCTATGTTCCTGTAGCAGTGTTTAGAGCTCGATTGTTGCCTAGAAGAGGCAACCGTTAATTGATCTCTGGAAAAGTCAAGTCCGATCACCTAAACAGGGGCCAATTGTCACCATCACCACATTCAATTAACACTTGTATCACAAGCCAGTCCAAATTAGCAATTGATTACTGAACCAACAGAAACAACAACAAATATGATGATAAATTATAGGGAACAGTAGATGGGAGAGGAGATAGTAGAAGAAAACCTTCCCATCAATTCCAACTTCTTCAGACATGAGAAATGCCAAATCGCCGCTTCCGCAGCACAGGTCTAAAACGCGATCGCCTTCCTTGGCACTGAAACAAACACAAAAGAAATGGAAAAAAAATCGCAACTGGAAAAGGAAGGAGATGAGGTCGAGTAGATAGCGAAGATGGAGTTACCCGCTCCACGAGACGGCCATTCGCTTCCAGACGCGGTGTTGGCCCAAGCTAAGCAAATCATTCAACTGCAACAACATGTGAAAAAGCCATAAATCCAGTGAAATTGAGGGGAATCGGGCGAAGGGCTCGGCGAAAGGCGTACGTTGTCATAAACAGGAGCAATGCGGTTGAATAGCGCCCGGCGGTCATCCGCGCACCGAACTAGGAAACGATTTCGACAGCGTGGAGGAGGTTGGACGAAGCAAGGTGCCATGATCGATGCCATTGCCTTCCTCGCTGTTTCTCGCTCTCTCTTCTTGACTCTTATTCTGTGCCAAAGGATGCGGATAATCCCAACTGAGAAGTGAAAAAGTTAACTCTACAAAACGCAGCGTTTATGACTATCATCATTTTTTTTACTAACAACGAAGGAATTAGGGAATTAGGGACATCCTCTATCGCAAGGCAAGCCGCCCTTGGAATAAAGTAATGCGGCAAATAATGTGATAAGTGGAGAAGTGTCGCAGATCGATGATTATATATGATACAATGATTTCAATTTTAATTTCCAAAAGGCAATTCCAATTATTGTTGGCGACATGAATAAGGCAAATGTTGTCGCTTTTGATTTCAATATCTGATATCCCTAGTTAGATAGCTTTTTGAATGCCTAATCATATTGAAATAACTTTTCCTAAGATTGAGAGACATTCCCCAGAACACCACTGGCCATGAAAGTTGGTTGGCTAAATGGTCCCAAATGATATAACCATATGATGAGTTTGATTATTCAAGTTGGTCTTGTTTAAGGTACTAGATCTGGATCTAACAATGTATTCACCTGATGTGGATGATTCCCATATAAGGCGATCATCTATAGAGTGTATTAGTGGTTTGATTTTCCCGATGAGATCTATTATATGGTCTGGTAGGAGTGAAATAAATTTATCGAAAAACCACAATCACCGTGGGGTTATAAAATTCTGAAATTGGTTGGTTTAGGTTCTTACTTGGGCATAGATGTTGTAGGTTGGATTCTCTGACCTAGATGTCCTAAACCTGATTTAGAAAAAAAACAGACTCTTACATGTCATCTCTTACACCATATATACTGGCGAGTTGGATCTTCTTCTTCCCCAAAATCGATTTCAGAAATCGCAGAAGAAATCCTAAACCTTAACCCATTTAATTTACGACAGCAATAAACAACAGCGCGACAGAGGATCGAAATATGAGGCAATGTTGTTTCGAACTGGTCAAAGGCGATGATAACAACGGCGGTGGTACGGCAAAGGAGGAAAAGAATGAGCAAGGTTTAGTAATGTTTGTGTAAATAGATTATATATAGTTTTAAATTTTGATAAATTAATAAAATGAATTAAGATGAAAGTTAATTCGAATTATATTTATGTAAAAGTGTATATGTTTACATAAATTACAAATGACTATGAATTCGAATGAGAAACCAATTAACGTGGATGTAGAAATGTAAAGTAAGGACACAATGAAGTGAAGATCAACTAGAATTAGAGGTAAAAATTTGGATAAATTGGAAATATTAAACTAGAGTTACAGATTTAGATAAATTCTGAAAACAAAATAGAATTCATAGTTCTGTAGGAAAATCCAAACTAGAGTTATACTATCCAATCGTTAAAAGTATTAAAAAATAAATTTATATAGATAATTAAAAAGATATATAATTTACAATGTTGAAGGAAAAGTGAAAAAACATTAGGATTATAAAAATAATTAGACTTTAATCTTGAAGAAATGTGAAAATAAACCAGAATTACAAACTTAACAAAATTGTTGAAATAAATTATAATTTCGTTGGCATGCAATGAATAGTCAGTAAACAGGATATGGTGAACTGTCATATGATCGCTTAGGCTCGTCAGAGGAGGAGGTTGGCTCAGGAGGCGTCTACCGGCCGTACAAATCACAGAGCTAGACTAGATATGAGGGTGGATCCCACCCCTTGGGAGGATTTGTTCCTTGAGATGGACGATGTACATATGGAGGACCCCATACCTATAAAGGACATGCACCTATGGAGGATCTAGCCCCTGTGGAGCCTCCTCCAGAAGTTGGTCCAAATGCTACTTCCCTTGTTCCTGAGGCTGCTACTGAGGTCGCTCTAGAGGTTGCTTCCGCGCTGACAATGGAGGCTACTCCTTATGGTTAGAGGCCACTGATTTATTGTTGAGATTCGATACACACGTAGCTCAAGTGATATGGCATGCTACTAGCCTAGTGTCACCCCCTCTCCTTCTAAAATATTTTACACAGCGAACACATTTCTGCATATTGCTGACATTTTTCTCATGATATTCGAGCATTCCTGACACTTAGTAGTTCCCTTATGCGTTATTGAACGGGTTGTTTCGTCTACATGAGATTCAATTTGGACCAGTCGACTACGTTTATATTTTAACGTTCGTTGAGAGATGGCAGCATGAGACGAACAATTCTCACTTTCCATGATGACTCGGCCTCCTGAAAATGCTCCCTTTCCTTATGACTCCCAAACCCTAGAACCCCGAGCTCCATCGACCCTTAATCTTGCCAAATTTCCCACAGATCCTCCTCCTTCCGATCATGATTTTAAGCTCAAGTCTCTGGATTTGGAGGAGCTTCTTCTCGCGGATTCAACCTCCTCACCAAAAATTTGGTTCCATCTTTGTGGAATTCTTACCAATCTTTCGTTTGCTCACCTGCGTTCAATCTTTATTGTTCCGGTGAGCGTCCTTCACTTGATCCATATCCTTTGGTTTTTGCTCCCTGAACTTCCGGATACCACCGCTGGTGTTGCTCCTCTGTGCTTGGGTCCTATTTCTTCGTACGATAGTGGGTGCTTGTACGTCGCCATAGTCTGTGCGAAGAGAATGGACTCTAAAGCTCTAGGGTCGTTTGCGTCCGCTTCTGCAACAAAGAAGAGGCTTCTTTGGAGTCTCGACGGCGTCGGTTTTCTGGCGGTGTCTGCAGCGTTTCAAAGAGGCGAGACGAGGCCATTGTCGGCCTTCCTCTCCTCTGCAAATCCAGATCGAGGTCTGCTGACTCCCGATTCCATAGCCGGTGCTGCTGAAGTTCTTCGCCGTGCTCCCGAACCCGCCGCCAACGGAGATCTTCAGTCCCGATTTGGCGAGAAACTGAGTCGACCCACACAGCACGACAATGGTCATCTTTCTTTCACTACCTTGCAACCTCTTCATCGCGTTTCAAAAGAGATCATCAGGTGTTGGAAGATCCTTGAAAGATCCTCACTTCCTAGAAGATCCTTGACTCTGCCTTACAGGTGTATTCTTTCCCTTCCTTGTTTTTTTCTTTTGTTTCTGGTAATTTCTTATGACTTCTATCCTTTATATTTTAACCTTGACTTTTTAAATATGATAATCCAAAACTTGAACTATGCTAGTTTGATCACTGGTTTTTCATTCTAGTGCCTTAGTTGTTCGTTTCTTTATGCTTGTGTGGATATTTTTCCCTTTCCATCTCCTATGGACGAAGGGAACAAAACCTGGAAAGAGGAGTTATGCACCTTTCCTGGTGCTTCTTACTCTTCTGTTGATGCTATTACCACTACTCCTGAGCCCATTGTCTCGAATCCTACTGAGGAGAGATTTTTCCATAGGTTTTGGAACTTGTTGGATTGTCCTATGCATCCGGTTATGTTTCTTCAGAAACATGGCTGGATTGTTTTTTGTAAAACCTACATCTAGGCGGTTTGCTACTTTGAGGAAAATATGTGGTGCATCACCACACATAAAAAGGAATTGAGATATGAAGGACAATACCAATCTACACTACATTATGGCTGGATGAGTCTTAGCAGCTTAATGAACAAACTGATCCTGAACAATCTTTGCTACAATTTTTCTTCCATGCTTCATTACTACTTCTTTCTGAGGTGGTTTCTGTACATGAGTGATCAACCTTTTCCCCTGAACAAGTATTCTGATAGCAGACCTTACCTGATGAAATTTCGTATGAATTCTAGAGAGGATAATATTTCTTTGATTCATGTTAAATACTACTAGAGTAAGCTGAGTTTTGGAGTATTAGCTCCAGTAGATCTTAGAGATCAAAGCTTTACTATGAATTCCCTCTTTTATGTTTGTATTTCTATCTTTGATTGGGCAGATTCTACCTCTGACAATCTAACTCTTAAAAATGAAATTTCATGTCTTTTAAGATGTTTTAACCTACAAGTGATGCTTTTCATGATTAAGAATTGTTATCTCTGCAATTATTCCTTGTTACCCCATTCTCTTGTTTTCTTCAACATGACCTTGGATAATGATGAGGATGGCACTCTCTGGCTGTTACTTCATCTTCGAAAGCTTATGATGAACCAACCCTGGAAGACCTTTTACAGTTCCATAAAATCTAAAAATGAGGTTATTCTCTTTCTTTGTTTCTTGGACCACTTCTGTTATATTTCTAACTTGAGTTTTGAACAACATACAGGAATATACAATCTGAAAGATATGGTGAAAAATCAAAAAATGAAATCTGGAGTTGATTCCTATACCAATACACCAGCGAAATATAAACCCAAGGAAAATCTCCCAACACTTGAGAACTATCCCATGAACAATCATCTTTGGAGATGCAATTTTTGGATAAAATATGATGTGTTCTTAAGTATGAACATTTCAGTGATTAAAGTTGAGAAACAATAAAATCTTTGTACTCTCTCTTTGTACCACCAGGTTTGGACTTGGAAGTTGCTAATTCAAGTCAACTTTGTCAAGAGGGATGATCAATGTTATATGTGCTATAGAAATGGAAACTGTATCTTAGATCTTTGTTACTTTGATGTTTGTAACAAAGTTTTAAGGCAATGGATGCATTCTGCAAAGAATGATTCCTACAGCTGTAAATTATATTACTACATCATTTTTTCTCACTACAACTTTTCTAAGGTTGGGTTGTGGTGTATTAACAATTGTAATGAGAAATTCTGTTTCAGTTTGAGCACTGAGCCTTGTAAATATCCTAATACCTATGATATTTGTCCCTCCAAGGAACAACTATCTTATCTAAGGATATGGGCCAACACAAAAATTGGTAATTCTAAGAACCATATAAATCACAATGTTTCCCCTGATGCTAACTACGATATGCATTACCATAATGACAATTCTAGCAAGACCCCTCAATGTCAATGGATATGGGGCAACACAAAAATTGGTTTTTTATGAAGATTTCCTCCTGGAATTGTCAGGGAATTGGTAAGAAAACCATCTAGATGGATTTAGAGTCCTTCTGTAAGATAGAAAGGATTCAATTACTAGCATTATTTGAAACACGAACAAATAAAGTACCTAGTGAAAAACTTTGGAAAAAAAAGGATTTGATCAATTCTACTGTGTCCCGGCCACGGGATTTGCGGGCAGAATCTGTGTTATGTGGAAAACATATCAGCTTGTTAATGAAGTACTTGAAATCGACAGAATTGAAAAATGATTTATTAGTATTATGTACTCTAACTTGTGTACACATACTAAAACAATGATTATTCTTACTTATGCGCCACCAAATGAAGTAGGTAAAAATGAATTCTGGAATACGATAATCACTTTTATTAAGAATAGTGCTTATCCATGCATTATTATGTGTGATTTGAATGAAATACAAGACCCAACCGAAAAAATGGGAGGAACTTTACCACCTTTATCAAAATTTACTAGACTACGACACTTCAAAAATGAATGCGAATTATTAGATATTCCTTTCCAAGGAAATGCATTTACCTGGAGAAAAAACAAAGTTGAAATAGACAATATCTATGAAAAACTGGATAGAGTCTTAATTCATCACCAAATTTTACAATGGTATCCAGACATCTGTACTAAAAACTATGCATTTACGAGCTCAGATCATTGCCCTATATCAATTGAATTAGCCTCAACTAGTTCATTCAAAAACCAACCATTCAAGTTTGAAAAAATCTGGATGACAAGAAAAGACTTCAGAAATGTTGTAAAACAAGCCTGAAGAACAAATTATCATGGATCAAGGATGTATGACCTAGTTTCAAAGACAAAACTACTAAAGAAGCATGCCAAACTATGGAATAAAACGACGTTTGGTAATGTTTTCACTCAACTAAAAGACATAGAGAAACAATTATCTGAGATTCAAATTAATATCTGCACTAATGCAAATATTAGTGAAATCCATAAATAGAAAAGACTTATTGACAAGAAAGAGAAATTACTAACCTTCCAAAAAATATTCTGAAATCAAAGAGCAAAAGTGAAACATATTAAACTAATTGACACTAACTCGAGTTATTTTCATAAAATTGCAAGTGGTAGAAGAAATAGAAAAATCATTAAAGAAATAAAAACCCAAGAAGGAACGAGCATTATTGGTGAAGAGAATATTAGAAATGAAATTAGAAATGACTTCATCAAAAGATTTAAAAGTGAAGAAATGAATGATGCTCTACTGCAAGAAAATCTAGAATTAATACACACTGAAATATCTATGAAAGATAATGAAGAATTAACCAAAAATATCACTAATGATGAAATTAAAAAAGGCAGTGTTTGATATTGGTACAGACAAATCGCCAGGACCGGACGACATGACAACTGAATTCTAACAAAAATACTGGGATATTGTGGGACCTTCTGTAATCCAAGTTGTGAAAAACTTTTTTCTTTCAGGAAGATTACTTAAACAGATCAATCATACATTCATATCTCTAATACCAAAATATGACAATCCAAACTCAACAAACCATTATAGACCGATTAGTCTATGCTCCATAATTTATAAAATAATCTCAAAAATTCTTACTAGTAGACTGAAAAACACTATGGAAAAATTAATCCACCCTCTTTAGGGTGCATTTGTAGCCAATAGAGCCATTCAAGATAATATCTTAATATCTCATAAAATTTTCCACTCTTTCAAATCAAAACAAGGAGCTGAAGGATTTATAGCACTCAAATTAGATATGGAAAAAGCATATGACATAATTGAATGGAATTTCATTCTTAAAATCATGGAGAAATTTGGATTCCATTCGAAATTCATAAACTAGATCAGGGAATGCATCACAACAGTGTCCTTTTCAGTACTGGTCAATAATGGACCGACGAAAATTTTTAGACCAACTAGAGGTCTCCGTCAGAAAGATCCACTATCCCCTTTCCTTTTTATTCTAGGATCTGAAATTTTAGCGAGAAAATTACAAAAAGAAGCGGATAGACCAAGAAATCCAATTGGCTTCCAAATATCAAGAATTGGAACTCGAATCCCTTTCTTGGCTTTTGCGGATGATATTATGATATTTTCCAAAGCAAAACAAGAAAACTGTAAGGAAATCAAGGATATCCTGGATGAATATTGCAAAATTTCAGGCCAAAAGGTAAATTTTCATAAATCTGCTTTCCAAGTTACAAAGAAAGTCACAAACACCAAAAAACAAGCGATACAAGGAACCCTTACAATTACAAATATGACTTCCCTAGACAAATATCTAGGATGCCCTATTATTAATGGCAGAGTCAACTCTAATACATTTGCTGATCTGTTAATTAGTACACAACAACAATTAACAAAGTCGAAGGCTAATTCCCTTTCTCAAGCAGGCAGAACAACCCTTATCAAAGCAAATCTTGCATAACGACCAAATTACCTGATGCAAAGCTTTATGTTACCCACTCAAACCCATAATGAACTTGATAAACTAAATAGATGTTTTTTTGGAACAAAGACCATACATACAAACCTCTGATAGGATGGGATAAAATATGTGAACCACTCGAACTAGACGGACTAGGATTGAGAAAATCAAAGGATATGAATAAAGCCTTACAATTTAAATTACTATGGAAATTTTTGGCTGAACCAGATAGTTTATGGGTCAAAATTATCACTGAAAAATATTTAAAAACTGAACATATTTTACAATATGAAAAGAAAGGACAATGCTCATGGCAATGGTCCAAAATGCGTGAAATCATTTATGATTTCAAAACAGGACTTATATGGCAAGTGGGAAATAGTAGAACTATTAGATTATGGACTGATAAATGGCTCTCTACAATTCCCCTTTGTGATATCATTGACATGTAACATATTTCAAACAAAACTACCTTAGTTGCAGATTTTATGCTTCCAAATAATGAATGGAACAAAGAAATGATTGAACAATATTTACCAGAGGATTTAGTTAAACAGATTATCTCTACACCAATACCTATAAACAATATTCATGACATAATGTATTGGGAAGCCAGTAAAAATGGTTGGTTCTCAACCAAATCAGCTATGGATATATGCTCATTAAAAAGAAAAGATATACAACACAGGATTCTTCATGAATCTGGAAATTGGACACTTATCCAAAAGTTAAAATTTTTCTTTGGAAAATTTTAAGAAATGGACTATCAACCAAATCAAGATTAGCTGAAAAAGGTGTGGCAATTCCACAAGGCTGCATTAGATGTAACTCACTAACTGAAGATTCTAATCACCTCTTATTCCAGTGTAACCATAAGTTGAAAAAGATAGAAAAAATGAACAAACAAACTTATAACATCATAAGATCTTTAAACATTGGAACTAAAAAAACTGATGAGATTATTGAGAAAATCCGAAATAAAACGGACAGATCCCAATTCACTGAACTAGCAGTATCTTGGTGGGGTATCTGGTTTTATAGAAACCAACAAAGCTTCGGGATAACAAATAATGACAATGAGCCGATAAAAGATGTACCATGTTACATCAACAATCAAATTGACAATTGGAAGAAGACAAAAAATGGAATCCAGATTGTTTGGCTGATTCTATTCCCAAATTTACAACGCACCCCAATAAAGGGCAGATTTTGAAAAAATGGAAAAAACCACCAGAAAATATAATTAAAATTAATACTGATGGATCTACGAAAACGAATGGTGAATCTAGTTATGGTTTCATTTTTCGTAATAATAAAGGTGAACCTCTCCTTCTATTTGGTGAAAAATGTGGTATATCAACTCCTCTAAAAACTAAAACTATAGCGGTTAGAAATGTTTTAATCAAAGCAACCGAAATGGGTATTCCTAATATCCAACTGGAGTGTGACAACCTTACAATAGTAAACGTCCTGAATAAGATCTGGCATTGTCCATGGGATATCGAAATGTTAATTTTTGATATCCTTTGTTTATTACAATTGTTTTCTTCAGTGCAGATCTGTCATGTCTTCCGAGAAACAAACGTTGCGGCCGATTGCATCGCAAAGCTGAGTCAGCGGAGTTCCTTGGAAGATATTCAAGCAAGTTTAGAGCTTTTAGTTCTCATCCGCAAGGATGCTATAGACTGAGAAACCGTGCATTCTGTGGTTTTCCAGTCTAATTCTTACTGTATCAAAAAAAAAAGGTTACATGCCAACACATGAGGCATCAGAGAGACGAGGAAAAATAAAACCATTGCCCAAGGAGGCAAGGACGTACCAAAAGAAACAACAAAATGCGCAAGGGGAGAACAAAATCTAGGAACAAGCAAAACTTCACAACTGGAGAACTTACAAGAAATCTGATTGATCAATGAAACAGTGCGACCAGTCGAGGATCTACGAGAGGAGACTGAAAGAACGCAGTTAACAACACATAAACAATCAGAACGAGTTTCCAGAACTGAAACTCCTAAATTCCTGGCAAAATGCAGCCCCCAAACCAGAGCCTATGCATCCAACAGATCCACAACAACACTTGGTTTTAAAACATTACTCCCAAGGGCTACAAAAGATCCGTCAGACTTAAACAAAAGAAAAGTCAGGCCAGTAGAGCCATCATTCCCCGAACTAACATCTACAAGTCGTACAAAACTATCCCAAAATAAAGCTAAACCACTATCATTGTCATGACTAAATGAGCCAAAACACCCTACAAGACCCGACTTGCAAGCTAAATCATACATGTAACACCTGGAACAAAGACGAACCAACAACAGTGGAACACAAGCACATGAAAAGTTGACAACAATTCCAAGAATTGCATCAATATGCAGCAAGACCGGCCAAACAACAAAGCCATAGACAGTAGAACCCAAGCATACATCACAACACCGAAAATTAAAGAGACGAAATAGCTTACATAAGGGAGGAAAGAAAAGAAACCAAGAGGAATTGATATCCGCAACTTCAAAAACAGGGGCAACATATTACACCACAAGAAGCCGGGAGCCCAACAGAGACGGCCATCCAAACCACAACACCAGCCCAACGCAGGAAGACCATTGCAAGAGCCATCAGACAAAAGAACAAAGTCGGTGGTGACTGGAGGAGGAATTGAAACCCTAGCACCAACAGATGGCGTCGAGGAGCCGGATGAAATCCCACGATCAAGTACGGTTTAATCGTCTGGGTTCCAAACTAATGGGCTAAGTAGTGTAGTTTCCCGTATCAAGTACGGTTTAACAAAAACTAATATGTAATATTTAGGGTATCAAGTACGGTTTAACAAAAACTAATATGTAATATTTAGGGTGACAACGGAACGGGGATTTCTCATTTCCCGTTGGAAATTCCAGCAATGAGGACGGAAACAGAGAATTTAAACGAGGACGGGGGCGGAGATGGGAAAAGTTTAATCCCCGCGTGGGGATGGAAAGCGAGGCCAGGAGATAGGTCACCATTTCGTTCCCCACCCCGTCCTCATACCCGGAAGGGAAACCCACGAGGTTCCCCGATGAATACATTATTTTTGCAATTTTTCTACCCTTAAATCCTAAATTTTATGCCATTTAGCCTCTAAACCTCATACCCTTTACACGTTAAACCTTAAATCTCAAACTCTCTAAACCCTATACCCTAATACATATATGCATTAAAACAAAATTAAGGATTTGTGTGTGGTAAAACGGGGACGGGAGTCCTTGACGAGGAACAGGGTCCCGACGGGGATGAGGGAAAAGTTTGATCCCCGTTCGAGGACGAGGGCGAGGAACAGGGCCGTTCCAATATTTTTGGGGGCCCTGTGCCAAGTTTTAAATTTTAAACATTGACTTATTTATTTAGCGATGTTGTATTATACTTAAAATAAGGTCACATTCAAAATAAAGTTTAACACTTTGTTGAAAATAAAATAAATTTGATGTATGATATTTATTATAAAACAAACTGTTTTTATTAATACTAACTAATAATTAATCAAGAAATATCTAAAACCTAGATTTATCATTACCACTACATTGTATTAGTTGATTATACACTTAATTAATATAGAATAAGAAAAAGAATATCATTCACCTTTATAGCAAAAAAGTTATATTTAATACCTGCTATTATAAAAAACTATAAACTTTTTATGAAGTGATAGAAAGACATATAAACACCTTTAAAATAGACCTGTGTGTTAGTTTTTAACATTTATACTTGTTACATGATGCATACATTTTTTACAAATTCCACAAAGTAGCTATCTCTTTATACGTGTACTAACCTTGAAATAAGAGTTAGTTGAGTGTTAAAATTACAGCGAAAAACTGCGTACTCCGATTTTTTCAACCTCGCACTTCAAATTGTGTTGCACCTGGTGTCGCGAAGAAAATCGGGTTTTTTGTGCGGCATCAGGTGCAACACAAGACCGGTTCATTTTTTTAAAAAAAGTTTATAAATATATATATATTTTTTAAATGGTTCACTGAACTGGTTTTTTGGGCAGCACGTAGTGCAGTCCAAAAAAACCGATTCCTGGACGACACTAGGTGCAGTCCAGAAAGTGTCCGTTTGAAATTAAACGGTCACTTTGTGCTGCACTTAGTGCCGCCTAGAATGTTTCCGTTTTAAATTAAACGGTCATTTTGTGCGACACTATGTGCAGCACAATTTGACCGCTTAATTACCGCCAATGTGGTCGGCTATATATATGGGATATGTATTAGTAGTTGAACCACCACTGAATTACAACAAAAAAATACGGGATTGTAATTTTCCGGCTATATATATGTCTTCGTCAAGCGATTCGTGTTGGAGGGGGCGGTTTGAGTCGTCTTCGAGCGCGCACACGTCTCTAGATGATGAAGTTGATTTTCAGTCGCCGATTTCTCCTCAATACTTCGGGGTACGTAATCTTTTTAATTTTTTACAGTATAAAGATATTACCTGTATAAATAATATTTAGATAAATGTAGAAATAAAATGATTGTTTTTTCATAATTAACTATATGCATGTATGTATAATGTTTAGAAATAACATATATGTATGTATGTAGAGTGTTTAGAAATAATGGTTAAATTAGATTTTTTTATAAATGTAATTACTAATTAGTCTCTAATGTATTATTTTTTTATGAAAATAAGGTGATTCTAGTGATGATGAATTTCTAGCAATTGACTTCTCATCCCATTTTACTACTAATGAGACGTTTCCGAGTATGGAGGGTTTGAGGGAGTGGGTGCAAAAGGTCGGTTTTAGTCTTTTATGGTGATCACTACTAAATCATCAAAGCCTAAAAGGATTATATTTCATTGTGAGAGATCCGGGTTACCTAGGTCCGACAAAAAAAAGAAGTTAGTCGATGGTAAAAAGGCCAGCCCGATACGAGTGAATAAAGCTAGGTCAAAGAAGAAGGGTTGTCCCTTTTTGTTGCATGGTATTTTTAGGGAAGAAAATGCTAGTAGAGCCCCTGGGTGGACATTATCGGTTGTTAGAGCATGCCACAACCATATGCTTTCGACCACCTTGATTGGCCATGCATTTGCTTCCCGACTTACGAAGGAGCAACGAATAAAAGTGATGATTGATACGGCGGCGAGCGCAAGACCGAAGGTTATTTCTATACAGATTATGAATGAATATACGAGTTCAACGATATCTAGGAGGCAAGTGTACACTGTTAGGGCTAAGGAGACGTTGAAATCCCTGGGCAATCTGAATGTGATGCAATGGTTGTTGGGTTTTTTGAAGGACAAAGGCTATTTCCTAGACACCGATACTAAAACGAGGGCAGATGGGAAGGAGGTTTTGACGTGCATGTTTGTTTCTCACCCAAACGCTCGACATTGGTTGCGTTTGTTCCCAAATGTCGTCCTCATGGATTCGACGTACAAAACCAACATGTAAACTCTACTCGTTTTAGTATTATGAGTAGATAATTGGTATTTTGTGCGGGTTTGAAGTATTTTTGGTGTTGCATTTATAGGTACGGTATGCCACTATTCCAGATTGTTGGGTTTAATTGCACCAACTTTACATATTGCATCGCTTCCGCGTTCATGGAAAGAGAGACGGCAAGCCACTATGCATGGGCATTGACACGATTGAAGTGGTTGTTCGGGGGGAAAGGTCTCGTATGCATCATGTCTGATTGAGAGCTAGGACTGATCAAGGCCGCCGATAAGGTATTTCCGAAGGTTCGGCATCATTTGTGTCAGGTCCATGTAGACCGTAATGTGAAGGCATATGCTAAGTTGATGAAAATTGACGAGAAAAAATTCTCGGGAAGTGTTCGTCGGGTGATGAGGTCGCACACAAATGAGGAGTATGGAGAGCGACTTGCTCACTTTAGGGAAACATAGAATGAAGGCCTTGTGAGATATGTCGAGGACACTTGGTTTACTCGCCATAAGGAAAAGCTAGTTGCGGCATGGTGCGATGATGTTCTCCATTTTGCCACAAGAACATCAAACATGTAACTTTCATACAAACATTTGCAATCAAGTTGGGTTTTAAAAGTCATTTAGTAAAACGTAAACGTGTGTATTATTTTCAGGGTTGAGGGTCAGCACTCTATGCTTAAGGCCATGATTGAGACATCCGTTGGAGGGTTCGACACAATTGTGCAACACATCGATAACATGTTTGTTGATCAGCATCGAAAGGTCCGGTTTGAGATCACTAAGAACTGCAATGCCTTTCCCATGGAGATAGTAAATGGCCCTGAGTGGGTGAAGTCTTCTTCAAGCGCATCCTTGAAAAGTGCTTTGAGAAATGCTTGAGAATGTTGTACGCCCAAGCCGTGTTAGCAAAGGAGGGGGAAATTAGGGGCAAATGTGATGAATTTTGGTGGAAATCCACACTAGGATTACCTTGCCCACACAAAATTAAGGTCTATGTAGAGACGGGTTACCGTTGGTGCCTGAAGAAGTTGATATTTTCTGGAAGCAGATCAGATGGAAAAGAGTGGATGTTAAGGATCTTGTAACACCCCCAAATTCTCCTTTGAAAGTATTATCGCCAGTGACCTCAGATTACACGTCTGGGGTCACCCAAGGCTTAAATCATTTTATAACAACTATATAATAACACAAACTTTATTAAATACCATAAAAATTACCCAAATAATATTCAAACCAACGTCATGATCTTACAACTGTTTGACAAACCAAATACAAACCAAATACATAATTGTTTAATACAGCGGAAGTCTTGAAAATTAGTAACAACATTGAGTTGGAGTTATTGCCTTGTGGCCATTATCCCGTTCACTGCCTCAAGAATTCTAAAGGAGGGTGAGCCTTCGATGACCAAGTCGAACCCGTCGAACTTTCTGATTTGCCCCTTTTTTCTGGCAGCAGTACAAAAATACTTGGAATCCACAAACTCCGGTTCAGTATCATAAGGAGCTTCTTATATGATACTGAACCGGGGTTTGTGGATTCCAAGTATTTCTGTGCTGCTGCCAGAAAAGGGGCAAATCAGAATGTTCGACGGGTTCTACTTGGTCATCGTAGGCTCATCCTCCTTTAGGATTCTTCAGCCGGTCAACGGGATAATCTGCACAACGCAATGACACCAACTCAATCTTGTAGTTATTTGGATGTTGTTAGTTTTTTGTGCTTTGTTTGTAGGACTTGACATCTATTTGTAGGCATGTAATCGTGTGGATTTGTAATACAATATATTTTGGTTATGATTTTTGCGACTTATAAGTTTGATGTCTTTTTTTATTACGTAAGGTTGCAAATGTATAAAAACTATGTGTTGCCGCCTAGAATTGTAAAGTTTTGTCGAAAAATGATCGTTCTGGACGACACATGGTGCAGCCCAAAAAAACATTTTGTGCTGCACTACGCTGAAATAAGGGTGTGATCAGCATTGCTTGACCCGGCCCTTCCTAAGCTCACAAAGGCAGCCTTTTGGACGGCACCAGGTGCAGCCAAAAAAACATTTTGTGCTGCACTACCTGTCGCCCAGAATTGTAATGTTTTGTCAAAAAATGACCGTTCTAGATGGCACATGGTGCAACACAGAGTTTTTTTTGTGCTGCACCATGTGCCGTCCAAAACGGTCATAGTTGGTTAAAACACAACGGTCATAAGTAACGGTCATATGAAATGGTTATATATAGAAACCTCATTTGTTGCTACATACGGTTAAGCACATTGTCTTGGTTGTTAACCAAAACCGTATTACTTTCCTTAATTATCAGCGACTAGCTTTTCGTCTTACCCTCTATGTCATCACCAAGTCCAAGCCGTTATATTACTTACCGCCACGCTATGCCTTTGAAAATCTATCGGGGCGGGCAATTGGTCTGGGTTGACGGGGACCAGGAGGTAGGCTATTCACACCGTTATGAAAGTGGGACCGTAGAGGTAAAAGAAGACATCATTACCGCTAGGTTAACGTCATTGGAGTTCGTGAAGCTTATTGTTGGAGAGGAGTGGCCCGCAGTGAGAAGGGTCTTTTATTACCCGTACTCCACCACATTACCTCGTGTGTTAAAGCAAGTTGAAGGGGCCGTAGACATAGCATCGATAAATTACCTTAGCAATCGTGAGGAGGTTTCTTTGTACGTGGTCGACGACATTGTCTTCCGCATGGAGTAGTTAATTGCAGATACGGTGGATGTCGTATGTTTATGTGTTTTTTTATTCCGAATGTTGGATTGTGTTCTATGGTTTTAATGAAGTATTTTTTTATCGATTTCTTATTGTTTCCGATTCATATTGAATAAAAACCGAACGAAAATCTACAAAAACCAATATGGATGAACAAAGAAGTCAAAGTAGAAATAAACGTTTTACAAAAGTCACTACAACATCTCTAAATAAACGTTTTACAAAAACAACGTTTTTAGTTGTCAGAATCACTACTCAAACCGACATCGTCACCCAAATCCACGTTGCCTGCCCAATCTAAAGGAGCCGCCCGCATAGGTTGAGACGCTGTCTGCTGAGCTGATGCACGCTCTTCCTCCATCCTAGATGATTCGGCCTTCACTCTATCAAATATAGAATGCACATGCTGTCAACGCGCTCGTGCCTCAGGTGCACTAGAAGACTCGACTGTACTAGAGGGCTGAGAAGACATATGTGATGCCCGTACAAGTGGATGAGCTACAGGGATGACGTCGCTGGCAAGTATGTCATATATATGTTGCCAACAGTGTAGAAAATCGCCACCACCTGCCTCTATAATCTCTTGAACATACGCCTTGCCCATCGCCACACGCTGTAAATGAAAATAAACATTTTAAATACATGGATTTCCCTAAAATAGTTATTAAGAACAAATAATGGGACAAGAAACATACCCTATTCGTGTTGATAGCCGGAGGTGGGTTTCTAGAAATACGAGGCTGGACTGGCGCATGAGGACTCATATAAGGATGCGACACCTGTAGATACTAGTCCAAGTACGCGTCGTCCACATCCCAAGCCATCGTGGCAGGCGGACTCGTCAAGATGTAAGGACAAAGATGATGCTCAAGTTGGTCCCACCTATGCCAATGCGAGTCAAAGTGCAAGATGTATCGCCTACTCTCCTTAAAATCATGAGGACACACTGCAACCCGAGGCTCTATGATATCGAGGGGCCTGCTCTGTCGATAACCGAACTAGCGGGTAAGCCTATCCGGCATATAGGGCTCCTCTACATCGAGAAACCGAATAGTCCCTCGATACATGGAGGCCCTATGAGCACCTCGTAAATCAAGACCCTCATACGACATCCATCGTATTTGCAATTAATATAAAAGTACAAAACCAATATTAATAATTCTTTAAGCCTACCTTATAGTATATTAAAAGGGAATTAGAATACGTATATCCTATGGCTTATACTCGTCCAGTATCCGTCTATAGTGCAACTGGTTGCCACTTAACCGGAGAGGGGTCCGGCCAACGCAATATCGTGCAACGCGCCGAAGGTCATCGTCCGCACCTTCTTGAGGTTAGGGTTGCCCGGGAAGTATACGAAGTACGTCCAAATCCAAACCTATGTATGGAGGAATACAGACTTTAGTTATAAACAATTAAATACCTTATATTAATGATTTAAAATACGATCGATCTATAATAAAGGTCTACCTCTAGGAGACGGGCACAACCGGCCAACTGTGCATCTCTGCGTCGAGAAGCCTCTCCGAGGTTTCTAAAAAGCAAAGATAGAACCTCGGTGCCCCAAGTTGTATGAACGACACGCTCCCAATCCACAAAAAAAGGTAACAACGGAGTCCTCAGCTCGTTCGTGGTCTTGTCCACGAAAATACTAGCCGACATGGTGTGCCACAAGAAACCAGCTGCTATATCCTCTGGATATGCACCCTCCTCAATCATCCTCAGCACATGCCTCCCTAACTGAAATTGCTTGACCCGGCCCTTCCTAAGCTCACGGACCATGTCAGCATCATCGTCATCAAGATTGAACTCAGAATCAATGCCAAAAAGATAGTCAAACAACGCCTGATACGCTCTACTTTGTAGTACGTAACTAGGAGTTGTTACTAGTATTTGGGGTGCCATTTATGTGTGTTTAGGATATAATATAGGAGAATGGATTTGTGAAGAAGAAGTGTTGATTTGGTGGTTTTGAGCGCTTAAATGAAGACTTAAGAGATGAAGGCGAAGCCACAAGAGAAGACCACAAGCGAGAAGTTGAAGATCACAACAGAGGCTTTTCCGCAGGCACGGATGGATGGCCGCGGTCGTGGATCTACAGCAGAGGCAAGAGAGAAAGACAAAGCCAAACCACGGGCGCAGAAGATCCGCCGCGGGCACGGATTCACGCCAGAAAATAGTGAAGACTACGAGACCAATCCACGGGCGCGGAAGAGATTCTGCGGTCGCGGTTACTATTCACATGCGGAGCCGAGAATTTATTTCGTCCGAGTTTTGTTTATTTTATTTCGTTTATTTCCTTTTAGGAATATTATATTTCCTATCTTTTGGAAATTAGGTTTTGCTAGGTTTTATACCTTTCTTAGTTAGCAGCCTTTTCATTTATTCAATTCAACACATTATCGTTCAGTTTTTCCCTTAGAGATTTTATGCTTTGAAGACTATGAAGAACTAAGCAACCATTGCTTAGTCCGACGATTGAAGCCTTCGTTTGTATTTGGTTGTGAAATTATAACTATATTTCCTTTCCTTTGATTATATTGATTCTCTTTGTGCTTCATCCTATTAATTCTTGATGATTTGACTAGTCTGATCATCTAGTTGATATTAGTGATTATCTATTGCTAGGGTTTTGATATTTCTGGTTGAAATCCCTTATCTTGTGTAGCAACCACAATTTACAGGAACTGGTTGTGAATGTTTATTGTGAAGAGAATTGATTACATGTCGAGTACTGACGGGTTGTTAAGTATTGCATGTATCCTGGTTAATTCCTATGCTTACTGCTTCCGTTAGATTGAATCTTGATAGTTTCTTGATTGTTTAATGGTAAGTATTTTTAGGGCTAGTTGACCTGTCTATATACATAAGATCGGGACAGGAATATTCATTGGTAGGAATTGGAGATAATCTAGGATCAACCAATCAAACTGAAGTGTGGATATTTGTCTGGCTAAGTTACTTCTCACCCATTGATTACATATTTTGCTTTGATTTACTTTGTTACTTGATACAAACCAAAATCCCCCATTTTGTTACTATTGGCATACAACCTTTGCACTTAAGAAGATTGCTTACCTCCCTGTGGGATCGATCCTTATTTATCTTACTACATTAGTTAGGTTTTTGAGGTTTACTTTAATAGGCATCACGACTTTAGCCTTATCAAATTTGGCGCCATTGTCGGGGAGGCAAAGTTTCAATTTTTCTTTTTGTTTGTTTGTGTGCCAACTATTGTGTGGACCTATCTTATGGTCCACACCCGTGCTACTGACTCCCCTACTTTAGTTCTTGATCCAAAAATCGAACGAACACTTTCCAGGAACCGTATAGCAGCCCACACGCAACTCGAGATGGCGGATGAAGAACAGACTTTGAAGCAGTTGACTGCACCGAATCTAGAGCAGCAGCCGCTTGCTGTGCAGTTTCCAGAATTGGCAGATGGCGTGAATTTTGAGCTCAAATCTGGGTTGATCCATTTGCTACCCCACTTCCATGGGATGAGTGGAGAAGACCCCAACAAGCATCTCTCTGAATTCCACGTTGTCTGCAGCAGTATGAAGCCAAGGAACATTACTAAGGACCAGATCAAGCTGAGGGCCTCTCCTTTCTCTCTGAAGGATTCGACCAATGATTGGTTTTATTATTTGGCCCCAAGAAGCATAGACACATGGGCAAAGATGAAGAAAACCTTCTTGGAGAAGTACTTCCCTGCAACGAAGCTCAATAGCCTGAAGAGGAACATTAGCAACATCGAGCAGCATGCTACTGAGACGTTGTATGAGTACTATGAGAGGTTCAAGAGGTTGATATCAAGATGTCTGTACCATGGTTATTCTGACCAAGACCTCGTTCTATATTTGTATGGTGAAGTTCTTGATGATGAGCCCCGGATGGTAAACGCAACCTGTGGTGGTAATATTCTGAACAAGACGCCAGCTGCAGCATTTGAGATATTCTTTGAGCTATCTGAGGGCTCAAGACAGTTTAGCAAGAGAGCGAGCGCTCAAGCAGTTAAGGCCGCAAACTCTCAGCCATCATCCTCACTACTTTCCGAGATGGCTGAGATGAAGGAGATGATGAGGAGGTTTATGATGAAGGGTAACCAGCAGCAAGTCAAGTCTTGTGGAATCTGCTATGACACGATGCACCCTACTGATGCGTGTCCCACATTGCAGGAGCTCACTGCTGAAGTGAACGCTATAGGAGGTTTCGGCCCTCCTAGACCGAGATATGACCCGTACTCCAACACCTACAATCCAGGGTGGAGAGATCACCCCAATTTGAGGTACGGGAACCAGCAAAATCCTCCTCAGGGTCGTGACGATCAAGATTTCCACCAGAGGCCGCCCTAGTTCTTTCAACAACAACAACAACAACAATTTCAGCGGCCTGGAGGTCAACAACAACAACAATTTAGAGCACAATATGACCCTAGACCTTAAGGCCAGAGCGCAAGTTCGTCTATGTCCAGTGATGACATGATCAAGTCTCTCGCTCAGAGTGTATCGACGTTGGCAAACACTATGGTCCAACAGAATCAAGAGATGAAGTCTAGTATTCAGAACCTGGAGAAGCAGATGAGGCAGATTTCTCTAGCAACGAGCAAACTAGAGGCCCGAGATTCGGGGAAACTACCATCTCAAACGGTAGCAAACCTGAGGGAGAATGTATGTGCGATGACACTAAGGAGTGGAACGCACATGAATGAAGTGACGGAGGCTGCAGAGGAGAAACCGCGACCGCGGATTGAAAACCGTGACCACGGATTGAAAACCGCGACCGCGGTTTGGTGCCAGACCATTCTCTGTAAACAGATGAAAGTTCAGAAAAGCAACGTCAAGATCCGCGACCGCGGATTTCCTCCAGAGAAGCCAGACGCTTCAGAAGCCAATCCGCGACCGCGGATTATTCGCAGGCGACCCCGATTTTACAGATGCCAATCCGCGACCGCGGATTATCCATTGGCGACCCTGATTTCACAGATGTTGATCCGCGACCGCGGGTCCCAAACCGCGGCCGCGGTTATGCCTCAAACATCCACGACGATTATGTTCGTCCATACTTTCCTCCGCTCGGTTCGCTGAAGCCACATGCGCCCTTTCCCGAGGCATTGAAGGATACTAGAAGGCCGGAGAACGACAAGGAAATCTTTGAGACCTTCAGCAATTGCGAGGTAAACCTTCCTTTGATCAAGCTGGTTAAGATCATTCCTCGTTATGCAAAATTTTTGAAGGAATTATGCAAGATTAAGAGGAAAACAAAAGAGAAAGCGAAGAAGAAAGTCCAAGTGAATGAGAATGTATCTGCTATGCTGCAAAAGCGGATGCCCAAGAAGTGCAGTGACCCAGGCATGTTCAGTATTGCTTGCAAGATAGGTGACACCACGTTCGATAAAGCCATGTTGGATTTGGATGCATCTATAAATGTACTGCCTCTCTCGCTGTATGAATCTTTGGGGCTTGGACCATTGCATGGAACAAGGACGGTGATTCAATTGGCGGATATGTCCTATGTGTATCCCAAAGGAGTCGTGCAGGACGTTCTGGTAGAGGTCGATAAGCTGATCTTCCTTGCTGATTTCTTTGTGATGGATACGGGGCAAGACAAGCATGCAGCCCCTGTGAAGTTGGGTAGGCCGTTTATGAAAACAGAAAATATGAAGATTGATGTGAGTAGTGGTTCACTCACCATGGAGTTTGATGGGGTGAGGGTCGAACACAACATTGATGATGTAAAGAGACACCCTCCTGATTGTGACCCCAAGTGTTCGGTTGATGTGAGCAACCCAAGTTGATCCGAAGGGCACCATGTCGAGCCACGACATTAACCAAGGCGCTGCTCGGGAGGCAACTCGAGGTATGTAATTCTTTTCATGTCTTTTCGTTTCAAGTTTTTATTTGTGTTGTTTTCGGTTTAGACTAAAACGCAGGTGGGAGTTCGAAGACGGTGTTCATCTCGCAACAGACGCCAAACCGCGACCACGGAAAATTTTCTACGACTGCGGTTTGTCCACTGTAAGTCCCCTCGTCTGAAGAAAAAAAAAAATGAAGATTTCGCGATTGCGGCCCAGCTGTCCGAGCTTTTCTACACGAGATGGTACGCATCATGCTGCCAAGGAGGCGACATTAGCCCGACATTTTTATTTGGCACCGATGATGGCCCGACATTCGACAACTGATGAGGAGGAGCTCCAGAGCCAACTGCAGATATGATGATGAGGAGGAACACCAGAGCCCGCTACACGATTACATTAGGGCTCCAATTCTATGTTTATTGAAGGCCCGTGCAACCCCGTTTCTTTGTTGTTCCACTTCCCTTATAGTGGATCTATTTGGTTGCACGTGGAGTTTATTTGAGTAGGACCCCGCAACACCAGAGACTTGTGTTTTCAATGTTTTACCGCCAGCATCAACATCCACATCCAGGCCACCTCGGTGACGGTCGTGAGTACTTTTCTACCTTCCCCTGTGCTTCATCTTTTAGTCTTTCATTACATTGAGGACAACGTAATATTTAAGCATGGGGGAGTGATCTATACTTGCTAGTCGTTTGAATAAAAAAAAATTGAAAAAGTCAAAAATATGAAAAAAGACAAAAGAAGAAAATCCTGGGATAAGCTGAAAACCCGAAAGGGCGGCTTAGGCAATAAGCAGGTGGCTTGGACCAGCATTAGGCTGGGGTAATAAGAGGTCAAGAGTGATGTGAGTTTTTGTGAGCCCATCTATTGAAAAATGAAATGAGTGGCTTGGTGAAAACCCGAAAGGGCGCTTTGGCAAAATGAGTGAAAAGAAGAAGAGTGATTATTAGGATTCCTCATTTTTCCTGGCGTGGTGACATAAGAAGAGGTGACATAAGAAGAGGTGATATAAGGAGGATTCAGGTAGGTCACTTTGGGAGGCATAAGAAGATAGAATGGAGCTAGGATTAAATATTTTTATTCACTCTATGGTGTTTGGGTTAAGCTTGGGGGAAGTACTCTGCTTTCCTTTAAGCTTGTGTGTTGTGTTGATGTGTTGGTGCCTTGGAGATTCATGATTAGGTGCATTTCTTAGTGGAGATAGTTTTGATGTGCTTCTTGAGACCTTGGGTATTTTATTGGAGGAGTAGGTTTCTATTAGCTTACTCGAGGACGAGCAAGGTCTAAGCATGGGGGAATTTGATACGCTCTACTTTGTAGTGCATAACTAGGAGCTGTTACTAGTATTTGGGGTGCCATTTATGTATGTTTAGGATAAAATATAGGAGAATGGATTTGTGAAGAAGAAGTGTTGATTTGGTGGTTTTGAGCGCTTAAATGAAGACTTAAGAGATGAAGGCGAAGCCACAAGAGAAGACCGCAAGCGAGAAGTTGAAGATCGCAACAGAGGCTTTTCCGCGGGCGCGGATGGATGGTCGCGGTCATGAATCTACAACAGAGGCAAGAGAGCAAGACAAAGCCAAACCGCGGGCGCAGAAGATCCGCCGCGGGCGCGGATTCACGCCAGAAGACAGCGAAGACTACGAGACCAATCCGCGGGCGCGGAAGAGATTCTGCGATCGCGGTTACTATTCACATGCGGAGCCGAGAATTTATTCCGTCCGAGTTTTGTTTATTTTATTTCTTTTATTTAGTTTATTTCCTTTTAGGAATATTATATTTCCTATCTTTTGGAAATTAGGTTTTGCTAGGTTTTATACCTTTCTTAGTTAGCAGCCTTTTCATTTATTCAATTCAACACATTATCGTACAGTTTTTCCCTTAGAGTTTTTATGCTTTGAAGACTATGAAGAACTAAGCAACCATTTCTTAGTCCGACGATTGAAGCCTTCGTTTGTATTTGGTTGTGAAATTATAACTATATTTCCTTTCCTTTGATTATATTGATTCTCTTTGTGCTTCATCCTATTAATTCTTGCTGATTTGACTAGTCTGATCATCTAGTTGATATTAGTGATTATCTATTGCTAGGGTTTTGATATTTCTGGTTGAAATCCCTTATCTTGTGTAGCAACCACAATTTACAGGAACTGGTTGTGAATGTTTATTGTGAAGAGAATTGATTACATGTCGAGTACTGACGGGTTGTTAAGTATTGCATGTATCCTGGTTAATTCCTATGCTTACTGCTGCCGTTAGATTGAATCTTGATAGTTTCTTGATTGTTTAATGGTAAGTATTTTCAGGGATAGTTGACCTGTCTATATACATAAGATCGGGACAGGAATATTCATTGGTAGGAATTGGAGATAATCTAGGATCAATCAATCAAACTGAAGTATGGATATTTGTTTGGCTAAGTTACTTCTCACCCATTGATTACATCTTTTGCTTTGATTTACTTTGTTACTTGATACAAACCAAAATTCCCCCTTTTGTTACTATTGGCATACAACCTTTGCACTTAGGAAGATTGCTTACCTCCTTGTGGGATCGATCCTTATTTACCCTACTATATTAGTTAGGTTTTTGAGGTTTACTTTGATAGGCATCACGACTTTAGCCTTATCAACGCCTCACACTCCGCCAGCTCGCGATCATGACCGGTCCATGGTGACGTCACTGCAAATCCCTCAATAGGCAGCCCTAGAATCATCATAACGTCATATAAAGTAGGACCTATCTCGCCGAAGGGAAAGTGGAAGGTGTTCGTCTCTGGATGCTAGTGCTCGACGAACGCTGAAATAAGGGTCTGATCAGCATTGCCGAACTGAAAATCAAGTAAACCCGTCAATCCCGTCTGCTGAGCAATCCAAAACCATGAGCCCTCCTCAGGTTCCCCTCTGGGAATACGATCCCTCCAAAACCCAAACTGTGTCGGGCGTGTTTGAACCCTCAAAGTCCTAATAACGTCCTCAGGAGGGTCCAGTGACGCCCTCCTCCATATCAGCTCCGCAATGTGAGTATCAAAGTTCCTCAACAAAGGAGGATACTCTCCATGTGCATGAGCTGGCTCCGGCGGAGGTGGGACATGCTGAGGTGGGTCCTCTTGAGGTGGGTGCTGCTTAGGTGGGTCTTACTGATCCAGTGCCCCTTATGTGGAAGCAATAGGCTCGCCCTGAGAGGTGGAAGCATGTGGATCAACATCTATGCTGGCGGAGGTAGGCAACGGATCCTTCGGGAGAGTAGAAGGGACGGTAGTAAAGTCCGGATCCTCTATAGCTGTAGTGGTAGGGGCATCCTCCATAACCACGCCCTCATCTGAACGGACGGAACCAACATCGTCCTCACTAGCCACCTCCGTCTCCTGTGAGACACTCACAACCCTCCTCTTGCGAGCAGATGCAGTAGTACGCCGACTTTCTCGATCCGACTGTTTGATTTTAACCAATACATCCTATTTTATAAAGTAAATATAACTATTTTACATTTCCATTACTATAAAAATTTATGATAAATATAATCAATATATTAAATATATTCATATTCATATTATTAATATAATAAAAAAAGAGCTTTGTAAATTACTTGTACTCGTTTTTAAATAATTCAATAATAATATATTGAATTTTTCTTTTTCATAACTTTATATTGGGAAATTTCATTTTCTTGTACGCCGACTTTCTCTTTGTTCATTTTTTTGTTATTTCCATTATCATCTTCTTTTTTCAAATTTCTTCTATATATTTCTATTATTATTTCCATTACAAGATGGTAAGATAATTAAATTGGATTAATATAATTTAAGATATATTTCCACATTTAACTACTTTCTATTAATTATCAAATAACCTATATAATCTTTTATTAAGAGATAGGTAAATTAGGTTAATTATATGTTTACGACTTAATTATTTTACACGCGCTTTAATTTTTTATTTATATTTTACATGTCTATTACATACATTAACTATAGTATGTTAATGTATAGTATCAATAGTACATTTTAGTTATATGGTTAGATTCATGGTTAACAAAAATTATTTTCAATAGGTCGCCCTATTCTCTAATCTGCATCCGTAACTAACTATTCTAAATAACTTTTCTGGTTCCGCCACTGATTATACTAATTCAATCTTTAATTTTTTATTTCTAAATAAATTAATAATCGTTTTATTATACATAATATTTTATCCTTATATTTCGTAATGATTTATTATCTTTCTTCTTGTAATGTCATATTTCATTATGATTAAAGACAAAAATAATTATGCATCCAATTATAGTCTAAAAGTTATTAAATAAATTAAGTTTAACAAATTAAAACAAATGATAAAAGATACATTTTCGGTCGCCCTCCGTTCATATTTCCGCTTCTGACGAACAGGATTCCCGGCCAACCCATCTACCGCCTCCATAGCGACCGACAACACCACGTCCAAAGCATTGTCCGCCCCGATATCCACCTTTGCGGTCCTAGCCGACAACCTCTCCTCCTCGCCGGAAACCTCGATGCCGCCAGCGTCGAAAACCTCCTCCCTCGCAGCCTCTAGCGCCAGAAATCTGGGCGGCACGTCGTGCAACCCAGATTCCCCCTCCTCTCCGGATCTGGAGGGCACGCGTGCCGCCCAGATATCGTCGCCGGAAATCTCGGCGTCTCCTCCTCCGCCCTTGTGTCGCCCAGATCTCCGGCCGTCTCCTCCAAATCCGCTCTGCCGAGATCTCCCAGCCTCACATCCGCTCTGCCATCCGCCGAGTCCGCTCCGCCAACAATACCCTGCCACTTCTCCGGCCGGCAGAAGCTTTCCGCCGTCGACTCAAAGGCTCCGCCGCCGCCGAGATCTCCCGCCGCCGCCGCCCTCTCTCTCCTCCCTATCAACCTCCGCCCAGATCTGCTCCTCCGCCCAGGTCTCCGGTAAAGCCTCCACCGTCTGAGCCGCCGGGTGTGCATTCTTCTCGCCGGAATCCGCCATTTGTGCCGCCCTCTCTATTGTCGTTTTTTGGTTGAATGGGGAAGACGAAGCTTTGACAACAATAAATATTGCCGAAGCTTGTGCTGCACGGCGTGCATCACAAGTTTTTTTTGTTTTTTTTTGTGCGGCAAGGGCTGTTGCACAACTTTTTTATTTATTTATTTCTTATTTTCTGCGGTAAGGGGTGTCGTCCAGATTGTAAATCGGGTTCGAAAAATATTTTTTTTATCTATTTTATTTTATTTTTTTGTAGTAAACCGGGTTTGCAGAAAAAAAACGGACTGTTTGTGCGTCATTACGTGTAACACAAAGTCTGAACCGAGTTTTCAAAAACCCGTCTTTTCTGTTCTGCACGACGTGCCGTCTAAGCCTTGAACCGGGTTTTTAGGCACTTTTTTGTGCGGCACCTGGTGCAGCACAATGTGGAGTGCAAGGTTTAAAAAACGGAGTGCGCGGTTTTTTCGCCTAAAATTATCCATAATTCAATAATTCACACTTGTCTAAATAATCATTTTATTTTTAATTTAGAGCATAAAGAATTAGCTGACAAAATAAAAAATGATAAATTACCTAATTAGCATAAGGGTGAAATGGTGAATGCTTAGATCAAGGAGCAGCTCATGATAAATGATAAGAAATTATGTGATGCTTTAATATAAAAAATTCAAAAAGAGGGAAAGTAAAAACCTATCGTACGGCAGGTGGATGGGCCCCATTCAAAGAGGAAAAATAAAAGTAGAATTGTGCGGGTTGAGAGGTTCTATCACTGGAGTTCATCACCAAAGACTAGGTAGTACACCATCCGAGCAACAAGTTTTGTGTAAATTATTTAGCACATATCATATGTTCGGTTGGTCCACTTGAACTCCCTTATCTATGAGCCTGATAAGGAATGGGGCCGTAAACGGGGAGCACCGTAAACGGAGAGGGTGCTCCGTGCCCCGAACCCGTCTCGTTGTCATCCCTAGTTATATTAATAAGATCAAGACTATTAAATTTGCAACTTTTAAATAAAATATACTTTTTTGTTTTAACAAAACAAAAAATATATTCATTGGTGAATACTATCATACAAAATCTAATAATAAAAAATACTAAAATTTATGGTGAATATAATGATAAAGTATATATTATGAAAATATTTATTTTTATGTTGAAAACTGTTTTTATATAAAGTATATATTTATTAATGTGATTTATCAAACATACTATGTTTAGTATCAACATTTGTGAAGAGATAGTTGTGAAGAAGTGGTTGTTGGGTTAATTTTGTAGAGGTGTCGACTGTAGAAAATGTCAAGTGACTCGTTTTTTTGAGAAGACTTTGCCTCTCAATTAAGTATTAAGGAGATAAATTGTATGTTATTTTATCTCAGCCAGGTGTTCAACAAAATGATCTGATTTCACCCTACTTGAAGCAAGCATATGACATTAAGGTCCGGTGAGTTAAGTAAATAACCATTTGACAAATCTTTTTTTTAAACTAATGGACCCTTAGTAAAAATGGACCCCTCTCCCTAAATCCTACCCCCTAAACCCTATCCCTTAAACCCTAAATCCCAAAAAACAATATTTTAGAGAGAGAAAAAACAAAAAAGATGAAGAAAAAATAAAAATAAAATAAGCTAATAGAAGATAAGAAAAATACATAAAAATTAATAAGGATTTATTTTATTAATTAAAAACTCTTAAAGGTCTAATGGGCCCAAAACCCTTCATCAAGATCTGCAACAACTCCCTAAAATTTTGCATGTCTTTTACGTGGATTTATGGTCGGGCCCAAAAATGACTCGAACCTGAATATAGTCGAATAATTTGGACAGAGCATGACCCAAAATCAAATACAATTCAAACCCGTACCGTATGTATCTGAAACACGAAGTTAGCTGACCTGAAACCATAAGAAAACTAGAATCCAACCGACCCGAAATCTTTCGAAAACCCAAAGACACCCATATTTTTTAAAATACATATAAAATGAATATAACTTACAGTCTTACATATATCTTGGAAATATATTTCAATAATATATTATATTAAACAATTTTTCTAATGCCCATAGGCATAAGTTAAGACTTTAAATTTGGAAATTATCTCCAAGAAAAAAATTAAACTAGTGCTAGAAGGTTTAATTGCTAAATATGGAGTTATTATTCTTTAAGCTTTTTCAAGGTGAATATTTTAAATTCTGATTAAAAAACAACAGTAAAAATTGTACTTAAAGAGGCTTTGTTGGAGAGGCAAATTCAAGAGGAAAAAATACATCACCATTCACCATAGAATTTTATTATCAGGCAATACCAATTATGCAAGCCACACCCCCAATGGTGCATTACACATGAATACACAAACTGGCGCTTGTTACGTATTTCCGAAGCGCCAGAATCTGAGCGCGCCCGACCCCATTTTTCGGCATATTAACTTATTAAGGTTAGGGGAGTTGTGTTACATATATACTGTTACTTACCTCATGCAATCGAAGTTCCTCCATGTACAAACTACAAACAGCCTGGGAACTTATCATTCCACCACTTCCCATATCTTGTAACAGTTCCCTTCTGCTGCTACGGACCAGTTCCGCTCACTTGGTGGATCGTAGTGTCCGGGACCGATCTTCATCGCCACCTTGTCGTCTATAATTGCTGCATAAACATCATTTTCCGCCTTTTGTATGGTCACCTAAGAACACATGTTACCGTCTGGGTTAATCATAATCATTGTTAACAACGGTGTGCAACATGATTGATCTACATATACTCGGGTACTCACATCGCTCCTACAGTGCAGCTTGTTTCGAGTTCTGAGAGACATGAGCGATCTGATCTCAGAACCAAAGTGTGAGTAGATATGGTCGTAGAAAACTGATGGTGTTCCGGGATGCGTTAGGATATACGCATACCCTTGCATTTCCTTTCCTTTCGGGAATCTCCAGTGACCCTACATACGAGAGAAACGGGAGCAATTTGGCAAGTCAAAATGTGCACCTTTGGTACTAATGGCATAGATCAAGATAGAGACTAAATCGGCACCTGTGTGGATCCGGTGTCATGATTCTCTATGAAGGTGACAGCACGTGACGGCCACCAACCAACAACCCCTGGAGGTTTCCCCTTTGAATCTGTTAACCGCCAATATTGACATTTTTCCAATGTCTGAATCAAAGAGCCGTTATTCAGAAGAGCAGAATCTTTACCAATGTAGAAAAATGCTAGAAAATGAAGTCACAAGATGCCATGAATATAGAACAGGTGTAACATAAATTTACTAGTTGTATGCATGACTGTTTTTGGTAATGTATGGGACAGCTACAGCTACAGCTACTTACAGTATGAAGAATTCCTTTTGTGGTGACGTCAAATGCACCAGCTGTGCCACCTGAAGCATTAATCCAATCGATGATTCTTTGCCTATGGACATCCTGATCATATTCCATCTCGCCGTAGGAATACCTCAGCGAATCCCAATATTCACCAACGGCAAAGTACGGCCCAGTAGCCTCCATGTAATCTTTGACATAACCTCCCCAAAATCCACGCACGAAATCAAGCCTCCACCCGTCAAAGCCAATATCATCCCTACAAGTCAAATTGCCAAAAAAAAGGAAAAGAAGATGCCATCAATCAGTTCCCACTTCCCAGCGGAACCAGAAGGCTAGCTTAAGGCCCATTAAAAAGGTTTAAGAAAGATTATCCTAAACATAGAACTATGCGCTATTGCCACGGGAACAGTAGCTATCATTTACATAATTACATATAATTCCATTATACTTGTATTATGAAAGCAAGAAAGGAGGTTGTAAGTACTAACTTTAGCCAGCGCATCCATTCCTTGATGTCGTTCCTCACAAAATCTTGTGAATGATCAATGTTTGGAGCAGCATGAAAATTATCTCCACTGCTCTTGTTGCCCCTTCCCTAGAAACCATGAAAAGGAAAAATGAATACTTTAATTGTCACTATATCTCAATTCATTTTTCCAACTTATGTCAACTCATCAAGATACACTCACATCAAGTAACATTTACTCTCATATAAGGCAGTAAGCATTTCAAATTCGATAACAATTGGTTAACCAGCATGACAAAAAATGGCATGTCTTAGCTTGACCAATGATGGAGAAGCATCCTCAATTAAGCGTCTAATAAACTTTTTACAGGGAAAGCTGTAATCCTGTGAAATACTTGACATTTTGAACCATAACATAAGACCAACTAACATGGAAGGTTAGTATGACAAAATAACAGCAAAAGCATGTGGCAAATTCAATTCTGAGAAATTCAATACCTGGAAATGAGGATCATCCGCAACTACAGCACGGTCATCCCAATTCAAACGACCACCAAATATGTTCCAAACACCATTTCCATTCTGGTGCTGTGCACAACGATGATTTAAAACAACATCACCTAGAACTTTTATGCCAACATCATGGAATTGTTTGATGACAATCTTGAGCTCATCTATAGTGCCATATCTGGGGATAAAGACCATATAACAAGCAAATGATAGGGCATATACAGATATATTGGTAGCAACAACAAGAAGTGCAGTTCTTCGTTCATGAAGCAGGATCTAAGCAAAGACACTAGTGAAGATAATTGTAATACCTTTCTCATAAAAACATTGAGAAAGGTTGTGTCAAGCATAGTAGGTATTTCAGGAGTTTTCATACAAAGTAGATAAGGCCGTTTCAAGCATATTTTAAATGAGTTGGTCCATCAGGGGTAGTAGCCACGAGCTGGTCCCTCGGACACATTAGATGCCTGTTTTTAACCGTTTTGCTTACGTCTTGGGGAAGCTTTTCAATTCTTTCTTTTCAAATCTTGTTAGTTTCGTAGCGTAGGGGTAAAGGATTCAAAGTTTGCCCGAGGAGCTGTCTTAGGAGAATTGAAGAATTCAA
Source organism: Rheum nobile (assembly GCA_027886185.1). Classification (NCBI taxonomy): domain Eukaryota; kingdom Viridiplantae; phylum Streptophyta; class Magnoliopsida; order Caryophyllales; family Polygonaceae; genus Rheum; species Rheum nobile. The sequence continues at coordinate 869,609 of WOAB01000326.1, read as the reverse complement.
GTTCCTAGCTTTGCAGATTTGGATTATTTCCTGTTCTTATTGATTAGATGTTTATGATTAGGTTGATTCTTTCAATTTACGAGGTCGATATAATTTGCTACCATTCACATTTTTCTACTTATAGTGGTACTTATTACTTACTCCTCAGTAGCATCCCAAAGAATATATATAGTGATGTCAAGGGTATTTCATAGTTGCCTTATTCCTAGACTGAATGTCACATATAATAAAGGCTCCTCCATAGTCCGTAAGCAGAAAAAATGAAAGCTGGAAAATGTTGCTGCATAAAAAAGCATACCTGGAGTTCAAATTGTATAGATCTCTGGGCATGTAGCCCTCAGGTGATACAGAATCTGTGGGGGGAGGTAACCAGATTATTGTGAACCCAAGAGAAGCCAAGTCTTTCGCTCTTTCTTGAAGTTCGAAATACCATTTTCCGGATTTATGAGATTCCCAGTTGAATCCTTGGCACAGAATTTCATACCCTGTGCCAGTCCCTGAGCTTACATGAATTTCAGGCAACTCTTCTTCAGGTTCCATAACAGCTTCCTCAGGAGCAGGAAGCTTTGTTCTGAAGATGCTGTAGGCTTCAGCAGCTAACTTTTCAATCTCTGACAAGAGGTTTTCTTGACTGACAGTACTTCTTCTGATCCACTTCTTTTTAGAGGAGATGTCACTCACTAAACTCCTTATATTCTTAATGATACCATTGGCATATGTAGTGTCAGAAGGTTCTTGTTTCTCCTCTTCCAAGGTTTTAGGCATGTCGGTGGAATTTGACTGTAGTGTGGACTCATCTACTCCCTTGCCACCAAGTTCATCGTCATCCATTTGGACAGATGGAATCACTATTCCTATATCATCACTTTTTCCATTTCCAGTTTGTATCACTTGACTTGGATGTGAAAGAGGTACAAAGAAGTCGCCACCCATATAGTTCAACCAAGTGTTATCATTAACCTTGAGCACAAAGAGAAAGCCAGCAAGATTTTCCTCCAACGTAAAATATCCTCTATTTCCACTACCTTCCTCCTTTGGCTGAAAAATGTAAGCCCGTTAGTGATCGAAAGTTCAAAAGCAAGGTATTAGACTTTCCTTGTAACATTTTTCATAACCAATAAAATGACTATTTTAATCATAGATGTAAAAGCAAAAGAGAAAAAGACATTCAAAGATCAAACTATGACATGCAGATGAGAAACCCATCGATCAAATCAATACTTAATAATCACCAATTTACCACAAATTTTCTTGAAATTGATGTGATTAAGTTTACTCGGGCTTAAACTCCCCAATACAACTTCCTGCTAAATAGATTGACTCTACTAGAACATAGGCCACTAACTTGGATGGAGCAGCCAATGAGCTACATTCTTGTCAGTATCATGCAGTGATTACTCAAAGGTGCGTATAATCACTGCACCAGACAGAAACAATGTGAAGAAAGCAGAGAAGTAAAGGTCTTAACCATTTGAACTATTGAAACTAGTGTTGTAATGGCATTAGTAGAAATAAGGACATAACTACACCATGCTAATAGGACACAACAAAATTTAGCATGTATAGGTCTGACAGAGAGAAACTATAACCCAACCTATTCAATTCAAGCTACAAGAAAAAATGAGGATGGCCTCATAAAATCGTAGACCCAAACAACCTTGAATGTAGCAAGGCATTTATTATGGGAAGTAGATCTCTTGGTCAATAAAAATTAGTTCATCATTATACAATACCTGCAGTCTCGTACGCAAAGCTTTGTTCTTAAAAGTTTTCGTGTATGGTGAAAAAGATGAAGCTGGTATCTCCCATTTCTTCTTATCGTCTTTGCAAACACCCCAGTGAACCACTACGTCCCCGGGCAAATCAGTTTCAAGACACACAATATTCTTTGCGGTCTCACCACATTTTCTTATAGAAACATCAACAGAATTCTCAAGAAAAAATTCTTTAACCACATGTTGCTCCTCATAAAATCCAAGTGGCTTCTCTGACTGAGCGGTTTCTGTAGATTGTTCGCTGCTGCCCTTATTTCTCAGCTTAGTATCTTCTGGTTTTAGAAGAATGCTAGAGAGCTGTCCCAGAGCACCTAGGATTACAAGGAATGCCATGTAAGCTATAAATCATAATTTGAAGAAGCAACTTAAAATTAAAGCATCATTTAAGAAATTCATTTGACGAGTTTACCAATTTTGTCAATCCATGACAAAACTAATGAATTTGGGTTCACAAATTGTAGTCAAGTCACTACTTCATAAAATTTATGGAATCTGATCACCATGTTGATAGGTTAGTTTTAAATATATTTTATGAAAATTTACAATGGACAAACAACCCCTAGATTAGTCCCATAACCAGAAGACAGGGAGAAAAGAAGGCAGCTTCAAATTTTGTGTGGTAGGATTCGGAGACTGATATTGGAAGTGATTAGTGATGTATCCGTATAAAACATCTCTTTCCAAATCACCGCATCCATCAATTCGTCCCTCCATCAGGCTTTAACTTAGCATACATATCTTTGACTAAACTGTTAGCTAGTGATGAAACCAGAAGGACTGCATCGAAGATAAGAATATTTAGCTGAATGTGTGATATCGGCATTGAAGCCTGGTGCGTGACATCAATTCCTGATCTCAATCAGGGCAACTTTAAATGAGCTCAGAATTCAAACCTTCATGAACACATAACTATAAATGAGAGATGATCATCAACAATGATACTTGGGTTCAGATAGTCATGAGTAGAACCTGTCCAGAAACTGAAACCCCTTTTTTTGGCACCATCATGGAGGTAATCAACAAGAAACACCTTGAAGTCTCTCCCATTGTGCTGATACCATGACCCAGTCTCTTCATCCTTTTTCAAACAACAATAATAAAAAAAGGTAAATTAGAGAGGGATGAGACAGACAAAAACACTAGCCAGGAAACAAAATCACCCTTAGAACAAAATTTATGGCTGCAATCGGACAATTTGAATTGAAGTCAATCTTGACTTCATGGAGGCATTCCCCTCCCGTTACAGCCTTGAATGGTGTCTCAATGGCATAATCCTGCAAAGAAGCCAGATGCAAAAAGTGAGAAACACTTGATTCATGACCAAACACACCTTCAAATCATAGCCTACGCTACGCACCTTTATGGCAACAGAACCTGAGGGCCTCATTCCACGAGGAGGCTGATCCCACTCACTAAGACACCATAAATATATGACTATGAGCAATCAGAGTATGAGTAAGCGCACACACACACAGAGCAGAGATCATTCGCAAACATCAAAAGCAACAAGTATCAAATTGAAGAACAAACAGACCTCCCAACATCCCCAATAAAATGCACTCCCCAGTGCAGAATCCACTTCCCGGGAAGAGTACACCCCACAATCATCTGCCATCGATCTTCCTTCTTCCCTTGATCTATCTTCACACATATCTTCCCTTCAACCTGGCACGCCCAAATTTTAGCATAAGTACCCAATCCACGACAAAAATAGACGCAGAAATACAAAAGGAGTCAGTTCAATCGCACGATGTTGGTCCGTCTCAGTTTGAATGTCTCGCTGTAAACGATCTCACCGCTTTCTGAGACAGGGACAGCAGTGATTGCGCTGGCTGCGACAGGTAGAAACCGCGTTCTGAGTCTGAAGCTGCGGATACTCCCGCCAATCCTGAGATGCCTGGACGAAGAACCGGCCGAAAATTGCTTGATCCGGGGAATTGGATGTCTGGGATTGTGGTGAAGGAGAGGTTCAAGGACCAAGCTAGACATTTTCGCCGGCGAGATTGCAGGAGATTGGGATGCAGAAGCAGCTGATACAAGTACGTACCAACTGGCCACGGGCCACGGAGAGCCAAGTGTGGAGAGGGGGTTTAGATATTTTTTTTCCAATTTTTAAACTATCTTGGATCCGTGGAAGCAAAGGGGGATTTCAACGGCAGAGAGTACTCAGGAAGTTGTTGTCAGATAAAAAATCTATTTTTGCAGCAAAGGGGAACTATTTCTTGCTTTCTTTCTACAGCTTGTGGAACTACCTTTCGCTGCTTCTTCTTCAGATTTTTTGTGTTTATTTTTGGCCGTTACTTTTCAACGCATAACTAAAGTTGTTTTTTAGTGCATAGGGTACGTTACGCACGGGAAAAGACATTTTCAAACTCCACACGTTACGTATGGTGCAGTTCCACACGTTACGTGTGGTGCAGTTCCACACGTTACGTGTGGAATAGTCTCACACATTGCGTGTGGAGCAGTCCCACACGTAACGTGGGGGGGGACTCCACACGTAACGTGTGGAGTCTCACTGGCTTTTTAAAAGCCAAATTTATCTCATTCGTCTTCATTACCCTAAAACGCAGCCTCTTCTTCCCTTCCCGCATAACGCGTCTTGTGGATCTCCTCGTTACGAAACAACGAACTCCGTACGTTACGTTCAATCAAGATCTTTGAAAGGTTAGTTAGTAGAAATTGTTGTTTAGTTATTTTTTGTTAATTTTGAAGTTTTTTGTTGGATATTGTAGATCCATATTGTAGATCTATGTTGTGTAGATGTTTTTGATGGTGTTGTTGATTTTTTCTTTAATTTTGAAGTATTTTTTTGTATGAAATGGTGAAAATTTGTTAGATTTGTATAAAATGGTGTTGAGGGTTTATGTTGAATTTTTGTGAAAATATGCAAATGGAAGTGATAGTATTGGTGGATTTGTTAAAATAGTGTGATTTTTGTTGAATTTATTGTATTATTTGATGAAAATAATTTTCGTTAGAATCTGTAAATTTCGCCGGAGAAGACGACAGAATGTCGTCGGAATATCGCCGGAATTTCGCCGTCGGCAGTTGGAATATGTCATTTCACACGTTACGTGTGAATTTGCAGTTTTGGCTACAAATGTCTGCACACGTTACGTGTGGAGACATCCCCCCACGTTACGTGTGGATTTGCAATTCTGGCTTGCAAATCCGACGACTCTCCGGCGTAGTATTTATCCAGAATACAAAATATAATATTTTGATTAAAATGTGTGGATATATAACCGCAGATGGAGCCTGGTGACAAAACCGCACGTAGGAGCCGCCGCAACCTTGTCCGCGACCAGTCGTTTAGGACTGAAGAAGAGGTGAGAAGGCAACGTAGGAATGTATGCTACCGGGATGATGAGACTGGCGCCTATCAGACGGGATCCGGTAGCAGTAGTGGGGCTGCGGGCATGATTTCCGCTCAGAGCTTAATGGTGGTGCCTTTGTTTCCTAGAGATAGGGAAGATTCTGAGCCTCAGTTCTACCCGGACTACCGAGCGAGCCCGCTGCGTGGTTATTTTGATACAATAGATCAGAATAATTACTACGGGCCGACTTTTAATCCGCCGATACTACCGCCACATGTGAGCCCTCATCACAACCCTTCGTATTATCAGGGGGCTGAGGATCAGCACAACCCTTGGGAGAACCCGACAGTGTACCCAAACGCTCCCTATCATTAGCCTATGGTAAGTACATTTAGTATAACATGAATTTGTTTAAAAATTGTAATTACTTCTGATTTATTTAATAAATGTAGGACCAGGCCAATGCATGGGGGACTCAAGACCAGGCCAGCAACGCCTGGATGCCAAGAGATGACGCTCCGTACGTGGATGAGGAGCCTCAGGAAGCCTCTTATTCGCGGGCAAAACCGCCCCGATCAAAGAAGAAGGGGAGATATGACCCTGAATTGCAGGTGAGCGTACCTGGAGGTCTGGAGAGCCCTGAACTCCTCGAGAGTTCTGTCAACCACGTGGCGTACCTCCTGTACCAGCGCATTGTAAGTTGCATGAAACTTTATTTCTTGTAATTCTTAATCTTAGTACAAATAAGTCCAATGGATTGCTTAAATATGTTCATATGTACAGTCGGTGCCACCGTTGAGGTTCCAGCAGCGAGGCAAGCAGTTACGCTCATGGCGTACCACATCGAATGTCATGTGGTGTGATGTGGCATCTGCGTCCGGGCTATGTCATCTACCGGACATAATGCACGAGCATGTGGATGGGACGCTGATTAGTGCCTTCGTTGAGCGTTGGCAACCAGAGACCAACTCATTCCACATGCCATGGGGAGAGATGACTATAACTCTCCATGATGTGTGGATGATCCTTCTGCTGAACATACAAGGGCAAGACATGGGTCCCCCACAGAAATGGCACGAGCAGCTGCGGGTCAATGATTTGAAGAAGGCGTTGGTGGAGCAGGCGCAACAGTTTTTTGAGCTGCAGGGTGATGATGTCATCGCCGGTACCGTGACAGCGATAGAGTTTAAGGAGCATTGCGAGGATTCGACTGACGAGCAGCATGCGGCTGGGTTCTTGCTGTACTTGTTGGGGTCTTGTCTCTTTCCTGACAAGTCTCAACATAAATTGCCCGTTTATTACACTCCGTTCGTGGCAGATCTCTCGTCAACCATGAACTATGCATGGGGTACCGGTGTTCTTGCCCACGTGTACCGCAGCTTGGGTGAGTGCACAAGAAAAGAGGCGCGGCTCATGTCCACATGTTTCACTCTGATCCAGGTATAGATTTTCTTGTATAAAAACATATGTAGTTTTGTTATAGATGTATATTTGTTATTTACTCAATTGACTTACATATAATTGTTTTGTAGGCATGGATATATCAATATTTCCCCATGTTTAGACCTGCACAGAGTGTATACTAGGACTGCCAATAGCCGATCCCATACGTCCGTCGATGGGACATGTCACAGCCACCCAACCGGATCAGAAATTATAAGGAGGAGCTGGATGGGATGCATGCTGAGAGTGTAAGTGCATATACGGTCTTTATCTAGTATGTTAAAATATAAAATTATAGGCATGATTAGTTGTTTAAAATTCAATTATGTTTAGGTTGAGTGGATGTCATACGGCCCGATTGACTTCAACAACGGGATGTTTGCTTTATCGCGATTCCATGGAGTCATATCTTGTTTGTGGGTCACCGAGCCTTACATGCCGGATCGAGCAGCTAGGCAGTTTGGGCATGCACAACAGTGTCCAAGACCGCCGATTGTGCCAATTAGGGCATGGAGGGGCACGAAGATTAGCAGCTACACGGTGGAATACGATAGAGCCCAATTTGCATGGGATGCCCGCAATATGCATTCCATTAGCCTACAAGCTATGGGCCCTCCAGTCGTTCAACCCCACCAGTGTAGCGGTGATTACATGCAGTGGTACCTCCGGCATACACATCCATTCATCATCCCTCCAGAGGGTGATGACGCTCACCAGGTAAGAAATTGAATAATTATATCTTGTTTAATTTCGTGTACAAACTATTTATTAATCGTATACACTTATTTTGTGTGCAGTGCATCGAGGATTGCTATGGACGTCTGAATCCATATCACGATCACCAATGTGAAGACGTAGCCGAGGCGGTACGACGATCATTGGAGCAAATGTATCCCTTCATTCCGAACCATTGAACTTTCCTTGAATAGTTTCATGCAATCGTTGGAAAACGTTGTGCCCCTAAACTTGTCCATGGACTTCTTCCCGAAGTCTTCAATATTCTTCCTCATATGGCGCCTACATAGAAGGAATTTTGCTTTTGGAAACTGCTTTTCTAAGGCGTTCATCAACGCCTTCTCCCGATCGGTGACTAAGCATGTGGGTGCTCGTTGGACCTTGACAAACATTTTTGAAAGTTGTTCTATGGCGCACCTGTATCTCTCTTCGTTCTCATGCTCCAAAAACGCCCGACAATATTGTAGTTTTTCCAAACAGATGTGATGCCGACAATTTCAAGGAAGGGCAAATCATAACTGCACACATAATGATATGTTATGGCATGCTAATGATTACATGAACAAGTGAAGAATATAATAGATATGTGTGTTACTAACCTGTTAGTTGCGTATGTAGAGTCTAGCAACACAATATAAGGGAATGCCTTAAGCAGCGACAATTGGTCCGGGCTTGCGAAGAAGATATATGTGATCTTATTGGTCTCCTTATTGAATCTATGCTCCATGAAGTATCCCTTCTCATTGCACTCATAGAAGAACTGTTGCACCATTGTTCTTCCTTCCATGCCGTTTTTTCGTATCTCATGCATGATGTTGTACACTTGCTTCATCTTGGTCAAGTTTCCTGGGAACGACCTAATTGTAGTAAAAATCTTTTGAGGTTTGAAATGATTGACTGTCATCACCCTAATAACCTCCTTTTCTTCAGCGTTTGGTCGCCCAGCTAATGCATGACCATACAAATTCTCTTTTATCACATGATTGTGAGTTTCATGTTGTACACTGATCTTCCATGATCCCTTCGGCCCTTCTTTCAGCCTCAACATGAATGGACACCCACACTTCTTCGACTTTGTAATGTCCCTCACTTGGTCAGCTTGTTTACGGATGTTTTGTCCATGCCTATCGCACGGTAACCAAGTCCCCCCAAGGGCTCTATACGCGGAAGGTTTATTCCTCCACTTTATGATGAAGAACTTGTGGCACATAGCAGTCTCCCGTGCCCATATAAATGCTTCTTTTCTGGACTCCCAGATTTGGTCAATTGTAAAGAACTTTGAATAATCAGCAGAGACGAAAACATCCTCTTCTGGTGGTACACTAAACTAAGGCTGTGTGTGTAGGAATGGAAAGCAAAATTGTGGGTTACCAGAAGCCGAATTCTTAGTCTCTCCATGAGATAAAGATGCTTCTGGAGGCGGAACACTATAGTCAAACGATCCAAGTGAGAAGGATGGTATATCATCTGGTGTTTTACACTTAGATGGTGTGTTCCATTCCGGCAACGGTTGATGAGGTGTTTCCCAACCAGAAAATGATTTTTGTGGGGTACTCCAGTCATCGAGGGAAATATTGTTTAACCCCTCGTACAAATAATAGTTCGTCTGCACACGGAATCTTAATTCCATTTAAGAAAGCATTCTTAGACAAGAATTTAAAGACACAGATTAAATGTGTAATAACCAACCAGAAAAACCACATTCTGGTAAATGGCACGGTTTGTCACAAACCGTGCCATATACCGTGCCCTTTTACAGACGGCACAGAACCGCCAAGATCTGGTTGTGGTTTCACACGTAACGTGTGGAACATGTCCCCACGTTACGTGTGAAGCACCATCTGGCACATGTTCCACACGTAACGTGTGGATATGCATATGGCATCACGTGTGAAACTGTTCTTCAATGTAACGTGAATCCCTCAAAACAACAAATACCGAAACTTTAAAACTTGCTTTCTAATACCGAAACAACAAATATCAAGTTCAAAACTTTAAAAATCTAGCATGTGAAACCATCTTAAACCCTAAACAACAAATATCATGTCTAGTTTTTCTAAACCCTAAACAACTAAAGATCAAAACTTTGAACATGTCCAAAACAAAAAATGAGAACTTTAACTTTAAATAACGGAAATTACCTCATTCGTAAGTGGATCCTCTTCGACATTGTTGTTCCAATAATCATTGTTGTTCATATTGTCCATTTTTTTTACAAAAAATGAGAGTGTAAAACACAAATTTTTTGGTGTTTGAAATGAAGTGTTTAGGCTCGAAATTGGGGGTTAGCCAGGGAAGATGAAGAGGGGACCATTAATTCAGTTAGGTAAGACAAGACGGTTAATTCAATGCGTTTTACAACGGACGAAACCACACGTTACGTGTGGGCATCTTCCACACGTAACGTGTGGTCATCCATCACACGTAACGTGTGGAGTTTATTAAGGGTTTAGGGTAAGGGTTTAGGGTTTATGGTTTAGTATTTAGGGTTTTAGGGAGTGTTTAGGGTTTATGGGTTTAATATTTAGGGTTTAGGGTTAGGGTTATGGTTTTGGGTTAGGGTTTAGGGTTTTCAGGTTTAGGATAAAAGACTCGTGACTACAGTTGTATACAGCTATAGTCTACAGTTGGTTATTAGCTGTCAATCAGATTTCTCCTTTTTGAGGCTGGTTATTAGTTGTCAAACACATTGCCTTTTCACTATATAAGAAGCATTAGGGTTGCTTGGGGAACTACAACAATTCCAACACCAGCGGCGCTTGAAGATACATTTTTGGGTAAACTTCTTCTTTCAGTTTCTATCGATTTATTAACCCTAATTTTTTATATTAATGGATTCATGATATTTTTAGGAAACCAAATACTACAACAAATAATGGCATCTTCATCCAAACCATCAACAAACGCAGATAGGCTATGCTATTGTAATTTGAAAGTCATTGTCTAAACTTGGGATTTGTACTAGAACTACGGAAGGAGGTATTGGGGATGCCCAGAACTGGGGTGTCATTTCAGGGAGTGGATTGATCCAATGTACGAGGACATGGCACACGCGATTATTCGACAACAATGGCAGGAAAAACAAGATCTTGTTAAGGAAAATCAAGATCTTCTTAAAGATCTTGATAACATTCGTAGGTATAATCTCAAACTACTAAATGATATACATAGTAGGTGATTAATGTCGTATCTTTTGTGTAATGTTGTTTATGTACTATCAACCTTTGTAGAGAGCAAACAAATTTAGCAAAGCAGAGATATCATATGAAGCGAACGTTTACCAGTGATTATCCTAATTTCTTCAAACGCTAAAGTAGTGTCATATATTTTCTCTAAGTTTATGATCAATTTGTATTCTTTCCTGTATTGTGTGCTAAATGTGGTTGTAGTTAACCAGCGTAATGAACAATTTGTTTTGTCTTCTAGGTTGATGATCATTTTGTATTGTTCTTATAAAGATTAGAGAAAAGTTGGGCTACACAATGGGGGTAACCCTCCCCTAATGCATAAAACAATAATACGGTTTATACACAACATTGAAACATAAATATTATGGTTCATACACAACATTGAAACATTGAAACACAATATTATAGTTCATACACAACATTTTTAATATTATTATGGTTCAAAAAACCAGTTCATAACCACACGTAACGTGTGGACCATAACCACACGTTACATGTGGTTAATATCCATACATTACGTGTGGCACATTATTTACCTCACGTAACGTGGTGAGCTATGCCACACGTTACGTGAAGACCTTATGCGCTGAAAGACAATTTTGCCTATGCGTTAAAAAGTAATCGTGTATTTTTGCTCTTCTTTCCCTGATTCTTCCTTATGATCGCCATTTTACTCCATTCTTACTGCTCCTTTTTAATTTCTTTATACAATGCGAATAATAGGATCCTTCTTAACAAAAGATGATTCTTTACGAAGTGTTTATAAAAAATACTATAAATAGAGTTCAAACCGATGAACTCATATCTACATATAGTCAGGGTTACCCGATAAGATTGGTAGAGGGGAGGACCCGTTGAATCCTCAAAATGTCAGTCGAACTAATGTCATGAGTAGCTAGGAAATCAGTTGCATGATTTGCTTCCCTAAAACAGTGATGTACATGTACGGAATCAAAAGAAGAAAGTAAAGTAGTTATGTCAATAATAATGGTATGGATTTCCAATGGAATTCTCCAAGTTTCTTTAGGCCCTGTTTGGTATTGATATCAGGATATCAAATTATCAGTTATGAGTATGGATATCACTAATACTCATATATGTGTTTGGTATAATCCTGATATCGATATCAAACTGATATCTGCTGTTTGGTATCAGATATGGGTATGAAGGTATGTGTATGAGTGATATCACAGTGCTATTTTGATACCTCTCATGAATTGGATATATCAAAAATACCATTAATATCTATACGCATACCCGATACCTTGATATCACTCATATCCATATTTTGATATTCATACCGATACTAATACCCGATGTGTCATATATTTGATATCGATACCAAACGAGCCCTTAATGGAATTGATGAGAGCTAAATTGTCTCCTTCTACAATTAATTGCTTTATATTTAAATTTATAGCTTTGTGAATATCATCAAGAACTACATATGCTTTGGTTTGTAAAACAATAGTATCTAGAATATGTTGGCAGTGGATATAAATAATCTTGTCATTAAAGTTATGAATTATATACCCAATGTGGAAGGGCTGGTCTAATTTTTTGCATCCGTTAAAGTTTAACTTAGCCCAATCAGGCGAGGTTTCTTCACATCCTATAAGTAATATGAGTTCTATTAAGCTTGATGGAAGGCTTGGGAGGTGTGGAAATGGAATGGGTTGAACTACTCCACTTTTGGAATTGGAAATATGTTTGGTCTGAAGTGGAAAATATTTGGTTGTTAGTATTTCTGCCAAAATATCATGCGTTGCGGTGATTCCAAATAGTCCATCATAGGAATAACATAGGTTCAGGTGAAGCATTAGTAGTTCTGAAATAATCAAAATATGTAAAAAGTCGGATGTAGATTGAAAGGAAAATGTGGGATTCAAACGATTTTTAAGGTTTGTAATCATCCGTTCGTAGGGATGGCAACGGGGCGGGTTCGGGGCGGGGAGTACTCTCCCCGTCCCCGTCCCTGTTTTTTGCCCCAGTCCCCATCCCCGAACGAGGATAAAAAACTTCCCTCGTCCCCGCCGGGGATCCCCGTCCCCGTTTTACTACACATAAATTTTTAAAATTTTGTTTTAATTTATGTATTATTAAGATTTAGGGTATAAATGATTTAAGACTTATGATTTAACGTCTAAAGGGTACAAGGTTTAGGGACTAAACAATATAAAATTTAGGATTTAAGGTTAAGAAAATCACAAAAATAATGTATTCGGTGGGGATCCCCGTCGGGGATGGGGAAGGGGCGAGGAACGGGGTGGGGACCTCTATCCCCTCCCCGCTCCCCGTCCTCGCTCGGGGTTTAAATTTTTCCCTCGTCCCCGCCCCCATCCCCGTTTAAACGCCATGTCCCCGTCCTCGTAGCGGGGATTCCCCACGGGGAATGGGGAATCCCCGCCCCATTGCCATCCCTATCCGTTCGGTATAAGAACAGGTGAAAAGAAGATGGTTAATATGTTCATGATCTAAAACTGCTTTCCATAATAAATGTTGAATTTTAGGAGGAATCTTTAGTTTCCAAATCCATCATGAGAAGTCTGTATAGAAAATGGAAGGATGTGGTTGGGTTATAGATCTAGCTGATTTAACTGTGAAGATACCATCAGCATAATATTTTCAAATAATCTTATCTTCAACCAAAGTTGTAGAAATATGTATTGATAACAAAAGGTGAAAGTAGAGTTTGCACCTGTTGTATATTCCATTGATGATTAGGAGTGATGAAGTGAGAGACTTTTAAAGTAATATAAGAAGTGTTATCAAAGTAAGATAATAGGTCAAGAGTCAATCCAGAATTTTATGGTGTTACCATTACCAAGTTCTCAACCGAGTCTTTTTATGAAAATATCACGGATGTGAAGGAATCTAGAAAATTGCCATAATTGCTTGGTTTTCTTCTTATAAGAGAAAATATTAGTAGATCTAAGGTATTTTTCAGTAATAATACGAATCCACAAGCTATCAACTCTTTTTAATTCTGGTTAAAGGATATCGTTGTAAATGTCACGTTAAGGATATGAGTATGAGAAAAGTTGCAAATATGCAAGTTCCAATACGTGTCTACGAAACTTACAATACTTAATTTTGATATAATTATGGTTTTAATTTATTTATTTTATGGAATGAAGATTTCCTTTATTTAGATTGAATTGAATATTTATTAGTCAAAGTGTTGGATTGAATTCATTAACAGTAATAGAACATGGAATAAAACCAAACTCGACGAGATCCTGAATCACCAAACCGTGGAAACATTTCTAGACATCCATATCCCTCAACACCCAATCACCGATAGACTATATTGGACACCTAGTAAATATGGTTAGTTCTCCACAAAATCTGCCTTTGAGCTAATTGCCAAACAACAAACTTCTACTCTTAATAACCTATCTTGGATTTGGAAATTGGACACATGTCCTAAAGTTAAAAAATTTCCTTTGGAAAATTTGTCATGATGCTTACCTACGAAACTTAGACTTGCTCATAAACATGTTCTTGTTCCCTTTGAATGTGATTCATGCAATAATCCTCTAGAAGATCTAATTCATTTCCTTATACAATGTCCTTTTACTCTTAAACAAATAAAAAAACAAAGTGTGATTATAGAAAATATTGTTGCAAGTATTCACATTAATAACAAAAAACTGATGATATATTGATTGAATTACAATCACTCCTAACCAAAAGAGATTTTATTTGCCTCATCACTACATGGTGGGGGATTTGGAAATAGAAATCAGATCATCTTTAACACTAACTCTAATGATAAAATAAAGGACTTATCACAATATATTTCTACGTTAATAAAAAATTGGGACATAACAAAGAAAACAAAATGTGATGAATTTATTCAGCCAAAAAGTAAATCCTATCAAATAAGGAAAACTAGATTTTTAAAATGGAAAAAAACATACCAAAACTTCTACAAAATAAATTTGGAAATTTCATGTTGGTGTCCTTGAGTTTAGGGTTATTCATGTTGGTGTCCCATGATTATTCATTTTTCGGTTGGTGCCCCTAAGGTTTTGTGTTTGTTTGCTTCGTAACCGAGTTTTTCTATATCTGTACTCTTTCGGATTGAATTGATCAAATCCAAGTCCACCATTGTGTTCCTCGTATTCAAATTAATAGGATTCGACTCCTAAAACACTCAAATTCATAACCGAATCATCTCAATTTGAATTCCTAAGGTAAAAAAATGGGTTGTTTCAGAATTCAAATCGAGATGGTTCGGATATGGATTTGGGTGTTTTAGAAGTCAATTCCTACTAATTTGAGGGTGAGGAACACAATGGTAGGCTTGGATTTTATTAATTTGAACCAAAAGAGTACGAATATGAAAACCTTGGTTACAAAGCAAACAAACACAAATCCTTAGGGGTACCAACAAGAATAACCCTAAACTTAGGGGCACCAACAAGAAATTCCCAATAAATTTTGATGGTTCAAAACAAGCTAATGGTGAAGCTGGTATCGGATTCATCATTAGAAATGACAAAACAGAAGTTATCCATATGGAAAGTAAACGATGTGGATTTAACAATATCCTTATTACCGAAGCCTTAGCCTAAAAACATCTATATATAACATAAAATGCAATCCAAGACCATTAATGCTCATCCTCTTAAATGATAGAAAATTTAATTTTTCTTTTCTTTTAATAAATCTACCCATGGCGTCATTTTATCACAAAAATAGAGTAAAACTAATACAAAATTACCATTCAAATGTAGATGAAATCCAAAACTAACATTATTCATGTGGAAATTCTTCACATGTAATAAGAATCTATGTATAATACAAAATAGATTTTTTTACCATAAATGTCTCTTCTTTTGATTACACCTTAGAAGTATGAAGTATCACACATAAAATCAACACATAGAAGAAAGAGTTTTTCCTAAATAACATCATATAAAATATAAAATGATATACTCCTAATTCTAATATAATCTCTCTAATTATATATTTGTATAAATAGAATATTTTCAGTAAATAGTTACTCCTAATTCTAATATAATCTCTCTAATAATATATTTGTATCAATATAAGATTTTTGGTAAATATTTACTCACTTACACCTTAAAACTATCACACGTAAAATCAAATTTATTTCCAAAAAAGAGTTTTGGGCTATACGTTTATTTACATTCCATTATAATCTATATCTTCTCTTATATACAAAACTTTTTAATTATTAAATCAATGCCACAACCAACATTATCAGCATAAATACCATTATAATACCCATATCATAGATGAAAATGTTATCACATACACAATTTTTTTTACGTTGATAACTTAAATCATAAGTTTGATTCAAATTTAGAATTTGATACTTTTTTCGTCTAGTATAGTTTATTCATGATATTTTTTCTCTATATCTTTCTATATATATATATAATAGTTTTTGAGCAATAAATGCTCATTTACTTAGCCTATAATTTAAAAACTTTTGATTAGTAATAAACAATTTTAATTAGTATGCCAAAAAACTACAAACATAATTATAAAGTAGAAGTTTAGTTAGTATTAAACTATTTCAGTAAGTACAAATATATATATATTATATATATACAATGCTCAAAATTAACTAAAGCCTCAGAATAAACAACATCATGCAATATATGATTAACAGTTAGGACATAAATTAAAATAGTCATTTTGGATAACTGAATCCAATAGAAGAATTTGAAGACACATTTTGGATCAAAGTTTGTATATCTAAGTTTGGGTCATTCATCATATGTTAGTATATCTAAGTTTGGGTCAAGCAGCATAATTGAAATTTGTAATCAACTTAATATTGGTTAGAATTAGAGGGTTTTCAGTGTGTAGTACATTTTTCTTCTTCCTTTTATTAATTGAAACATGTAGATGGTACAAGAATACGTACTATAATCAATTAATTGATAATAATAATAATGGTCCTTATTAATTTAGATAGAAAACATTTCATTTTGATCAGTTAAAATACTATAATTTGTTCATATGTTCAAAACATTTCATGTGTTTTCATTCTATATATTAGCCTATTTAATAAGATTGATTGATAACTATATGGTATATTGTTACGAGAATCTCTAGACACCATTACATTCTTGAACAATTTCAAATCAAATGCATAAAACTCCATATAAATCCGTGAACTATTTTTTCATCCATGCCCTCCATTCCCATATCTTGCCCCATGTTCATTTGATTGTTTTTATCTACATCGAATTCATTCTTTTGGCTTCTCCTTCCTATTTTCATATATTTTGTTCTAATTTGAAAGTCATGCCCAGATTGTTGATGTTTTACTGAATAAACCAACATTTGGCAAGTTTGTACTTCATTTTCTGATTAATTTTAATAAACTAATAATTATTTATGCCTTATTTGCAGAAGTACTCTACAAACGAGACTATAGTGCAAACTCGAATTGGATCATTACTATTCTCTTCTTGATCTCCGGTTTTTTGGGCTATGATATTAGGTATGAACGATGTTGATTGTAATCAAGTTAGATGTATTTTTTAAAATATTTTTATTCAATTTTTTGATAGAATATATCGTATAATTTGATAATTTTCACATTACGAAATTGAAATATAATTTTGTATGCACTATCTATGAGAATTTAAAAAAAAAACAAAGTCAATTGAAATTTATTTATTCCCCATTTAAGGAAAAAATAATTACTTCACTTTCCTAATATCTTTATAGCTTATAATATAATAAATTCAACTCATAGATTGAAATGACATTTGCTAAATTCAAACGAGAAATTTGACAAAACAAATTAAATAAAACCTTAAAATAAACAAAATCATGCAATAAATGATTAATATTTATAAACAAGGATACAAATTAACCTGACATCTTGGTTTTATTAGTTCATGCTTTTTTCTACACAAACATTTCCCCTATATGTAGTTTACTATACAAGTACTTGACCATTATATTCGAACCCAATTTACTCGAATAATTGAATCCAATAGATGTATTGAAGACTCATTTTGTAAGTCATTGACACATTCTCTAATTATCCCATGTGCATTTTTGTGATATTGATACAAATATAATAAAATAAAGAAAAAACTTAATATATAATTTTTTATAAAGATGACTAGAATAGTAGAATTCATTTGTAGAAGTTTAAAACTAATTCACAAGTAAAATCAATTATAATTTTTAAATCTTCATTTAAAGAATAGAAATAAAAAATTAATAAAACAAAATCATATAGCCCGTGCGTAGCACGGGCATGTTCACTATAGCACTAATTATCTAAAACACTTAATATTACAAAACTACAAATTAAGGGTGACAATCTTTGTCTTATAAATTCTATCAAAGACATTTGGGATTGTCCTTGGAAAGTTAAAATGGTTGTTGTTGACATTCTGGTCGACATCCATTCTTTCCAAGAAGTTCAATTTAAACACATTTTTAGAGAGGTGAATTGTACTATTGATTAAATTGCTAAACTCATCTTTTCATTATTTGTGTCTAACCTTAGTCTTGATTTAGAACTTCACATTCTCATCCGTAAGGATGCTCTAGGCTGGTCTTCGCATAGAAACTAAGACTAATCTAATTCTTTCCTCATCAAAAAAAGAAAAAAGAAGTGTTGGATCGAACGAGTGATAGTAATCAGAACATGAACCGTTCTTTCGGAGGGAACAATTCCTTATACACTATGTAATAACAAAATATCAAACAAAGTTTCTTAGAGTGGGAACCTTAATTAACCAACAAGTTAATCGGTCTAGAAATCATTACATTTTGGGAGAAATATATGGTTTGCAAAAGTCTACTTATATTATTCATGATTCGAATACACCAAAATAACAACAAGGAAACACTCAGAAATCATCCTAGACCTTATGCCCTAACTTTTTAACAAGCAAAATATTCAATAATCTCAACAAGAAAACTCAAGTACAATCAATGGAGCTTCCACCAAGCAAATTAATGAAGAACCACAAACTCCTCAACGTCTCTACAATGATGCTCTTCGTTCTCCCTCAAAAGCACACTGATGCACCTTTCTCTCTCTCTTCGTAAATGCATAGAAGACTTGATAAATGGATTTGCTATTTATAAGACAAGATAAGGCCACAAAAATATGATTAATTTAAATAGTAATATAAGATATTGTTGTCTAAATCAAATCATATCTTTTAACCAAATATTTCCTAAAATAATAAAGCCATAAAATAATATCTTATATTTTCTCAAAAACCAAATCTTTCCAAAGTTAACAAACTTATCCAAATCTGAAAGATATGTTCCAAGCTTGTCAATCTTGTCGTGCAAGTATCCTCACACACTCCAAGCCACCATCCCAAACCCCTGGATAGGAGATTAATCCTCATTTGCATTTCGCAAAGGCATTGTTCCCACCAAAGCTCCTAAGCATGTTTTGCTCCAGTTATGATATTTTATATGCTTCCTTGGTTTCCTTGTATTGTTTTGTTACTTCTTTAACCTTGAAACCATACTTAGCAAAACACCAACTACTTGGGAACTTTTCCCTGCATTATTCCCTTAGCATTTTCTTTTAAAAACTTGTTTCCTAAAATCACATCTTGAACAAACATCAAATACCGTGGGTTGTTACCATCAAAACCAAAAGGGACATGTTTCCAACACTCCTCGTTTTGATGATGAAAAATTCCTTCAAATATGCACAATATATCAAGTTCAAGGTATGAGAGATATGCACATGCACAATCATGGATATGTTCTTCCTTCGAAATACATATAACACTCCAAACTTGAGATTGGTTTATAAGAATTGATGTGTTATCCATGTCAATAAGAGTTCTTCCTTTCCAGGTTCAAGTGAGGACAAAGAACTTTGAATTCAAGCGTGTTAGGACGAGAGTAGTACCAGGATGGGTGACCTCTTGGAAAGTCATTGTGTTGTCATGCGTTGACGCTTCTAAGGCCTCATGCCTTACAAATGTTATCAGAGTTGACTTTGGTTTATGAGTGTGTTTGATCCGGTGGACGGTCACTCCACCAGGAAGGTGGTCTTTGGTCCTTGATGAGGACGTCAATGGGTTTAAGTGAGAGAGTCTGTAGCACCCCGAACTTGAGATTGGTTTATAAGGATTGAAGTGCTACCCATGTCAACAAAATCATTTCATTTTTAGGGTTCAAGTGAGGACAGAAAACTCATAAGTTAAGTGTGCTAGGGCGAGAGTAGTATCAGGATAGGTGACTTCATAGGAAGTCCTTGTGTTGGCACTTCTAAGGTCTTAAGCTGATATGAATATGCTCATGGCCAGTGAAGTGTCCACCATGCAAGAGGAGCCCATGTCCAAGACCAAGGCAAAGACAACCCGGGCAAACCCTAAAATCCCGCCGTCAAACCCTAATGGCCCGCCAAGCCACATGGAGATTCCTCTCGGCACACGTCCAAGACTAAATGAAAATGCAGAATTAGTTTGCACCATTGTGCTCTCTTCCTTCTTCAATTGTGAGTTATATCAATTGATTGCGATTGTGTGTTACATCAATTGTTCGGTAATTGTGTTTGAGTGAGTCAAATCTCAAATTCATTGCCTTGTCTTCCTTGGTCCAGTGTGTCATATCTTGGCTTAGGAAGATACCTATCCATCACCAACAACGTCCATCTTCATTCACCATTCGGTCACCCACATCCACAACAACCATTTCGTTGAATTCCTTCTCGGAACTTTCAGCGACACCTCAGTAAAAATACCATATCTTTTGCTTCACCACTCAGAAAATTCTAACATTTGGAGGACAGAAACTAGACTTCACCATCTAATTACTGTCGCCGGAATCATCGAATTCCGAGTTCAGGTGAAGGAGAACGAGCCGGTTGAAGTCAGGCCTATTTTTTGGCCTTGGGTTGACGCTTCCACGGAGACCTTTTGAGCCTTTCCTTGCACCGTGTCATTCTCGATCCTTGATCTTCATCATTTGGTATCAGAGCTACGTAAGTATTGCTCTCAAATTTGGCTTTAGATCTATAGAAAAATCGGTACCTTACTTGCTCTCCATTTTCGTGTCTTTGCATCATTTCATGCGTAGTGTTCTTAGGTTGTCTTGCATTTTCTCGTTGTGTGTTTGCATTTGAGTCTTGAGTCTGCATAGAAGAGAAAGGGGTCGAGATTTTCAGATTGTTTTAGGAGTTTTTAGCCGTGCATCTTTAGAGAGAGAGAGGTTAGGATTTCCTTCCTAGATTTTAGGGTTTTCTTGTTTCGGTTGTTGCATGCATTTGAATTTCAAATTTTGGCTTCCAATTTGCATGAACCAGCCGAGCCCTTATTAGTTCATTTAGTTTAGGTTAATTTGAGTCTTTTCCATTCGTATTTTGCATATAATCAACCTAGGGTTCTTTCTTGTCTAACCGAAGCAAAAATTCACTTCAACTTGCGTAGGAAAAGCCTTGAAAATTCCTAAGTGTTGATTCCGATTTCAATTCTGTAATTTTCAGTTTATAAAGTTGTTCTAGTGTCAAAAAAAAAAGGAGACGAAAGATCAAAGAAGAAAAACCGGAAAAGTCAAGCCTACAACAAAAGAAAAAGACTTGGCTTGTAAAAGTGGTTGTTCAAGTTTGATATCTTGTGTGAAATTTTCTTTCTTTTGGATACATTGTGAAGTTGTTATTTTGTGAAGAATCGGCCAGAATTGTCATCAACTTTGTAAAGGAACTTTCAAAGGCTAAGTACTTGCATTTGTGTTGTGAAAGTTGTGGACTTTAGCACAAGGACTAACCTAAAAGTTGTGGTGCAATTTTATCTTGTCTTTGGTCATATTGAGCATATTAGACAGCCTACCTTGACCTATATTTTGAGCTAGTAAAGGTTGTGAATTTTCCTTGATTTAAAAGCAAATTTGTGGCTTGCTTGCTAGCTTAGGTAGTATTTGTTGTTCTTCTATCTTGTGGGATGTTGTGTGGTATTACTTGTGTGTAGGAAGTCATGGTGAGATCCAAGGATAAGAATGTGGCTGCGGAGGACCCTAAGGAGGCTACGGAGGTGACCTTGGAAGCCATACTCTTGGCTATCCAATCGTCCAAGGACGAGACCGAAGAGCGTGCGCGCCAAGCTGAGGAGCGGACCCGCCAAGAAATACAAGCCTTGCGAGATGAGCAAACAACCTTCATGAAGACCATAGAGGAGAAGTGGAGGTTGTCCCACAGTCCATCTCCGAGACTACATCAAGGCGTGCCTCAAGGAAGTGGAGCCCAATTCCTCCCAATGGCCGGGCCATCAAGCGGCATTCAAGAGGTCCAAGTGACCGTACCGCTTCTAGCTCAAGAGTTGGCGAACGTGTCTCTCCGTGAAGGGTTTCATCACCCTCCACCGAATGTGGCTGCCTCAAGGGAAGAGTTCGGTTTGGTCTCTAATACCTCTTCTCCTTACATTGCCCTTTTTACTACTAGTATGGTTCCTTTGTGCACTAACATGGCAGGACCAAGTACTACTCATAGAGGAGAACCAAGAGGAGCGCCGAACGCCATCTATAGAGAGGAGCCAAGAGGAGTGCCGAATGCATACAATGGGTATCAAGACCCGGGAAGGAGGATGGCCGGAAGAGGAGGCATGGGCCGAGGTCAATACCAAGGTGGGAGGATGCCCTACGCACCCCGAAGAGCTTATGAAGACTATGATGAGGACTATGGTGGCCAACGTGAGGAGTTTGCATATGATCAACAACGGCCTCATGGTATCAAGTTAGAGGTACAATCTTTTGGTCTTCAATGTGATCCGGAAATTTATCTTGATTGGGAGCAAAAGACCGATCAAATTTTTAGGTACTATAACTACTCGGAAGTTCAACGAGTAGCTATATCGACCATTAAGTTTGAAGGTTTTGCTTACCAATGGTGGCTTGGGGACAAGGAGGAACGAGAGTACCTCGGAACCCCCCAAATCACTACTTGGCAAGCACTAAAGCAAGCTCTCCGAGATAGATTTGTCCCGAAAGACTTTTCGGATAGGGTGCATGAGAGGTTGGAGTTGTTAGAGCAAGGGAATAAGACCCCGGATGAATTCTATATGGAGCTACAGACTTTGGTCTTTAGGTCTAGACTTAGGGTTCCCGAGGGGTATCTTATTTCTAAGTTTATTAACAACCTTAGCCCCGAGCTCCGAGCCATAGTGAGCAATCAACATTTTTCTAGAGGGACCCCTATGGAAGAAGTGCTTCATTATACGAATCGTATATATAAGGCACTTCATTCAAAGCGTCCCCAAGCTCAAAGCTCACGGCCTTGGCAAAATGCATTGAGTGGCTCCAAGGGACCGCAACCTATGCCAAGATGCTTAGAACCCACTAGAGGTGACAACTCAAGTCACCCTAGAAGAGAGGCCCCTAATTCGGATCAAACCCAACGAAAGGAGGGGGAGACCCGGGCTAGGGATCTTAAGTGTTTTAAGTGTCTCGGCCATGGCCACTTTGCCAAGGATTGCCCCTCAAGAAGGCAAGTTCTTCTCAACACTATAGGGGACATTGAGTCCGAAGATGAATGAGAGGAAGAACTTGTTAAGAATGAGGATGGTTTGGAGGAGTTGCATGTGGTGGCCGCCGAGGGTGAGTGCTTTTTGGTCAAAAGAGCACTAACTATCTCGGAAGGTCCTAGTGCATCTAGTCAACGTGAGACTCTCTTTCACACTAGGTGTACCATTAAGGGAAAGGTGTGTAGTGTCATCATTGATAGTGGCTCATGTTGCAACTTAATTGATCAAGAAGTGGTGAGTAGATTCAATCTATTGACCACTTCTCACCCGCAACCCTACACACTTTGTTGGTTGAATTCCGACAAGCCCCTTAAGGTCAAGGACCAAGCCACCGTTCAGTTTGCTATAGGAGAATATGTGGATGAGGTTGTGTGTGATGTTTTACCCATGACCGCATGTCACCTTCTCCTAGGCCGGCCATGTCAATTTGATAGGGGTGTCATCCATCAAGGGGTGACAAATGAGTATTCTTTTATCATGAATGATAAGAGAATCACCCTACACCCTATGATGCCCCATGAGATCATGGCTGACCATATGGCTAGAGAGCAAAGAAAGGCCGACCAACAATTAGAGCAAAGCCAAGGTAAGAAGATGGCAATTGGACACAAAGGTGGTGCTTCACATCATATGCTCTTGGTCAAGCCTTTTATGCCTTCATTCGTTGCATGCCCTTCCTCTTTCCCTACGTTTTATGAGGCTAACCCTATTAATGAGAAGGATGTGGTGTTGCATAGTTTGTCTTGTAGTTCTATTGTAGGTCAAGGAGGTGTACCGCACAAGGAAAGCTATTACTTGGAAGGATAAAGAGACTTCGACGAGCTGGATTCGAGGTCGAATCCCTTTCAAGGGAGGGAGGATGATATGAATATGCTCATGGCCAGTGAAGTGTCCACCATGCAAGAGGATCCCATGTCCAAGACCAAGGCAAAGACAACCCGGGCAAACCCTAAAATCCCGCCGGCAAACCCTAATGGCCCGCCAAGCCACATGGAGATTCCTCTCGGCACACGTCCAAGACTAAATGAAAATGCAGAATTAGTTTGCACCATTGTGCTCTCTTCCTTCTTCAATTGTGAGTTATATCAATTGATTGCGATTGTGTGTTACATCAATTGTTCGGTAATTGTGTTTGAGTGAGTCAAATCTCAAATTCATTGCCTTGTCTTCCTTGGTCCAGTGTGTCATATCTTGGCTTAGGAATATACTTATCCATCACCAACAACGTCCATCTTCATTCACCATTCGGTCACCCACATCCACAACAACCATTTCGTTGAATTCCTTCCCGGAATTTTCAGCGACCCCTCAGTAAAAATACCATATCTTTTGCTTCACCACTCAGAAAATTCTAAAATTTGGAGGACAGAAACTAGACTTCACCATCTAATTACTGTCGCCGGAATCATCGAATTCCGAGTTCAGGTGAAGGAGAACGAGCCGGTTGAAGTCAGGCCTATTTTTTGGCCTTGGGTTGACGCTTCCACGGAGACCTTTTGAGCCTTTCCTTGCACCGCGTCATTCTCGATCCTTGATCTTCATCATAAGCCTTACAAGACATCCATAAAAGAACTCTTAAATCTTCAAATATGTATTCCTTATACTTTTTTCCCTTATGACATCATCAAAAAGACTCAACAACCTTAAAAAAATGTACGTCAGATTATCAAATGAAACATGAAAATTCATAAGAGGTCCACACTTGAAGTCATTATGCATGCTATGAGTGATAAACCATATAATCACAATCATCAAAGAATAACTTCCTCATAAATATCAAAAACATCACAAGAGAATCAAGAAAACATGAATTAACTGCTCAATTTCTTTTGAGAGAGGATGTGGTAGACATGGAATAAAGTTCCCTAGTTAAAAACATTAACCTTCCACACTTGGGAGTGTCTCATCTTCAAGCAAGACCTTCTAGGTTTCTTCATGGCTTCTGTTGATACACAGTTCCTTTGGAACTTTTTCTTTCATACACAACTCTTCATTGTTCCTTTTTCTCCATTTTGATATTTTTTCTTCTGATGAAACTAGATTTTCACTCTTTTTCTTCTTATTTTCAACATCAAATTTTATGTGTTTTTTTTAGGAAATGTTTCCCTCTTCAAAGCTCCGGCCAATCTTCAACGGGCCTAGGCCCCTTTGACGTTCAACCAAGCTCCTGGACTCTCGAGACCTCCAAATCGAAACAACCTCATGGCATGTCAAACAAATATAAAGGTACAATTGGACTAATATATTTTCATGGTCACCAAATAAAAGTTCAACAAAGATGTCCAAATCAAAATTTCGTAGGCCTTTTGTTGCATCTAATGTTTTTTCCTTAATTATAGAGTCAACAAAGAAAAGCGCATAGAGGTAAACATCATTGGACTCAGATAGGATAAGTCTTGAAATCAACCATCACGTTGGCTTATGACGAGGGTTGAAAAGATGAAGTTGATTTCCTTGGGTTGAAAGAAAAACGTTTTCTAATAGCATGCTGAAGTTAAATCATGAATCATGTTATCATACATTTACAAACACAAGCATGAATAATAAATCGAATGACAAAATTTTAAAACAAAATTACATAACACATGGCAATTTGAGGCTATAGTTCATTTCTAGTTAACTCATCTTTTCTAGCAATCATCGATGTACTTATGCAAGTGAATCAAACTAATAATCTAGGAACATCATTATTAGATTTAGTCCAAGGGTTTAAATACTCAAGACATATTTATGCATGGTTATGGTGAAACACTTACTTCATTTCGTAATACCATGGTCTATGTTCACAATAAATTTGGTTTCGTGTTCCCTCTCAAAGCATGAAAGGAAATATCCCCCCTAAGTTGATTTCCTCGTGTTCTTTGAACAAACTGGGAATCATTCCCCCTGAGCTCCAACACTTCCTCCCAAACCACAAGTGACTAAGCGAGTTCCTAACTCACCTCCACTCAAGGCCGTCCTAATGATTTTGGAGGCCTTGTACAAAAATATATAATGAATATTATTATAAATTTTTTAAAGTCACTTTTTTAGTATAGTTTCACATAATTTTTCATTGGAATCTAGGTAACCCTAGCCTAATACATTATAAATTTTCATATTAATTATTTTTGGTTGATTGTGGATGAAATAATTGACTATATAAACTAAATAAAAATACATAATCCAATTACATAATATAGATATATCAATTCAATTTCAAATTAATGTAAGTGTACGTGTCTTATTGAACACTACTTTTAAATTTTTTAATATTCTAAAACATTAAAAGAGTAAGATTTAAAACTTAAAATACTATACAAAAAGTATTATATAAGGAAATTTAGAATATAACTAATAAAAAAATATAAAAATATTGTCTAACACATACAAAAAAAAGAGTATAAAGAGTTCACACAAATAAAGAAATTTGAAAAACAATAGAACACATAATACAATGATTTTGTTGCCAAAAAAATAAGAAGTCCGAGAACAAAAACTAAATCTTCTAACTGTTAACATCATTCACATCATAAAATCATATGGGTTTTGGATAAAGAGGTTTCTAATATGATATTGTTTAAGATTAATAAGAAAAAAATAGATTCAAAAACAACATTATAAAAATGAAAAAGAAAATGAATCTTGGACAATATTAAAAAGAAAAATAACAAATACAAAGTGGAGAGGTTATCTTTTATATCAAATGGAAAAGAGGAGAGATTGCCTAGTGTACAAGTGTACAACTGATGACCCACAAAAAAGGTTCAATACAAACAATAAAAAGAAGGGAAATTCCTGTTGGTGCCCCTGAGTTTAGAGTTATTCATGTTGGTGTCCCACGATTAAGTTTTTTCCTGTTGGTACCCCTAAGGTTTTGGTTTGTTCGTTTTGTAACCGAAATTTTTCATATCCGTATCATTTCGGTTCAAATTGATCAAATAGAAGCTCATCACTATGTTTATTGACCTCAACTTAGTAGGATTCGACTCTTAAAACACTCAAATCCATACTCGAACCATTCCGATTTGAATTCTTAAGGTCGAAACGGGTTGTTGCTTCGGAATTCAAATCGATATGGTTCGGACATGGATTTGGATATTTTAAGAGTCAAATCTTACTAATTTGAGGGCGAGGAACACAATGGTAGACTTGGATTTAATCAATTTGAACTAGAATGGTACAAACATGAAAAAGTTTGGTTACGAAACAAACAAACCCAAACCTTAGGGGTACCAACAGGAAAAAACTTAATCGTGGGACACCAACAGAAATAACCCTAAATACAGGGGCACCAACAGGAATTTCCCTAAAAAGAATTAACTTGGGGCCTACGAGAAAACAATAGTGGAATGCAGAAAAAGTCGGACCGGGGGGTTTCGAACACGGGATAGGGGGAAATTGAAATACAAGTTCATTTTCCCAGACCAACGGAGCAAGGAAATCTAACACATACTCTTCTTACAATTTTATTATATAGGGGCCCTAAAATGTTGGGGGCCCTGTTCGAGCGGTCCTCTTGATCATGCTAATCTATGACCCTGCCTCCACTAGAGGTTATGAGGGATTGTGAAACACCGCTTTCTTAGGTTGTTTCCCTCACACATCCCTGCAAAACAAGCTCAATTCTTGTTTTGGGCACCCTCCCTAGGGTTAGTCCTTTATCAAAAGACTCAACCTTTTCAGTATTCATGTAGAAAAAATGCATAGAATAGTTAGATTACTTACCTTCTTCGGGTTATTGCACCTTCAAGGCATTGTGATGACTCTCGCCTGATGATTGTTGGAGATAAGTGTCTTTTCGTGATGAACTACAATGGGCGCCATCTTCAACACCAAAGGAATGGTTGAATCAACACCACGAATATGAGAACAACGATCAAATCAATGGCTTGGGCCAGATATTAGATTGAATCACATTTAATACGCTTTCCGAAATATCATATTTTGACCCTCATACCTCTCCTCCAAGGAGATCCAAAAGCCTAAAGGGTTGCACGAAATTGATATGAGGATAAAACAACCAACCCGATATTGTTCTATCTAGGCTCCTTGAACCAAGATCAAACACTTGGAGATGTATGTGTTTATGTACTTTCGACTTAGGTTACTTAGAATCGATTGATCAAGTTCGTAACCCCTTGCCAACACCCATATGACCCTATATATAGAGTATGGGATGTTCCATACATCTTGGAGAAAAGAAACAAAGCCTTGAAAACGGTTAAAACCGTTCAAAAGTGCACAACTGCACAAGAGCACTTTATATATAACCCGAATGTTCTCTGGCCGGGCTATATATGAAGTAGTTATTTACAACACAGGTTTTTAATACGGATATCTGACACCCGAGATATAAACTTGTATTCCTTCAGCACATAAAATAAGACGGACAAAAGCTTATTCAGGTTATATACCACGCTTTTGCATGTCTTCTTAATATTAATAAACATGCACATAACTCTTCCATACCGATTAGTACATCGGATCACGTGCTCCAAACTTTACACTCTAAAATATAATTCCGGAATCGAAGTTCGTTTACATGGGTGTGCATTCCACACACTCCTAACCCATATTCTAATGACTCGATATCCCGTTGACAATGTGAGAGTCCCGATAAAACTAAAACAAATGTCGATTTACTAAAATCATCAACAATGATGACTATAAAGGTCGTTAAGGACATGATTCAATTAAGTACCAACTAAAGGTCCTATAACACAGGATCGAGCTAAGAAAATCAAGGAAGCATCAACTGAACTAATCTGATGCTTGGCCGCCACCATAGACGAGCCCGGGGAGCCAAGACTCGTCACATTGCTCACACAAAATGAGTGCATGGACCATGCATCAAATGCACAAGCCGTGCGAGGCATTCCATAAACCCAGCAACAAGTGCATGGTTCAGGTCTTAGTCTATGCGCCTCAAAATTAACAAACTTATCCAAATCTAAAAGATATTCTTTAACTTTGTCAATCTTGTAATGCAAGTATCCTCACACACTTCAAACCGTCGTCACAAACCCTAGATAGGAGATCAATCCGCATTTGCATTTCGTAGAAGCATTGTTCCTACCAAATTTTATAAGTAGCACGTTTTGCTCCAATTTTGATGTTGTTCCTACTTTTGTGGTTTTCTTGTATTGTTCTCCTACTTCTTTAACCTTGAAATCGCACTTAACAACCCATTATTTGAGAACTTTTCCCTTCATAATTCCATGATCGTTGTTTTGGGGCGAAAAGATCAATCAACCTAAATCGCCTTAGACGGGGTAACGAGTCGATCATATAGAATACAATAAATCCAAACCAAATGGGCAGCCAACTACGTGTAAAATAGGAGCAAGATTATATTGATTATGTGATGATTAGAATGAGACAAAGTATAGCTTATCCTCTAGACCCAAAAGATCGGGTCTGGTACGACCGACTAGTCTAGCGTTCGATCCTTGATGGTCGGATGCTGTTGTCGAAAGAACCAGACGAGAACAAGTAGTTTCACAAGCCTTTCTGAGAGTTGAGATAATGAGTATCGCTATGTCCTTTGTTTTGCTTCTTCGTGCCCTATTTATGGGATCTTCTTCTTTTCTCGTTTTGTTACCGTTTTCGTAAGATCTCTCCTTTTATTTCCGAGCATAATCTCTGGGATCTTCCTTTTAATGACACCTCTAATCTTGCACTTGAATTGGCTGCTGTTGCTAAAGATCAAGCAGTTATGGCTTGGGCGAGATTCTCGGGATCGGTCGGGTCTGTGCATTGATGAGCGTCTGACGCTTCTCTTCAAAACTCTTTGGGCCATATCTGAGGTGAGACGGCCCAGTCTGTTTGACTCGGCCTATCAAAGCACTATGGGCCCAACAATCGTTTCTTTCAAAATATGTTTCCTGAAAACACATCTTGAATAAATATCATAATTTGTTAAATTTAAATTGAAAAGAAATGTATTTCCGAAGCAAATGAATGCAATATATAGAGATTAGAGAGTATTAATAAACTTGCAAGATCTCGGTCATTGGCAAATGTGGAAGCGACTAGATGTGTTGGAGTTTAAAATAAAATAAAATTGATTTAAGTCTTTTCATGCATGCCTTCAAAGTAAGAAAATCAAAAGGATGACTTATGATAAGGAAGTATTTAAGAAGTGTTGGGCCTCACCCTTAACAGACCTTCAAGAGAGCAGCCCAATGAACGTAGTGACCTTCCCATTTAGAGTGATCGTCCGATTAAACGACGAGCGAAGATCACGGCCACGGCAATATCGGAGAAGTTATTGAACCCCGGATTATGGAGGTGAATATATCCTTCCATGTAGCAGTTATAACCCGCATAATCAGTCATAAATATTGCAAGATCATGGCCATCTGGTAATCAAAGCTGGCGAGCGAAGATCACGGAGGCCAAACGGCTAGTTTAGCTAAATATTTAGAAATTAAATGTGTATATAAGAGGATTTGAGATCATGGTGAAGGGCACGAATTTGGAATAATACGGACTACTCTCTTGCTTACATTCATCATAGCTCTTAAGCTCGAACCCTCATTTCAGTATTGAAGCGACCGACAATTAAATCCTTTGATTCGACCAGTCTCTTATTCAGAGGAGATAAGCTTGTCTTTGCATCTTTCTAATCTTATTTCGTCTAGATCTTTGTTTGATTTGGATCATTCAGATATAATCAATATTGTTATTGTCTAGTTGTCCTTCTTAAAGCGATTCAAGTCGGTTCGATCTTTTCGCCACAAAACAATTTGGCGCCCACCGTGGGGCAACTAGCCAATCAGCGATCCAATCATCAAACCAACCCTCATCCCATCATGACCGGCATAGGAAACCTCGTGGTCTTCGTCGAAGATCCGGCCTAGGGCAACGTCCAAATCGAAAATCAGGCAGAGAACGTCAATGCCTAGCCAATCGCAGATTCACAAATACAAGAACTTGAAAAAGCTATGAACGTCCTTCAAGAAGAACTAGTTCAACAACGTACCAGGACCGAAACGCTAAGTGCTCAATCTGAATCCGAAATCGCTCGACTAACCCGTGAAAATGAGTTTCTAAGGTCGCAGGTACACTCGGCCGTATCGGTTCCCAGAGGCTCAAGACGCGTGGTCAATACGGAAGGACTACCCATACGACTCGACCTAGATGGAGTAGACACGACACCCACTATAGAGACCAATGCTTCCCAGCATACTGGTATGTTTCAGACCCCTCCGGTCACTTTCGTTACGACTAACATGCCGAACTCTGTAGCCGAGCCTCCCGGGGCTCGAGCAACCCATCCACAGGTGACGGCTCCGGCCGACCTCCAGGCCCTCATACAGCAAGCCATTAATGAACATATGAAGACTCTAGACGACCACATCGCACGGATCCCGGGAGTTCCCCAACCAATCGAGAGGGAGGTAATCGACGGATACGAAGACTCGCCTTTCGTGGAAGCAATCGCACACGTCGAAATTCCAAAAAAGTTCCATGTCCCCAACATGCCCAACTACGACGGAACTGGAGACCCTGATGATCACGTCTCAATTTATAAGCAGAAACTAATGACTATTTCGATCCCAAGAGGGAACCGTGAGGCGGTCATGTGCAAAAGCTTTGGCACGACCCTCGCAGGACCTGCACTAACTTGGCTTATGTATTTGCCACAGGGTTCCATCGCTTCCATCGCCGACTTAATAAATTCGTTCAAAGTTCAATTTGCTAGCAGTCGACGATTAGAAAAGTAGTCAAGCGACCTATACAGGATCGTGCAAAGGTATGGAGAACCCCTAAGAGATTATCTTAACAGGTACAACAAAGAGAAGGTCGCGATCCCGCATTGTGACGTTCCAACATCGATCGAAGCATTTCGCCGAGGCCTGATCAGAGGTAGTGAACTCTACCGCGAATTAACCAAATATCCATGCCGAAGCTTTGAAGATGTGCAAGCCAAAACCATGGCACAAGTCAGACTCGAAGAAGACGAGGAACCCTCCAAAGCAAACAAAAGTCCCGATCGAGTCGACCGAAGAACATCCTCAGATCATCGACGCGATCAGCAACACCAACCTTACCCCAAGGGGCGGAGCGACCCTGGTCAGGTAAACAACTCTTATGACAGGAACCAGGATTGGAGAAACAATCCCGCTCTCCCTCCGAAGCTTCACTCTTATAACTTCAACATTTTCGTATCGGAGCTCGTAAAGAGTTTCGACAAATATGGAAAGGAAGTAAGGTGGCCTCGGAAGAGCGACAAACCAGACGCAAAGAAGGACATGAACCGGTGGTGCGAGTTCCACGGGGACCATGGACACTCGATGGACGAGTGCATAGCCCTTCACAAAGAAGTCGCGAGGCTCCTCGCACAGGGGCTGTTACGCGATGTCATCTCCGACAGAGCCAAGGCAACCCTCGACCGAAGGGACCAGGTAACATCCGACAAACCGTCCTCTCCGGTTCCCACTAAAATTGTTAACACCATTTTAGGAGGGTCAGACGTGTGTGGGAACACACACTCGGCCGCCAAAAGACACGCCCGAGAAAGCAAAGGCGACAAGCCAGCTCAGGCAGAGACAAGACAATTGCAGATCTCCGACGCTCCCGCCATTACCTTTGATGACTCGGAAGCTCAAGAGTTAGGCGACCACCACGACGGTTTGGTAATTTCTCTTTCAATTAGCAACTGCCTTATCCGTCGTGTCCTAATCGACACAAGTAGCTCCACCAACCTATTGATACTAGACGCCTTAAAGGGTATGGGTTTGAGCGAGGACAACTTAACCAGAAACTCTACCCCGCTGGTCGGATTTAGCGAGGAAGTCAAATATATCCAAGGCGAGATCGTGTTAACAACGTACGCTGGTGGAGTCAATCAACAAGTAAAGTTTTTAATACTCGACTGTCCGTCTCCATACAATGCAATCCTTGGTAGACCCTGGATCCACGCCATGAAAGTTGTACCTTCCACTTACCACCAGACAATAAAGTTCCCTATTAAGTGGGGGGTACAGGAAATAAGAGGCGACCAGTGGGCTGCTAAGGAGTGCTACGTCACTTCAATGAAAGAGGCAGTCGACAAACCTTTCGCATAGCAATCACAATGTGAAGAAGAAACCATGCGATACATCAAACCAGAAATGGAACAACTCGACGAGATCACGCTGGAGCCTTCAAAGCTAACACAAACAGTAAAGGTCGGATCAGATCTAAACGATTCGACCGGGGCAGATTTAATTTCTTTTTTATGATCCAACTCTGATTGTTTTGCTTGGTCGCACGAAGACATGGTGGGGATCTCCCCAGATATTATTACTCACAAATTGAATGTAGATCCCGCATATCCTCCAGTCAAGCATAAAAGGAGAAAGTTCGCACCAGAACATAACAAGATTGTGGACGATGAGGTACAAAATTTACTCGAGACAGGTAAAATAAGAGAAGTCGAGTACCCCGACTGGTTAGCAAACGTCGTTGTGGTTCAAAAGAAGAATGGGAAATGGAGAGTATGCATCGAATTCACAGACCTAAACAAGGCCTGTCCAAAAGATTCTTTCCCATTACCACACATCGACGCCATGGTTGACGCGACCGCCGGACACGAATTGCTAACATTCATGGACGCGTTCAGCGGATACAACCAGATTCTTATGGACCCTGACGACCAAGAAAAGACAGCTTTCATAACGAGCCAAGGTACGTACTGCTATAAAGTAATGCCTTTTGGACTAAAAAATGCAGGGGCCATATATAAGAGGTTGGTAAACAAAATGTTCAAAGACTAGATTGGAGATACCATGGAATTTTACATCGACGACATGCTCGTCAAGTCTAAAGCGGCAGGGAACCATATCGAACACTTGAAGGAAGCATTCGAGGTGCTAAAAAGGTATAACATGAAATTAAACCCGACTAAATGCTCTTTCAGAGTGTCTTCAGGAAACATTTTGGGATACATGGTGATAGCAACATGCATGGGAGAATTAATCAAAGGCCTCCAAGGAAGAGGCTCAAGCAAAGGGTGAAGTCTTGTGCAAGTTCGAAATTGGTACTTCTCATTTGGTTCTGGACAGTCTTCAGTAAAACGGCCATAACCGTGGCTAGAAAATTGATCTCGAGATGATTCAAGATGCGTTGGAAAGCTGATTCAAATATCTACAACTTCATAGTTTACGTCGAATCAAGATTCCAACAAAAAATCTACAACTTCAAAGCTGATTTTAACGGGAATCATTCACTTTCCTTAATTAGGTTCTATTAGATATAGTTTAATCCATTTTTCCTTGTTTGATTTTTATTATTTCCATCATTTTTATTTAGTTTATTATTTCTTTAGGATTAGATAAGAAGAATTAGGATCCAAGATTGTTTGGTTTCCTAATTGCTTCTTTAGCAAAATCTTATCTTTTATCTAGTTTTCTTATCTTTCACATTAGGTAGTTTTCTTCTTTTGCAAGGCTATAGGCCACAAAATTGTGTTATATAAACACTACTTATGTCATTAATAAGATCATGTTGATTTGAGTTGTTAAGTTGAGTTATCTCCTTCCTTGAATCCTAACATCAACCTCTATGATCCCTAGGATCGCTCCTACCCCGTAGCTCGTCGCTTCGAGCATTTATCCAACGTTCCTCTTGGTCTAGTTCTCTACGTGAAAAGTCTATCTCTTTAGCCTTAGACGACGCCATCTCTTTGGCAAGTTAGAAGAGATGAAGGAAGGCTTGTTCATCGTTAAAGATCCTATCTTTGCAACGGCGTTTTCGAGGGTCGTTCGCATCAATTGGTATCAGAGCCTCCAAGCAAAGGGTGAAGTCTTGTGCAAGTTCGAAATTGGTACTTCTCGTTTGGTTCTGGACAGTCTTCAGTAAAACGGCCATAACTGTGGATAGAAAATTGATCTCGAGATGATTCAAGATGCGTTGAAAAGCTGATTCAAAGATCTACAACTTCATAGTTTACGTCGAATCAAGATTCCAACAAAAAGATGGTCAAAATCGAGTTTTACTGAGAGCCGTGCATGTCTTCCGCGACCGCGGAAGTATTTCCGCGCCCGCGGAATTGTTACTGACGTTCGAGTCTTTTACAGAAGGTTTTCCGTGACCGCGGAAGTATTTTCGTGCCCGCGGAAACGGGACTGGGCGTTAGCGACTTCGGCGTTTTATTTCTAAACTTATTATTATTTTATTATTAATTTTTAGTAGTTATTTAAACCAACAAACCCTAGTTTGTAATGTTATGCAGATTTTGAGAATTAAGTTGAGTTTATCTCCTTTCCAAAATCCCTTGCATCCTCTCTACGATCCCACAGATCAAACTATCCCGTAGCTCGTCGCTTCGAGCAATCAAACATCGTTTCTTCGGTATTTCGCGATCATCACGTTGATCCCTACGTTCATTTCTTTGGACGAGTTTGGCTATCTTTTTAACCCTAGGAAAGCCATCTCTTTGGCTAAGCACGAGGAGAATCGACTACAAGCTTGAGGAAACGAAGATCCTGCGATTACAACGATACTTCAGGGGTTGTTCGCATCACATGGTCACTCAAAGAGGGATCGAAGCCAGTCCAGACCAGATCAAGGCCATCGTCAACCTCAGATCCCCTCGATTCGTCAAAGACGTCCAGAAACTAACAGGACGGATAACGGCATTAAACAGATTCATATCCAAATCCTCAGATAAATGCAAGCTCTTCTACGAAGCCCTGAAAAAGAATAAATCATTCAACTGGACGACAACACACGAACAAGCCTTCCAAGATCTAAAGGCATATCTGGCAAGTCCACTCCTACTAGCTAAACCAAAAGACAATGAGCCATTACCACTATATCTAGCTGATGAGGCTAAAGTCGTGATGCCTATCAAAGTAAACCTCAAAAACCTAACTAATATAGTAGGGTAAATAAGGATCGATCCCACAGGGAGATAAGCAATCTTCCTAAGTGCAAAGGTTGTATGCCAATAGTAACAAAATGGGGGATTTTGGTTTGTATCAAGCAACAAAGTAAATCAAAGCAAAAGATGTAATCAATGGGTGAGAAGTAACTTAGCTAGACAAATATCCACACTTCAGTTTGATTGGTTGATCCTAGATTATCTCCAATTCCTACCAATGAATATTCATGTCCCGATCTTATGTATATAGACAGGTCAACTAGTCCTGAAAATACTTATCATTAAACAATCAAGAAACTATCAAGATTCAATCTAACGGCAGCAGTAAGCATAGGAATTAACCAGGATACATGTAATACTTAACAACTAGTCAGTACTCGACATGTAATCAATTCTCTTCACAATAAACATTCACAACCATGAAGTTTAAATTGCGGTTGCTACACAAGATAAAGGATTTTAATCAGAAATATCCAAACCCTAACAATAGATAATCACTAACATCAACTAGATGATCAGACTAGTCAAATCAGCAAGAATCATGGGATGAAACACAAAGAGAATCAATATAATCAAAGGAAAGGAAATAGAGTTATAATATCACAACCAAATACAAACGAAGGCTTCAATCGTCGGACTAAGCAATGGCTGCTTAGTTCTTCATAGTCTTCAAAGCATAAAACTCTAAGGGAAAAACTGAACGATAATGTGTTGAATTATGAAAAGGTTGCTAACAAAAAGATGTAAATAACCTAGCAAACCTAATTTCCAAAAGATAGGAAATATAATCTTCCTAAAAGGAAATAAAAGAAATAAAATAAAAGACATAAAGTAAAACAAAACTCGGATGAAATAAATTCTCGGCTCCGCCTGTTAACAGTAATCGCGACCGCGGAATGATTTCCGCGCCCGCGGTTTGGTCTCTTAGTCCTTCGCTGCTTTCTGGTGTCAAAACCGCGTCCGCGGTGGAGCTTCCGCGCCCGCGGAATTGCTTCTGTAGCGATCTTCAGCTTCTCGCTTGTGGTCTTCTCTTGTGGCTTCGCCTTCGTCTTCTTAAGTCTTCATTTAAGCACTCAAAACCACCAAATCAACCCTTCTTTTCCAAAACTCCATTCTCCTATATTGTGTCCTAAACACACATAAATGACACCTCAAATACTAGTAACAACTCCTAGTTATGCACTACAAAGTAGAGCGTATCAAATTCCTCCATGCTTAACCTTGCTCGTCCTCGAGTAAGCTAATAGAAACCTACTCCTCCAATAAAATACCCAAGGTCTCAGGAAGCACATCAAAACTATCTCCACTAAGAACTGCACCTAATCATGAATCTCCAAGGCACCAACACATCAGCACAACACACAAGCTTAAAGGAAAGCAGAGTACTTCCCCCAAGCTTAACCCCAACACCATACAGAGAAAGTGACCATCTAATCCTAGCGTCCATCTAACTTCTTATACCTCCCAAAGTGACCTACCCGAATCCTCCTTATATCACCTCTTCTTATGTCACCACGCCAGAAAAAATGAGGAATCCTAATAATCACTCTTCTTCTTTTCACTCATTTTGCCAAGGCACCCTCTTGGATTTTCACCAAGCCACTCATTTCATTTTTTTTATAGATGGGCTCACAAAACTCACATCACTCTTGACCTCTTATTACCCCGGCCTAATACTGGTCCAAGCCACCTGCTTATTGCCTAAGCCGCCCTTTCGGGTTTTCGACTTAGCCCAGGATTTTCTTCCTTTGTCTTTTTTCATATTTTTGACTTTTTCAATTTTTTTTATTTCTCAGATGACCAGCAAGTATAGATCACTCTCCCATGCTTAAATATTGCATTGTCCTCAATGTAATGAAAGACAAAAAGATGAAGCACTGGGAAGGGCAGAAAAGTACTCACACCATCGCCGAGTTGGACTAGACTTGGATGTTGGTGTTGGCGGTCAATCATTGAAACCACAAGTCTCTGGCCGTTGCGGCGGTCCTACTCAAACAAACTCCACGTGCAACCAAATAGATCCACTGTAAGGTGAAGTGGCACATCAAAGAAACGGGGTTGCACGAGCCTTCAACGAACACAGAATGGGAGCCCTAATGTAATCGTGTAGCGGGCTCCATCGCTCCATATCAATCATCATATCTGCAGTTTGCTCTGGAGCTCCTCCTCGTCAGCTGTCGAATGTCGGGTGATAGGCGTTGTTGAGGCGCCCAAACAAAATAATCCTAAACAAACCTAAACAAGTAGCAAAGGCAAGCAAGGGTCGAATCCCACAGGGAGGAAGTAATCTTTCTAAGTGCACAATTGTATGTCAAAGGTAACAAGGGGGGTTTCGGTTGGTTTGATTCAAAGTAAATAACAAAGTAAAGTAAAACAAAGCAAAGATGTAATCAATTTGGGAAAAACACTTAGCCAAACAAATATCCACCATTCATTTGATTGGTTGATCCTAGATTCTCTCTAATTCCTTCCTATGAATGTTCCCATTCCTTTTCTTGAGTTATAAACAGGACAAACAGACCCTGAAAATACTAACTATTAAATAACTATGAAAACCTCACGCGTCAATTCAATAGCAGCAATGAGCACAGGAATTTAGATAGATACATGCAAGAGTAGCAAACAGTCATACTATTGCATGCAATTAATTCTCTCTATAATAAACTAGTCCCAAACAGTTCTTAGAGTATTGTAGTTGCTATACATGAATTAGGTAACTCAAACAGTAATTACCAAACCCTAGCAATAGATAATTATCAATAACAACTAGTTGCGTCCCACAAGTGAAATCAATAATAATCAATGGGATGAAGCACAAGAGAATCAATACATTCAAAGGAAAAGAAATAGAATTAGAATCTCACAACCGTATATCAAACGAAGGCTTCAATTGTCGGACTAAGCAAAGGTGATTAGTTCTTCATAGTTCAAAGGAAAAATAATACTGAAACGTAAACTAGAATTGTAACGTGATGATGAATATAGATCATGAATGGAGGCTGTGGAATTTAGGTTAAATAGACTTAACCTAAAGCCCAAGATCACAAACCTCATCTAAAAGAAAATAAAACTAAAGCCTCGAAAATAATAAAAGAAGGAAAACCGGAAAATAATAAAATAAGAAAAACTCGGAAAATCTCCGCCGGGTCACCTCCGTGTGCTTCCGCGGTCGCGGAACCAAATCCGCGATCGCGGAAATTAAATCTATGCTCTCGACCTGTGTAGTTCTGGAATTTTCCGCGGTCGCGGTGGTGAATCTGCGCCCGCGGAAATGGCATGTCTCGCTCCGCTGTTCGCCTCTCGTCGCGGCCGCCTCTTGTCTTTGCCCTTGGTCGCGGTTGGTCGCGGAAGCCTCTTCTTGGCTCATTTGTGTGGCTCTTCTTCTGTTCTTCTTCGTCTCCTCAGGTGGTTTTCTCCTCGTCTTCTGGATGTCTTCAATTAGCTCCTCTAAACCACCATATCCACACTTCATCTCTCCAACTACATACTCCACAGTTGTGCTCTAAATCCCTACAAATGGCACCCTAAACACCGGTAACAACTCCTAGATAAGCACTACAAAGTAGAGCTGATCAAACTCCCTCATGCTTAAACCTTGCTCGTCCTCGAGTAAGCTAAAATAAACCTACTCCTCCAATCAAATCCCCAAGGTCTCATGAAGCATAGAAAAACCATCTCCACTAAGAATTGTACCTAACATGAAACTCCAAGGCACCAACACAATATGCTCAACACAACATACAACACATAACACCAACACCAAGCTAAAAGGAAAGCAGAGTACTTCCCCCAAGCTTATCCCGAACACCATAGAGTGAATAATAATCTAATCCTAGTCTCCCATCTATCTTCGTATACCTCCCAGAGTGACCTACCCGAATCCTCCTTATATCACCTCTTCTTATGTCACCTCGCTAGGAAAAATGAGGAATCCTACTAATCACTCTTCTTCTTTTCACTCATTTTGCCAAGGCGCCCTTTCGGGTTTTCACCAAGCCACTCATTTTATTTTTCAATAGATGGGCTCACATAAACTCACATCACTCTTGACCAATTATTACCCCAGCCTAATGCTGGTCCAAGCCACCTGCTTATTGCATAAGCCGCCCTTTCGGGTTTTTGACTTATCCCAAGATTTCTGTTTTTGCCTTTTATTCAAATTTTTGGCTTTTTCTTTTTCTTTATTTTTCTCCTCAATGACATAGCATGTATAGAACACTCCCCCATGCTTAGACATTGCATTGTCCTCAATGTAATGAAAGACAAAAAAGAATGAAGCACAGGGAGAAGCAGAAAAGTACTCACAAATGTCGCCGAGTTGGCTTGGATACTGAAAGTGTTGCTGGCGGTAAAGCAATGAACGCTCAGGTCACTGGTGTTGTGGCGGTCTTCAACTCATCTCTACCGTGCAACCAAAGGGAAACCACTTTGGTGAATAGTAGTATATCAAAGAATTCGGGGCTGCACGACCTTCAATGAACACAAAAAATTGGCCCAGATGTAATCGTGTTGTGGGCCCTGGTGTTCCTCCTCCTCAGCTGTCAATCGTAGGGCCATCATCGTTGCCAAAAATATGTGGGGCTAATGTATCCTCCTAGACAACATGATGCGCACCATTTCTCCATGGGGAACTCGGACAGCTGGCCTTCGGTAAAGTTTTTTTTTTTTGAAATGTGTGCAGGGCAATAGGAGGACTTACATTGGTGTGGTAAGCACCTTCTTCATTATGGTTCGGGCCTCCTCCCTATAGGTTAGTCCGAAACAAAAACAAAAACAAAAGCAAAAACATACGAACAAAAGCAATAAAAACAAGAACTGAAAAGACAAGTAAAGAAATACATACCTCGGGTTGCCTCCCGGACATCGCCTTAGTTATTGTCGTGGCTCGACATACTACTCGACTCTCTCAACTTGGTTCGCTCATAGCAATTGAACTCCTGGGGTCAATATCAGGTGGATGCCTTTTTGTATGCTCTATGTTGAGATTTATCCCCAGTCTCCTGCACTTCCTGATGGGTGGACCGCTGTTCATATCAATGAGTGCACTTGCCATTTTCAAAAACGGCCTACCTAGCATTTCAGGGGCTTCATGCTTGTCTTGCCCCGTATCCAGCGTAGAGAAATTTGTTGTTTGAATCCTAGCTCCCTTCTTTTGCTTCCCCTTCGGCTTCTTTTTGATCTTGTGCAGTGCCTTTAAAAATTCCTTGTAGCGAGGGATGCTATTTGCCAGTGTGACCAAAGGAACGGTTTCTGCGCAGTTACTGAAGGCCTCATAGATTTCATTGTTGTTCTTCAGCCTTCGAGTATCTTGTAAT
The DNA here is from genome assembly GCA_027886185.1 of Rheum nobile. NCBI lineage: Eukaryota > Viridiplantae > Streptophyta > Magnoliopsida > Caryophyllales > Polygonaceae > Rheum > Rheum nobile. Next base: position 828,483 of record WOAB01000326.1, on the reverse strand, counting down.
GCCTCAAGGAAGGGTGCGACGGGTTGCAGCGCAACGAGCGGAGAGGAGTTGGGACGCACATACTCATCATAGGCAACCGCGAGAGGGTCGGGGGCTGCCGGGGTATTTTCAAGAGGAACAGACACTTCTGGAGCATTTCCGCGGTCGCAGATTGGTGGCCGCGGTCGCGGAAAATTGTCGAACAGCTCGCTGTCTTCAGCTCCTTTTCCGCGATCGCGGAATTCAGGCCGCGGTCGTGGAAAACTCTCGACTTTGTCCTCTTCGTGTTGGATTATTCCGCGATCGCGGAATTCTGGCCGCGATCGCGGAATATCGCCGATTTCGTCCTTCTCCTCGCCAGTGGTCAAGCCGTGGTCGGGGCTCTCCTCCTCGCGGTCGCTGAGTTCCTCTAGTCCCAAGAAATACTCTTCTTCAGACAGCACCTCGCGGTCCAAAATATCGTCGGGAAGGCCCAATTCCTTGAGTAAACTGCGGTCGCGGTCAAGGTGCACCTCCCGCGGTGTCGGGGGCTCTTCCGTAGGCATCTCGCTGTATTCTGCTCCCGTCTCACAAATTTGTTGTTCCCTTTCAGCTAAGGGGGCGACAAGCAGCTCCTCAGTATTTTGTATGGCCATTGAAAAGGCATTCTCCTGGTGCACTACTGGGTGAGATAGCGCCGATGTCATGGCCTCCACTCTTCTCACTGCTTGAACCATATGCTCCATCTGACTCTCCAAGTTCTGGTTACTGGACGACGCCATGGCCTTTAATCTGCTTACAGCTTGATCCGTTCGCTTAGTCTGATTCTCCATGTTCTGGATGCTTTGCGTAAGCAGATTGAAGGAACTTGTCAGATTGAAGGAACTTGGATTGGACAACGGTGGTCTATGCTCGTAGGCCGGATTGTACTGCTGTGGAGTGCCCTCTTGATAGAACGACTGTGGTCCCGGATAGAACTCTTGGTAGCCATGACCATAAGGAGGGTATTGAGGGTACCCATTACTCGAATTGGGATGATCTCTCCACCCTGGAGTGTATGCGTAAGAGTACGGGTTATATTGCAGCTCTTGACGGAAATGGGGAGATCTATCCATCTCTGTATCAAAATCAAAAAGAAAAAAAAATTAGTAGCACGGGTGTGGACCGTAAGATAGGTCCACACCAAAAATTTGCACACACACACACAAAGAAAAACAAAACTTGCCTCCCCGGCAACGGCGCCAATTTGATAGGCGTTGTCGAGGCGCCTAAACAAAATAGTCCTAAACAAACCTAAACAAGTAGCAAAGGCAAGTAAGGGTCGAATCCCACAGGGAGGAAGTAATCTTTCTAAGTGCACAATTGTATGTCAAAGGTAACAAGGGGGGTTTTGGTTGGTTTGATTCAAAGTAAATAACAAAGTAAAGTAAAACAAAGCAAAAATGTAATCAATTTGGGAAAAATACTTAGCCAAACAAATATCCACCATTCATTTGATTGGTTGATCCTAGATTCTCTCTAATTTCTTCCTATGAATGTTCCTATTCCTTTTCTTGAGTTATAAACAGGACAAACAGACCCTGAAAATACTAACTATTAAATAACTATGAAAACCTCACGCGTCAATTCAATAGCAGCAATGAGCACAAGAATTTAGATAGATAAATGCAAGAGTAGCAAACAGTCATACTATTGCATGCAATTAACTCTCTCTATAATAAACTAGTCCCAAACAGTTCTTAGAGTATTGCAGTTGCTACACATGAATTAGGTAACTCAAACAGTAATTACCAAACCCTAGCAATAGATAATTATCAATAACAACTAGTTGCGTCCAACAAGTGAAATCAATAATAATCAATGGGATAAAGCATAAGAGAATCAATACATTCAAAGGAAAAGAAATAGAATTAGAATCTCACAACCGTATATCAAACGAAGGCTTCAATTGTCGAACTAAGCAAAGGTGTTTAGTTCTTCATAGTTCAAAGGAAAAACAATACTGAAACGTAAACTAGAATTGTAACGTGATGATGAATATAGATCATGAATGGAGGCTGTGGAATTTAGGTTAAATAGACTTAACCTAAAGCCCAAGATCACAAACCTCATCTAAAAGGAAATAAAACTAAAGCCTCGAAAATAATAAAAGAAGGAAAACCGGAAAATAATAAAATAAGAAAAACTCGGAAAATCTCCGCCGAGTCGCCTCCGTGTGCTTCCGCAGTCGCGGAACCAAATCCGCGGTTGCGGAAATTAAATTTGTGCTCTCGACCTGTGCAGTTCTGGAATTTTCCGCGGTCGCGGTGGAGAATCCGCGCTCGCGGAAATGGCATGTCTCGCTCCACTGTTTGCCTCTCGTCGCGGCCGCCTCTTGTCTTTGCCCTTGGTCGCGGTTGGTCGCGGCAACCTCTTCTTGGCTCATTTGTGTGGCTCTTCTTCTGTTCTTCTTCATCTCCTCAGGTGGTTTTCTCCTCGTCTTCTGGATGTCTTCAATTAGCTCCTCTAAACCACCATATCCACACTTCATCTCTCCAACTACATACTCCACAGTTGTGCTCTAAATCCCTACAAATGGCACCCTAAACACCGGTAACAACTCCTAGATAAGTACTACAAAGTAGAGCTGATCATCGGGCCATCATCGTTGCCAAATAAAAATGTCGGGCTAATGTCTCCTCCTTGGTAGCATGATGCGCACCGTCTCTCAAAGTAAAACTCGGACAGCTAGGCCGCGATCGCGGTTTTAAGGCCGCGGTCGCGGAAATCTTCACAATTTTTTTTGATTTTTTTTCCATATGAGGGGACTTACAGTGGACAAACGCAGTCGCGGAAAATTTTCTGCGGTCGCGGTTTTGCGTCTGTTGCGAGGCGAACACCGTCTTCGAACTTTTCTTCGAGTCTCCTACCAAGGTGTTGCTCGGGTTGCCTCCCGAGCAACACCTTGGTTATTGTCGTGGCTCGACATAGTGCTCCTCAATTCAGCTTGGGTTGCTCACATCAACCGAACACTTGGGATCACAATCAGGAGGGTGTCTCTTTGCATCATCAATGTTGTATTCGACCCTCACCCCAACAAACTCCATGGTGAGCGAACCACTACTCACATCAATCCTCGTATTCGCCGTTTTCATAAACGACCTACCCAATATCACAGGGGTTGCATGCTTGTCTTGCCCCGTATCCATCACAAAGAAATCAGCAGGGAAAAGCAGTTTATCGACCTCTACCAGAACATCCTGCACTACTCCTTTGGGATACACATAGGACATATCCGCTAATTGAATCACCGTCCCTGTCCCATTCAATGGTCCAAGCCCCAAAGATTCATACATCGAGAGAGGCAACACATTTATAGATGCCCCCAAATCCAGCATGGCTTTATCGAACGTGGTGTCACCTATCTTGCAAGGAATACTGAACATGCCTGGGTCACTGCACTTTTTGGGCATCCGCTTTTGCAGCATAACGGATACATTCTCACTCACCTGGACCTTCTTCTTCGCTTTTTCTTTTGTCTTCCTCTTAATCTTTCATAACTCCTTCAAAAATTTTGCATAGCGAGGAATGCTCTTAACCAGCTTGATCAAAGGAATGTTTACCTCACAATTACTGAAGGTCTCAAAGATTTCCTTGTCGTTCTACGGCCTTCTAGTGTCCTTTAGTGCCTCAAGGAAGGGCGTGGGTGGCTTCAGCGAGCTGAGCGGAGGGAAATTCGGGCGAACATAATCGTCTTGGATATCAGCGGGCAAACCGCAGTCGTGGATTGGGACCCGCGGTCGCGGTTCAGCTTCGAAAGAATCTGGGATGCCAGTGGATAATCCGCGGTCGCGAATTTCAATCAGAATGTTCCCCTCCTCCAGAGACATTTCCACGGTCGCGGAAATCAGGCCGTGGTCGCGGAAATTCTTCAGAATTTGCTCTGCCTTCAGTGATGATTCCGCGGTCGCGGATTTCAGGCCGTGGTCGCGGTTCTTCCTCTACAACATCCGTCACTTCTTTCATTTGCGTCCCACTCCTTAGCGTCATCGCGCGGACATTCTCTCTCGGGTTTGCTACCATTTGAGATGGTAGTTTCCCCGAATCCCGGGTCTCCAGTTTGCTCACGGCTAGAGAGATCTGCCTCACTTGCTTCTCCAAGTTCTGAATGCTAGACTTCATCTCTTGATTCTGTTGGACCATAGTGGTTGCCAACGTTGATACACTCTGAGCGAGAGACTTGATCATGTCATCACTGGACATAGACGAACTTGCGCTTTGGCCTTGAGGTCTTGGGTCATATTGTGCTCTAAACTGTTGTTGTTGTTGACCTCCAGGCCGCTGAAATTGTTGTTGCTGCTGTAAGAACCGTGGTGGCCTCTGGTGGAACTCCTGATCATCACGACCCTGAGGCGGATTCTGCTGGTTCCCGTATCTCAAATTGGGGAGATCTCTCCACCCTGGATTGTAAGTGTTGGAGTACGGGTCATATCTTGGCCTTGGAGGGCCAAAACCTCCCATGGCGTTCACTTCTGGGCTCCTGCAGTGTGGGACACGCATCAGTAGGGTGCATCGTGTCATAGCAGATTCCACAAGACTTGACTTGCTGCTGGTTGCCCTTCATCATAAACCTCCTCTTCATCTCCTTCATCTCAACCATCTCAGAAAGTAGCGAGGATGATGGCTGAGAGTCTGCGGCCTTCACTGCTTGAGCGCTCTTTCTCTTGCTAAACTGTCTTGAGCCCTCAGATAGCTCAAAGAATATCTCAAATGCTGCAGCCGGCATCTTGTTTAGAATATTACCGCCACAGGCTGCGTTCACCATCTGACGCTCGTCATCAAGAAGTCCACCATACAAATATAGCATGAGGTCTTGGTCAGAATAACCATGGTATGGACAGCTTGATATCAACCTCTTGAACCTCTCATAGTACTCATACAACGTCTCAGTAGCATGTTGCTCGATGTTGCTAATGTTCATCTTCAAGCTATTGAGCTTCGTTGCAGGGAAGTACTTCTCCAAGAAGGCTTTCTTCATCTTTGCCCATGTGTCTATGCTTCTTGGGGCCAAATAGTAGAACCAATCATTGGCCGTATCCTTCGGAGAAAAAGGAAAGGCACTCAGCTTGATCTGGTCCTCAGTAATGTTCCTTGGCTTCATGCTGCTACAGACAGCGTGAAATTCAGAGAGATGTTTGTTGGGGTCTTCTCCACTCATCCCATGGAAGTGGGGTAGTAAGTGAATCAACCCGGATTTGAGCTCAAAGTTCATGCCATCCGCCAACTCTGGAAATTGCACAGCAAGCAGTTGCTGCTCTAGATTCGGTGCTGTCAACTGCCTCAAAGTCTGTTCTTCCTCAACCATCTTGAGTTGCGTGCGGGCTGCTATACGGTTACTGGAAAGTGTTCTCTCAATTTCTGTATCAAGATCTAAAGTAGGAGAGTCAGTAGCACGGGTGTGGACCATAAGATAGGTCCACACAATAGTTGGCATACAAACAAACAAAAAGAAAAATTGAAACTTTACTTCCCCGGAAACGGCGCCAAATTTGATGAGGCTAAAGTCGTGATGCCTATCAAAGTAAACCTTAAAAACCTAACTAATGTAGTAGGGTAAATAAGGATCGATCCCCACAGGGAGGTAAGCAATCTTCCTAAGTGCAAAGGTTGTATGCCAATAGTAACAAAAGGGGGGATTTTGGTTTGTATCAAGCAACAAAGTAAATCAAAGCAAAAGATGTAATCAATGGGTGAGAAGTAACTTAGCCAGACAAATATCCACACTTCAGTTTGATTGATTGATCCTAGATTATCTCCAATTCCTACCAATAAATATTCATGTCCCGATCTTATGTATATAGATAGGTCAACTAGCCCTGAAAATACTTACCATTAAACAATCAAGAAACTATCAAGATTGAATCTAACGGCAGCAGTAAGCATAGGAATTAACCAGGATACATGCAATACTTAACAACTAGTCAGTACTCGACATGTAATCAATTCTCTTCACAATAAACATTCACAACCAGGAAGTGTAAATTGTGGTTGCTACACAAGATAAGGGATTTCAACCAGAAATATCCAAACCCTAGCAATAGATAATCACTAACATCAACTAGATGATCAGACTAGTCAAATCAGCAAGAATCATGGGATGAAGCACAAAGAGAATCAATATAATCAAAGGAAAGGAAATAGAGTTATAATCTCACAACCAAATACAAACGAAGACTTCAATCGTCGGACTAAGCAATGACTGTTTAGTTCTTCATAGTCTTCAAAGCATAAAACTCTAAGGGAAAAACTGAACGATAATGTGTTGAATTATGAAAAGGCTGCTAACAAAAAAATGTAAATAACCTAGCAAACCTAATTTCCAAAAGATAGGAAATATAATCTTCCTAAAAGGAAATAAAAGAAATAAAATAAAAGAAATAAAGTAAAACAAAACTCGGACGAAATAAATTCTCGGCTCCGCGTGTGAACAGTAACCGCGACCGCGGAAGGATTTCCGCGCCCGCGGTTTGGTCTCTTAGTCCTTCACTGCTTTCTGGTGTCAAAACCGCGCCCGCAGTGGAGCTTCCGCGCCCGCGGACTTGCTTCTGTAGCAATCTTCAGCTTCTCGCTTGTGGTCTTCTCTTGTGGCTTCGCCTTCGTCTCCTTAAGTCTTCATTTAAGCACTCAAAACCACCAAATCAACCCTTCTTCTCCAAAACTCCATTCTCCTATATTGTGTCCTAAACACACATAAATGGCACCCCAAATACTAGTAACAGCTCCTAGTTACGCACTACAAAGTAGAGCATATCACTTGCCGTATCAGAATCAGCCGTCAGTGCAGTCCTAACAAGGGAGGAAGACGGTAAACAATCACCGGTCTACTATGTAAGTCGTTCCTTACTTCCCGTCGAGACCATGTACACGTCACTTGAAAAATTAGTCTTGGCATTAGTTATGGCTTCAAACAAGTTACGACCCTATTTCGAATCACATGCTATTGTTGTGAGAACTAACCATCCCATGAAAGCAGTCATGAGGAAACCAGAATTTACAGGACGAATGGCCAAATGGGCCATTCACCTCAGCGGATTCGACATCGAATACGAGCCAAGAACGGTGATCAAATCTCAAGCTTTAGCCGACTTTGTGGCCGATTTCAGCCCAACACTGGAACAAGAAGCAACGAAGGAGGTCGAACATTTGAAAGTTGAAGAAGACAGGGGCACATGACAACTCCATACGGACGGAGCATCGAACGTAAGAGGAGTCGGCCTAGGTGTCATGCTAAAATCACCACAAGGGGACCATATAGCCCAAGTTGTGAGATGCGAGTGGGACGCGACCAACAATGAAGCAGAATATGAAGCCCTCGTATTTGGATTAACACTCGCGTACGATCTTGCGATTTTAAGCATAGAGGTGATATGCGACTCTCTCCTAATCGTCAACCAAGTACAAGGTTCGTACGCTGCCAAAGACGACATGATGATGGCATATCTAGATATCGTCAAAAAATTGGCAAGCAAATTCTTGGCTCTGACTTACTCAACACACAAGCTGATGCCTTAGCAATTCTTGGCTCTGACTTACATCCTAACGACTTCCACGGCATTTCGTTGGCACATATCATCACACCGGCCGTCCCCTGAAGTCTCCAGAACATCTAATCCAGACGATCATCAAACAATGAATGAATTACCCTTAGAAGAAGTCGTCTCAACAGAGGTAGGCGACCACACAGAAGAAGATTTGGTGGGCGACCAAGACGATTGAACCACCCCCTACATCAAGTGGCTCGAGGATGGAACACTCCTAGCAGACAAAGCAGAAGCTAAAAGACTCAAGGTACAAGCCATAACCTTTGATTTAAAAGATGATGTTTTGTTCAAACGATCTGTTACATGCCTATACCTACGCTGTCTCAAAATAACCGAGGTACAACGCGTCTTACAATCCTTACACGACGGAGAATGCGGAAACCATACTGGAGGACGCAGCCTGTCTAGCAAAGCTCTCAGGACAGGTTATTACTGGCCCACAATGAACAAAGACGCGACCGACTACGTCAGAAAGTGCGACGCCTACCAACGATACACACATGTCACGCACCAGCCGTCAGAGATGCTCCCTCCGTCTGTAGCCCCCTGGCCCTTCATGCGATGGGGAATGGACATCGTCGGGAAACTGCCACCAGCGTCAGGGCAACGCGTCTTCTTCCTGGCCATGACTGACTATTTCTCTAAATGGATAGAAGCCAAAGCATATTGAGAGGTAAAAGAGAAACACATCATCTCATTCATAAAACGTAATATTCTATGCAGATTTGGCGTCCCTTCAGAAATCGTATCTGACACTGGCTCCCAATTCATCGGTAGCAAGACGCGATCCTTCTGTAAACAATGTAACATCATACTAGTCACGTCCACACCAAGATACCCGCAATCCAATGGTCAAGCAGAATCCAGTAATAAAATCATCATCAACAATCTCAAAAATGCCTCACAGGGGCAAAAGGCAAGTGGGCCGACGAGCTCCCCTTGATGCTATGGTCTGACAGGACGACACCTAAAAATGCAACAGGATAGAACCCGTTCTCACTAGTCTATAGAAGCAAAGTGGTCATCCCCACTGAGTTACTCGTCCCAACTGCCAGATACAGACTCCAAACCCCTGAACAAAACGACGTTGAATTAGCTCACAATCTCGACACCATAAACGAGACCAGAGAGAAAGCCAGAATTCGAATGGTCCGATACCAGCAACAAGTCGCCCGGAGCTATAACAAAAAACGTCTGAGCTAAAATCTTCAAGTTAGGAGACTGGGTCCTAAGGAAGACTTTCCAGAACATTAGAGATCCAACCGACGGAAAGCTAGCACCCCAATGGGAAGGACCTTATCTCATCAAAGAAGTCGTCGGACAAGGAGCATATCGATTAGAAACAAAGGACGGGCAACCGATCCCCAAAAGTTGGAATGCGATCCACTTAAAGTTGTATCATTTCTGAACTCTCTTTCTCTTTACATTTTTTGTACATCTATTCGATTATATTCGCTTGAACTACGTCACTGACTTAAGCATCGGAGTGCCGTTGGGTTACCCCCCAACGGTCACCCCAAGACCTTTCTTTTTTGTACTCTTAAACGCAAATTGAACAGGAACAAGAGGCCTCGAAGACGAAATACGACATTCATTCAAAAGGATATCCTTATAATGCACAAAACAGCGCTTACAAACACACGAATCGATCGACACACGGGGAGTAGAGGAACAAACATACTACAAACTATTTACGAGACTTGTCCTATCAAAAGGTACTCGTCTTTACCCTTACATTACATACGACTCCTCTCTGGATAAACAAAGCATGCTACATTAACATTCACAATTACAGGTCATCACGGCCAAACATTTCGCGCTAATGGCGAAGGCGCGACTGACAAAATCCACCTGCAAAAAAGCACACAAGAAAAACACAAGGTACGCGATGAACACTAAAGTGTTTACAAAATACGCGACCCGCGATGGTGGACGGGTCGCCAAAACATTATCCGTCCCATCACCACGATGGGGCACAATACATTGTCTAAAAACGTTTAAAGTAACACTGTCATTTATCAAACCAAGTTAGGACTCGCCTGACTTCTCATTGACTTCCACAGGGACAACATCTTGACCCTCAGTCACCTCAGGAAGTACCTTGGATACATCCACGATGTCTTCTGCAACCGCCTCAGTATCGACCTTCTCCCCATGTTCGCCTTCACCAAGGCCCAACAATTTGAACAGTTCGTCGCCCAGATTACCACGAGGATACAAGAGGTCCATATTCGCCTTCACGTCATCAATCTTCCAAGTCGAATGAGCCCCCGCGGCATACTCCTCCATCATTTCAATAAGAGACTTGAGATAGAAATACGTCCCGACATAAGTGGCGACATGGGCATCCTTCACACGAACCTCCTCAACACTACCCTCAAGCTCCACGAGAAGGGCTTGCACCTCCGCCAGCTTCTTCTGAGCCAATGCTTGCTTGCCCTCAATGGCCTTGACGCGCCCATTAGCAACCTTTAGTTGACCTTCAACCTCGGCTACCCGCGTATCGGCTTGGTCGCTCAAATCTTGCATATTGGAGAACGCGATGTTTGAGTATTGAAGAGCCTGCAAACAAACAATGTAGAAAGACATAAGCAAAAAGAAACGAAAACACGTGTATTAGCCAAAAATTTCATACAAGATCTTTTCTCACTTACTCGCCAAGCGGCCGCTCCGGCCTCATCGATACAATCAACAGGGTGCAAGTCACCAATCTCCTTCTTAGCTTTCGGGTCCAAAGTATGGAGCACCAGTCGCTTTCCTTTTCTCCCCTGAAGTTTTAGACGACGGCGAATCTAAAGCGATGACCCTCGAAAGGGCTTTAGCTTCACCTTTTGCCGACGAGGAAGCTTTTGCCGCCAACAACTTTTGATCCAAGAGACTCTTTCCGGACAAGCGAGCACTTGATCTCGCACCCCGAGATACTGTCAGGCAAGCACAAACATATAAACATATGGTCACTCCAAATACCACCCACACGCATACCTGAAGGAACGAACAATTGCCTTTGGTAACGGAAGTGGACGGAGTCGCCATGCTCAGAGGACTAGGAGTTAGATGATTCACATTCTTGAACGACATGTCGGCCTCCGAAAAAGCAAGTAAAACTTCAGTAACCGCAGCGAAATTGGAATTTGTCTTCTCTTCTAGACTCGGCACTGAAAATAGACACACGTTAGCAGAAGTTAACAAGACATCAAAACACAGAAGTCCAAAAGGCTAATACGATACCTGATGTCCTCCAGGCGTCACGCAAGAAAGAGCAGTCGAATCCCCCCTCAAGCGACCTCCTTTCAACAAAGAAAAATCGCGACCTCCATCCACGATCATTAACATTGAGATTTAGGGCGATTGGTTCTCTGTCTGACCGAAGGCGTAACTGAAAGCGAGAAGAACCTCGACTACTCAGGTAGTACAAATACCAAAGAGCATCAAAATCGAAATCAATCTCGACACTGGACACTAAAAGATCAACTACCCTAAGGAGACGCCACGCATGTGGCATCACCTGACATGGGGAAAGATTAAGAACAGACAAGAAATCCTCACCAAACTCGAAAAAGGGAAAGAGTGACCTATTCTGAAGGGATACTCAAAAAAGCAAACCCATTTGTCGCAACACCAGTCGGCCTGTTCTTGAGGCAAAGGGAGACGAGCCACCGTTTCAGAAGGGAGCTGGCCTACTTCTAGAATCGTGTCCAACTCCGACTGAGTCATAGTTCCGGCTAAAGAATCCTCAGAAGCGACATTGTTCGAAAAGAAATGGTAAGAAATTCGGAAAAGCTCTTACCTTTGAAAACCAGAAACCCTTCGTGAGTAGAAAGAGGATGGTGAAAAGAAAGGGAAGTGACTGCCATTTAAGGGGAAACTGCTTGCTCAGGGTCAAATCTGCCGACCAATAGAAAAACACCACGTCATCGATCCATCACAGTAAAATTGGCAAGAGGGAGATCACGTTCGGAGGAGGCTTTAAAAAAAATCCAACCGCCCCTCAGCAAATGCTTCCGACCCAATTCAATTTTTTGGGGCTATTGTTGGGCCTCACCCTTAACGGACCTTCAAGAGAACAACCCAATGGACGGAGTGACCTTCCCATTTGGAGTGATCGTCTGATTAAACGACGAGCGAAGATCATGGCCACGACAAGATCGAAGAAGTTATTGAACCCTTGAATTATGGAGCTTAGTATATCCTTCCATGTAGCAGTTATAACCCGCGTAATCAGTCATAAATATTGCAAGATCATGGCCATCTGGTAATCAAAGCTGGCGAGCGAAGATCACGGAGGCCAAACGGCTAGTTTAGCGAAATCTTTAGAAATTGAATGTGTATATAAGAGGATTTGAGATCATTGTGAAGGGCACAAATTTGGCATAATACAGACTACTCTCTTGCTTACATTCATCAGAGCTCTTAAGCTCGAATCCTCATTTCAGTATTGAAGCGACCGACGATTAAATCCTTTGAGTCGACCAGTCTCTTATTCAGAGGAGATAAGCTTGTCTTTGCATCTTTCTAATCTTATTTCATCTAGATCTTTGTTTGATTTGGATCATTCAGATATAATCAATATTGTTATTGTCTAGTTGTCCTTCTTAAGGCGATTCAGGTCGGTTCGATCTTTTCACCACAAAACAAGAAGAGTATGATTTAAGTTTTTCGTGCATTAAGAATAAGAAAATAAAAAATGATGTTCACGTCAATCAAAAAAGTACTTTCATCTAGAACTTGTTGTTCTCATGCGAGATACTAACGTTGTTGCAGACTACATTACGAAGCTGGCACAACGAAGTCCCTTGAAAGATTTTAGAGATAATCTAGATCTTGTTGTTCTCATCCGCAAGGATGCTATAGACTGAGAAACCGTTTCTTCTGTGATTTCCTGTCTAATTTTCACCTTATAAAAAAAAGTACATTCATCACTCTATGTAATTTTTTTATCCATACTCGTAATTTGTTAGGGATGAGAAAAATAATACAGTAAAATTGGTGTAATTGAATCGAGATAGGATTTCTAAATGTTGCATCTTTCATGTTCTCTTGTCGGCCAATTCAATATCATTTTTTGGATTACAAGAAACTAGTTTAACCAAAAAATTTAAATGATTTTGATATGTTACCTTAAATTCTCTTCTAAAATAAACAATTTATTCTATGACACATAAATATAGCTAGACGTGGACTACCTTGGATGTAGCGTTGTACAAAAATGGCCCGTACCGGAAAACCAGACCAGAGCAGACCGAAAAAATCTGGAGCGGACCAAACTGTGTGTATTATGGTCTGGTCCGTTTTCCATAGTTTTGAAAATTCCGGTTTTAGGTCTGGTTCGGTTCAAACCTAAAAATTTTCGGTCCAGTCCGGATTTTTTTATTTATATATTTATATACATAATACTATAAAATAAAATATTTCTTGTTATAATAATTAAACCAATATCAAAATATATTGTCTAATATTATAAAACATAATTATAAAAATTGAAAAATAATAAAATTATGATTAATAGGAAAAAAAAATATACTTAACGGTCCAAGACCGGACTGGACTGAATCATACCAGTCTTGTCTGGTCTCCGATCCAAGAATCTAAAAAAATGGTCCATTGAGCCGGATCGAACAAAAAAAAATGATCTGATCTGTACCGGATGCACACCGCTACTTAGATGCACCAGGAAAGACATAGTCGTCTTTGCTTATTATATTAGTTTTGTCCGACCCTCAACCTCAAGTATTAGAAAATGAAATTTTATCATTATGTAAAAGATTCTATGAAAATTTCGCGTGTTAACCACGAGGTATTGCGAATTTCGTGTGATGTTCAAAGTTTATAAGAAGTCCACGTGGTAACCATAAGATTTTACAAATTTCATCTACGCTTAAACATTATAAAAACAAAAAATATTATAATATTTATTAAACATAATTTAATAAAATCATAATATTTTTGTCGCATTTTAAAAAACACGTCGTCTTTATTTGTTTAAAAGCTACTCTTATATTTTTTGTAGCAACATTTTAAAAAACTACTCTTATATTTTAATTTTTTATTACACCATAATTTTCTTACTTTAAAAAATTAATCTAATTTATTTATTTGTATAAAGACCCATTTATTCAATTTCTTTTCAATAATACATTTTTAACCATAAAAAATATATGGTATTTTGACTAAATCTTTTTTCTTTTGAAACAATATTTGAAATTTGATATTTTTGTAAAAATTACTCTATAATGTTGTATGGAAGAACAAAAAATATTCATTAAAGTAAGTGTTTTTAAAAAAAAGTTTTTTAAGAGATATATAATGTTGGGAGATTTATTTTTAAAATAATAATGTCCTAAAATGTGTAAATAAGAGAAGGTTTCTTATGTTTTCCTTAAAAGATAAAATTTTATGGTTTTATAAAAGATAAAGATTAGATGTTTAATTAAATATCACAAAGATATGATGATTTTATTAAATTAAGGTTAAAATGTATATAATTTATAGTTATTTTTTATTTTTATAATGTTTGAGGGTACCGAGTGGTGGAATGAGGAAGTCCAAAGTAAGGTAAGTGTCAAACATAAAGCCTACAAGGAGTGGAAATCCAGTGACACTGTGGAGGAGAGAGCCCAGCGTCTAGTAGTTTACAGGGTGGCCAACAGAGAAGCCAAAAGAGCTGTGGCAAAGGCCAAAGATAAGGCTTTTGAGCACGTTTATAATGCCTTGGATGAGAAGGGTGGTGAGAAAGTTTTGTATCGTCTGGCTAAGGTTAGAGCGGGAGAGCGTAAGGACTTGGATAGACTGCGTTGCATTAAGGCTGAGGATGGACAAGTTTTGGTAGTGGATGTGAAGATCAAGGATAGGTGGCAGAGGTATTTTGCCGGATTACTGAACGAGGGTTTCTCATATCCTGCAAGTACTCTTAACTTCAGGATTCCAACCGATAGTACCCTATGTCGTCGTATTTCTCAAGGAGAAGTTAAGGTTACTTTGCAGAGGATGTAGAACAAACGGTTTGTAGGTCCAGATGAGATTCTGGTAGAGATTTGGAAGTGTTTGGGGACTAAGGGCTTGGAATGGCTCTCCGCATTATTCAATGTGATACTTAAGACTTCAAAGATGTCGGCTGAGTAGCGGCGCAATAGATTGGTGCCAGTCTACAAGAACAAGGGAGATGTGCAACTTTGTGGCAACTACAGGGGGATCAAACTCCTTAGCCACACTATGAAGATTTGGGAAAAGGTTATCGACAGGAGGTTGAGAGAGTTAGTCAGCATCTCGGAGAACCAATTTGGCTTTATGCTCGGCAGGTCGACGATGGAAGCTATCCATCTGATGAGATGCCTTATAGAGCTTTACAGAGAGAGGAAAAAGAATATGTACATGATTTTTATTGATTTGGAAAAGGCCTATGATAGAGTTCCTAGAGACCTTCTATGGGATTGCTTGGAGGCTAAAGGGATTTCAGGAACGTTTATTAGGATTTTGAAGGATATGTACGAGGACACAGAGACCAGTGTCTGCACACCAGGGGGTGATTCTGCTTACTTCCAGGTGAAAGTGGGGTTGCACCAAGGGTCGGCGTTAAGCCCTTTTCTGTTCACGATTATGATGGATGTTTTGACGAGAGACTTGCAGAGGGAGGTCCCTTGGTGTATGCTTTTCGCTGATGATATTGTTTTGGTTGATGAATCCAGAGCAAGGGTTAACACAAGATTGGAGGAGTGGAGGAATGCTTTGGAGACAAAGGGATTCAAGCTTAGTCAAGCCAAGACAGAGTATGTAGAGTTCAGTTTTGGTCCAGTGGCAGATGAGGAGTCTGACGTGATGTTGGGGGAGCATATTGTACAAAAGATAGAGAGTTTCAGGTACCTCGGCTCGGTCATGCAGAGTAACGGAGGTATTGATGCGGATTTACAGCATAGAATTCAATCGGGTTGGCTTAGATGGAGAAGGGCATCTGGAGTGTTGTGTGACAAGAAGGTTCCTCTCAAGCTAAAAGGACAATTCTTTTCAACAGTGATCCGACCAGCCCTTTTGTATGGTGCAGAATGTTGGCCGATAACTAAGGCGCAGGATCAGAGGTTGATGGTAGCAGAGATGAGGATGTTACGCTGGATGTGTGGCTACACGAGGCTAGATAGATTCCGAAATGAAGTTATCCGGGGAAACGTTGGAATGGCTACTATTCAGGATAAATTGCGAGAATCTAGACTACGTTGGTTTGGGCACGTGCAGAGGAGGCCTACTAATGCGCATGTGCGCAAATGTGAGGAGTTAGCGGCAGTACAGTTTCGTCGGGGCAGAGGGAGACCTAAGAAGAATTGGATGGAGGTCATTAGAAAAGACCTCGCCTTTTTGTCTCTCACAACGTCTATGGCTCAAGACAAGTCTTTTCGGAGGGATATGATTTGCATTACAGAGGGTTAGTCGGACAGGGGATCCATGTGGCGCTCTGAATCTCTTCTACATATTTTTCTCTTTTTCTCTATTTCTCTTTTTCGATTCCCTTCATATACTCATTTTTCCACTCTCGCTCTTTTTAGTGGGTCGTTCGAGGATACATCCACCCGACTAGTCTCGGGGTTCGGATGGAACCATCTTGACTCCCCCAGACATCCGTCGCAGACGGGTCAATCCACTGGGTTGTTGTTGTTGTTTTGGCTACGCATACTCAATACTTCTATTTATTGAATGCTTATTCCTTTTTTAATTCTTTATCATGTTTGACACCAATTAAAAAAGGATCTTGGTAGGCCTAATCAACATATCCAAGAAAAGGAACCCTAAACTTCTGTGGCCCATGGCCGCCGCCCCCTAGCAGGAATTGAAGAACCCATCGGCACCCGTGCCTCACCGGCACCCGTGCCTCACCGGCACCCGCGCCGCCTCACCGGCACCCGCACCGCCTCATCGGCACCCGTGCCTCACCGGCACCCGTGCCTCACCGACACCCGCGCCTCACCAGCACCCGCGCCTCACCGGCACCCGTGCCTCACCGGCACCCGCGCCTCACCGGCACCCGCGCCGCTTCACCGGCACCCGCGCCGCCTCACCGGCACCCGTCGACTCCTTCAGCACCGCGATACTTCTCTCTGTTTCGCCTTCGCCGAGAAGACGCCGGCGACTCCCCTCCCGCCTCCTTCTCAAGCATGCCCTCCTCTTGTTTGGGATTTCGTTTCCTCAGAATTTGGATTCGAAATTTCGATTACAGTGGTGTGTTTGGGGGTGAGAAGGAGGAGGGGAAAATAAGTGGTTTTGGATCGGGTTCATTTGGGCCCTCAGACTCTTTTCCTTTTTTGTTTTTGTCTCGTTTTTTTTTCCGGTTCTGCTGAGAGACACTCTTTGGATGATGAAGTTTGCCTAGATGATGAATCGAGTTGTAGTTCTGGCATGGTAGAGGATGACCATCCTTCCGACGGCGCAGCAGTTGTTTGTGCTTTATTCACCTCATTTCTAGGTTGTTTTGCTTTATCATGAATTAGTTTGTTTCGTTTGTTGTTTGTTTTTGCTTCTCTTGATCGTTGTTGTATTGTCGGTTAGTCCGGTTGTCAGTTTCTGGCCTCTCGAAGTTGTTCACTTCGAATTCTTACTTTATCAAAAAAAAAAAAAAAGGATCTTGGTATGTTGACTCTATCTGTAAATTCAAATTATACATATTTTGACACTTCTTAAAAGATTCTACAAAATCTATTGTGGTAAATGAGTAGTAAGAGTCTTTTTTCTTGGAAAATAGTGAATAGATCTCTTGTTATATGGAAAGAATCTTACAGTTTTTTTTCTTGGAAAATGGTGAAATAAATTACAAATACCATTATGCCCTTATATACAAATTAAATTCTCATTTGACTGCCATGAAAGGTTTGAATTTTAGTAAATTACATACTTTTTCAAAAGCTTCAAACATGAAGGTTTTGTCTACAAAAACAAACCTTACTACAACAACCTCATTGGGTATAGATAAAGAGAAGGAATATAGGACATCCAACAAGAAGAAAATACACATCCAAGCTTTTTAATTTAAAAAGACCCAATTAAAGGATTTGTTTAGATGTTTAAAATAATGCATTAAATTGCATTATATTGTACTAAATTGTCAATTTAATTGCATTATCTTGTATTAAATTGTCAATCAAAGGATTTGTTTGGTTAAAAATTTGGATTGTAATTGCATTATCTTGCATTAAATCTTTGAGAATTCAAACGGATCCAAAGCCTATTTCGTGACTAATAAGACCCAAATCCCGAACTTAAAAACTATTTTGTGACTATTAAAATCCAAATTCTTAACCAATTTACAAAACTAAATCTTTCATGGAAGCCTTCATCACTTTTGTCGGCTTCAATCAAAAGTTTTAATACACCCATTTGTTAATATTCACAATTACAATCTACTTACCATCATCGGGTTCTCAAGATCTGCATTAATAAAGAACATTAAACCGAGTAGATGGAAGTGAAAAGGAGAAGAAGGAAAAAGTCTCAGATCCACCACCGTCTCACGCTCGTCGGTCGAGCCACCTTTCGTGTCGACAACCGTTGGTGTTCTTCATCCCATACAAATGAAGGAATTGTGTCCTTTAATCAAAGGTGCAATTATTGATTATGAAGTGAGACCATTTATGGATATATTTAATCCGGTGATTTTAGGTAGTCATAGTGTTTTGCTAGAAGTCAACTATGATTTATAGACTATATGTTATAAAGTATGTCATAAAGTTTATTGTTATTATTACCGGGTCCTACGAGGTCACACCCTTAGAGTTTGGACTGGATCAGTTTAATTGGGAGACATATTATATAAAGTATATGATATAAAGTTATATATGATATAACTTGGGAGATAAGGCTAGTTAATAATAAAGAGTTATTATTAACAATAAAAGATATATCTATTTAGGAAATAAAATATCTACACATGGCATTATAAAAGGAGGGCTTTCTAAGAGAAAACCCTAACTCAATTCCAACAGAAGGCTGCCGCCCCTCTCCTTGTCTTTCTCCCTCGCTCGCCTTCGTTCCTCGCTCTAGGAACCGAGTCCTAGGCGATCCAGATCCAAGCTCGGGTGGACCAAATAGAGGAGTCACACGTGAGGCTCTATTCTCTCCACTCCAGTAGATTGAAACACGCATCAAAATGTATTTAATCATTCTTATCTATGATCTATTTAGTTTATGCATGAGATCCTTGGTTAGATGTTAGGAAAACGTTTTCTGAAATTCCGCTTTACGCATCTAAAATACCAACAGTGGTATCAGTTGCCTCTTGCATAAATTGATTAGATCAAATTTAAAGTTTTTAAATTTTGATGCATGTTCATGATTACTTTGATTCAATAAGATGGAAAATTGATATGTAGATTAAATTTGCATGATTAAAATTTTAGATTTTGATCGATTGGATTAACAAAGTCTAGAACTTTCAATATATATATGCATGTAAAATTGTTCTACATACAAGTTGTAAATTTTTACCCATGCATAAAATTCTGAATTTTACCAAGTTCGATTCGGATCGAACGGCCAATTATTCACCAATTATCGGAAAAGGCTGGTGCAGGATGAAATCCGCGGTCACGGATCTACGCGTCGAATTTTCCGCGGTCGCGGTTCTGGGTTCTGAAAAAAAATAAAAATATTTTTTTGCGTTTCCGCGGTCGCGGTTCTGTGTTCTGGGCAAACTGATGCATTTCCGCGGTCGCGGTTAATGAACCGCGATCGCGGTTACGTGTTCGTCAGACCCGGCTTGTTTCGACTTGGGTGGAATCAACCGGCTCGGCTCGGTATATGACCGAACCGATCAGGGCCGAACCAGTCCAGGCTCGAACCGGCATGGAACGACCCAGAATGGGTTCGGTAAGACCGAACAAGTTCGAGAAAACCATGGACCGATTCGGTTTGACCGAACCGGTCTGGACTCGACTCGTTCGCATCTGAACTGGGTTCGGGTGGAGCTCGCTGAGGGTTTGATGGGCTGGGCCGGTGGCTCGTGTTGGGTCGTTCGTGTTCTGACGTGGTCCATATGGCTCGGTCGTGAACCGGTCTGGTGCGGGTCAGGTTCGCTTGATCGAGTTGGTTCGGGTTTGGGTCCAAGTGTTTGCTCCAAACCCATGCCATGTTGATTAGGTAACTTGACTCGGATACGCAGGGTGAAACTATTTTGGGTAGATTTTACAATAAAGGATTTTGTCCTAAAAGAAATAGATAAGATCTTATTTGTCTTATTAGATAATATATGATGTTGTCTAAAATATATCTTCCTAAAAGTTGTTAGGAAAGATTCTCACTTACTTATATTAGGATATTTGATATCTTACTTTAATTGATGCATATCTTATCCAATATTGCAATTTAATGATTAATTATGATTAATATTATATATTAATTTTATTTGAATCAAGCTAATGATATAATATTATTTTATCATGAGATGATTAATTTAATATTGGATGTTTTAAATTGTTTAATCATTGTCTATATAATATGTGATATTATAATTGCATGTCTATTTTATTATGATATTATTGCATGTTGTGACTAGTATGGCCCACATTAGGATAGATACATACGATCTGCGTATCGTTATGTTTTTCTTGTACACGATCTGCGTATCGTTATGTATTTTTGTAATTTAAATTTATGCAAGAGAGTTTATTCCAATTATATGTAAGACAAGAAGAAGAAGATCCTATAAAGACTGAAGGATGATGATCCAAGCAGGTCAAGACTATTGAAGATTAGATCTCTTTAGGGGCCATACTAGGATCACAAATTTAATTATTATTGCATTACTTGAATGTTTTACTATTTCCCACTTTGCATGCTTGTTTGTTTGTTTGTTTGTTTGTTTATGCTATTTTATTCACTAGTAAATAAACAACCATTGCATGCTTAAGTCCCTTAACAGAATATTGAGATAATACCTTTCCATATCATAACCATGAGGCCCTTGGGATTCGTTGGATAGTTTTCGCCCTAGCGAGATGTCCTTCCTTGACCTTGGGATAGTGCGGGTATGTCTAATAGGGGCATGCTGCCTTGGTATGGTTACACTCAACAAGAGATCAAAAGGCTCATTTTTGGATCTTGATTGGGAAAGAAATCTGAGAATTATAAGGTGTTATAATTAGTAACGGGTTTACTTACCTTGATTACATGAGACTTGGGGAAGTGCCTTAGTACGCTCGAGTTTCATCTAAGATAGGATATTGGAATCATTTTACTCATAAGGGACAATTTAATTGAGTAGAATGTGTAATAATTTACTGTTTATAGCTTGTCTAAATTTTAAGTTCTTGCATATCAAGCATAATTTATCTGCATGTTTTATTCTGTTTTTGTAGTTACTGTGTCTTATGAACACCTCAAATTCACTCTCCGCTCAATCGTTGAGAAAAACAAGTTGAACGACAAAAATTTCCTTGATTGGAAAAGGAATCTGAGAATTATTCTCAAGTCTGAGGGACAAGAGGATGTCCTTGAAACCCCCATCCCAGAGTTGACTGCCACCTCATCTGATGAGGACAAGGCACGTCACAAGAAAATATGCAAACGGGCAATGAACGTCACTTGCCTGATGCTGGCTGTTATGGAACCTGCTCTTCAACAGAGGTTTGAAGATCAGGATGCACATACCATTATGAAGAATCTTAGTGATCTCTTCAAGGAGCAAGCCAGGATTGAGCGGTACTTGACCCTCAAATCCATATTGCAATGCAAGCTCGAGAAAGGGAAACCAGTTGGGCCACACATTTATAACATGATAGGCGTGTTTGACAGGATGGCTCGACTTGGCAATCCTTACAATATTGAGACGGCTACAGATATGATCTTATACTCACTGCATGATGGATTTGCCCACTTTAGGCAAATGTATCACATGGGAGCCATGAGCAAGACTCTCAACGAGCTACACGTGATGCTCAAAACAGCTGAGCAAAACGTCATGGTTGATCCTTTGAAGGAAGTTCTAATGGTCAATGGGAAAGGGTTTAAGAAAGGGCCCTAGAAGAAGCAACAGCACCAAGGGAAGGGCAAGCAAGTTGTCCAACCCAAGGGGAACACCCCTAAGGTGAAACTGGCTGCTGAGCACGACTGCTTCTACTGCAAGGCTAAGGGGCACTGGAAGAAAAACTGCCCCAAGTACCTGGAGGACAAGAAGAGAGGAACAGTCTCCACTTTAGGTATTTACGTTACTGTAATCTTATCAACCAAGTCTCATTCTTGGGTATTAGATACCGGATGTGGTTCTCACATTATTTCGAGTGTGCATGGACTGAGAAATAGGAGACGGTTGCAGAAGGGTGAGATAGATCTGCGCGTTGGAAATGGAGCAAGAGTTGTTGCACTTGCTATTGGAGATTATAGTCTACATCTACCTTCTGGCTTAGTTTTAGAACTTTATAATTGTTATTTTGTTCCTTCTATTACTAAGAATTTGATTTCAATTTCAGTTTTGAACCTTGAGGGTTATGATTTTGTCATTAAGGATTGTTTTTCCATTTATAAGAATGACATTTTCTATGCTCGATCCCATATGAGTAGTGGTGGACTATACATACTGGATCTCAAATCTGAAATTTATAACGTCGATACAAAGAGGCAAAAGTCGAATGACATAAGTGAAGCCAATCTATGGCATTGTCGCTTGGGTCACATTAACATCAAACGCATGAAGGAACTCCAAACAGTTGGTAGCCTAAAGTCATTTGATTTAGAATCATTTGAAACATGTGAGAAGATAAAGGCACTCCGATCAGATCGAGGGGGCGAATACCTGAGCCAAGAATTCGACCATCACTTGAGAAGTTGTGGTATTTTGACACAACTGACTCCACCAGGCACACCACAGCTGAATGGTGTATCTGAGAGGAGAAATGGGACATTGTTAGACATGGTCCGTTCAATGATGAGTTTTGCTGATCTTCCTACATCCTTTTGGGGATATGCCCTCACCACTGATGTGTTCACACTAAACAGGACTCCGTCACGATCAGTTGACAAGACACCACATGAGATATGGTATGGAAAAGTTCCTACCTTGTCATTTCTGAAGGCCTGGGGATGCGAGGCTTATGTAAAGCGTTTACTATTTAACAAGCTAGCACCCAGATCAGACAAATGTTACTTTATAGGTTATCCCAAGGAAACAAGGGGATGTTATTTCTACAATCCCGCTGAGAACAAAGTGTTTGTTGCTCGGGATAGTGTCTTTTTGGAAAAGGTTTTCTTTTCCAAGAAGCCAAGTGGGAGAAATGTTCAGCTTGATGAGATTCAAGCTGAGCAACAAACCCAACAACATGAAGACATAGACGATGTCACTGAGGAACTTGACTTTGGAGGCATACCTTCTCAAAGGGAAACCGCCCAGATCCAAGATGCAATTCCTCAAGTTGATGAAGCACCTGAGGACCCGCATACAGATGTGGTCAACCCAGCAGCTGAAGTCTCTCCTATTGTTGGACCACTTTGGAGATCAGACAGGCTAAGGCAACAACCTAGACGTTATGAGGATTACGTCTTGACTGCTAGCATTGACGTTCTACTTTTAGAGAACGGCGAGCCTGCGACCTATAAGCAAGCGATGGCGGACCCCGACTCCGAGAAATGGCTGGTAGCCATGAAATCCGAAATGGACTCCATGTTTGAGAATCATGTCTGGGACTTGATAGATTTGCCTGATGGGGTAAAACCCATTGGATGCAAATGGGTCTTTAAGATCAAGACAGACAAGGATGGAAATGTTTCTGTCTATAAGGCAAGACTAGTTGCCAAAGGATTTAGACAGGTTCGTGGTACTGACTATGATGAAACGTTCACACTGGTCGTTATGATCAGGTCCATTAGGATACTCCTAGCGATTGCCGCTCATCATGATTATGAGATTTGGCAGATGGATGTCAAGACCGCTTTTCTAAATGGATATTTAGAATAGGATGTATACATGATGTAACCAGAAGGTCTTGAGGATCCAGAGAACCCTAGGGGAATATGCAAGCTAAGGAAGTCCATCTATGGACTTAAGCAAGCATCCAGGAGTTGGAATCTTTGTTTTGATGAAGTGGTCAAAAAGTTTGATTTCATCAGATGCGAATAAGAGCCCTGTGTCTACAAGACGTTTAGTGGGAGCAAAGTGACCTTCCTAGTTCTATATGTGAATGACATATTACTCATTGGGAATGACATTCCTATGCTGGAGACAGTTAAGGAGTGGCTTAAGAAGTATTTCTCAATGAAGGACTTGGGAGAGGCTGAGTACATACTAGGCATTAAGATCTATAGAGATAAATCTAAGAGACTTGTTGGTCTGAGTCAGGGAACTTATGTAGATAAGGTCCTTGATAGATTCAATATGATGAACTCTAAGAAAGGGTTCCTGCCTATGTAGCATGGCTTATATCTCAGCAAGAGCCAGTGTTCTTAGACACCTGGTGAGACTGAAGGGATGAGCAGGATTCCCTATACCTCAGCCATAGGATCCATCATGTATGCAATGACTTGTACTCGCCCAGATGTTGCATATGCTTTGAGTATGTGTAGCAGGTACCAATCAAACTCGGGTGATGCACATTGGTGTGCAGCCAAGAACATCATGAAGTACTTGAGAAGGACTAGGGATGATCTCTTGGTATTTGGAGGTGATGACGAGTTGGTCGTCAAGGGCTATACTGATGCAAGTTTCCAGACAGACAGAGATGATTTTAAATCTCAGTCTGGATACGTCTTCATTATGAATGGAGGAGCCGTCAGCTGGAAGAGCTCGAAATCCAGACATATTCTACGAAAATACCACATGATCAGACACTATGTTGATAGAGGAGACGTGAGGATGTGCAAAGTGCACACAGACAACTACATTGCAGATCCTTTGACCAAGCCCATGTCTAGGCCCAAGCATGACAGTCACACTCGGGCCAAGAGACTCAAGCACATTAGAGAGTTCTTTTGAGACATTGTTTGTTTTATGATAAACCTTGTTTATTGTTATTACAGACACTTATGCTTGACTTATATATATAAATTTCATATTATTATTTAATAATTTCTTGTGATTAGATAAAGTATCCAAACAATTTAATAGTTATCAAATGGGCTCATCAAAACTGTTTTGGTGAATGAAACTCCATTAAGTGAACTGAAATTATAAAATTGTTAGAAGTCCATGGTCTAAGTCGTTAACTTGGATACAAATGACTAAATCAAAAGACCATATTGTGAGATTGATTGATAACATCGGGTTTCATGTGTTATAGGGACATGGAGATGTCTAATCAATTACATAGATATGTATACCGATACATATCGGACAGACCAACCTTAGGACTCCTCGAGGCCTTACTGCGGAGTTCTAGGATTATTCATGATTAGTGAGTTCCTTAGACATGAGTATGATATAGTTATCATTTGACTGCTGGTATGTCTTTGACGCTGTCAAACGCTGACCGTAACAGGCAGTTATAAAGGCAGTGCATGATTGGGATTGCCAAAAGTTGAGTGGGAGTTGTAGTCTTACAAGATTGAATATGTCCTCCTATTCCGTGTATACCACGATACATTTGGAAAGGATTGCTGTCTCGGCCACTTGAAGAGTGAGAACTGTGAAAACGCATGGCCATGCTCGGATGGATTATTAGTAATTATTTGTACTTACAGTTTGATCTCAAGAGTTCAAGAAACGTATTTGGCGGTAAAGATGAGTTTCATCATATAGTCAAATAAGACACTAAGTGACAAATGAATTTTAACATTGCACACTTGTTTTAAGGACAAGTGGGAGATTGAAGGAATTGTGTCCTTTAATCAAATGTGCAATTACTGATTATGAAGTGGGACCATTTATGGAGATATTTAATCCGGTGATTTTAGGTAGTCATAGTGCTTTGCTAGAAGCCAACTATGATTTATAGACTATATGTTATAAAGTATGTCATAAAGTCTATTGATATTATTACCGGGTCCTACGAGGTTACACCCTTAGAGTTTGGACTGGATCAGTTTAATTGGGAGACATATTATATAAAGTATATGATATAAAGTTATATATGATATAACTTGGGAGATAAGGCTAGTTAATAATAAAGAGTTATTATTAACAATGAAAGATATATCTATTTAGGAAATAAGATATTTACACATGGCATTATAAAAGGAAGGCTTTCTAAGAGAAAACCCTAACTCAATTCCAACAGAAGGCTGCCGCCCCTCTCCCTGTCTTTCTCCCTCATTCGCCTTCGTTCCTCGCTCTAGCAACCGAGTCCTAGGCGATCCAGATCCAAGCTCGGGTGGACCAAATAGAGGAGTCACACGTGAGACTTTATTCTCTCCACTCCAGCAGATTGAAACACGCATCAAAATGTATTTAATTATTCATATCTATGATCTATTTAGTTTATGCATGAGATCCTTGGTTAGATGTTAGGAAAACGTTTCTTGGAATTCTGCTTTACGCATCTAAAATCCCAACAACAAAGTAGGCTGTTCATAATTAAATGATCCATTGATCTGCCGATCCGATCCTAAAATATTCGAGTCCAATGAAATATTATCCCAATCCGATTCGATTCGGGAAAATTTTTCGGATCACCGGATCAAGGCTAGATATCCGGGAGTAAGCCACAATTATAGTATTTATATAAAAGTAATATATATTACTTGAAAACTAAATAGCCCAAAGGTACGGTTTTCCATTTTTATAAATGTCTAAACATCAATAATTTCATTAGGGATGAAAGTATTTTAGTTTAGACAATAAAATATTATGTTTGAAATTCGGATTAGTAGACTTTGAAGGTATTTTGCTGTTTTTTCGATGGTTTGTATGAAATTGTATGTTAATTAAACTACCAAGTATTTTGTTTAAATTTGTATGTTGAGCATGTAGCTAAACTAGTTGATGAATTATATATTTATGATAATATTTTTTTAAAAGTAAAATAATTTTTTATATTAATTTATATATATGTTGGATATTTAGGATATCCAATTCGATCTGAGATTTTCGGATCGAATATCCGGAAACTTTCGTATCAGATGCGCAGATCTCAATTTTATGATTTTTATAGGAAATTTGATCCGATAAGCTGGGTCGGATCGGATATCCAGTTATGAACACCCCTAAATTCCTAATGCAGGGGGTGGAGGTCTGGAGCTATAAGAACTTTGAAATCGAAAAATGAAATCCACTGTAATCTCATAGCAAGATCTGAAATTTTGTATGGATATGGGTAAAGCTAAGCATTAAAAGATAAATTTCATATGTTAATTCATAGATAATTTCATCAACAAAGGAAAAAAGAAAAATAAGGAAGAGAAAAGAGAAAGATGTCTCTACAAGAAGATGAAACAAAAAGCAGAAGCTAGAAGGAAGTAGGGAAAACAAAGAAGAGAGATTGTACTTTTGAATAGATTCGGATGTGTCAAATAACAAAAATGCATACAACTAGATCAACTAGCTTGGCATTCATTCATGTAAACACTAACGCATCTTGTGGGCACACAACGTACTACTTGGAAGAGAATAAGAATAAGAATAAGAATAAGATTGAGAACATATTGCAATTGTAATGGGCCACATCTACCGCCAATCTCTATATATGGTTGCCGTGAATTAGAGTCTAACAACTTCAGTGTCATATCGTTGTTTTTTGTTGCAGCCGTCAGTTTTGTTTAGAACATTAATTTCCCCTTTTTTTTCTAGAAAGAGAATCCACTTTAGCTAATTATTAATCAATATAAACAACACCCTTCACTTGAGTTTCATCATACCATATAACTGATATAAGAGATTGAGCAAGGAAGGAAACAGGAAGATTAATACAACCAGCAGCAGCCACAAGCAATGTCAACGGTCGGACAAGTCATCGTCTTCCACTCCTCAGCAAAATGGAGGGCCTACTTCGAATCCTCCAAAACCTCCAACAAATTGGTAAATTAATTAATAACCAAACCAAATTAAATGACCAAATTTTGTAATTTTATTCCCTGATTAACTTTCTTTCTTTCTTTTGATCAACGTACTTACGGCAGGTTGTGCTAGACTTCACGGCAGAGTGGTGCAGACCGTGCAAGCTGATGGAGCCAACCTTGGATGAGTTAGCAGCCATCTACACTGACGTCGACTTTGTCAGGATCGATGTGGATGAGTTATTGGTAATTAATTAACGCTTTAATTATGTGCCTTATAATATTGTGTTCGTTCAGCATATATATATATATACGTTTCAACGACATTTTCATCATAGGCTGATTTAAGATATTTGAAACAAATATACTACTATTAGGCGCATATCTATCTATATACTACTATTAAAGCCACAATTATTATATACTACTATTAAAGTCATAATTATCTCTCCTACGTGTCATTCATCTAAGTATGTCACGTCATCAGATAATTATATACATTTATCTATATATTCACCCTTATTCTATTTACAATTTTTTTAATCTTTTATTTATACAAATTTCCCAAATTATCACCCAAAATATTTCTCATTATACATGATAATTCTACACTTACCAAAAACATTATTATCATACTTAATTAGTGTCCATAATATAATATGTACGTTAATGGTCCGTAAACTCCATTATAAAGATATGTATATAAATAGATGGTCCGTAAATAGTTAACGTTATACGGTTCATCCACCAACATACATATAATTATGCACTTATCAAAAATATTATTATCATACTTAATTAGTGTTCATGATTTAATAAGGGTGAAGTAAACTCCATTATAAAGAATACAATATTCAGTTTTATTTTAGTGTAATTTTATTTTTAATAATTATATAAAATTCCTAATTTATATTTTATTCTATTAATATAATTTCACACATCTACCTTCAATTTTCATCATACAATACACCTTATAAATTATTTCAATCAAGAAATTATCTTTCCGATACATCATGTTAATCTTCCTATATAATTCTCTTTTATATTTTATATACTATAAACAAATTTAAATTCATTCTTAAAATATATGGCCATACCCGTGTAAGGCACGGTGACACGTGCTAGTTTAGTGACCTAAACCTGAGATGTGACAAATTAAAGGTATATTTTATAAAATTAAAAGGATATATCTAATCAATGCGTAGTGAATCCATGCCATTCTCAACACAAACTCAAATTATACGTATTTGGATCACTATCTAAGAATATGTAACGTAGTTAAGCCCAAAAACGTAATAGAATGCGGTACTAATGGTGCTAGTATATATGTGTATGGGTGAAGCAGGATGTGACAAGGAAGTTCGAGATACACGCAATGCCGACGTTCTTGTTTCTCAAGAACGGAGAAGAAGTCGACCAGGTCGTGGGCGTCAAGAGGGAAGAGCTCCACAACAAGGTTGAGGAGCACAGCAAGGTTGAGGAGCACAACAAGGTTGAGGAAAACATGCTTGATGAAAATACTATCATCACTAACTAATAGTGTTACGTTGTTCCATTATTATATATGGACTATTATTATTATGTTCCTCTAATAATTAATATAAACGTCAATAAAATGAATGATGCTATTGTTTCTTGTTCATATATATATACATACCCAATCAATCTCAATAGATGTGTACGTGCAAGCGAGTAGTCAAAAAGTGCTCAGCTTCAAAGCAAATATATTTGACTTCCAAATAACTAGTCGCTCGTAAAACTAAAATTTCAACTATATATTTTGTAGCCACAAGTATCATGTATTTATGTGAAAAATATCTTGCTTGTAGTATAAAACTAGTAGATAAGACGTGTATTGAAAATAAAATTTTGTTATTTACAAATAATAATTTGTAATAATATTAAAATTATTAATAATCAAAAAAACTTTGTAACAAAACTAAAAAGATTAATACCAATTGTGTCATGTATAATAACCATAAATATCAAATATAAACTAATAATATAAAAATATGCCAATAATTCGATAAAATATGAAATCGTAAAACTATCTGATTCAATAATTAATAACATGTATTCAAAATGCAAACAATTTAGTCCTCTTTATGTAATATAGATTTCTTGTTACGTGAAGTAGAAAGTTGATCTTCTATACCATCTTTTGCATTCTCATCTTAGAAAAACAAGTTTTCTTTGGACTGCTTGGTAGGAGTAAACATTTCATTGAACGATACAATGGGATATATGGTCTCACATGACTGTGGCTTTACATTTATATACTATACTATCCATTTTTTTATAATATACTCTTCTTCTATAAAAAATATACTCGTGGCACACTTAATTCGCCTTTGATTTCAATGGAGGGGGAGTAGCAGTACCACGAACAACAGCAACCAACAACGGTGCATCAAAGGGCTAGTTTGTATTGCTTGCCGACGGCTCGGATAAACTCGAATGGAATCAACAATGGTGTGTCTGGACTCCCAACATCAAGGGGAGAGTCGACTCAGGTGGCTCGCTATCGGCAACACTTCCTTCCCCAACGAAAAACGGGCCTCGAAGTGGCGTGTTTCTCCATTTTTTTCACAATCGGGGAGAGTTTGAAGGTGATTTTTATGTCACTCGGAGATGGCTCGAGACGATTCAAAAGTTAGGTTCAACTAATTTGAGCATGAGAAAGACGATGGTGTGGTCAGATTTTAGAATAAATGGCTAGAAAGAGGTGTTCTTGGGGTCTAACAGAGCTTCGAAAGAAAGGTCTATAATGTAAATTTGAGATATTGAAAACAAAGGAATTTCAACCTTTATTTATAAGGGAGGATGCACAATGAAGATCGCTCGTGATTTCTTGATTATCTGAATCAATCGGTATACAAAAACGCTTTTGAATCAAATCAATCTTTGAAATTTTCATTTGTGTTACGTACAATACCTCTACTTCATATTGGATGAATCCAGAAGCTCCTTGGGCTTGATTAACTCGCTAAATAGAAGTATTGAATATGTAATTTGATTATTGATATCCCAATTTTTATGAAATCAACCAATTCGATCTAGGAAAGTCGAATATCGATTTTGAAATTGCCCCAAAAAACTTCATGAATGAATAAAGGTGAGATGCGAAGAGGATGATAGGATTTTGAAACAATTATAAAAATAGTCCACTTTATAAGATAATGCGTGCTACACCTATTTTGGGATAAATTCGATTTTTACCCAAACTTGGTTAATTAAGGCAATTTCACCATTCCTTAATTATAATTTAGCTATAAACTTTTAAATCTTAATTATTTTTTGCTTATCTAAATTTATCAAATTGTATTTTGGCAAATAATGATATACCAAATCATATAAGATAACTTAATTTATCTAACTTTTAAAAACTTATACAACTAATTATTTTCGCCCGTCTAAAAACCTTTTATACCAAATCATATAAGCTCACTAAAACCATACAACTAATTAAATTAAAATAATAAAGTACGTTGCTAATTAAAAACTCAATGAGACATAGTAGATGAAAGGTAACTAAACATTAAACATAATAACATATGTTATCTCGGTGGCAAAGGACTTTTATCAAAGTTGAATGCAACATTTGATACATTCAATTGCGACAACTTTAATTATCACTAGTGGAAAAAATCCTTATAGAGGCGGGCCTTTGGACACTTATTGAGGCGAACACCGTTCGCTTCAACTAAGGGGGCTGCAATAAGTAGGGACACTTTTTGAGGCGGGCATTTTACGCCTCTAAAAGGACCTTATTGAGGCGGGCCTCCGAAGCCCGCCTCAACAAGTCCCTCACTTTGGCGCCAAAATGAGGGACTTGTTGAGGCGGGCCTCTATAGGCCCGCCTCAACAAGTCAGCGCTATATACTTATAGAGGAGGACGTATACAAGCCCGCCTCAACAAGTAGACGCTGACTCCGCCCAGAACTCGGCCGAGTTCTCGGCCGAGTCAGCGTCTATGTACTTATAGAGGCGGACATACAAGTCTGCCTCTATAAGTCCCTTCTTTTGCGCTTCTTTTGGATGTTTTTTGGATTTATGATGCACCATACACACATTGCAGAATAGGTTCCTGATTTTATTCACAGAATAATATACAACAAACAACATATTTCATCAAAGTACAGTCAGGTTCTCAACAACAGTTTACATGACAAGTAAAAACAAGTTCAATCCGATAATAAATACTTCGATGTAAAATACTGTGCCCATTGCTCACGAACAACATCCATTTCTTCATAAGTATACGATGTCTTCCTCTTAGGATATAGCTTCATAAAAACACAGAAATTATTGACAAAAAACACAAATACTATCAATATATAATTAGTTAAGTTACATACCTTATCTAGTCGGTCATTAGAGTCATAGAGTCCCGTGACTATATCTAACATGAACTTCATGACATAATAGCCACACTCGGTTCCGCCTCTTTGTTGAGCGCACTAATTACACAACATAAGGGGGCTGTCTTAGATACAAGGCCTTTGATTATAAATAAACAAACCTAAAGCGTATAAAATGCTATATGTACCTCTATATTGCAGACTCTCAACGTCTTACGTTTTCCTATTAATTTCTCACACTTCCCACCTTGATACTTATACACTTAAAATGCCCTAGAAAATCAACATAATACACTCATGAAACTGATATTGTTAATATTCCAAAAAAAACTAATTCATAAGCAAAATAACTTACAAATTCATGATTCTAGATGCATCAGTCGTTCTGTTGCCTTGACCTTTTAGAGAATCGAAAAGATAGACCTGTGCTCTAAATAGGTCTATCATGTACAGAATCCAATGATTGCTGCATCATTTAAAAGTAAATTGATAAATATTAATGATTGCTTAAAATACTAATTATATATGAAACTTATTGAAAACACTTACTCTTGATTATATGGGAGCAAAAACAATTTGGCACTGTTAGAATCTTTAATCGTATTCTTAGCAGTTTCAGCATTGAACACACGTTGCAAGTAATCTGCTGGAACAGTTGGATCGGCCCTGATTCTAGTGCTTGACACCATCTCAGGACAAATGAACCCAATTCGAGAATTTTCAAATGCATATGTGTGATTGTCCAATAAATACCTGCACATTTAAAGGTATTTGATTAAACGATTATGAATGGTAATGTAAAAATGATTAAAGAAAAAACGATTAAGAATTCATGCAATTCATTAAACATGTATTTATGCGGGGTAGCATGCATAGAGCAACCAGAATCTAAAATCCAGCAATTAGAATCATGTCTAGAATCAAGCATGAGCAACTCACATGAATAAGAAGCACCAGATTCACACACATTAGTAACATCAGATTTCTGCTCATCATCAGATTTCTTTTTCTTGCAATCTTTAATAAAATGGCCAGCTTTACCACAATAGAAACACTTTCTATCCTTAGTATCAGTTTTAGCCTTTTTTCCAGTTTTGGGTTTCCCCTCAGCATGCAAGACAGAATTCTCAGGTTTAACATCAACTTTGTTTTCAGTTTTAGTCTTAAACACCTTTAACACTTCATTTTTCTGAGTTATAGCCTCAGTAATTTTAACAACAGTGATGGTGTCATTACCAAACTGAATCACATCTTTCAGAATGTCAAACTGAGCAGGCAAGGAATTCAATAACAGAATAGCTTGGTGAGTTTCAGCAATCTTATCATTACACCTTTCCAAATCTTGGGTCATTCTCAGAAATTTATCAAAGTTATCATTCAAAGTCAGATTCACATCCATCTTAAATGTAAATAATCTGCACAGTAATGATATTCTAGAAGGCAAGGATTTAGTCAAGTATAACGCTTCTAAAGCATTCCATAAAGTTTTAGTAGTAGTAAACTTTACCACTTGACGAGCCACATCATCCGCAAGCCTTATTATAATTTTTGAGTGGGCTTGCTCATCAAGTTCCATCTTTCTAGCTGTTGAGGTCTCCGAGAGATAGTCACCTTTTACAGCTCTATAGCACTTCTCCTTGATGAGTATAGCCTTCATCTTGACTTGCCACATTGCAAAGTCACTCGTACCATCAAATGGTGTAATTTTCATCATGTTTTCTGTCATCACCTACCAAACACACAAGTCAGTAAATGAAGCTAGAAAATTGATAATCACAGATTAGGACACAAAAGTCCAAGAATCACACACATAGAAATCAGTTCTCAAGAACACAATATCAAGAACCAATCAAGTACAACACCAGAGGTTGCACTTCAACACACTTCAGGTTCAAAGAATCAAAAAATCAAGAACTCAAGACAACACAATTCCAAGTTCAAAGAAACACAATTCCAGAACTCAGACAACACAAGACACTACAGTTCAGTCCAAATCTGAAAACAGATGCAAGAACACACGAAAAGCAAGATTTCCAAGTTCACAAGATCTAAAAATCAGAATCAAGTAAAGAACTCAGTATCACAGTTTTCAGCAGTGAATAAGCAGGAATCAGACAAATGCACAAGAGCAGCGGAAGCTAAACAGGATCGAGCAAGGACAAACCCTAGGAAACTCTTCTAACCGCAGAAAACACAATTTCCAGATCAGAAAAGCACAAGGAATGCAGTCAAAGCTCTGATACCAATCTGTGAATCTAATATATCCGATTCAAGCAAATTCAAGCAAAACAGAAACGAAACAAAAACAGAAAGAACACCAAGAATTGGTAACGCGGTTCGGTTACCCTACATCCGCGGGATCTCAAAAAGGGAGATCCACCCAATCCACTAAGCATTCAAAGCCTTAATCATTCGTTTACAAGAGCACACTCAAGAGAGCAAAACACCCTAAAGAAATCTGAAGCACACAATAACAAGGAAGCACAAGAACAAGGATCGAAAGAAAACGCCCCTGTGAAGCACCGCAGAAATCGTTTCTGCACTCCAACAGAACGCGCCACCGCAAGGGACACCACGACGAACACGGCTCCGACGAACACCACCGAGTCGCCACCGGACTTGGAATCGTCACCTCCCTTCGTCTTCCCGAGCTTCTCTTTCCGATCGACTCCCTTCGAGCACTCTCCCAGCCCAGCCTTCTCCTTTCTCTTTCTCTGAAAACGGCACAAACCTTATAGCAGAAAATGAAGGCGCACACAGCTGTTTTTTTTTTTATTAGGGTTGAGCTTATAGAGGCGGGCCTAACACGCCCGCCTCTATAAGTATTACGACTCGGCCGAGTAATGGTCTAATAGAGACGGGCCTTACATGCCCGCCTCTATTGGACATACTTGTTGAGGCGGGCTTTAAGAGGCCCGCCTCAACAAGCTTTAATTGAGGTGGGCTACTTGGCCCGCCTCAATTAGTTAGCATTAGAGGCGGGCCTTACCCTGACCCGCCTCTAATACTTTAGCGGGAAATGTTTTTTTGGATACTTGTTGAGGCGTATATTAATTTGTCTTCCTCAAAAGATATTTTTGAGGCGTATAAATTAATTATCCGCCTCAAAAACCAAAAAAAGTGATTGCCTAAGTCATTGTTGAGGCGTTTTGAACTATGTACGCCTCTAAAAGGGAGCCTCAAAAAGTGTTTTTTCCACTAGTGTATTTCCTATTCTTTATTTTGTAATGTATATAATACATGAGTTTTATTTTGTTTGGTAACTAAGGAAAGTTGTAAACAAAAATCTACTCATATAATTGACATGCCATATTTTTCAATCTATGATCAACACATCACGGACAATACATATAAAAACTTTCTAATATACCTTTCTATCTATACTTGTTCGATTAAGATAATATACTCTTCAAGGCCATAAATAAGTGTATACTACCATATTTGTGTCACATATATTTACCTAAATTTTAAGCTAATATTTATATAGTTAATCTTTATATACACTTAGATTATCTCAATGGGTGAAATCAAACTACAGATTTGCTGTGAATATCGTTGTGACTTTAGTTTGATTATTTTATGATTTTAGTTGGAAACATATACTACCCTAATTTTATACATCTCCTAGTTAACCTTATATTTATGTTTGGTATTTAAATTATGAAGATAACATCAAAGCCATATATATTTATTTTGGTTTAGTATATGGTATAGATTACATCCACACCTACGTTTTTTCAAAATTTACATTATGTAGTAGGTTTGGTATATAAATGCATAATTTAGAATCCACTAACATAAAACCAATTTATGTAGAACATGTTTTATAAATATTGAACATAAGGTAACCAAAACATACCACAAATAAATATAAAATCATATAGTATGCTGCCACAATTTTGGTAAGGAAATATATCTGGAAGAAATAGATATGGAATCTTGCTAGAAAATTAATGGATAATGTAATTTGTGTTGATAAAAATGATGATGCAATTTGTAGAAAAGTAGAATAGTGAATAGGTAAATGTGCAAATTAATTTAATAATGTGACATACTTAGATGGTTGATACATAGGAAATAGACTAATGACTTTAGTTATAGTATATAGATAATATAATAATTTAATTTTGGTAAAAACAAACCAACTTCCGATCATCAACCTTTTTAAGATTGAACATATCAGTGGTAGGTAATACAACTTCCGTAATAAGTTTATTAGGGTTTGGTATTTAATAATATTAAATAATGAAATTTTATAATATTATGTTATATTAAATTATTACGTAATACAACTATTCCTTTATGTAAACTACTAAAATTATATGGTAAGAAAATATAGCTAAATTAGGTTAATGATTTGGCTTTAATTTATAGAAATACTATTATGTCCATTTTTGGAGAAATACTAAATTTCAAAACGAATCTGAAAATTTAGAAAAGAAAAATAAAAACTATTAAATGAAAAGAGTGATAATGTAATTGGCTCTAAAATTTTGCCTATGTAGCATACCTAAATGGTTAACATGTAGGAGAGATAAATTTGACTTTAGTATATGTATATAAATTAGAGCATTAACTATCTAAGGATCACGTTTTTGATGCAAAACCATCGAATGACTACACATTTTAATCTAAACCCTTAATTAGTTAAATAAACTACGTGTTGTTGGATCGAATGAGGTGTTAGTAACAAAGTACTGTTCCAATATAGGGAATGATACATTTTGACAGCGGAATAACACAATTAACAAACACAGTTATTTAGAGAGGAAATCCCAATCAATTAACTAGTTGATAAGGAAAAACCTTTACCTATAGATGTTTGGCCTAGGAGGATTTCAAAGTTTACTTATCTAATTGATAAACACGAACTACACAAGTTAATACAAGATCCAACGTAAACTAGATTTCCCTACTAGAATACTCTCTTAAGCTTATCAACCATTATAACATATTATCAACTAAAAAACAAACTCAAAGCCAAACAAAAGTTACATTAATCACCTCAGAAACATGGTATATCAAGCTCCTAAAGATCGCAACTTTCTTCACCAGAGTTGTTCCTTATGTCGTTCCCTTGAGCCAACAACCTTGAAACTCGTCTCTTGAATTCCAAAAGCTACGATTTTTCTCTCCAATGGCTGCTTAGAAATATCCAAAGACTTCGAATGCAAAATCTTTCTTGGATGCTCCTCTTTCTCTCATGGAAGCATGTCAAACTAGGTTTATAAAGCCTTGTATTTATATGCCTTCAAAGGATGACGAAAATATGATATATATATGGTCCAATTTGATATATATATATATATATGTTCCCATAAATAATATTATATATTTCCATCAAATAATTGCCTTAGATATCACAAACAATATTTCCCCACTTGACAATATCTTGTTTTCGTAAATAAATCTTATCTTTCCAAGACCAATATGATCCATTATCTCTAAGATAAAATCTCCACTTTACATGTTTGAATGTCTCCTTGTGCCCCAAGCAAATATTCAAACCCCTAGATGCAATATCTCAATTTGCCTCTTCGTTGGTAAAAACAATAGTCACATCGGGATGCTTCTATGCTCTATTTTTGTTGGTCCTTGGAATCTATGTTCCTTCTCTGGTGTTCTTAATTTCATTGTTCCTTAGGATGACTATTCCATTGGTCACAACCATTGTTCCCTCAAAATCTACGAGCAACTCACAAGGTCTTCTCTATTCCCTGAAACAAGACTTAGAAACACAAATAAAATTCATGGTGTTTATCATTATCACAACATCCAACAAAACATTGTTCTAACAGTAACAATCCAGTGTACCGCACGTCAGTTTTGGTGAATTAATGTTCCTTGTGCTCTTAAGAATCAGTATCCGTTGTGATTTCCATGCACTTACGTACATTGTAATGTAACTATTCGAAAAATGTAAAAGTTGATACATTTACACTTAGTGTAAAACCTATAATACAATGCCTCTAGTAATCCAATACCTCACATAAATTACCCTTGCTTTGTCTTTCATTAGACTAACCGGCCACTCTTTTTCCTTGCATGGTTGGCTGGTATCATCCGTCCCATATGGCACATCAGTTAACTTGTCCTGAGTTATCTAGAAGTAACGAAACGGAGAAGAAGAGTTGCAGTTGAAGTTTAGTTTTGAAGTATTTTAAAGTTGTTTGAATGATTAATTTAGTTTTCCTAATTGATGTAATAGGTGAAAGTATTGGATAACCTAGTCATGTAATTAGGATTTAATTGAAGTCTTTCATTGTAATTTCAAATCATCTTGTAAAACTTATCTTCTCAATTAACAAGGGGAAATTTATTGATGATTGAGTATTTGTTCAAAAGTATTCCGCTACTATTTCTTTTGTTATAAATGTATTTATATTTACGTATAAATTATTCGGATTAAGCCTAGGGTAGAGTGACTTTGGACATTAATGTCTGAGGTCACTGGCGTGTGACACTACCGACATAAGTCAGGGGTGTTACAAATATGGTATCAAAGCAATGATTTATAGATTCTTGGCCTATTGTTAGGTTTGAGAATTTCCAAAATTATTTTCAACTTAGTTTATATTTAAATTTATACGATTATATATTTTATTTTTGAAAATTGGAATGTTGAGAATTTAAATTATTAAGTATTTAATTAAAATATTTTTAAAATGGTTTAGAGTTTAGAAATTTGTATAAGTTGTGGTTTATTTATTAAGAAACTAATATTAGTTATATAGTGTGTTTTATATAACGATAGTGGTTAAAGGAATAAATTCATTTAATGATTTTAAAGTGTGTTTTGAAAGTGTTTGAGAGTTTAGAAAATGAAAATAGTGGTGGTTTAATTATCAAGAAATTAATCTTAATAATATAGTGAATATTTAAGAAAAAAAATATTTAAATAATTTAGAAGTGTGATTTTGAAACTTTTGCAAGCTTCAATCCAGTTACTTATTTCTTAGATTCATTCATAAGAATCTCTTTATATTCTTATGATAATGTCAAGTTAGATATTGATATTATTTGATCTCTTCGTTTGAGTTGGTGAGCTTTGTCTTGTGAGTTTTGGTCTAGTAAGGATCCTTATTATAAGGAGTAAAACATGTGTAGTCAATGCTATATGGGGACAATGTTTTATTTTCCATATATATACTCCGAGCATTAGTTGTGGTAAAATCAATGTGAGGATATAATATAAAGCTTAAGATGCTAAGTTGTGAGTTTTAAGATTTAATTAATTAAGTAAATACATCTTTAATAAGAGTATATCATACAGAATTATCTTTCTCTAAAAAAGATCGTAAGTTAATACGATTCATGATTTAAAATTTAGAACGTTTAATAATTTGAAATACGGTGATTAAAAGTGAGTGTGTCATTTGTAGGACTAATGATTTATAGCTTTTTGAAGGGATAAGTGTATGAAACTATTATTTGGAGAAACCTGCTTAAAGTGATATTAAGGTCTTTTTAAGGAAGAAACGTAATGATATGATAATTATTGAGAGATATAGTCCTAGGTAAATGGTAAATTTGAGTTCGCCAAAAAATTTGCTTAAATTGGGATGATAAATTGTGTGAGGGAAATTAAATATTAAAGGATTTCAGGATGAATAACTAATTTAGGTGGTAAGAAAGTGTGGTAGATTAGAAGTGTGGGATGGAATAAGTATAGAAAAATTGGCAAAGATAATTGAGGAAAAGTGATTAATATTTTTTAAGGTTATTTAATGGATTGGTGTAGAAACTAAAGGGATTGGTATAATTTGTGATAAATTAAATCAAAAGTATATTCAAAGGGAAATAAGTATAATAAAATGTGATATGTGATTCTTTTTGGAAACAATTAGAAAATGTAAAGGTGTTAAGTTAGAGATGAGCATAAAAGTCAAATTTAATTAAGGTGAATAATGGAATTTGTAAGTTGTACATTTAAGGAATAAGAAGATATAAGATTGAGAGTTTTTAAGACTTGAACTTTGGGTTATAAGTAAAGTTGATGTAGGTACTTGAGATTAGGGCTGAGCACGGGCCGGAACCCGACCCGAACCGACCCGAACCCGAAAAGCCCGAAACCCAAACGGCCAAAAATCCGGGACCGAAGACCGAACCGAAGACATCGGTTCGGGTTCGGTTCGGTTCGAGTTCGGGTCGGGTTCGGGTTGGGTGCGGGCTAAACAACACTTTTCGTTAAAAAACAGGTTAAATTACATTAAAAACCCAAACCCGAACCCGAACCGACCCGAAACCCGAAACTCTGATTTGATCGGACCGAAACCCGAACCGAAGGCATGTCGGTTCGGGTTCGGTTCGGGTTCGGTTCGGGTTTTTCAGGTCGGGTTCGGTTCGGGCTTCGGTTTTCTCGGCCCGTGTTCACCCCTACTTGAGATCCAATTATATAGAGGAAATTAGAAGAGAAAGGTCACGTTCTTTTGCTTAAGAGATATTAAGGCCTAATTGATGAGTAGCGCGAGTAATAACGGGATAAACTTGGAGACTATTGTAGGTATTATGGTAATTAAGAGAATGATAATCTTGTGGATTGATAAATGAATTGTATTTTAGGTTAATGAGTGTTAGCCGAATTATAAGAGGTAAAGTCCAATCAGGGATTATAATACTTAATATTGGCAACTAATCTCATTGCAATTTTTTTCCAAGGACCAATAAATTAAAATCAATCAGTTTTTAGTCAATCATGCGTAAAAACTTGAAACTCAACTTCTAAAATACTCAACAAGTTACATTCAATAAATAACAACAACTTGAAAAATAATAATTATCTTTTCGCAAATAATATATTTTAAGGATCGACATTCAATATATATTACTTAAGCTCTTAAATTAAAACACAACTCTCAAACTATATTTAAACATTTAAAGACTTTAATTTAAAGATAGTAGGCTCACAAAAATCTTTAAATAAGAGTTTTTATCAAAATAAAATTTTAGACTCTCAAACCTCACAATAGGCTAAGAATCATAAAACGATTGCTCTGATACCATATTTGTAACACCCCCGACTTATGTCAAAAGTGTCACACACCAGTGATCTCATACTTTAATGTCTGAAGTCACCAAAGGATTAACTTCGAACAAAGTTTTGTAAAACTTGTAATGAAATCATACAAATGAAACAGTAGCGGAAGTCTTTTTAAATAACAACAACTTATATAAACTCTCCTTATAGAGTGTAGAGATTTAGTTTTAACAAACATAAACGAATTGATTATAGCGAAAGACTTATTAAAACTCTAATGCATAGGATTAAACTTGTCCAGTAGTAAATCTCCAAATTGCATTTAAAAGCTTCATCTGTAGTATCATGATATCTATCCATCGCCACATTGAGTGATCTCACGTTAATGATATTTGTAAATAATTACTTGTTACAACAAGTAGACAACCCTCACCGGGGTCAGTTGGTTGACTCATAAGAAATGTACAAGGTAATAGATACTCACATTGAAACATATCATTAATAAGCATGATGCATAATTACATGTAATAACTAATCATGAGTACAAGAAGATGAACACACTAACTAGCAACACTCCTAACACCTCATCAAAGGTTATCTACTTCAACACTACTTGTAGTGGTTATTACTAGCGCTTTGTGTATTGCATCGGGTCCATGTAGCGGTTAAGGGTAGTGTAGCGGGTGTATGTAGCGGTTTTAGGCAATAGCAGTGGTTTACACTGCGGTATTTATATATTTCGGTTTATGAAGCGATTTGATTTATATATTAAAGCGGTCTAATATGTTATTAAACCTAAGGAAGCGGTTCATTGTGAAATCTATTTTTTTTTCTATTATTAGGGCGCGCCGGTGCCAAAATATTGGCGTGAGTACTAGATATTTCCCACCGCTTAGAAGAATAAAATAGTACTTCGTTCATCTTCAACTAGGGTTGGGAAAAATATCAACGAAAGAGGAGCATGAAGCAATAAAAGAGAAATTTCACGCGTATAGCTTCTTTGTGTGAGATTAG
This sequence comes from Rheum nobile, assembly GCA_027886185.1. NCBI lineage: Eukaryota > Viridiplantae > Streptophyta > Magnoliopsida > Caryophyllales > Polygonaceae > Rheum > Rheum nobile. The sequence goes on along the minus strand of WOAB01000326.1, from coordinate 786,706 downwards.
GGTTAAGATTTGAGAAACAAGAGAGATGGAATTTGAAGCAGAGAAGTGCGAAAAAATTGGAATGAGTTAGGGTTTGAAAATTGTTCATCTAGGCTGCAATTCGAAATAGATAAGTGCGAAAATACTGGACTTCGAATTAGGAAGAAAATAGCTTGAAGCAGGAGGTGTATCCATAGAATTTAACCAATTTTTTTGTTTGAGGTGAGCAATTTTTTTTACTGCATTTTTTCGGTACTTATAAAGATGGGGGAAATTCCCCTTTACTATGTTGAGATTTACGAGATTTTCCTGATATTACCCTTTACTATGTTGAGATTGCCCATGAGACCCTTTACTGCATTTTTTCATATGTTGTTCTTTCCTGAGTATATTGCCCCTTTATTACATTTTTTGTGTCTGTTGTTCTTTCCTGAGTATATTGCCCCTTTACTTCTGTTGTATTATTCAAAGGTTAGTAACACCATAAGTAGCAACCTGCTTGATTTGTCCTCTGTACTTCCAAATTGTTTAGCTTGTATAAGATATCATAAGTACTTTTTCACTTATACTTAGTGCCACTTTCAATACTCAGTAGAAGGGCATATATAAGATATCATAAATGTTAGAATTTGTTCTTCTATCTTGGCTCGTTCTAGTTTTGGGCTCGAAACTATTTTTAAAGGGATAGTATTGTTATAACTCACCTTAAATTAAAAGGGAATTATTGTAATTTGACTTTTGATAACAATATAAGTTATGAAATTTATTTATATCTTTTATAGAAAGGTAACTTTAATTTTCATTAAATTAAGTTCAAAAATTATTTTAGAATGATTTTTTGTACAAATAAAGTAGAGTTAAGTTCATAAAATAAACTTAACTAGTTTATGAAATAAAGTTGTGAGACTTTATTGTCGATAACCACCCGCCGAATAGGTCATATTGCTGATAATCACCCGACCTATGCATATTTACCGGAAACCACCCCAATATGGCCCTCCGTTAGCGAAATACCACATATCCCCACTTATTTGTCAACTTTCTGTTAAATGCGTGAAATTACCCTTTTGCCCTTCATTATTTTAATGTTTTCCTGGATTTTTTAACAATTTAATATTCACCCTAAACCCGACCCATTTTAATTAATATACCCGACCCATTTCTTACATTTGACTACCCGAACCCATTTCACCTATTATTTCCTTCACGGTGGTGATTTGGGGGCGAAATTGCTAGGGTTTGTGGGAATTGAGAAATCGGAATCCAGTTAGTCCCTTTGACGACAAATTTGGTGCTCGATTTCGCTTGGAATCTTCACAGGGAGAGGTTGGGAGTTTGCCCACGGGGAGAATTTGGTGCTCGAGTGACGTATTCAAGTTGGAAAAGCTCAAGTCGAGAAGGAATTTGGAGAAGTTGGTCGAGAAGAATTTTATCGAAGTTAGTCGACGAATTTGGTGCTCGATTTAGGGCTTCTGCGAAAGGTTGGTTTAGGAAGGTGAGTTCACTTCATCTTTTTGGTAGTAGCTCAAAAGGTTGGTTTAGAGTTGTGGTTTTCTGACACATTGAATAAGCTGAACATTCAAAGTCAGAATGCATGTGGACATTATTTATTGCATAATTTTGATTCCTTGCTTTGGATTCTTGCTCTGCTATACGACACTTGACATATACAATTCAAAAAAGAAGTTCCCTTTCGTTCGTGTGTAAAGACATGTGTGTGTTGGTAGAGGTGAAAAGTAATTTAATGTTGATGTGTGTGTGGCATGGAATTGTGCTATAGACCCTAATTTTTTTTAATTCTCGTGAAATGAAAAGTGAAGGTATTTATGGTATAAAAAAAATCTGTGATAACCTTGTATCATTATGTGATTGCATTGTGCATCATTATGTGATAACCTTATACTAAACTTGATTGTTGACCTTGTACCAAAATTGAGTTGACTTCTTTAATTGCACATATGAATATTACTCTTAGGTTCTTGTATGAGGGACAATTTTACATGTCCAAGCTAGGAGATTTATGCTATAGAAAAGGGAAAGTGTATTTGTATAAAGGTGTAGATCTAGATCTGGTGTCTAAGGTTGTGATTGAAGCTAGAATAAAAGAAGAAATTGGTGTGATAGGGGTGGAGGAAATGTGGTTCTCACAACTAGGGAAAACCCTTCAACAAGGGCTCAGGTGCATCAATGGAGACAATGATGTAATGAAAATGGTCCTTAAATCAGTTGGTTTTGATATAGTTGCCCATATTTATCTTGTGAAAGCTAATGAACCAAGTCCAAAACAATTGAGACCCCAACTCACATGTACAAAGCCCATCACTGGATGTACAAATGTCAACTTACATGTACAAAGCCCATCTTCATCATCTCTGCCTCACACTTCCCAATTCTCATCACATATGGTTAGAACTTGAAAAACCCTAAACACTTCATCCATGTATCTGAAGATTTAGATGATTCTGATGATCTTTATGAATCTGGTGATTTTGAAGTCAGTTTAAGTGATAAAGATGATGTGGTGGGCACTGAAACTTCATCAAATGATGATTTCAATTTTATAGAGAGTGATGATGAAGATGATGATTTGTTTCAACATAATGTTGATCCTGAAGTTGCTTTAGTTCAGGGGATCAGGTGTTGATCTTGAAACAATTGGTAAAGAGCCTTATGTGCATGATGAGAAATTCATAGATGATTCTGATGAGTTACAGAGTTTAAGTGATTCTGATGGTCCTCCACGTGTAAGGTATCCTGAATTTAACCCTCTTGTAGACTTTAAGAAAAAAAATCAAGTTGAAAGTTGACATGATATTTGGCTCTAATGACATATTTAGAAGAGTTTTGAGACAATTTTCCATTGAGAATGGTGGTAATTACTACTATTTGCACAATGATAAGTCTAAGGTTTTTGCTTACTGTAAACTTAAGTGTGATTGTGCTATGAAGCATGCTAGGAAAAAATGTGTCTGTAAGAAAGTTCTCTGTGATTTTAAGGCTTGTGCTAGAAAAATGGGATCAGATGGAACTTTTCAGCTGAAAACCTTTGTTTCCAAGCATGACTGTGGCTGGCAACATCGCTACACAAAGCTTACGTTTGTCTGGCTTGTAGAGAGATACCTTAAGCATTACAGGGATGATCCAAATTGAAAATTGACTGGGTTTATTAATGATGTGAGAAGAGAGCATAATATCTCAATCTCATACAACCAAGCTTGGAAGGGTAGGTTCAGGGCATGCTTGATGACACAAAAAGATGCAAGGCTCCTCTGCTTTTGTGAAGGTATGGGATTATGCAGCTACCATTAGAAAATGGAATCCAGACTCCTTTGCTTTTGTGAAGGTATGTACAGAGAATCCAGAGAAGCCATTATTCCAGAGATTGTATGTGTGTTTTGAAGCTTGTAAGAAGGATTTCATACTAGGGTATAGACCAATTATTGGGCTTGATGGGTGTTATTTGAAAGGTGCATATAGTGGTCAAGTGTTGATTGCAGTTGGGAAAGATGGAAATGAAAACATCTTTCCAATTGCCTTTGCTGTTGTTGAGGCTGAGAAGAAGGATACATGGTGTTGGTTCATAGAAATTCTTATGAGAGATATTGGAGAGAGCAACCCCATATTCATGTCTGATAGGCAAAAGGTTAGTGATCTCAGTTCAATTGTTTATTAAAGTTTCATTTTTGTGTTGTTTCTGACACATTTAATAACAATTTTGTAGGGCTTAATTGAGACATTGAAAGATATATGTCCCATGGCTAATACAAGGGTGTGTGTGAGGCATCTCTATAACAACTTTAAAGCTAGATGGACAGGTAAGACTTACAAGGATGCAGTCTGGGCAGCAACAAGGGCATACACTAATGTTGACTTTGAATTTTCAATGGAAGAGATCAAGAAGCTAGATGTAGCTGCTCACACATACTTGACGGATGCAAACCCTATATCTTGGTCTAGACATGCCTTCAAGCACATTTGTAAGTCTGACATGCTCCTCAAAAATGTCTATGAAAGTTTTAATGATATGATACTACCTACAAGAAAGATGCCTATACTGTCCAGCTTTGAGTGGATTAGAAGACATCTTATGAAGAGGTTTTTGGCTAAGTGTGAAGGCATGAGCAAGTATGAGGCACCATTTACACCAAATGCAATAAAGAGGATAGCGGTTGCAAAGCAAGAGGCTTTGAGGGCATGCACACCCTTCTAGGGTGGAGGAAATAGGTATGAAGTGGATCATCAAGGAATGACATATATTGTTGATTTAGGTGATAGAAGTTATGGATGCAATAAATGAGATCTCACTGGGATCCCATGTTGTCATGCAATGTGTTGCATACTCAAGGATAGAAAAAATTGGAGACATATGTGCATCCATATTATACAAGGGAGGCTTACCTGAGGGCTTACAACTTGATATTCAATCCAATGCCTGGATAAATTCAATGGGAGAAGACTAGCTCAACCACATCTTGAACCTCCTACTTACATTGTACAACCAGGAAGACCAAAGAAGTCTAGAAGAACAGAGGTGGGAGATGAGATACCTAGTAAGGTGAAAAGGATTAGAGTTGTAGGAAAGACAAGGTGCTCCCATTGTGGTCAACTTGGTCATTACAGGAATAGGTGTTCAAATCCCCAAAAGGACCTGAGCCCCCAAAGCCACACAATCCTGGAGAAAGACCAAGAAATCCAAATACAGTGCATGTAGGGTCCCCAAAAAGAAAGTATACAAAAAAGGTAAAAGTGAACTGCATTTAGATGTTACCCCTAATTCTTACATAGACATGCTAATGGTTAAGTGTGTCCTCTCAGAAGAACAATGGAGCAGGTCCTTCCACAACTACAGAATTGGGTAGTTTCCAGGCTAGACATGACATGGTTAGTATTACTTCCTAATGCATATGACATGGTTGTAGTTCTTACTAACCTATTTGTTTGGTTTAAATAATGGTAGGGCTCTGAGCAAAACAATAATGGAGATGGTCCTTTCACAACCCCAGAAATGGGTAATTTCCAGGCTGCATATGACATGGTTAGTATGTACTTAGGGTTGTATTACTTATTAATGCAATTGTAGTCTTATATTCTCTACTTCCAATTCTTTTTTCTCCTTTACCAATCTGTTAATAACATAAATTGCTCTATCACTAAATTATTCATCCCTCCACACAAAGTAGTTACATTTGTACAGACGACAACCATAAAACCTTCTCCCATAATTCAACTTTGTTTGTGCAGTGGATTCCTTCGCTAAAAAATTACAATAACATACCCTTTCGTGGGAATTAATGGAAGTACAACTTGAGCTTGACATTGTTGATAGTAACTTGCAAAAATCATACTACTCTTAACAACTCAATTAGCATTCATAACTAATTAACTTGCTGAAGCTTGACATCAATTTATCCCCTAAACCTCAAATTCAAGACAAAATCAACAATGTCAACACTGACAACAATTCATAACTAATTAACTCTCGAATTTGCCAAAAACCCTAAATTTCTAACTCCCAAACTTGCCAAATTTTAAAGCTTGACATCAATTCAATACAAAATCAACAATGACATCAATTCATATCCCTAAACCCTAATTTCCCAAAAGTCACCCTAAATTTTACCCAACATCGTTTCGTATTACCAATTCGAGACAAAATAACCACTAATGCGCAAAAAAAATCGACATTAAATCAAACACTTATCAATGTGTATCCTCTATTGCGGTTGTGAATGACAATTAGTAGACCCGAGCACCGAATTCTTCCCTCATGCGAGTTTGAAAGCTCTCCTAGACAGATTCCCAACCGAATCGAGCCTCGATTTTGGTCTAATTCGATTCGCCTTTTGTAAACCCTAGAATTTCGCCCCACAAATCGCCCCCAAATCCATCTTGAAAGAAAGAGGAACATGTGAAATGGGTTCGGGTACTAAAATATAATAATTGAAATGGGTCGGGTATTTTAATTAAAATAGGTCAGGTTTAGGATGAATTTTAAATGGTTAAAAAATCCAGGAAAACATTAAAATAATGAAGGGTAAAAGGGTAATTTCACGCATTTAATAGATAGTTGACGGATAAGTGGGGATAGGTGGTATTTCGCTAACGGAGAGCCATATCGGGGTGGTTTTCGGTAAATATGCATAGGTCGAGTGGTTATCGACAATATGGCCTATTCGACGGATGATTTTCGGTATTTGACCCATCAAAATATTACACCAATATAGTTAAGGGATTATTAAATAAGTGAAATAAGTTATAAAATAAAGTATGGACAACTTTACAATTTTTTTTTGAATTTGGGCATTTTTATCTCAATTTTGGAAGTTTGGGCAAAAGAGTGTAATTTAACCTAATATTAGGGGGTGTAATATTGAAAAATAATGGGCTGATTCTTCCCAACCTTCTTCTTCCTCAGTTCGCGTTTAGGGTTCTTGATTCAAGGCCAAAATTCGACCATTTGGGATGAATTGGCGCGTTCTGTTGGTTGGGCATTGAAGATTAAACAATCCTCAATCAAAGCCCCACAATTTTTTACTCCATTAAATCCGAAATCGTCCAGATTCATCCCGTGTTTGTGATGACGCATATATATGTGACTCGTTCGAACAAAATTCTTGGAAATTCGATCTGATTCGAAATAAATTTGGCGAGGGGAATCTGTGATCTTGATCTTGGCATTGAATGCAACATTTACCATATAAATTCGAGTCCTTTTTACTCGAATTCGGCATCCAAAATCTGGCAAATCCACTCAAAAATCATTTTCGCTCCTCTATTTTCTTCAATACTTTTGTGGTGGTTTTCCGAGTCCGGAAGCCTTTCTCCGCCGCAACTCTCCATCCTCGTTGGTATCGCAACCTCACGATTCCATAGCCACTAACTCCGTATGATTTGGTTTCCGATCGAGTCTGAACGAGCCCTTCAAAGTTGACCCCGGTGTTGCCTTGTTTCAACGAGCTTGTGGTTGTGTCAACTATGGCCGTGACAACACCAGCCCAACCACCACTGTTCCGAAGCCGATGTTACCATCAATGCCTCCTTGTGCGTAGATTTGACTTATTCAAATTGTTAAAGAAGAGTCATTGGCCCCACTCCATAGCATACAATTATATTGGGCCTAAAATCCTAATAGCTATTTGGTCCAATTTTCGACCTTAAATCAATTGAGCGGTATAATTTCAACCCATTTTGTGTCGTAATTTTAGCAAGATAATTGCATAATTAAACATAAACTATTTTATGTTTTAATTTTGTCGGTGCATTTATGGGTCGTGAATCAATCGAAAAATAGAATCTCGTTGTTGGATTCGTAACAACCGACATTCACACTAATTGTTCAATGATAGTCGTCTCGTCTAGATTCATCGCCGCATCTAAATAAAGCAAGTGGTGGTTTGCTCTTGTCATTTCAATTAATCTTTTGACCGACAATTAATTTTGGAATTAATTGTTAATTAATTTGGTACTTTGTAAAACCTAATCAAATGTTTTGGAATACTTGTGTGCCCTAATACTTGTTTGGTCATGATCATGCTTCTTATTCATCGTGGAAAAATAATTGTATGGGGGCACCTAGCTAGTGCAATGTGTGGATTAACAATGTGTCATCCGTTCTGATCTCGATATTTTGAGAATTTGTTAAAAGCTTTAAGATAATGTGTGGTGTGTTGGAACTAAATGAGATAAGTGTTGCTAGGGCTGAGCACGGGCCGACCGAACCGAACCCGACCCAAAAAACCCGAACCAAACCCGAACCCACATTACTTCGGTTCGGGTTTCGGTCTGACCTTTTTAGTGTTTCGGGTTTCGGGTCGGTTCGGGTTCGGTTCGGGTTTCGGGTTTTAGCCTAGTTTTGCCTTTTTTTCTTCTTCAAGGGTTGTTTAGCCCGAACCCGACCCGAACCCGAACCGAACCCGAAGACTTCAGCGAGAAGTACAACCTGAAAGTCGCTCAGCGAGAAGTACAACCTCGGTCCCGTGTTTTTGGGGTTTCGGGCTTTTCGGGTCGGTTCGGGTCGGGTTCTGGCCCGTGCTCACCCCTAAGTGTTGCGAGCACATAATTAATGAACTAGAGCGAGAAGTACAACCTGAAAGTCGCTCTTCCTCCAGTCTAAGCGGATCGCCTTTTCGATCTGAATTCGCACTATGCAGTTTGGTTGCTCAGACCCCATTATTCAATGGAATTTTTATATAATTGTGCGTTGATTTAAAACTTTCCCAAACAAATCATATCGTTTTTCCATAATACCCGCATTCCCTTCGGGTATTCTCTTGGTGCATATCTATTTTGTTCATCATTCGTTTCAGTAGAAGTGTTGTAGTTACCTATCGTCAATCGACTTTTATTCGAGAAATGATTATAGTAACTAGATATGACCATATAAAACCTCACATAAAATACCATTACTTAGTCTTTCACTAGACTAACCAACCACTCTTTTTCTTGCATGGTTGGCTGGTGTCATCCGTCTTATACAGCACATCAGTTAACTTGTCTCAGGTTATCTAGAAGTAACAAAATGGAGAAGAAGAGTTGCAATTGAAGTTTAGTTTTGAAATATTTCAAAGTTTTTTGAATATAGAATCTAAGTTACCTAATTGATGTAATAGATAAAAGTATTGGATAACATAGTCATGTAAATAGGATTAAATTGAATTCTTTCGTTGTAATTTCAAATTATCTTGTAAAACTTATCTCCTCAATTTACGAGGAGAATTTTAATAAAGATTGAGCATTTGTTCAAAAGTGTTCCATTAATATTTATTTTGTTATAAATGTATTTGTGTTTGCACATAAATTGTTCGTATTAAGCCTAGGGTAGTTTTGACACTACCGACATAAGTTAGAGGTGTTACAGTTATAAAGTAGTTGTTCTTGTGTTCCTGCTTATTGTTCTAAGTTTGATTGTGCTTATTAGATTTATCCATATTGGAGTTCTTGTCGTCAAGACGGGACCAACAACATCAAATGTGATGAAAGAATTTGCTACATATCAAGTGTTTGTTCATTATATGTTTGTCAGCATATATTTTAATAGAATCTTTTAAAATATATTGTATGTGTATGTCTAATTATATGTTTTTCAACACATATTTTAATAGATGATCCATTAATGATCAAATCAATCTAATTTCTTAGGCAACTTCATATATTCTTTTTAAATATAGTTAAACTTATTCTTACATAAAAATGTCATAATTTATGTAGAGAGAATAAAATAATCACTAATAATAATTTTAAAAAAAAATCACTAACTATACAATCTATATTATAATTTTAGGGAAACGTAATTAAGATCCTTTGATATCTCCAAAATGAACCACATCGACTTTTATCACGTGTCGATTCCAAAACGATTAATTTTGGATGAAATCATTTTCATCATATAAATATTACGGATGCAATGTAATTATTATTTAATTATTTTATACAACATTACTAATATATTTTTTTACTAGTCATTATATTTATTCTTAGATACTTAATTATATTATCATACTTATGCATGTTATAGTTTGTATTGAAATATCAACAATTTAATATTTTTCTAATTATTGAATTATAAAACATTTATATATGCTTTTGTTTTTCTAATTGCAGAATCGGTTTAATTTTACAATAATTATAAAAAATCTCAAATTTAAATTTTATACAAATCCTGAGTCGGCTCGGGTATTAAAGAATTATTTATTTATTTATTTATTTATTGATAATGAAAAACATTAGGACCCTTACAAACAGAAGGCTATCCTAAATCCATCCGAATGGATGATCTTAACAAAAAGAGTACCAAAACTATCAAAAGTAGAGTTCAAATTGATGAACTCATATCTACTGTGAGGAAGATGAGTCGCAGTAGTGGAAGAACTAAAAGGAGAAAGAAGACGTCTGAAAGCTTGAAGAACATGAAAAGGAATAGGATGAGTAGCGAGAAAATCCGCAGCACGATTGGCCTCCCGAAAGCAGTGATGTACCTGAAAGGAAGTGAACGAAGAAAGTAAAACAATAATATCATTAATAACACTATGAATTTCCCAGGGGACTTTCCAGGTGGCCCTGATAGAGTTAATAACTACAAGATTGTCGCCTTCAATAAGTAAATGTTTAATTTGCCGTTGAGCTGCATATTGAATACCAGAAAGAGTTGCGAGGGCCTCCGTTTTGAGAACAGAAGTAGAAGGAATTTGCTCACGGTGAAAGTCGAGGACATGGCCATTGTGGTCCCGGAGAAGGAACCCCAAATGAGAGGATCCATCCTGTTTTGTAGAACCATCAAAGTTAAGTTTGATCCAATTCGAAGTAGGTCTCTTCCAAATTCGATGTGTGAGACGTAGACGGTTACGTTTTATAGGTGTTGGATTGACTTCTGTATTGGAAATATTACAGTCTTGTAAGTGCAGAAATGCTCATTGCGCTGGACAAGTGTTCAAGGTATGAATGTGATCCTGAAAAATAATATTATTTCGATGGTTCCAGAGAGACCACCAGAGAAAAAGAAGAGGTATGATATGGACATTAGAATGTCTGAAGTACTCAAAGTTAAAAATGAAGTCTTGTGTGAATTGAAGAGAAAAAGAGACCTGCTATTAATTTTCCAGTTTAGTGATCATATGTTAAGTGAAGGGACAAATAAAAAAGAAGTGATTCAAATCTTCATTGTGGTGAGAGCAAAGGTTGCAAGAAGAATGAACTTTAGAAAAATGTCGATTAAGTCGCTCAGTAGTTGGTAAAGCGTCTACCATAGATTTCCAAATGAAGTTTTTGATTTTTGGCAGAATTTGAAGCTTCCAAAGCCAGGCTAAAGAAGTGGAAGTAGGCTGCAGAGCATGGTTTCGAAAAAGAGCACGAGTTGATTTAACCGTGAAGTTACCGTCCGAATTCATGTTCCAAATAATACGATCTTCTAAGGGGAAAGAAGGAATATGGATCTAAAGAAGGAATATGGATCTTAAGAATATGGCCAATTATAAACTGTGGTAAAAATTGATGAAGTTGATAAACATTCCATTGATTAGAAGTTGTAATGAAAGAAGAGATTGTTATATTAATTGGAGTGGAGCGATTGTAGTAGGGAAATAAAGTACCTTGAGGAAGTCACTTGTCAATCCAGAACTTGATAGTTTGGCCATTTCCAAGTTCCCAGCAGATGCCGCTATGAAACAACTCGCGGAGGTGTAAAAGTCTAGAAAATTGCCAAGATTGTTTAGGCTTGGATTTATAAGAGAGAAGGTCCGTGGAACGAAGGTATTTTTCGGTAATAATTCGACCCCATAAAGAGTCCTGACAAGTAAGTAATTTCCATAATAATTTAAGTTGTAATGCTTTGTTCATGTCAGAAGCCTTATATAAACCAAGACCACCAGACGATTTTGGTTTACATATACTATCCCAACTAATCATAGCGTGATAGTTAATTTGATATTTATTCCAGAATTGTTTTTTAATAATCTTGTCAATGTCATTACAAACAGATTGAGGGAGTAAAAAGCTTTGCATAAGATAATTAACTTTGGATAACAAACTAGATTGAATGAGGATAATACGTCATGCTTGAGAAAGTGAATTGGCTTTCCACCTTTTTTTTTAGCCCAATGGTAAAATTTTATAGATGGTTGGGAAAAAGGCCCAACGTCCTATTTACAATCACCAATACGAAAACAAACCAAACCACCAAAATACAAGATCAAACCAAAGCTAGGAAAAAAAAACAAGCAAACACCAACCAAATACAACACAAGGAACTAAGGCACAGAAACAGAACAAAGAACCAGAAACAGGAAATAACAGAACATCAAAACCAAACACATGATAGACAGAAACAAAACGGGACAAAACAACAATAAAAGAAACATCCAAATACAAAACACAGAAAAAGACGGCAAGGGAAGAAAAAACCAGCATAGGTCTTTAAATCTTGCTACTTGGCTCTGCCTTACTCCTCCTGATGAACTTGAAGAGCAAACAGAACAAGCAGACTTCCAAATACCAACATCAGACAATCAGATTCTTAGCCTTCTTCTCATAGCACTACCTCTTCTTCCACTCATGGGAATTTTAAGTAAAATTCTGAACTTACAAGCTTGAATAATCTTCTTTACTTCTTCATCCTCATTCACAGTTGCTCCTTTGAAGATCACTGCATTCCTTAATTGCCAAGTGAAGTAAACAATCGCCATGACAGTAAGCAGTTTTGAAAGATAGATATTGTTCTTCTTCTTTTCACAGACAGCAAACCAATCCCACCAAGCAACAAGGTTATTTTTCCTTGTTTGAATGCCTTGCCATTCCAGCACTTTATTTGTGATATTATTCACAACAGGACATTCAAACCAGATGTGGTCTTCATCTTCATCACCTCTCAAACAAAGAGAACATCTCAGATTGTCAATAATGCCCCATCTATGTAATTTAGCAGCTGTTGGAAGTCTTCCAAGAGTAGCTAACCAACATATAAAACTCCATTTTCTGGCTTGAATACCCTTCCAAATCACTCCACACCAGGGAGCATGATGCTCTCTAGGCCTCAGTAAAGAATAAAGACCAGCAGTGTTCAGTTTACCATCACTTCTTGTTATTAGGGGCATTGACATAGAGTGTTGTTGATGTTGGACATTATCCCTGATCTTCAATAGGTTTCTCCACAGCCAAGAACAAGAAGAATTCAACTCAACATGCCAGATATCTCCTCTCTTAATGATGTTTTGTTTAACCCATAGAGTCCATAAATTATTCTTCTCCCAGTGCAGATCAAAGATGAGTCTAAAGAGTAAAGTTTTGTTCCAAGAGAGGAGTTCCTTGAAATTCAACCCTCCATTACCAAAATCTTGGCAAACTTTACTCCAAGCTACCAGGTTCCTACCACTGCCAAGGTCTCCAGACCATAGATAGGATCTGCAAAGGCTTTCTATTCTTCTAATCACTTTTTTGGGGATAGGAATAATCTGAATCCAAAAAGAAAGAACACCCTCCAACACAGCTCTAATTACCTGTGCTCTGCCTGAATAAGAAAATTTTCTTGCACTTCTGCAGTGTATGACTTGCTTCAGTCTATCATATAATGGACCATATTCATCAACTTTGAGCTTCTTAGAATGAAGAGGGATTCCAAGGTATTTAACTGGAAAGACCCCCTGAGCAAAACCAAGGATGTTAGCACATTCTTCTCTTCTAGCAGCATTAAGGCCTCCAAAAAACACCTTAGACTTTGAGCTATTTGCAACCAACCCAGACTCCTGAGCAAACTCTATAAGGCAGTCTTTAATGATCTTTAAAGAGAATAGAGTGGGCTTACAAAAGATCATAAGATCATCAGCAAAAGCAATGCTCAACAACTGAAGATGCTTACATTTTGGGTGATAACCAAAACCTTTCTTTTGACTTGCTTTGTTCAACTTCCTAGCAAACATTTCCATAACAAGGACAAACAGAAAAGGGGAGAGAGGATCACCTTGTCTTAGCCCTCTTCCACCTTTAAAGAACCCTTTAGCCTCTCCATTGATCATGATAGAATATGAAGGTGTAGACACACATTCCATTATCCAACCAATAAGCTGCTCAGGAATATTCAGGAAAATAAGAGCTTTATGAAGGTAGTCCCAACTAACACAATCATAAGCTTTTTGGAGATCAATTTGGAGAAGACACCTAGGGGATATATTTTTACTATCATATCCTCTAACAATCTCTTGAGCCACAGCAATATTGTGAGCTATAGAACGGCTAGGAACAAATGCTCCTTGATTGATGGACACAATCTCATCAAGGAGTGGCCTCATTCTCTTCACAAGTACTTTTGAAATGATCTTCAACACAGTATTGCAACATGAGATTGGCCTAAAGTCCTTGACAAGGAAGGGATTATCAACCTTAGGGATGAGGCTCACAAAAGTTGCATTAGATTCTCTCAAAATTCTGCCTCTTCTGAAGAAGTCTTGAACAGCAGCAATAACATCCTGACCCACAATCTCCCAACCATGTTTGAAAAATAAACTACCAAATCCATCAGGCCCCGGGGATTTCAAATTACCAATATCAAAAGTTGCATCATTTATCTTTTCTCCTCTTGGCAAGGAGCAAATAGATAAGTGATGAGCATTATCTATCTTAGTTCCTCCATAGTCATCAAAAATAGCAGTGGTAGTCAAGCCTTCTGTACCAAAAAGATTGATGTAGAATTGCAAAATTTCTGCTTCAATTGCTGAATCAGAATCAATCACTTGGCCATGAGCATCTTTTAGAGCAAAAATACTGCACTTAGCTTTTCTGACTTTGATCCCATTGTAGAAAATCGGAGAGGTATCTTCACCAAGTTTAATCCAATCCACCTTAGCTCTTTGAACAATAAAACTTTGCAATTGGCTCATTCTCAGATTAAGCTCCTCTTTAGCATTCACAACATCTTGTTGTTTAGCTACACAGGAAAAATCATGCTGAAGTACTTCATTTGACATCTTCAATCTTTCAACACATTCCTCCACCATCATTTCCAATTGCCTGAATCTGCCTTTCTGCCATCTCTTCAACACTGCTTTAGTTCTCTTCAGTTTAGAGGTCAAAACAAACTGAGCAGTCCCATTCAAAGTGCCTTGCCAGGCACTAGAGATCAATTCCCGAATAATCAGGCTCTTCACTCCAGAAATTTTGAAATTTAAATGGAATTCTTTTAAAGCCAGGGTTAGGATTGACATGTAAGATAGCTGGAGAGTGATCAGAGATATTAGGATCTGCAAAAAACACTCTAGAAGTTGGAAAGCTGCCATCCCAAACCTGATTAATAAGCACTCGATCAAGCTTGCAAGCAATTCTGTCTCTTCTGATGTGACTATGGACATCGTCATTTTTGAAGAAGGTCAAAAGCTTGTCCCAAGAAAATGGTTCCAAACTTGGAAGGTGTCAAAATCAAAGAATCTGTCGCGTCGACACCTACTCAGTATTCTGGCCATATCCGGAGCTACGAACGTCCAATGGAGGCCTATGAGTAGTCATTGGAAAGATAAGGAAAATATCTACAACTATCATGTTAAGGTCTTCCTCAAATTCCCGGCAAAGAAACCCAGAAATTGTTGTCTTTACGACAGTTCAGCAGAAGGCTGGTCATTTTAGGGCCATTTATTTTAATCATATTATTAATGAATTTAAGACATTTTAGTGGTTAATTTTAATTTCCGAAAATTCTCACTAGTGCCTTGTGTTAGTGGGTGAGTGTTTAGAGTTAGTGGTTAGTTTTAATTCCCTAAAATGCTCACTAGTGCTTTGTATTAATGGGTAAGTGTTAGTGGTTTATTTTTAAGCTTTTCTTTATTTTCCTTTACAGCTTATTTAAAGGCTAGGTTGTTTCATTGTAAGGCACGTCCAAGACTAAATGAAAATGCAGAATTAGTTTGCACCATTGTGCTCTCTTCCTTCTTCAATTGTGAGTTATATCAATTGATTGTGATTGTGTGTTACATCAATTGTTCGATAATTGTGTTTGAGTGAGTCAAATCTCAAATTCATTGCCTTGTCTTCCTTGGTCCAGTGTGTCATATCTTGGCTTAGGAAGATACCTATCCATCACCAACAACGTCCATCTTCATTCACCATTCGGTCACCCACATCCACAACAACCATTTCGTTGAATTCCTTCCCGGAACTTTCAGCGACCCCTCAGTAAAAATACCATATCTTTTGCTTCACCACTCAGAAAATTCTAAAATTTGGAGGACAGAAACTAGACTTCACCATCTAACTACTGTCGCCAGAATCATCCAATTCCGAGTTCAGGTGAAGGATAACGAGCCGGTTGAAGTCAGGCCTATTTTTTGGCCTTGAGTTGACGCTTCCACGGAGACCTTTTGAGCCTTTCCTTGCACCGCGTCATTCTCGATCCTTGATCTTCATCATCTTCCCTCCTATTGATTACTCCAGGTATAATAAGCCCCCGAGAAGATATGATCACTTAGCTGAGTCTGCTCAAGAACCTGCACCAGCTCATCTGAACAATGGAACAAGTTACTCCTGAAAGAGATCTTCTCTGTTGATTGAAGCAAACAATTAAAGTCTCCTAAGACAGCCCAAGGCTCATTGATTCCATTAGCCAGATTTAGTAACTCATTCCACAGAGATCTCCTCTCAAGCTTAGCATTGAAAGAATATACAAAAGTAGCATAGAAACAAGTCATATTATCTCTACTTTGCACCTTACAATGTATCATCTGAGGGGAGATTGCAAGAGGAACAATACTGAGCACCACAGGATCCCACGTGACCCAAATCCTTCCTCTGTAAGACTGAGAACTGTTAGTGATATATTGCCAATGTTTCATTAACTTTTTGGATATAAATTCTTCTTTCTCAAAAGGAACCTTAGTTTCAAGCAAACCCACAAGGTTTAGTTTATTTATGTGCACAAAGTCCCTCACTAAGTGAGGCCTAGGGGAAGTGCAACATCCCCTAGTATTCCAGCTTCCAATAGTGATCTCAATCATTCTCCTGATGAGGGGAGCTGCTACAACTCAAGTGAGTAGTTGAGGGGCCATCCTTTGAGGAGTAGGACTTCTCCTTATGACTAGTAGAAGATCTAATACTGTTTGATTGTCCAATAGGTAACTCAGCAGTCTGGGTTATTGTATCATCCAGGATAACCACCTCTGAAGAGTTTCTTTCATTACTTCGAGTCTCCTCAACTGGCAAACTAGGCTTATCCTTATCAGTCCCCTTCTCCTTCAAATGCTGCTTAGCAACCCAAACATACTTCTTGTCACTAATCCCCTTATTATTCTCTTTAGTCAACTGATTAAATTTCTTCTTATTGGCTTCGCATACCGCTGTGGAATGTCCAAACACACCACAACTAGAGCATGTCCAAGGCAACCCTTCATACCAAATGCGAATTTTATACTCAGTTCCATCAGGTCCAATGAGCTTTACCTCTGGTTTCACAGTATCCTGGACACTAACAAGAACCAGAAGTCTAGCATAAGAAACATGGTTCCTAGTTGCAGTGAAATGGTCCATGCAGATTGGAACCCCAATCATACTACCAATAATACTCAACATCCTTTCAGAGCAAAAAATAGGATCTATGCTCCTCAATTGGACCCATGCCAAAACCTTCTCAAAGCAAGACCACGCCATAGGAGTCCCAGACTTCCACACCTTCAATGCCAGGGGTTTCAAATCCATAATGAGCCACGGTCCCTGATGCATTACCCAATTCATCTGCTCTTGGTTCTGAAAACGGAAAATCCATATGCCATTCGCTTTCAGGTCAATTTCCGGAAGTTCAATTTCCCAATTCTGCTTGATAAACTCAGTCATAACCTCAAGTGAAACATTCTGACCAAGAACTCCACCAATCAATGTATATTGCCATTTAGTCATCTCCGATCGCACATCACTCAATTGAAATTCATACATATCTCTATTCGGAACTTCAATTAGTTCAAGCTTATTGCCAAGATGTTTCGATTTAGCTTTAGGACCTTCAACCGCAGAAATCGAAGGAGAATTACTTCGCAGAGAATCAGAATTTGTTACCGTCATAACCGATTCAGTCTGAGGAACTTCAATGCTAATCACCTTAGCCGGAATCGGATCGTGTTTAGTTGTAATCGTAGCTTTCACCGCCGGATGAACAGCTCTACCATGCTTCTGCGCTACTGGAATTCCAGCTCTACCATGCTTCCTTGCCTGCCTGGTAGTCACGCCCTCTCCCGGAGAAGCCATCGGCGACGAGTTCCAACGTGGTCGTTACAGACGTGAGGAGGAAGAAATCGCCAGCTACAGAGAACGGTACCTTCTAGGAACACCCGACCTAATTGGCTTTCCACCTTGATAATTGTTTTCGAAGAGAATTCAATGAATACTCGAAAATTTCCTTTTTAACTCGACCTCTTACTATAGGGATACCAAGATACTTCTTCATAGAAGTAGTAACCTGAATATTGAGAATGGCCGCAAGTGACTGTTGTTGTGATGAAGATATATTGGAGGAAGTTTGAAATGAACTTTTGTGGAAGTTGATAGACAAACCTGAAGTATAACTGAAATCTCAAAGTGTTTGTTGAATATATACCATATTTGTGTGTGTTGCATTGGCGAAAATGAGAGTATCATCAACAAAGGTGAGGGAGGGAATACATGTACCGTTACGAGTTAAAGTAATACCCACCTTAGGATTACTAGATTGAGATTGTATAGTAAGAGTTCTTGAGAGAAATTCCATGGCAATGATAAAAATAAATGGAGCAATCGGGTCACCCTGTCGGAGACCACACGTTGGATGAAAAAGGGGTTAAAGAATAATTTGTCATACTTATATTCGGTCATATATTGGGCCACTTGTACTTTTAAGTCACAAATTTTTTTTATATGGGTCGATTTTATACCTAAGTTCGGTGGTGATTAGGGGCGGATTTACATAGGGTCCAGAAGGGGCTATAGCCTCGGCTAAAAAAAGTAACTTTTTTTTTCAAAAAGAATATTTTTAATTTTTTTGTTATTCTTATTTAATCTGAAAATATAATTTCAGTCATCCCTAATAAATTTAAGCCATGAAAATGAAATTACCTTAAGTTTTTCCCTCTCTTCTCATCTGAAAATGTAATTTCAACCAGCCCTAACAGATTTAAGTCACAAAAATAAAATTACTTAAGCTGTTTTCCCTCATCTCACGTGAAAATTACCTTAGATTTCATAAAAAAAATAAAATTGATTTTTACAAAATAGGATTTAAGTCACGTTGAATTTAAGCCACACACAAGATTTTTATCGCGTAAAGTTTTAACCCCTATGGGATAAAATCCTGACTTGGCCCTTGGTGGTGATTGTACAGTTATTTGTCAGTCCAACCACCTATAATGTTCTCGGTTAAAATTATTAGAGTACTTAAATCAATTAAGACCTGACTCAAATTCCATCACCCGCAGAATTAACACGATTACCAGTTTGCTCTTCAGATTGAATTAGCGGACTGGTTGAGCAGTTGAGATTTACGTACTTTAATATCCAAAAGAAGCAAATAATCGATCAAGATGTGATATTTCATCACATATAAAACTGATGGAAATGCAATTTCTTTAATTTGACCTACCCCAATTGAGGAAAAAGTCGTCGTTGAAGGGGTAGTAGGAAGCTATCGAGCTGACCTCACCAGCGCAATTTCAAGAAGAAGAAAAAATTTCGAACCTATATCTTGACATTTTCAACAGGGAAACCAACCAAATGTATTCTTGTTGCTAACTTCGTTATAATCTATATACACTAAAGGAGAGACTAAAGGAGAGGTTTAAATTTTATATATCAGCACTACGTTCAATTCGTCTATGTGTCATTATCATTCAACCATCACCTGTTATATCAAATAACTTTTTAAAAATTATTATTATTCTTAATTATTTTTCTAAAATTTATTAATTATTTTTATATGACAAATATATATTCTTATTTATATATATTATAATCGAATATATATAATTCTACAAAATTTCATCACTAATAAAATTATAGTTTACCATAATGATATCAAACTCACGTTTAATTTGATAAAAAAAATTGTCTTCATTTCTCCATAAATCTTAAATTATATTATATTTAATGTTAGTTACGTTTGCTAACGATATCCATTTACTACACCATATTATATGGATCTTAGTTATTTGATATTGTTTTAGTAAAATCAAATTTACAATAACATCTTTTACGTGACTATCTACATCTATCCAAAATTGCTAAGAGTTTACTTAAGATACTGTTTTAGTTATTTGATATCGTTTGCTTAAGATAACATTAACCTATTGTTTG
Organism: Rheum nobile; assembly: GCA_027886185.1. NCBI lineage: Eukaryota > Viridiplantae > Streptophyta > Magnoliopsida > Caryophyllales > Polygonaceae > Rheum > Rheum nobile. The sequence goes on along the minus strand of WOAB01000326.1, from coordinate 766,945 downwards.
ATATTGTTTGACAATAAATTTTATTATAAGCAATCGCATCTAAAATTATTAAGAGATTACTAAGAAATTGATTTGGTTATATGAAATTTATTAATTAATTTTTACCAAATTAACTAATAATTAAGAGTTTATTAAGAAATTAATTGTACATTATTAATAATCAATCTAAACAAATTCATGATAACAAACATTAAGTTTCATTTAATTATTTAAAAATTATTTGATTGCGAATTCATATACAATTCGGATAAAACAAATACAAAAAAAAAGGTGAAGACTAATTAGTTAAAATATTGTAATTATTTGTTAGTTAATAAATAATTAGATATATCATATATATTAGTTGGTAGAAGTAGTTTCAATGAATTTGTTAATATATTATTATTATTATTATTTGGTCAATATGAGGAGTCATCGACGTTAAAATTAATTGAGTTTTGACCTCACGATTTTGGGACTCTTTCTCAACCTTCAACCTGGAAGTATTACTCCACTCGAGGACAACAATGGTGGCTAAATTTTTCCGAAGTTAAGGAAGGGAAGAGAAGTACATCGTAAAGAACATAGAGTATTAGGAATCAGTGAATTTTATGTAGTTTTAAAAAATTTATAAACCGAAGAAGAAAATATTCTCTTGAGTAATTAAGGTAAGTGAAGAGTAGGTAAAATCTTTGTAATTACATTACTAGATTGAAAATATTTAAAAAAGAAAGTGAAAGTGAACAAACGGGACACAATAAATCATTACATCATATATATCAGTATTATATTAAAATATATTCAATATTAAATGTAATTTATATGGGGCAATAAAAATAATGTATTAGAAAAATTATAAAAAATATTTTTTTATTAAAATGTGATAATTATATATGCAATTAGGATTGAAAAAGCTTCTTTTGATTAATTTATCAGGAGAGATATTAATCATGATAAATTTTATCATATTACATATATTAATAATTCTAATATTATATTTTTCACAAAAAAATACATAATAATCTTTAAAAAAGTAAACATCTTTTTCACAACATATACAAAGATACATACAACCGATCAAATAAAAATCCATATAAAATATTATGTTGCAATCTATCTAAGATACACATAATCGATCAAATAAGATTTAATGTTCCAATATAATATATTAATCAAAATAATTTTTTAATTAAATATTAAGTTCAATATAATATATTGCAGAAAATAATTTGATAAATCAATAATGAACTACCATTGTTGTAACTGTACAAAGAAAATTCAACTATATTCATGAAAACTCCCACTTGATGAGATATTGAAACGAAAAAAATGTGCTTGATAAAGCGCTAAATGACTACCCGTATAATTGATAAATTTATTAGTAGTGAGAAAATTTGATAAGGGTACAAAACATTATCAATTGTAAGATTCAAGTTTGTGTCATGCATATGTGGAATCTATATATATCTATATGAATATACTAAAGGAGATGCATATATCCTATGTGTCAATAACACGTTCAAGTTGCATACGTGTCATCATGTTATGACCTTATAGTTGTGGGCAATATTTGTATATGTTTTACTAAGGGTCATAACTGGTAATTTTGTGTAAAGTGTGGGGCGAGTTGTAAAGGCTATAAGTAGCCTAACAGATTGGTTTGGAGGTCACCTTGATGATAACAGATTTCTTTCCCTCTTCCTTCTCTCTCTCTCTCTCTCTCTCTCTCTCTCTCTCTCTCTCTCTCTCTCTCTCTCTCTCTCTCTCTCTCTCTATCTATCTATCTATCTCTCTCTCTCTCTTATCCCTTCTTCCTTCTTTCTATCCTTAGCAATGGGAGATGTTCTCGATTGAATTTGAGGATATAACAACTGGTATCAGAGCTTGTGTTCGTATCAATGGCAGAAGGCACTAGAATGAAGACGATGGAGGAGAATTTCAAAAAAATGGAGGCTCAATTGCTTCAACACGTCGCAGCAACGAAGCAACAAGATTCGGATGTGCAAAGACGATTTGAGGAATTTTTCAAGAAAGCAGAAGAAGATCGGATTCGTGCGGAAGAAAAACAGAGAGAACCCATCGGAGGATGGAGAATTACCAAAGGTTGACAACAGAACGATTCGAATCTTTGACCATGATGATCAGGAATGTCGCAATGGAACACGATGACAGATCGTCTTCGTCAGGACGAGTGCCAAATCCAGGAAATTCAAGAGCCAATTTTGCGTGTCATCAAGATCCGCGCGTGAACACCTTTCCAGGGGTATCGGTGCATGGTCAGAAAGAGAATTCTCAGGAGTACGAGGACAAGAACTCTTCTTCAATGCAAGGTTTTCGAGGAGGTAACAATCGTTTCCCTAAATTGGATTTTCCACATTTTGATGGAGCTCATCCGCGTAGTTGGGTTAGAAAATGTGAAAAGTACTTTAAGATTTTTGGAATCTTGAATGATCAGAAAATTGAAATTGCCTTGATGCACTTGAATGGCAAAGCCGATGTCTGGGCACAAGGGTATAGATTGCAGAATGTTGATAGTAGTTGGGAGGAATTCAGTGATGCAGTATGTAGTCGTTTTGGGGAAAAACAAGGTGCTGAAGTGATAGAAGAGTTTAACGAATTGAGCCAAAAGGATGATCTAGAAGAGTATACAGAACAATTTGAAGAATTGAAGGCTTGTATGATAGCCTATAACCCCTATTTGCCCGAGTCCTACTTCATGGCCAGTTACATCAGTGGACTACGTGATGAGATTAGGTCACTGGTGAAATTGAATTCTCCTAATACACTTGATAAGGTGTATGAACAGGCTAGGTTGCACAATGGCACAGTGCAAGCCATTATCAAACTCAGTAAAACCCCCAACAAGCCTAATTCAGTTCCTAGTCCTAACCAATACAGACCTAATTCCTATTATCAAAGAACCAACTATAAACCTTTCACACCTAATCCAGTTCAAACTCCAAACCAGAATTCCAATTCTTTACCAGCTAAACCTTCTATTCCATCTACTTTTGTGCCACTCGAGCATAAGAGAACTCCTGGCATGTGTTACAGATGTGAGGATAGGTATTTTGTGGGCCACAGATGTAAGACACGGTCATTGCATAGCACGGTCACTCAGGAAATTGAGAATTTACAGATAGCTGAATTTGGACTGTAGGAAAATGAACAGCTAGAGCAAACTGAGATTGACAGTGGGCATGTAGAGGAGGATTCTGAGATCTATGTTCATACATTGACAGGTAGTAATCCTCTTAATACAATTAAAATCAAAGGGTTAGTCAAGGGTCAGTTGGTGATCATTTTGGTTGATAGTGGCAGCACTCATAGCTTCCTTGATCCAAGGATTGCTAAGGAAGCTGTTTATGATTTGCAAGAATCTAGTGTGATGTCAGTAGCTGTTGCTAATGGAAATAGGATGTTCAGTTATCAAATTTGCAGGAAGTTTCAATGGACTATGCAGAGTCATAAGTTTCAGTTTGATGTCAGAACACTGAAGCTTGGTGGATGTGATATGGTTTTGGGAGTGGATTGGCTCAAGGAATACAGTCCTATGACCTTTGATTTCAAGCAACTTCAGTTGTCTTTTGTTAAGGATGGTCAAAAAATTGAGTTAGTTGGATTCAAAGAGCAGGCTAATGTGAGAATGATGTCTAGTAGTAAGCTGTATAAGTTGATTAAGCAGGAAGTTCCCATGTTTCTTACTCACATTGCTCAGTGTTACAGATTGGAAGAGAACACTACAGCTATTCTTGAGGACATCACTGCACTTTTGTCTCAATTTAGTGATGTTTTTTGCTGAACCTACAGAGCTTCCCCCTAAGAGAAACCATGAACATCATATTTCTCTCAAACATGGCTCTCAACCTACTTGTTCCAAAGCTTATAGATATCCATTCTTATAGAAGAATGAGACTGAGAAGCAAGTGTTAGAAATGCTTCACAACTCTATCATTCAACCCAGTCAAAGTCCCTTTGCTGCTCCAACTATTTTAGTGAAGAAGAAAGATGGTACTTGGCGGTTCTGTATTGATTACAGGCAATTGAACAACATTACAGTAAAAGATAAGTTCCCTATACCTCTCATTGAGGAGCTTTTGGACGAGTTACATGGTGCTTGTGTGTTCTCTAAACTTGACTTGAGAGCTGGCTATCATCAAGTTCGAATGGCCTAGGAGGATATTGCTAAGACTGCTTTCAGAACACATCACAGCCATTTTGAGTTCAAAGTGATGCCTTTTGGCCTCACCAATGCTCCAACCACATTCCAAGCCCTTATGAATGATGTGTTTGGTCCCTACTTAAGAAAGTTTGTTCTTGTTTTCTTTGATGATATATTAGTATACAGTCAGAATATGAAAGAGCATGTGCATCATCTATCCTTGGTCTTACAAGTGTTAAGGAAAGAGACCTTGTTTGCTAAGAAATCCAAATGTGATTTTGCCCAGCCTCATGTAGAATATTTGGGGCACATTATTTCAGGTGTGGGTGTCAGTACTGATCCATCTAAGGTTTCAGCTATGCTATCTTGGCCATCTCCTAAGAATTTAAAGGAATTAAGGGGATTCCTTGGTCTTTTTGGATATTACAGGCGATTCATCAGACATTATGGTGTTATCAGTAAACCATTGACAGAATTGCTCAAGAAAGATGCTTTTGTTTGGTCCTCTGTAGCTGAAGATGCCTTTCAAAACCTTAAACTGCTTTTATCTTCTCCACCTACCTTAGCCCTACCTGATTTTTCTATTCCTTTTGAAGTTGAAACGGATGCTTGTGACACTGGAATAGGGGTTGTATTGATGCAGAAAGGACAGCCTTTAGCCTACCTTAGCAAGGCTCTACATGGTCAGCATTTGCTACTCTCAACCTATGAAAAGGAATTACTAGCTATACTCTTAGCAGTGGAGAAATGGAGACACTATTTGGAGCATTCTCCCTTTGTCATTAGAACTGATCATCAGATACTTAAACACTTGCTTGAGCAGTCTTTGACTACTCACTTGCAAAGGAAAGCTATGCGCCGGTTGTTGGGACTCTCTTACTCAATTGTTTACAAAAAAGGCAAAGAGAACTTAGCTGTTGATGCCTTATCTCGTCAGCCAGATCAGTGCATGGCCAGTTGTGCTCTTTCCATCACAGTGGAACCTCGTTGGGTACAACATGTGTCATCTAGTTATGCTCATGATTCTGCTGTACAAGATCTCATTGCTCAGAGTTTGTTGGATTCCAATTTTGTGTACAAATTTGCTCAGGGAGTTTTGAGGTATCAAGGAAAACTGTATATTGGCAATGATAATTCTCTTCGCAAGCAATTGATCAAGGCTATGCATGATGACCCTTTAGAAGGACATTTAGGTATTCAGGCTACTTACAGAAGGCTTAAATCTCTGTTCTATTGGCCTCATATGAGACATATGATTGAGGATTACATTAAGTCTTGTGATATTTGTCAACGCAATAAACCTGAACATGTTCTCTCCTCTGGCCTTTTACAACCCTTACTAATTCCCTCTCGCTCTTGGAGCCATATTAGCCTTGATTTCATTGAAGGGTTACCAAAATCTAAGGGCAAAGACTGCATTCTAGTGGTGGTTGATCGTTTTTCAAAGTATGCTCATTTTCTGGCATTATCTCATCCCTTTACTGCTTCACAAGTTGCTCAGGAGTTTTTGTCTCAAGTGTATCGACTTCATGGGTTGCCTGAGAGTATTGTCTCTGATAGGGATCGCATTTTTCTCAGTCATTTTTGGCAACAGATTTTTAAGGCTCTAGGAACATCCTTGCACATGTCCACTGCATATCATCCTCAAAGCGATGGGCAGACTGAGAGAGTTACTCAATGTGTTGAGGCTTATCTGCATTGCATGTCCTCTCACAAGCCCTCATATTGGGCTAAATGGCTGCCCTTAGCCGAATGGTGGTACAGCACCAATTTTCATACATCTTTAGGTATGTCTCCTTTCAAAGTTTTGTATGGTTTTGACCCTCCCCAGCTTGGGCTTCATTATTCTCCTATGACCACTGCATCTGTGGATGACTGGTTACAAGAAAGGGCTTCTATGTTACAGCAATGTAAGGACAATTTGCTCAAGGCACAGTCTCGTATGAAACAGATTGTGGATCAGCACAGAACTGAGCAATTTTTTGAGGTAGGTGATTGGGTTTGCCTCAAATTACAACCATATCGTTAAACTTCGGTGGCTGTTAGGAGAAGTCTCAAGCTGAGTGCCAAGTTTTATGGCCCATTCCAAGTTCTTGCAAGACTTGGTACAGTTGCGTACAGATTGGCCTTACCCCCTACTACTAAGATTCATCCAGTATTCCACATTTCTCAACTAAAACGACACATTGGCTCTACTGTGTTGGTTCATCCTGCTCTGCCTTCAGTCTCGCCAGCAGGAGAAGTGGTTGTGGCACCTGAAGCCGTCCTTGACACTTGTTGTGCTCAAGCACATGCCAGGATCCAAATCAGTACAAGGTGAAGGGCGACGAGACTTTGTTTAGCAAGGTCTCGACAAAATGCTCAGAGTTGATATGTTTTCAACACTAGACTTCAGCATTTGCCTAATGGCGATCCTATCACCGAATGGCTGGTTAAAGGGCAGAATTTATCCACAAATGAAGCTACGTGGGAAGCAGCAGGCCATATTCTTCATCAATTTCCTTCTTTTGTGCACCATTGAACCTTGTGGTCAAGGTTCTCATAGGGGGGAAGTATTGTTATGACCTTATAGTTGTGGGCAATATTTGTATATGTTTTACTAAAGGTCATAACTGGTAATTTTGTGTAAAGTGTGGGGCGAGTTGTAATGGCTATAAGTAGCCTAACAGATTGGTTTGGAGGTCAGCTTGATGATAACAGATTTCTTTCCCTCTTCCTTCTCTCTCTGTCTCTTATCCCTTCTTTCTATCCTTAGCAATGGCAGATGTTCTCGATTGAATTTGAGGATATAACACATCACCATCCAACCATCATCTGTGACATCATCCAATCTTTCAAAACAAATATCAATAGCGCCTATTTAATTATAAATTAACTTTATTTAGTTAAATAAATTTAATTAAATACAAGCATGGAATATGAATATGATAAATACGGGTAAAAAAATTGTTTTTCGAGATCAACATGCTTTGGATTCTGTTAAATGATAATTAATCCTAAATATTTTTTTGAAATTTATCAATTAATTTTTTTATAATAAACATATATTTATATTTACATATATCCTCATTGAGCATATCTAATTCTACAAAATTAATAAAACCGTATAATTACTTGATAGATATATATTCAAAATTAGTATTTATCAAGAGATTTGTTAATTATGTTTAGGTTTTATCATATTGACTACATTAGCACTTTTAACTTCTTCTTTTTCACAAGAAAATACGTAATAATCTAAAAAAATAAACATAGCAAGGCAAATCAGATACGGAAACAAAAGTTTTAATTTGGTGAAGTGCTAAATGAATAACCGTATAATTGATAATTTTGTCAATAGTGAAATTTTTTGATAAGGTTAAAAAATTTATCAATTGTAACCATATAATTGTTGACATTTTGCCTATATATACAATTATATTATAAAACATTTTATAAATGTAAACTCGTGCTTGGCACGGGCACTATGTTAATAAGGATCTAAATTTGTAAACTAAAAACCCTAAATTAGAAAAAAAAATACACTATCAAGCAATTTAAGGAAATCTTAAATAAAAGAATGTTGTACTTTAAATAAACTGTTTTTTCCATATTATCTCTTAAATGGAAAATAATAAGGATCTAAATTTATAAAGTAAAAATCCTTAATTAGAAAAAATATACACTATCATGCAATTTAAGGAAATCTTACGTAAAAAAATTTACAGAATGTTTCTAAAGTTAGATCTTTATCTTATGGTCAATATAAAAATCTTTCTAAAAGAATTTAAGGAAATCATATCTCTTACATTGAAAGATTAGAAAAATCATATAGAAATAATCTAAACTTTTACAAAAAATCAAAAATAAACCCAGTTATCAAATTAATTGACCAAAAATCATTTCAATTATATTTCTCAACCAAAAATAATATGGATGAATTTTGAGGTTGAAATTTTGACTTATTTTGATGATGTGAATTCCGTAGTATTGCATTATAACAAAAAATTAAGGTTTGTTTAGATTTTTGGAGTAAAAAATGTATTATTTTATATTAAATCATCACACATAAAATAAGATAATGCAATTTAATCCATCGTCATGGAAATTCAAACGGTCTCAATTACTCCGTCCAACTATAATATAATCTCGAGTACACGAGATTGAATCAGCCAAAAAATTCATTTATACAATTTCTGGTTCATCAGTACAAAGTTGAGATTAATTTTGAGGAATTTGAAATTTAAGATTATTTTTTTGCACGCAAATGGAAGATGAGATTATTTTTTGTAATTTTTTCCAAAAAATATTTCTGAGCATGCCAATTATCTGCGGGTGGTATAATTAATTTGTAGTACACGATTTTTTTATAACAACTTCTGGAAAAATTAACAAATGTATTCTTCGTATGGTTGATAGGGTGTGAAACAGTCTAGACCAGAATGTGAATTATGGTCCGACAAAAGTATCGTAAAATTAGAATGGTTTGAAATGGATAATACATAGGTGTGTGTAACAATAATGGAGAAAATAATAAAAACACATAATTAATACATGGTATATTTTTATTTTTATTTTGATGGAAAATACATGGTATATTGAACCCGTCAATTGATTTCATTTTCGACAGTACGTACGTAAAACAACATCATGCTTGAGAATCTTTCAATTCTTCATCATCGATCTTCGATCACAACCACTGAACCACATATATGGCAAATGAAAGCGCCGACACCATATTTGACCACCCTTAAGTTATTTACAACAAGGAAATAAATAAAGAACAATTAATTATTATGAGGATGAATCCATAAACGGACATTTATATGTCAATGTGCCAACATGTACACATAGTATGCATTTCTAATAAAAATGTGGATTACCTTACTATATCGATATAAGTTAAGATATCTTATTTTTTAGAAACGATTTATTAAAAATAAATATTTAAACCATTTTACAATAAAAAAAATTAAAATAAAAATAATAACACCTAACTATAATCTTCTAATATAATAAGGTGTTTAACCTATGTCTTAGATATGTTATAAAAATTTATATGCATTATTTTGTTGAAAATATTTTGTACTTTATCTTATTTTATATTACTTGTGCTCTCACATGTGAAGATAGCTTTCGTTCTTAGATGAATCAGTTTGAAGGGTTGAGATCCAATGAGGATGAGAAGAGATAAGAAGAATGATGATGTATGAGAGCCGTCGGATGAAAAACAATTAGTGTTTAGATCACTTTTTAAAAATTCGGCATGGTAGAATTATTCGTGAAAAAGACAAATTCACGTGCACGTGAAATGTAGATTTGTGTGCATGTCAAATACGTTGTTGTGTGCATGCAAAATACACTACGGTGTGCACGTGAAATTCATTTATGCATGCATACATAAAACGTGCGCGTTCATATGGAATGAACAAAACGTGTGTACATGAAAACACGATTGTATGCATGCGAAATATAATATCGTGTGTATGTGAAGTATACTATCGTGTACATGTGAAAATGACATGTTTGTGCATATGAAATGCATTACGTGCTATATATGCATGTGAAACAACATAGATGTGCACACGAAAATAACATGTGTGCATTTGAAAATGACCCAAAACACGTACAAAATTACATGTGTGCATACGTATGGAAACCAACGAAAATAACATACGTGTGCATACGAAAATAACATGTGTGTGCACATGAAAACAATGTGTATGCATACGGAACAAAATGCATTTGCACGCGGGACGTGTTTTTTTCGCGAAAAATTCTGTCGTGCCGAATTATAACCGAATTTTTCCGAATTCTTTCCTTGACTGATCTACACGCTTTATTTTTTTCAATCATCTCCTAAGCCATCATCCTAGCCTTATCTTTTCCCTATTATTTACATGTGTTTACTTTTTCCTTTATATTTTGATAAGGAGTGAACGAGTCACATAAGACATTGACATGATTCGTTATTAAGGGGAGCGCTTGGCCAAACTAAATCTTTTTCTTTATTTATTCCCTTGAGAAATAGGCAACCCCAAATGTATTAACCACCCATCAATGATACGAACAACCCCATACGACGTAATTTTGAAATGGTATAACACAATTTAATCAAGAAAAAGACTGGTTCAGGAGTTCACTTCAATTTGCAACAATGGTTGCTTCTTTGGCCTCTACCAACCGCCCCAATACGTTATCTCGAGAAAATCAAATCTTTTTCACCTTGTTTATGCAATCTCTTCCAGCAAGAAAAGATGCACGTTGATTCGGAGATGAAGATGATCTGCCATGAACTACCCTATCGAGTCCTTCTATCCTTGCTACTCACGCTTGTTTTTCTCCCTAATCTCTCTTCTTCTCAATACGATGATTCACCTCGAAACATTGAGACCCACTACAGCGGGCCATCCTTCGCCCCAGCGCCGTCTCCAGCTCCGTATAAATTCCCGGACTCCCCACCGCCGCCGCCAGAACCGGGGAGCTCGTCGCCAAGGAAAAAAACGATCATTACCGCGGTGGGCGTAACGGCGGCGAGCGCCTTGGTGGCCGCAGCCTTAGTGTTCCTCCTCGTATCGAGGTTATCGAAATCGCGGCGGAGCCAGAACGGGACGAGCGGCGGCGACAGCGATAGCAGTAGTAGAGCGGCGCTGGAAGCAGTATCCGCCACGACGAGAAGCCGACCGGAGGAGGCGACGAGTGTGAAGGTGGATGAGGAGGGCTTGGATGTGGTGTACTGGATTGAGCTCAACAAGAAGTTTTCCACCTCCGCGAGCCGAGTTCATCCCCATCCTGGACCCACTCGTATCACGCCGCCACATCAGCAATCAGCACTGACGCCGCCGTCTTCTGGTGATCAGGTCGATGTTAGCCGTGGTCACTCCCAGTTAAGAATCATATCTACTCTGCTTCTTCATATAGCTTGACGGATAGTAAACTCGGCGCTAACTCTTGTGTGTGTCTGATGAATCAGGTACAGTGGCGATATTGTGGAAGCTATGTTCGGCACTCTAGCCAGCAACCGCGGAAAATCCGAGAAGATCTTCCTTCTAGACCCACTCAAATCCCGTGAAATGTCGGCGGTGCTGAGATCCCTCGGAGTTCCCCGCGACAACCTGATCGACGCTCTACTCCAAGGGAAAGGCGTAAGCGCGGAGACGCTCCAGAGGCTCACCAGCACCGCCCCCACCAGCGACGAAGAATCCCGAATCCTGGCATTCAGCGGGGATCCAGCGACGCTCGCTGACGCGGAGTCCTTCTTGTACACTCTACTGAAGGCGTTCCCCTCGGCGTTTACCCAAATGCACTGGAGCCTCAGCTTCGAGTCCGACGTCCTTGTTCAAGTGAAGGAGCCCTTGCGAGCCCTGGAATCGGCCTGCGACGAGCTTAGAAGCCGAGAAAGCTTCTTGAAGCTCCTGCAAGCCGTCCACAAGGCTGCTGCCCGTCTTTGTGCGCCGGCCAACCGAGAGACAAAGCCGGCCTTCAACCTCAACACCCTAGGAAAGCTGTCTGATTACAGGAGTACCGACGGGAAGACGACGCTCCTCCATTTCGTCATCCATCAGGTGGTCAGGAATGAAGGAAGGAGGTGCGTTCTCTCCCGAAGCAAGAGCATTTCCCGCCACAACCACCCTGACCCGGCCAAGGAAGACAAAGAGAGGGACTTCCTGATGCTCGGACTCCCCATTGTGGGTGGCCTTAGTTCCGAGTTTGCCAATGCCAAAATGGCCGCAAATATAGACTATGATGCTCTCAACGCCGCCCTTGCTTCCCTTGTGAACCGCGTCAAAGAGGCCAGGCAGCAGACGAGTGGAGGTGTTAGCGGAGGAGGCTATCTCGAATCAGCTGAACTGGATGCCAAGGCGGCACAGCTAGAGCATAAAAGGGTGATGAATTTGGTCAGGAGAACTACACAGTACTATCAGGCAGGAGATTCTTCAAATCATGAGAACCCGCTTCAGTTGTTTGTCATAGTGAGGGATTTTCTAAGTAGGATTGATCAAGCCTGTGTTGAGATTGCTCGGAGCTTGCAACAGAACCCCGGCTCTGGATCTGATTCTTCAGACCCAGATGTGCTGAGGACTCGCGTCAACTTCCACAGATTACCTCCAGATTTTTTCTCAGATACATCCACCACCAGTTTAGGTGACGACTCTTGACCAAGATCTCCATCTCAATCAACATTTGATTATGCAGTACATATTTTTTTTGTTCTCTCCTTGTTCTTTCTTCGTCTATTACCCCTGCGCCGTAAGGGAAAAAAACAGAAAGAGAAATCAAACATTTTTCCGAGATTGCAGACTATTATAATACCATTGCTGTGTTGCTACCTTTCTGCTAAATGTTCATTTAGAATGCACAGGTTGCATTTTCTGTTGTGCTGCAAATTCTGGTTACCACTACATACATGGGCTTCTTTATTGACAGTTGATTGCATATAGATATTAGGATAGCTAATAAGACACGGGATAAGACAAACACAATCCACTCATCTGTCCTGCCATAAGAAAGTTTAGCAAGGAAGGCTTCCAGCAATTTTGTTCACCTCTTTAATAGCAGGTCTTCGCTATATATATATATATATATAAACTTAAAACATACTTTTGCAGTATGTGCATGATGATATAAATTATATATGGTCAAAACTTAAAATCTTGTTTTAAAAACGATATCAACACATTATAATACATGAATATATTTATAATTTTGGAAGAGTTGTAAAACTACATGATAATATATACATAAACAAAATCATAATTTACGACTGGTGTTTATGATGCAGCACACACCGTGGGACTAACACGTGACCATAGTGTATTCTCAAATAGTGTTACACCAAAACGACCAACATCTTACACCAAAAAAAGGAATATGATCTGTTCAAGATCAGCTTGTAACAAGTTGGCAGTTGGCAAGTAATGGCAACACATCATCTTTTAACCACATATGGAATTCTGAGAACCCTTTCAAGGTAATTTCCAGGGAGAAACCAGCAAACCAACTGAGAATAAGCTAATTGGATTTTCTAGCCTTCTAATGTGATGGTATACCTCAAGATTTAGGCCACCAACCCCACGGGATATTGACAGGGTCATATCAACACATTATTTGAATTATGAGCTCAGCTCAGGCGTCTTCGGGTGTTTGTAGCAAGTTGCATTTAACAACAATGTTTCGGAAATCGTCCATGCTAAGCTGCAAAGAAAGGGAAACACTTTCTTAAAAAAAAAAACATACAGATAAGTGTCAATACCTGTCAAGACCCAATAACAGTGTATTCAAAGGAGTCACCATCCCACAAAAAAGCATTATGCAAAAATGTTCAATAGGATCATCAAAAATAAAATTAAACAAGTGCTTGAGCATATCGCCCATAACCAGATAATTTATCACAGAAACCCCTCGCTGTTTCCCAATAAATTGTGATATTTGTTCATGATCTTAACAAGAAAACAATAAGCCAAGAAAGCATAATACTAACCTTTCCATCCCCATCTCTATCAAAGCATCGGATCATATCCATCAACTCCTTGTCTGTCCAAGTGTAATCATGAGATGATGCCATTCTTTCCAAATCCCTCACAGTTATGCTTCCCTTTCCAACTTCTGCATCTCACATCCAAGTTAATTAGCAGATATCATATATGATAAAAAAAGAATATCAACTGAAATTGGGAGTTCCAAATTCCAATGATGGACTACTAGAGTGTTGTTCTAATTAACATTCATCATGGGTAGTATGTTTAAGATATATACAATAAAGGCTTGTTATTTAATAGGTGAACAAAATTTTAAAGCCAACCTATAAAATAGAATATAGATTTTGACCACAATCATGATTTCTTACTTACACCCACGTTGCAGTTAAATTGCTGCAGAAGTAGACTAGTACACTGTTGTACTGATTACGAAGACATAACCAAAAAATGGCCATAATGACATATTAGTATATTAAAGTACTATATCGGGACAAATTGGTATTTTAGAAAACTCTGGAGAAAATAAGGTATATATATAAGGCTTCAACTCACTTCTGAATCAATTAACTTTGAGAGAGCACCAGTTCACTTAAGAGTACCAGACTACCAGGTTTAATATAACACAACTTTGGATCATTAAAAAGAAAATACAAACCAATTCCATCTTATTCTAAATAACCAAATCAATTTCAGTTACAAAAATTGGAATTCTGATTCCAGCTACCTTTTCATCTCCATCACCTTGCTTACAAAGTTACAAATCATTTCAAACTTACAAGATTGACCCCTAATTTGCAACGACAGCTTAGGCTGGAGGTCTGGAAGCTCATCAAAGTGCTGTTACTGTGACCTTAATGAATCGTGCATCTAATAGAAAATGATTTTACATAATCTAGCTTGCTATTCAACTACGGAGGATAAGTCTTCATTGGCATTGGTGGGACTCTTTTTACCCCCCTGAACTAATGTTATAAATTTTGTTCATTTTTTCCAAGCACATGGAAATCTGACTGCTTTATGTCTCATCTACATGTGCAACAGCTACCTCAAGTCCTCAACTTTTCAAGTTAATATCCGGGGGGAAATGCTTTAAAAGTTTTGCACCTTTTGACCAATTCCCAATAAATTTTGCTAATTTCAAATGGTGAACCGGAAATAGTCTTCTGCTCATACCAGGAGCAATGACATAGTGGTAGTATTTCATCATGAACCCTTGAAGAAGAATGCAAAAAATCTCAGATGCAGAAAATAATAACTAATAGGTGTGATGTTGGAGCTGCCATGGCATGGTGATTGAGATCCATATTCTTTGTTTCTAATCCATCAACCCGTTCATAGAATATTTTATCTACATTTCACCATATTTCCCGTAGCGGAGTATGGATGAAGGACCTTGAAGCTTCATCTGCATACACCCAGACTACATTCTTGACCTTATTTCCTAATTTATTGAGAATTTTAGGGGATGCAGAATGATATTTGGATGGAAAATTGACAAGATTGTGTTTGCTATACAGAGTTATCAGTGATAATGTTAATATGGGGATTAGAGGGGGAGTGGCTACATAGGTTTCTCACATCATATTATGATTAGTTTAGTCTATTTGTCAATAAAGGGTAGGTTATGTATTTTCTTTTGATATTCCAAACCAATTTTTTTATTCAACCAGATAGTCTGAAGTGAACCGGTACTCTGGTAAGTAACTGGATTGAAAAATCCGTCAGAGTCCAAGACTTAAACCAATGTGCCTTTTTGGTCGACCAAAAACATTTTCATTTCTTAAGGTAGGAAATCAACTAAAAATGAATCATAAGAGAGAATAGACAAATTTTAATCCACCCACTTATCCACCTTACCATCAAGCTGACAGAAGTGTATGACAACATCATCCTCATTCATCTGAACTCGGTTTGTGACCTGTAAAAGCCATAATAAACCAAACAGAGAAATTTTGATCACAACTCACAAGTAGCATTGCCTAATGTAAGATGGAGCATATGAAAACTCGTTCACAAGCGCAACATACCAATTTCCGCCCCTTCTTCTTCTCTATCAGTTTTGGGCTGCGAGCCTTCAATGGACTTCCGTTTAAAGCTTCACAACCTTCTCTAGAATCTTTCAAAGAAAAAGCTATTGCCTGTATGCAAATTTGATGATGAGTTACTCATACTGGGAAATGTTACCAAAAAAACGACAATAACATAAGAGGGTTACCTTCTTTAAGGCCTCATCTTCATCCATAAAGTCCAAGTTGTCCACAAGCTTCTGCTTCTGGGCAGGGACTTTCCTCTTAGCTCCTGACTTCTTGTTCTTTAGAAAGGAGAGAAAGAAATATTTCAGTAAGAATCTGATCTTCACGGTTAAATTCAAACATTTTAAAACATTCAAAGGGCAATATTTCAACTTCGAAACATCGTATAAATGCATTCTAATTTGGCGGATGCTATCGAGGAACTGAACAAGGAGAAACTGAGTCCACGTTTATAAAAGCGAGACAGAAAGAACCTTGGCAGAACACCGAGCCTTGGACCTTCCACCATTGACATAATCCTCGTCATCGTCCTCATCAACAAACCCTTCGCTTGAAGAACTCAACTCAACCTCATCTTCATCAGCACCATCCAAATTAGGGTTATAGTCCTCGTCATCCTCCTTGTCGCAATCCCTCCAGTTGGCTTCACGCTTGTCCCCAATTTCGACTGCCTTATTTCGCGCCAACGAAGCCGCCATGTTTGGCAGCCCTAACGCTTCCATTCTCGCTCTATTCTCTTCAATTCTCAACAATCTCTCCCTCTCGTAATCTGATTGTCCACTTTCCGGAGGACGTATGACCTCCTCCTCGGCCAGTGATCTCGTGCTTCCATGGCCGGTTTCCGGCTTCGACCGAGTTTTCTGCTGCTTCCTCTTTCTCATTGTTACTAATTTCAGTTTGGTATCCTGGCGAGGTAAATTGGAAACGGAACTGGGAGTAGAAATGTTGGTTAAAAATTCGAAGTGCTTATGAAAAAATTATTGAAGAAAGAATTTTTCTTTTAACGAGGAAACAATTCGAATTATTGGCATAGTAATAGTAAGGTAGGGTAAATCAAAAATACTATAAATAGTGTCATTCAAACAGGATATAATACATTAATTAAACAAGTAAAAAAATTATAACAAAATAAATAAAGAGTCTAAACACCACGTAGAGAGAAAGGAGAGCAAAGTACGATTGAAACAAAGTGTCGACGGGAACCAAACATGATCAATCATGCGGAAATGCTAAATGAACCACATGACGTTGTCTTCTCCTCAAAGAGGGATCTCCAAGAGTCTTAATCATGACGTTGCCCACATATAAAGAGGAATCTTCAAGAGTCTCGAGCACGACCACGACCGAAACAACTCAAAATCCACCCTATTTCAGCTCTATAAATGCATCAAAGAATTGACATTTAGGATTCGTTCGGTATGGCTTAAATTTGGGGCTTACGGGTCTTATTCCAAAAGATAAGACTACGGGACTTATTCCAAAAGATAAGACCACGGGACTTATCTTCTTCCTTCTCCGCGTTCGGCAGCATGGAGTCTTTCAGGAGCTTAAGAGGTCTTATATGGACTGAAATCCGGGTGAAATTTCCAGCATCGATGGGATGCTTATGGGACTTATTCATGAGGGATTATCAATTTCATTTCCAGATTGCCCCTCACCCGATATCGATGCAAAGGGAAATTTGCTCTGCTCTTCCTTCCTCCTCGCCCAAATCCTTTCTGTTCTTCCTCCTAGCCCAGATCAAGCTTGTTCCAGAAGCTCAATCATAGGGCTTTCCCTCGCCCAGATCTGGAAGTTGGATCAATCTTCGCTTCTGCTCAGATCTGTGTTCTTCCTCTTCGCTTCTGCTCAGATCTGGAAGCTAGAAGGAGAGCTTCGGATGCTAGATTGAAGACGATCTGGAGAGATGGGCAAATACGATGCTCGAACCTGAAGAAGAAGATGGGCTTGGGCGAGGAAGACGGGCTCAGGCGAGGAAGATGAATTAGGGCTCGGACGATGCTCTCCCCTGCGCTGCCAGATGACGGGATCGGTCGATGAAAAGGAAGACGGGCTCGAACGATGCTCTCCCATGCGCTGCCAACCGGGCTTCGGAAGATAGAGGAAGACGTTCTGGAGAGCAGTTGGGGAAGACGGTGCTTGAGGAAGACGACTTGGTAGAGCAGCTGGAGGAAGACGATGGAGCTGCTGCTGTGTTCAACCCTAAATAAAATTTTGGGTATCATGTGCAATGCACATGATACCCCTCAAAAAAAATTAATAAGGCTAAATTTGTAATTTTTGTGTAAAATTAAGTTTTAATAAGTCATTTATACCGAACATTTATTTATGCTTCAGACTCTACATTCAGCTTCAGTCACAGTACAATTCAGCACACAGTTTATTTTCTTTTAATCAGCTTCAACAAAGTTCAGTCTCTACTTCAGCTTCAGCCCCAATAAACCTCAGCCATACCGAACAGACCTTTAACCTTGAATCACTATTTTAACATAAGAGTGTAAAAATATGGATGGATAAAAAGAATGTTGATTTTGATTTTAATTTCAAATATGGTAAGATGGATATAAACCTAAAGCCCAAATTTTGTTGATTATTTGATTGATAATTGGGCTGATAAAAACCCAAAGCCCACATAACTTGTTTGTTTGATTTTCTCTTAAAAAGAACTTGCACCATAAGCACAAGCTATTAATTTTAGTAAATGGGCAATGCAACCCAATATATTATATACTTTGAAAAGTTTTAATCTTCATAAAATTGAATTTATGGTTTAGCACAAGGCCTTCTAAATTCATTGGACGGCTCTGCCTATATATATACCAAACCTAGCTATGTTAAATATATAGACATCGAAGTTATATGTATATATCCATGTGTTTCACAATAAAATTAAATAAAAGAGATATTTGAATAGCTATATTGATTAGTAAGGCACCAAGGCCGATGTGCATGTAATTAGATTTTTAAGACGGTGGATTATTAATAAAATATAATAATTTACCTCTGTTGGCCGGAAAATTAATAAGGGTTGTGTTTTCTACCAAAATAAATAAATTAATAAGGGTAGTGTATATTTGCTTTATTACATATATGCATCGATCCATGCAGATAATCAAGCAACCAACTCCTTAATTCTATAGTTGTGATCGTTAATTTAATCATGAATTTGTATCGGAACGTACTATATATAAGCTGACGTACGTATGCACGTGTTATAGATGCCGAGAGATCGAATTACAGCACACAACTAGAGTAAGTGTATGAGTACGTACCTATAATATCCGAATCTTTTATCTACTATATATATACTAAAGCAGAATACTGACTGCGACACGTGACACTCCCACAATAAACTAAAATTTATTTTGTCACGTAGCGTCACTGTATTCAATTTGACACGTGTCACGCTCTTATTTTTTTGAGAGTTTTGTCAAAAAGCTAATAAAATCAAAAAAAATAAAATTACTACCTATAATAGCCGGATTTGCACACTCTTCCAAATAATTTTTATACTAATTTATAGTATAAATCTTTCTAAAAATTTACTAGGTAATATTCTCAGCCCTATAATTTTTATACATAATCAAATCTGTAATCATCTATAATTGCCAAAACGCATTCAACCATATTACAAAAATCTTTTGATTCCAGCTTGAGATTTTCATTCTCTGAATTTTATTTTTATAAATTAAAGTGGTGAACTGATGGATATATATCTTGAATCATAGAGTTACAGCAGACTTACATGCCATAAATAATAATATATTGTTTGACTCGAAATTTGATAATTTCATATTATAGGATCAAGTAATCAGTGGAATAAGCGAACAAAGTGAAAGAAGAAATTAAAGCAATGAAATCACAATTTTATTCTGAATCATCAACTAAACATGTTAAATAACTAGCTGGCTCTATCATTCTAAGTAAGTATATAACGTACAACTTTGATATCACCTAAATATATTGGGTACGTATTTTTTGGATAGTTTTTGATACTTGAGAATTTGGATTTAGTTTCAGTAGAATCTACTATATATCTACTAAAGTATAATATATATTACGTCACGTGACGCCCCCAAAATGAACCAAATTTTTTGGCTGTCATGTGGCATCATGATATTGAAGTTGTCACGTGTCGAGTTCTCATTTTTTCATTGATTTTTCAAAAATAAAATAAAATAAAAACTATTCCCATATTAGCCGGATATGCATCCTAATATGAATATTTTGTATCATTTATTCCTTCCAAAAACGTAGCAAACAAAATATTCACATATTAGCCAGATATGCAACCTAATATGAATATTTTATAATGATAAGTTTATTATGGAATAAACAATTATTATGGATATAGTAGATTATAACTTTTGCAAGTAATGTCTATGCGTACGTATTGACTCAAGAATATCCATAATTATAATTATCTTAATTAGAATTGTAATAATTGTTTATTCCATAATAAACTTACCACTATAAATTTTCGAATTGTCTACTATAAATAGGATTTGTGAAAATAATTGTATACAAAACTATAAAATACCATAAAAAATCTTTATACGACGACGAAAAAGAAACAATTGTAAAAGTTTTGATGAATCTTATAACCTCTTTGATAATTTCTTTAAAACACATATAATTTGTTATAAGTGTAACTTTAAAAGAAGCCAAGATCTAAAAATTAATCATAAAAAGATGGAGACAGCTCATCGGACTAGGAGATTGTATGCTTGATATACATATTACTTGCAAAGTTACAAGACCTAAGCCTACCATGTCTAAATTACTATATATCTACTAAACAAGAACCTAATTACCCCACATGGCACTCCCTCATTAAAACCGTCACATGTTATTTTTTGTTTTTTCAATTTTTTAAAATGAATCTAATTATTAATTAAAGATTATTATCCTAAACCTATCACTCATTTTTTCCTAATTTAAATACAAATCAAGCACAAAGATTACAATTTAGTCACAAAGATTAAAATCCAAAATTTCCTAATTATATACAAATCCAAAATTTCCTAATTATGTACAAATCCAAAATTTCTTAATCTACTATACATCTACTAAACTAGAACCTAATTACGACACATACATGACACTCCCTCATTAAAACATCACATGACACTCTCTCATTAAAACCACCAAATGTCATTTTCTGCTTTTTTAAAATATATTATAAATCAAAGATTATTATCCTAAACATATCACTCACTTTTTTCTAATTTAAGTACAAATCAAGCACAAAGATTACACGTTAATCACAAAGATTACAAATCCAAAATTTCTTAATTATATACAAATCCAAAATTTCATGATTATATACAAATCCAAAATTTCATAATCTACTATATATCTACTAAACTAGAACCTAATTACGCCACATGACACTCCCTAATTAAAATCATCACATTATACTCCCTCATTAAAACCGTCACATGTTATTTTTTGCTTTTTTCAATTTTTTAAAATAAATCTAATTATAAATAGACAATTATTATTCTAAACTTATCACTCATTTTTTTCTAATATAAATACAAATCAATCACAAAGATTACAAGTTAATCACAAAGATTACAAATTCAAAATTTTCTAATTATATACAAATCCAAAATTTTCTAATCTACTATATATCTACTAGAGTATAACCTAATTACGCCATATGGCACTCCCTCATTAAAACCGCCACATGACACTCCCTTATTAAAACCGCCATATGTCATTTTCTATTTTTTTTCATTTTTTTAAAATAAATGTAATTATAAATCAAAGATTATTATCCTAAACCTATCACTCTTTTTTCCTAGTTTAAATACAAATCAAGCACAAAGATTACAAGTTAATCACAAAGATTATAAATCAAAAATTTCCTAATTATATACAAATCTAAAATTTCCTAATCTACAATATATCTACTAAACTATAACCTAATTACGTCACATGACACTCCCTCATTAAAACCGTCACATGTTATTTTTTGTTTTTTTCAATTTTTAAAAATAAATCTAATTATGAATAAAAGATTATTATCCTAAATCTATCACTCATTTTTTCCTAATTTAAATACAAAACAAACACAAAGATTACAAGTTAATGACAAAGATTACAAATCTTAAATTTCCTAATTATATAAAAATCCAAATTTTTTAATCTACTATACATCTACTAAACTAGAACTTAATTACGCCACACGACAATCCCTCATTAAAACCTCCACATGACACTCCATCATTAAAACCGTCACATGTCATTTTCTGCTTTTTTCAATTTTTTAAAATAAATCTAATTATAAATCAAAGATTATTATCCTAAACCTATTACTCATTTTTTCTTAATTTAAATACAAATCAAGCAAAAAGATTACAAGTTAATCACAAAGATTACAAAAGCAGAATTAGGAAAAAGACTGATAACCACGCAGCTCGGCAGTCATGTCAAACAAGGAAGAATATTTTAGGCAACAATATTGGATATACAATTTTGATTCCTCGCATGATTATGTCATCATCAAACACTTCATACCCGTTTAAGTTTCAATGAAGACAATTTTCCTTGAGTGTCTATTTTGCTATGACGATAAACAAGAGCTAGGACCATTCTATTGCAAATGTCAGTTTGTATCTTTCACGCCCTGTTTTCACTCATGATCAGTTTTTTGTTGCATCATCAAGAGTTACTAGCAAGAAAGGTTTGTAGATTTTGATATACGACAAAAAACAAAAAAGATCTAATACTACAACCAATGTAGTATACAAGAAAGTTTTTTTAAAAATAATTTCTAATAATTTTGAACATCTTACGAGATTTTATGTTTAGGGTTTCATTTTCATGTATAAGATGAACATTTTGATTATGCTTTATCATTTTAGTAGAATTGATGTTAGGGATGTGGCTATCCCTATTTCAAAATTACTTAACCAATTTTTACTATTAATAAACTTATAGAGAGTTTAGTATCTCTTTCGATAATATTTTGTCAATCTCTTTAATATTTTGTATTCAATTAGTTCTTTTTTATATTAGCATTCATCTACTTCTATAACCGTCACTACCTACATAATTCTATATCAATTAAATGTATAATTTAAATATACTATTTTTTTAAATGTAAGAAAAAATAAACAAATCTCGTGCAAGGCACGGATACTACACTAGTTTTAGTAAATGGGCAATGCAACCCAATTAATTCGGACCCCTTGCTAAGTTTTCATGTTTAACTAGTGTTTATGCCCGTGTTACGCACGTGTCACTCATTATTATTCAAAAAATTATTCATTTTAAAAGAAATTGTAATCATAAAAATGACTATTTCTTAGGCTCTCTTTTTTACACTAAAGAATGATCAATACTCTCTCGTTGTAATGATATAGTGTATATTTTTTTTAGGTCTTGATCGCTTGGTTCGACCGGTTGAAACCGCTCTACATCCAGACCGATGTACTGTTGGTACACGAAATGGTAGACCCCTCCCAATATCAAAAACTGATATAGTGTATCTTATGGAACGAAAAATAAAAAAATATTAATAGTCTTAGTACATGAACAATGTTCTTTTATGGAACTAATCAAGATCAAATATATAGTCAATGACACAGTCATAAAAAAATATATTGATTTTCTTAGTTCCAATAATATTTGCTATATTTGTAGTTACGATAATCTAAAGTGCTATACAATAATGAATTAAAAAAATTCATCTCTTATCGATTATAGATTAGTAGAAATATATAAATATGCTTAATATTAGCGTAATAATGTGTTATAAATATGGTTTTTATGAATATCAAAATCATTATCTACAATCTTATACATGTATGCATAGTCCTTGTAACGGAGGTACATGTTACCAACTTGACATTGGTTATTTTAAAGTTTAGTTTTGTATGTTGCAGATTAGACTCTTAAAGCCTTATTTATTAATTACTATATTTTGAACCCTTCTAGTTAATGGCTAGAATTGCGAGATTTAATTACAACATAGTCAATTTTATTTTATAATAATTCAAATTAATCTTTATTTATAATATGAGTATTTAAAGGAAAATTTAAGGGTTACTACAATGGAAAAAAATATATTTTTTATTAGAATCAATATGTTGACGATGTACCTTTCAGCTAGGAGGAGAATTTCTTGCAAATTTCAAAAGCAATATATTATTTAAGCTCAAAATTACTCTTCACGTGCAGTTTAACTGGAATTTACTAATAATATAGATAAGATTTATATAAATATATTGTTAGAAATAAGTTACACTATAATTATAATTAAAATCAATATTACATTGATAAATTTATATAAATACATTGTTAAAGAGAGATTAATAAGAATCATTATAAATAAATTTGATATTATTTTCCCAAAGACTACATAGATAAATATATATGAGATTATAGATAGATTCTTAATTTATGTGTATTTTATTTAAAACCTAACATTTTGAATTAAAAGGAACCCGAAATAATTTTTATGGAATTATTTATACATTAATTATATTCTATTCATTGAAATATATAAAGAAATTATGGTTTAATTTGAATCAATTGTATATAAAGGTCAAGTAATTTGAGTGGTAATTGACAACAAAACAATTGCAATAAGTTGATGGTTTGTTTCTAACGACATTTCTATATAGCATCGATCTATTTCCTATTCCAAAATATTTAGACTTTGGCATCGTCATGTGTGTGTTTTGTTTTTGTTGTTCTCTTACTTGGATTACATATACAATTTTGTTTATAGTAAAAGAAAACACCCCAAGAATTATAATATCATAAATAGTTCGTATAAGTATATAAATAAATTACAAATGTAATTAAAATAGTTTGTGAATACAGAATCGTTAATATGTAATTGGTATAAAGAAGTAATACCTACACATACATACATTTCATTTGATATGATACTTGTATTTTTTTGAAGAAATTAATTCGTAAAAGCCTACATGATAAAAAATATACAAATGTTAGAAAGTCAAATTATTTAGAAATATATAAATGTTTAGTGAAAATTATTGTAATTTTTTAACCAATAATATAATATATTGGATATATATATATATAGATAAACAAATGATTTAATTATTTCAAGAATATATGTTTTATCTTTTAAGGATACCCAACTTTGAGAAACTCTTGGCATGGCCATTCACAAATCACAAATCTACACAATTTGATTTCAATTGGGATCTTATGTGGCTTACTTGCCTCCATAGTTGACCGGTCAATTTGGTGTGAAAATGTATTCTTCCTAAATCGTCAATCTTTGAGAAGCTTGGCCATCATGTATTCCTACAATGACAAACACTTAAACATGTCATATATAGAAAAAAAACATCACATTTCAAGAATAAAATTAACCATATTTAATCGATTTTCATAAGCTTATATCAATAAAAAGATTCCTGAAAAAAATTCATACTTGCAACAACTATTGTAGCATAACATAAAAATAGAAAATGATCCACGTTCATCTTGAGCTACATCCTTTCCTCATTGGTAATGTTTATGGTCGAGTTTCCAAAAGATCAATTCATCTTCTATCAACTACTTAAAGAGAATAAAATATAAGTAAATTTCCAATTAAATGCGTATAGAAATAACATATTATGAATACATTTGTTCATTGTCTAAATTGATGTAACTACCCATAGACATGAACCTCTAATGGTGAATGAAGAGTCACGAAGGTTACAATATTTTCATTTCTCTTTATTATTATGAATAAATATACTTGAATGGTGAAATTTAAATACGATAAAATTAAAACATTGTTATTAATACATTGCCCAATGACATGAAATACCAATGGCATTTGAAAAGTCTCATGTAAATTACACAATTCTAGGTGATAAATGTAATGAAGAGTTTTTCTCCATTCATGTACTTATTTTGCCATAATCACGATAATAAAGGTAAAATTATTAAGTTTATAAGTTGCATATCTCCTAATTTTAAGTATTTATGATTCAATTAGTTGGTGACAATAAATATTATTAATAAAATATTAATTAGGTGATACAAAAAAAAAACAGATTTATGTCAATTTTTTTCAATTTTTGAGAGCTATAAACTTATTTCATGCAATTACACTATATTAATTATTCTTAATAGAAATTAAAAAAGGATAAAATCATATCATGCATATAGTACTTTATAGTTTTAAAAGAGACGTTTTGTCTATAAATTTAAATAATAATTGGTTGTATAATAACACAATTTCTAATCACTAATATTGATTTGGCCTATTAATTTTTTTATTTAATATTTTTCAAGTTTTCAAAAAGATACGAAGGTCTTTTAGTGATGGCATTTTGGTTGTTTTTCATGCTTAATAGAAATATAAATTAAACTATGTTGAAAATTTAATGTAAAGATATAAGAGTTATACAGCCACATAAAAATGAGAACTTTTTAATTGATTTATATGTAGTAATTGTATATAATTGTGAATCAAATTTTTTTTATATTATATAGAAGATTATAGATTATTAATATAATTGTTAATATACGAAATTGTCACTTTAGTATTTTTTGGATTTGATAAATTGTTTAAATTGTGGGCTAAATAAATAAGACATGAAATGAAAAAAAAAACTAATTCATCTTTAAAAGATAGCATTCAATGACCTAGAATGCTAACTTCTAAATATAGATAGATAGATAAATTATTTTGAAAAACATTAAAATATTAATAAAAATGTTATGCGGATGACCCGACCCATCCAAATCACCCGTTGGATGATCGATGGACGAATGTGGATGAAAATATTCGCGGATGACGGATGGGTCGGATGAAGGATTTACCTTCATGAATTGGATGATAAAATTACTCCATCCATCCACCATCCGACCCATTTTCACCACTAGACGAAATAGTTGTGAGCAATGTACAAACGTACACACAAGCTCAACTACAAAATTTTACTTGTTGTCTATTTATTTTCTCTTTTTAGATTATTAAATTTCCTACGACTTGCAGAGCAAGTATGGAAGCAAGAGACGTACATGACTTCTCCTTCTTCTTTTTTTTCTCTTTTAGTATTCATATCTTCAAGCTTATAAAACAAGCTTAAACAAAGGAGAAATATGGATCCGGTGCAACAATTTAACTAAAGTTCGACAAGATTATGATTCTGGTGTTGGCAACATCATCAATTGAGAAAACGACAACAATGTCGGGTGGCCATGGGAGGTGATGCGACCCTACCCACCATGAGTGCCATCGAGGAGGAAGAGGATATGAGCTTGAGAAGTGATGGGCCTATGACCAGGGCTCGTGCCAAGGCCATTGCAAAGGCCACCCAATCCCTGGTCACGCGCCTAGTGGCCAGCCAAGGTGCACCCGAAACCGCGCCTGTCCTAAGGCTCCTCGCCACCATACAAGGCCCAGACGACATCCAGCCGGACACTTTCATGTCTGGATTGAGCACTTCATTAGAGGGACCCAGAGAAGCCTAAGCCAGGCCAGCGCCGCACTCGCGCCCGAGCGCGCCGCCCCAGTGCCTTCGTCCCCGCGTCTGTCGCCACCGCCGAAGCATCGCAAAGGCCCAAGTGCTGGCATTGGACTACTTTAGGGTTCAGAGGTTTATTTGATGTATTTCTCTTGCATTTTGAACACTTTCCTTATTTAGTACTTTCTAAATTTAGTAGGTCTATTTTTAGTAGTTCTATTTTTGGCGTGTGCCCACTATTGCATAGTGGGCTAGCCCTTTGGAAGCGTCTCAACCCATCCAAGGCCGCGTCCTTATAAAAGCCACATTCGGCCATTGTAACAAGGTTACGCTACCTTTGAATCTAAGTTATTGTTGAGAGCTATTGCCTCCATCCTTAGATCGGTGTCACCAAACACTCTCTTTTCTCACCTCCTTCCTCCGCCGCTGATGCTACGGTCACCCACTCGATTCCACCGAGTTTATCCTCCGCCGCCGACGCTACGGCCCCCACTCGATCTCCATCGAATCTATCCAACCCCGCTGCCGACGCTACGGCCCACTCGAACTCCATCGAGTCCACCAATCCATCCGCTGCCGACGCCACGACCTTCATTCGATCTATCGAACCCACACCCAGTGCCACCAGGTTCATCCTCGTCGTCGCCACCATCGTCTCCAACTTCATCGCGAGATCCAACATCCTCGACGTCGCCAACGAGCCCACTCATTGTGTCATCGGGTTTGTTCTCGCCACCGCTATCGAACCCGCCTCCAGTGTCACCGGGTTCGCTCTCGCCGTTGTCCCAAGTTCCTCTCGTGTCAGTAAACCTCAAAAGGTACTATTCACGTCAATGCCATTCGAAGCCATTCGTGCAATTCAACAAGGCCAAAGCCAAGGCTTCCATGGCCGGTCTTCGAATCCAAGTGATCGACTCATATCAAGGTCTAGATCCTTGCCATCACGACACTTGTGTCAGCATTCGGAGATAGGGACGCATCAACTGCATCAGAGCCTTTGATCTTGTAAGTCGCTTGTCAAGTTTTCAATTGTTCACAATTTTTTTTTCTTCCCCATCATACTCGCTTCCGCCATTGTTACTCGAAATGTTTTCTTCAAACACTTGCTTGTCCAATCGGTTGCACAAGGAAATCCCTTGACCGAATCCTTGCTTGATTCCCTAGCGAAATTAGTGTGATTTGTTTGGCATTAAATCTTCCGAAATTGCATGTTTAATTTGTTTATTTGATTGCGTGAATCTCGCTAGCATATCTTGCCAAATCTTTTTGTTGTGGCCGTTACAAATCTGAATCAATCTTCTCTCTCCTATCACGCAAATTTCATGATTTCTTTCCTTATAGTTACTTAGCCGTTTGTTTTTGATTTGTTTGTTACAATCTTATCCGAATCAATCAAAAGTCAAAGACAAGATCTCGGATTTGAATTTCAAAATTCAAAAGTCAAAGTCGAATTAAAAAAGAAAAAGAAAAAAGAGACTCGACTAATTAAAAAAAAAAGGAAAACCAAAATAAGGCAACCTTCTTCCCTCACCGGCTAGGCTCATCTCTTTACCCCTCTACCGTCTAGGTTCACACTTGAAGGTTTGTCTTGTGTGTTTGTGTTGTTTACGCAAGAGGTTAGGACTTTAATCATTGGTTTCGTTTGGTTTTGTGCTTGCATATCACACTTATTTTGTGTTTGCCTAAGTCGCCCTCACGGCCAAAAGACCTAGCCCTCCTACGTGAACTTTGTGACTTGTTAAATGCTTGCTTGCTCTTTGGTTTTGTTGTTTTTGTTCATTTTTACTCTCGATGTTGGGACATATTGTGATAGGTAGTGGCCAAGGAGATGGCAACAACAACCCCCCACCTCAAGATATCGCACAACATGAAGTTGTCCCTCTCGACAACCCTCCCCAACAAGATCCCCTTTTGGAGCTCTCGGCTGAGCAAAGGGAGATACAAGAGCTTCGGAGACTCGTGGCTCAACTTCAAAGTGAGAGGTCGGTGCCGACACCTCAAGCCCAGACGGACGCAGTGGGCTTGTGATGTGTCCTTGCCTCCGATGACAAGCCGAATTGTCAAAGGTGATGCCTTTGGATCTAGTCTTGGTTGGGAATTCACTCGATGTTGTGATTCTGCTGTGGAACACGATGCTGGGGATGATTGCGAGCGGAAGAACGCGATGAATGGAGTTGTTGACGTCGGCGACTGGGAAGACGATGGCGACAACAAGGACTCGGTGGTGTTGGAAGCGATTTGATGGGAGAAGAGTTAGCGGTGGCGGAAGCGATTTGGTGAAGGATATAAGGCTTGAAAAGACAAGTCTTTGGGGTGTCGTAGCGTCGACTGCGGATGAAGGAGATGCGAAGATAGACTTTGCTTGAGAAGATCAAGCGATTGCCGTAGCATCGGCGGTGGAGGGAATGGGAATGAGAGGGATATGGGTGACATCCGATCAAGGGAAGAAGGAATTAACACTCGATTTGAAACCTTGAACTTGAACGTAAAGAAATAACAAGAACATAGGAGGCTTTAAATAACCAATGTATCTCGGCCAAGACCTAATGGGCTTGGGCCGAAACGCGTCTAAGGGCTAGCCCATGCAAGCATGCAAAAGGCACAAACCCTAAAAGATAGAAGGACTATAAAAGGAAACTATCGAGAATAAAGCTGGAAATACCAAATATAGAAAATGTCTCAAAAGAACGCATTAAAGGCATTGAATGCGAGAATCTTCAGATAGAACGCGATCAACATTGAAGGAGGTTGAGTCGCTTGAAAGAGGTCGCGTTCAACATTGAGTCGCTTGAAGGGAGGCGCGTTGAGGCACACGATCTTTGGTCTTGGATAAAGATGTTTGAATGAGATCGCGGACTCTATTCCAGATGCGAGGAGTATGACAAAGAACGCGGTCTTCGTACTTGGCTCTTCTAAGCTCACGGTCATGGCTTCGTCCTTGTCTTGGGCCGGCATGGGAGGCAGGGTCACATCACCCTCCCCCACTTGGCTGTGAAGCGTCCCCGCTTCACCATCGTTGAACTTGAGCTCGACATTTTGTTGCAAGGGCGCCCACGCGAGGATGCCGGTGTCGAACACGAATCTTGTGCCGTCTTGTGGCGGAGAGGCACCAAACACCCAGTTGATTGTGTGTTGAATGCTACCCAAGGTTGGTAGCGTGTTTGGTGGCTTTGCTGGCAAATCCGTCGTGAACTCTGCTTGCAACGAGGCGACAGTTTGGGGTAAAGGCTTGGCGATGAGGTAGTTGTGCATGCCCAGAGTTGGCACCTTGCCGTTCAAACGAGCGATGGAGTCCCTAGGTCTGACGAGAAACACCTGGTGATCACAACGGTCCTACAATGCAGTGTTCGGAGGCGCGTACCCCTTGTCTCTGCAACGCGTGTTATCCTGGGGCGCGTCTTAGTATGAGAGGAGTTGTGGCCTCAAGGAAGAATCTACGGGATCTGAGGTGGGTCGCGCTGGTGGTGACGCGGCCTTAATGGTTTTCTGGCGATCACGCTCAACCTGGTCCTGCAAGATCTCATGGGGAGACATTGGATGCAAGGTGACGCGCTTCCCGTGGTAATTAAACACATAAGTATTAAAATAGCCATCGTGGAGCACGCGCCTATCAAATTGCCATGGGCGCCCAAGCAAAATATGGGTGGCGTCCATTGCAATGACATCACATAAAACTGAATCACAGTATGGGCCTATGGAAAAAAAAATTAAGCATTGGCGAGATACTGTGTTACCTGGTCTAGATGATATCCATTGGAGGGCATAAGGCTGGGGATGAGGTGTCGTGGGCAACTTGAAGTGTGTCACGACCTTCTCATTGACAATGTTAGCACATGATCCTCCATCAACAATGACACTCAAGGAAGCCGTCTGGACGAGAGCTCTTGTGTGGAACAAATTCTCCCTTTGGTCGCATAGGCTTGCTTCCTTGACTGTGAGGAGACGACGCGTCACCAAGATCAGTGGTGTGCCCGCGTGTAGAGAAGCGGGTTTGCAGTCATAAGTGTCTTCGTCCTCTTCGGCGTTGCCTTCATCGATCGCGTCAAGTGTGGCCTCCTCGTCATCACAGGACTCGTAGCTGGCGGCGGCAGCGGAGAACAACACCTTGCGAGCATTGGGGCAATCTTTCTTGTAGTGGCCTCGTCCACCACACTTGTAGCATTCGAGGTCGCGCGCGCACGCGATCTGTGCCCACTGGGGGTTGTCTGGGCGCGGTGTTTGGCGTCGACGGCTGTGCTTCTGGAGCTTGGCTCGACGCAGCTGTGGTAGAGGCACTAGGGCGAGGGTTAGTAGAAGATAAACCACTAGGGTTAGAAGCATACCTGGTTTGGCCACTTTGCCAAGTGTAGGACTTTCGGCGAGAGAGTTGTGCATGGATTTGCATTGCCGTATGTGTGAGTGTGTTCAAATCTTTGATGGACAAAATCTCGAGTTGATCACGGATGTTAGTGTTCAAGCCACTCAAGAATTTCATCCTCAAAGTTGATGGTGAAACAGAGATGTTGGCCTTGTAATACATGTCTTCAAGCTTGGAAAAGAACTCGAGTGGAGTCATCGATCCTTGGCGAGCCATGGCAATCTCAAATCTCATTTGATTCCTGTAGTCTGGAGACACGTATTTCTTGGTCATCACGTAGACTAGTTGATGCCATTCTGTGACTCGTGTCCTGTGGCGACGAACGCAGTCATCTTCGAATCGATGCCACCAAACGCGGGCAGCTCCTCGGAAGTTAAGCGTCGCGGCGTCGACATACTCCTCAGGTGGCACTCGACAATATCTAAGGGTGTACTCCGTAGCCTGCACCCATTCAAGAAAAACAGAGGGGTTGTATTCACCCTGAAAATGCTCAACTTTTACCTTGACTTGGTGTCGCTGGTATCGAGGCTGGCCAGGTGCTTGGTTGAACACGGTGTTTGGTGCATCGTCGTAGAGAGGGTTCTCAAAAGCGCGCAATCCTTGTGGTCTTTCGTGTCCAACCTGGTGTCTATCGCGTTGTTGGCGATCTTCGCGGACGTACTCATCCCTTGGCGCATAGGCGTCATTGCGTTGACGTCTTCGCGGTTGGGCATCGTAGTGGTCGCATCGAATGTCCCTTTGTATAACATCGCGGCGCTCACCGCCAATGTCATGAACGCGTGCTCCTTGGGGCTGGAGACGCGGTGGAGGTATCCAATCCGAAGGGTGATCCTGCAATTCAAGTGGATCTCCAAGAGGGGGGTGAAAAAAATTAGGGTTGACCATACCCGAGTCCTCGATTTCTTCGTCGTCAGTTTCGTCGAAGTCGTCTTGGACGTTGGGTGTGATCGACGCATAGCCATCAGATCCGTAATGCGGTGTTCGAACACTCTGGTGTCGAAGGTGATCGCGGACATCATGGCTCCGGGGCTGGGTAGGGGGGTCATCAATTGATCATCGCATCGTGTATGCCCACTTGGCCTGCGACTGGGTCTCCTTGGTGTCGTGTCGGCTTGCTCGGCTCGGCGAGGGCGGCCTTCGCGTGGCGCTGAGGCCGGTATGCGTCTCTGGGTTCTCCTAGAGGCATAGCGATCATCGAAGTTATATGGTTCAGAATACTCACCTTGAGTGTCCCCGGCGTCACGGTCGTAGTCGGAACCGTTATCGAAGCCAACAGTTGTGGCTCTGGGAACATAGCGGTCCGCTTGGGGAACAAAACCTTGGCGACTCTCGATGACACTCTACATTCTGTTGAGTTGTGGTTGATGTTGAGACGAAGACGACATAATTCATTTGCCTTTGTCTACTCTCGTCTTGGATGGACCCGCGTCGGTGGCTCCAGGTGGAGGCGGCACGTCCATAGCACTCAGTGGTGTTGGAGTTGGCGCGGTGGGTACCACTGGTTGTTGAGCTCTCAATGCTGCGACCTCTTGTCGAAGAGCTTGGATCAAGATTTGATCTTCCGTCAACTCCAAGATGTTATCTTGTTGTGGGGGGTCTTGAATGCGTTGGTCCTGGGGTAGAGCCAACGGCGGTTGTTCTTGGGTTGTGTTGTCGACGTCGCGTTCGTCGTTACTGTGTCCAATCGGCATGGTACCTATAACAAGACGGCCAGACATGGGAGTAAAAATGCACCAAAAGACAACGAAGAACAACAACCAAGCAAATCACTAGTCAAGTCACAACGTTCACGTAGGTAGGGCTTGTTTGGCTTGCCGTAAGGGCGGCTGGCTTGCACAAGAGATGGTGTATCAAGCAAGTTGAAATCAAACAAACAAGAACAAATTGAAACCCTAAAACAAACGTAAACAAAGCAACCTAATTAGCAAGAAAGTACCTTCTAGGAAGCTTGACCTAGACGGTGGAGAGGTTGAGAAGATGAGCTTAGACCGAGAGTGGGTTAGGGTTGCCTTATTTTGGCTTTACCTAACTTTGGAAACTTTTTTTTTTGAATATCTTTTGGATATCTTTTTTATTATTATTATTATCCGAGATCTTATCTTTTGATCTTTTCGGATTTGCAAAAGGAAATAAAATAAAAAGGTCTAAGTAACAAGAATATCACAAGTGTGATGTTAGAGATAGGAGAGAGAAGATAAGATTTGATGATATCTTATTTTAGGAAATTCGGTTAGCAACCTAAAAAGCAAGATCGAGCAAACAAGGAAACTCTATCCACGCATGAAATAAGAAAACAAATTATTTTAGCATGCAAGATAACAAAATTACCTAACACACCAAAACTTGGGGAACAAGAAAAAAAATTCGGCCAAGGTGGGACCTTGTAGAAACCGAAAGGTGAGCAAAGATTTGATTTTTATGGTTTTTCTCTTCTTTTCTCGCGAGATGATGCGAAAGCAAACGAATGGAGTTAGAAAAAAAAATTCTTGAACAAGATTGAAACTTGAGTTCGTGACTTACAAGACTGCTGGGCTCTGATGCCAGTTGA
This sequence comes from Rheum nobile, assembly GCA_027886185.1. NCBI lineage: Eukaryota > Viridiplantae > Streptophyta > Magnoliopsida > Caryophyllales > Polygonaceae > Rheum > Rheum nobile. The sequence goes on along the minus strand of WOAB01000326.1, from coordinate 732,955 downwards.
TGTGTCCTTGCCTCCGATGACAAGCCGAATTGTCAAAGGTGATGCCTTTGGATCTAGTCTTGGTTGGGAAGTCACTCGATGTTGTGATTCTGCTGTGGAACACGATGCTGGGGATGATCGCGAGCGGAAGAACGCGACGAATGGAGTTGTTGACGTCGGCGACTGGGAAGACGATGGTGACAACAAGGACTCGGTGGTGATGGAAGCGATTTGATGGGAGAAGAGTTAGCGGTGGCGGAAGCGATTTGGTGAAGGATATAAGGCTTGAAAAGACAAGTCTTTGGGGTGTCGTAGCGTCGACTGCAGATGAAGGAGATGCAAAGATAGACTTTGCTTGAGAAGATCAAGCGATTTCCGTAGCGTCGGCGGCGGAGGGAATGGGGATGAGAGGGATATGGGTGACGTCCGATCAAGGGAAGGAGAAATTAACACTCGACTTGAAACCTTGAACTTTAACTTGAACGTAAAGAAATAACAAGAACATAGGAGGCTTTAAATAGCCAATGTATCTCGGCCAAGACCTAATGGGCTTGGGCCGAAACGCGTCTAAGGGCTAGCCCATGCAAGCATGAAAAATGCACAAATCCTAAAAGATAGAAGGACTATAAAAGGAAACTATCGAGAATAAAGCTGGAAATACCAAATATAGAAAATGTTTCAAAAGAACGCGTTAAAGGCATTGAATGCGAGAATCTTCAGATAGAACGCAATCAACATTGAAGGAGGTTGAGTCGCTTGAAAGAGGTCGCGTTCAACATTGAGTCGCTTGAAGGGAGGCGCGTTGAGGCACGCGATCTTTGGTCTTGGATAGAGATGTTTGAATGAGATCGCGGACTCTGTTCCAGATGAGAGGAGTATGACGAAGAATGCGGTCTTCGTACTTGGCTCTTCTGAGCTCACGGTCATGGCTTCGTCCTCGTCTTGGGCCGGCATGGGAGGCAGGGTCACATCAGCTTGCCTCGCCCCAACGTGGCCGGCCCAAGCACGACGCGTCTTAACAAAGGCAAGGGTGTTATGCCTTCAACCTCTCAACACCAACTCCTCCTCAACCGGATCCAGTCTGTGATCGAGAGCCGGCAAGGCCATGTGTCACCCCGGGCGCGCTACGTGCCCACTGTCCAACCTCTAGGATCTGACACCGATGAAGAGGAGGCCCTTGACTCCCAAGGTATGTATTCTGAACCTTATATGTTTGATGACAGGTATGCCGCCGAAAGGAAAGGTCGTCGTCGTGTGACCTCCACAATGCCTCGCGAGACCCGCGTGCAAACCACTGGGTGCGATTCTAGCCATCGTCATCGACAAGGACGGCGCAACAGAGGTGAAGACGGCGCTCACAGGCCTGTCAACCCCACCCCCGTTCCCTTCAACGTGGAGGACCACCTGGGCCACCAAAGTGCGAGAACTCCTCGCTATGGCTCGGATGGCTACTTCTCCCATACTCATCTTCACCAAGATGACTTCGAGGAGTTTGATGATGAGGAAATGGAGGACTCTGGGATGATCAATCCAAGGAACTTCCACCCCCTCTTGGCGACCCCATGGAGTTGCAAGACCGCCCCGCTGACTGGATTCCCCCTCCAAGGCTCCACCAAGGCGCAAACACGGCCCAGGCCGGCTACGACAGGCACGATGCCATGGATCAGAGGCATGACATGCCTTATGACATACGCCGTGTCGCGCCCCACCAAGGCCACCAGCGCCGCCGTCGCGCCCAGGAGATGGACCCACAGGCCCCGGTAGGCGACCACCGCGGCTACGGAGACGGCAGAAGGCACCAGCTGGGGCATGCTCAGTTTCCCTAGGCCCAAGGCCACCAATATGCCCCATTGGACATCCCAGTGCCGCGCTTGGAACAAGTGCCCCAGGCCGCCGCCGCGCCAAGGCTCAATCGCCATGAGGTCAAGGTAAAAATTGATTTCTTTTTTGGTGAATACAACCTTGCAGTTTTTCTTGAATGGTTGCAGGCCACAGAGTACACATTGCTCTATTGCAAGATCCCAATAGAGGAGCATGTCGGCGCCGTAACCATCCACTTCCGGGGAGCCGCTAGGGTTTGGTGGCATCGCTTTGTGGATGATCGGATTAGGCGAAATTTGTTGCCTCTCACCGAATGACACCAACTCAAGTATGTGATGACCCTCAAGTACGTGCCAGGGGACTACAAGAACCAAATGCGCCTCGACATTGCCATGGCTCGCCAAGGGTCAAAGACGCCCCTTGAGTTCTTCTCTCAACTAGAGGACATGTACTACAAGGTGTCCATAAGCGTGGCTCCTTCCACATTGAGGACCAAATTTCTGAGTGGTCTCAACACCAACATTCGAGATCAATTGGAGATATTGCCAATCAAGGACCTCAACATGCTCACGCACACGGCAATGCAACTTCACAACCAACAAGTGCATAAGCGTCAAGGCCCTTACCAAGCGTATGGCCAAAGAAGGTATGACTCTCAAACTAGTCAAGTTCCTTCTACTAATGTGCGTTCCCAAGCCACAGGTTCCACAACACCTAGCCAAAGCATAAATGCCAAAGCCGCGGCGCTGAGCTCGACGTCCAGCCGTGCCCCCGCGCCCAGACAGGCCTAGCGGGCACAGAACGCGCGCGCGACTTTGAGTGCTTCAAGTGTGGTGGGAGAGGGCATTACAAGAGAGATTGCCCCAATGCCAAGAAGGTTCTCTTCTCCAACGCCGCTGCTGGATACGAGTCCATGGAAGAGGAAGAAGAGGACACCTTGGAGACCATCGAAGAGGGCTTCGAGGAAGACAATGAGGAGGGCTATACTTGTGAGCCCATGACACTTCATGCGGGCACACCATTGAGCCTAGTGACGTGTCGAATCCTCACGGTGAAGGAGGCTAGTCTTGTGGACCAACGAGAGAACCTATTCCACACAAGGTGCTTGTTCAAGATGGCCTCTCTTAGTGTCATCATTGATGGTGGTAGTTGCTGCAACATCATCAACGACAAGGTGGTCAAACACTTCAACTTGGAGACCACCCCACATCCACAACCCTACGGCCTTCAATGGATATCTTCAAGCTCAGGTAACACTGTCTCACGGCAGTGCCTCATACCCTTTTCCATTGGTCAATATCATGATTCCATTTTGTGTGATGTGATTGCAATGGACGCCACTCATCTTTTGCTTGGGCGTCCATGGCAATTCGATCGTCGTGTGCTTCACGATGGGTATCTAAACACCTATGTGTTTACCTACCACGGGAAGCGCGTGACCCTCTTACCTATGTGTCCCCATGAGATATTGCAGGACCAGGTCGAGAGAGATAGGCAAAAGGCCATTGAAGTCGCCGAGGCCGTGCCCAAAGCGCCTCCACAAGGCCCACCAAAGCGCCTCGACCCCAATCCTGGCCACACTGCTTTTGGGTCAGGCACTGGCACCAAGAAGTCGAGTGCCACCCCTAGCCATCCTAGGGCCTCTCTGCAGTCCCCCAGTGTCGCATCTCAAGCCACGAAGAACGGCAAACCAAGGCCCAGTGAGGCCTGGCCAGGCAACACCGATTCTGGCTCGAGCACTGGTCACTACAACCCCAGTTCCCACCATTCCGAGCCCAGTGCCTCGCTGCCTCAACCTTTGGCCGCGAGGTCGCCGTAGACGCCGAATTTGTAAGGTCGATGTGAGCACCGTCTCCTTCTGGCGAGGCCCAATGACATGACACAGGCGCTCATAGGTCAGAGGCCCTGTTTCTTGCTTGTGCCAACTCCTAGTCCAGAGAGCGCCGCCGCCAAGCCTTTGCCGCCGCCGGTGGCCGACTTGTTGCTAGAGTTCGCCGATGTCTTGCCCAAGGAGCTTCCCCAGGGGCTGCCGCCTGTGAGAGGGATCGAGCACCAAATTGATTTGGTCCCTTGAGCATCTTTGCCCAATAGAGTCGCCTACAAAGTTGGCCCTGAGGAGACCAAGGAGCTCCAACGCCAAGTCTAGGAGTTGCTTGAGAAAGGCTACGTCCGCGAGAGTCTTAGCCCTTGTGCGGTGCCCGTTATTCTTGTGCCAAAGAAGGATGGCTCGTGGAGGATGTGTGTGGACTGTCGCGCCATCAACCAGATCACGGTGAAGTATCGCCATCCAATCCCCTGTCTGGATGACATGCTCGACGAGCTCCATGGTGCCACCCTGTTTTCGAAGATTGATTTGAGAAGTGGCTACCATCAAATTCGGATGAAGGAAAGGGATGAGTGGAAGACGGCGTTTAAGACCAAATATGGTCTTTATGAGTGGCTTGTTATGCCATTTGGGCTCACGAATGGCCCAAGTACATTTATGCGTTTGATGAACCATGTTTTGATGGATTTTTAGGACATTTTATAGTTGTTTATTTTGATGATATCCTTGTATACTCACGTAGCTTGCAGGATCACATTGAGCACCTTCGCAAGGTGTTGGAGACACTTCGCAAGGAGAAGCTATTTGCCAACCTAGAGAAGTGCAGTTTTGTCTCGGACACGACCAACTTTCTTGGCTTCGTTGTGTCCAAAGAAGGGCTACGTGTGGATGAAGAGAAGATCAAGGCGATCAAGGAGTGGCCCACGCCTACCAACCCAACCATGGTGAGATCATTCCTAGGGTTGGCCGGCTTCTATCGCCGATTTATGAAGGATTTTTCTTCCATTGCCGCGCCTCTACATGAGTTGACCAAGAAAGGAGCCATTGTGGTTTGGCTTCCTAAGCATGAGGCGGCCTTCGAGGCTTTGAAGGAAGCATTGTGCCATGCACCCCTACTCCAGCTTCCAGACTTCTCCAAGCATTTCGAGATCGAGTGTGATGCTTCCAATGTGGGCATTGGAGGTGTCATTCACCAGGAGAGGAGGCCAATAGCTTTATGTGGGCATTGGAGGTGTCCTTTACCAGGAGAGGAGGCCAATAGCTTTCTTTAGTGAAAAGCTCACAGGTGCGACTCTGAACTACCCTACTTATGATAAGGAATTATATGCTTTGATTAGGGTACTCAAGACTTGGCAACACTACCTATGGCCAAGAGAGTTTGTGATTCACTCGGGTCACTCGGCGCTTAGCTTTATTAAGGGCCAAACTACGCTCAACAGGCGCCATGCTCGATGGGTGGAGTTCATGGAAACATTTCCATATGTGGTAGTGCACAAGAAAGGCAAAGAGAACGTCGTGGCCGATGCCCTCTCTCGTAAGGTACACTCTTTTGACTCATTTGCAAACTAAAGTGCTTGGATTTTCATTGATTAAAGATTTATACTTAATTGATGTTTTCTTCAAGGCTATCTATGAGAGATGCCTTGAGAGTCGTGAGTTTGAGTCATACTTTGTGGATGAGGGGTATTTGTACAAGGCTGAGAGGTTGTGTATCCCTAGTTCTTCCATTAGGCACCTCCTCATCCAAGAGGCACATGATGGCCATGGCCATTTTGGGATTGCTAGGACATTAGCCGCCTTGAGAGAACACTTCTTTTGGCCCCATATGGCTACGCAGGTTAGGAGATATTGTAGGAGTTGTGTGAGTTGTCAAAGGGGGAAGGCTAGATCGAGTCCCCAAGGTTTATACACACCCCTACCCATTCCCCATGGCCCTTGGGAAGACTTGTCCATGGATTTCATTACCGGGTTGCCTAAGTCTAGGAAAGGCAAAGATTCTATTTTCGTGGTCGTGGATAGGTTTTCCAAGATGGCCCACTTCATTGCTTGTAGGACCACACATAGTACAAGTGAGATTGTCGAGCTATTCTTTGAGTTTGTGGTGAGACTACATGGTGTGCCTAGGACCATAGTGAGTGATAGAGACACGAAGTTTGTAGGGCACTTTTGGAGGACACTTTGGGGGAAGCTAGGAACCAAGCTTCTATTTTTCACAAGCTATCACCCCCAAACGGATGGCCAAACGGAGGTCACCAATAGGACCCTAGGAGCCCTCCTCCGAACCATGCTCAAGGCCAATCCCAGGCATTGGGAGGACTTACTTCCATTTGTTGAGTTTGCATATAACAGGTCCAGGCACTCGACTACAAGGTTGACCCCATTCGAGGTGGTGTATAGGAGGAATCCTTTGACTCCCTTGGACATGTTGCTGTTCCCACTCAAGGATGGTGAGCACGTGTCCGCGGCCAATCGCACCAACCAAGTTCAAGAGCTTCATCGGCGAACTCGTGAGCAATTGGAGAGGGGGACGGCGCAGTATGAGGCCCAGCACAACATCGGCCGGCGCAGGGTGACCTTCGCACCTGGAGACATGGTGTGGGTGCACTTATGCAAAGAGCGCTACCCAAGTCGTCGCAAGACCAAGCTATCGCCGCGTGGAGATGGTCCTTTTCGGGTTGTCAAAGCCATTGGCGACAACGCCTACCAAGTCGACTTGCCCCCAGATTTTGGAGTATATACCACTTTCAACGTTGCAGATCTTACCCCCTACGTGGCTCCAGAGTTTGATGAGAGTGAAGCGGGGACGCTTCACCCCCAAGTGGGGGAGGGTAATGCGACCCTACCCACCATGAGTGCCACTGAAGAGGAAGAGGGCATGAGCTTGAGAAGTGATGGGCCTGTGACCAGGGCTCGTACCAAGGCCATTGCAAAAGCCACCCAATCCTTGGTCACGCGCCTAGTGGCCAGCCAAGGCGCACTCGAAGCCGCGCCTGCCCTAAGGCTCCTCGCCACCATACAAGGCCCAGACGACATCCAGTCGGGCACTTCCATGTCTGGCTCGAGCACTTCATTAGAGGGACCCCTAGAAGCCTAAGACAGGCCAGCGCCGCACTCGCGCCCGAGCGCGCCGCCCCAGTGCCTTCGTCGCCGCGTCTGTCACCGCTGAAGCATCGCAAAGGCCCAAGTGCTGGCATTGGACTACTTTAGGGTTTAGAGGTTTATTTGATGTATTTCTCTTGCATTTTGAACACTTTCCTTTATTAGTACTTTCTAAATTTAGTAGGTCTATTTTTAGTAGTTTTATTTTTGGCGTGTGCCCACTATTGCATAGTGGGCTAGCCCTTTGGATGTGTCTCGGCCCATCCGAGACCGCGTCCCTATAAAAGCCACATTCGGCCATTGTAACAAGGTTACACTACCTTTGAATCTAAGTTATTGTTGAGAGCTATTGCCTTCATCCTTAGATCGGCGTCACCAAACACTCTCTTTTCTCACCTCCTTCCTCCGCCGCCAACGTTACGGCCCCCACTTGATCTCCATCGAGTCTATCCAACCCCGTTGCCGACGCTACGGCCCACTCGAACTCCATCGAGTCCACCAATCCATCTGATGCCACGACCTTCATTCGATCTATCGAACCCACACCCAGTGCCACCGGGTTCATCCTCGCTGTCGCCACCATCGTCTCCAACTTCATCGCGAGATCCAACATCCTCGTCGTCGCCAACGAGCCCACTCACTGTGTCATCGGGTTCGTTCTCGCCACCGCTATCGAACCCGCCTCTAGTGTCACCGGGTTCGCTCTCGCCGTCATCCCAAGTTCCTCTCGTGTCAGTAAACCTCAAAAGGTACTATTCACATCGACGCCATTCGAAGCCATTCGTGCAATTCAACAAGGCCAAAGCCAAGGCTTCCACGGGCGGTCTTCGAATCCAAGTAAGTGACTCATATCAAGGTCTAGATCATTGCCATCACGACACTCGTGCCGACATTCGGAGATAGGGACGCATCAGGAGGGGTCAACAATAGTGGAGGTTTCAAGGCAAGGTTCAAGTATTGGCAGGGAAGCAGACATTGTCGATATTGGCGATTAGGGTTTAGATTTGGGGCTTTGAGTCTCGATAGTCAAGAAAGATCAGATCTAGAGGCAAAAACACTGGGCCAAGAGAGTTGATCTCGATGGTGCAGCGGTGTTGAGATGGTTCTGGCGTTGATTCCGACAATTGATTCCGAAGATTGTTCAAGAATGAACATCACCGAACATCAATTTATCTCACTTTGGCAGTTTACCACCTCTTGAAAAGAGGGGTTCCTTTTGATGTTTTTAAGGTTTTCCTTCTTGTTATTTCTCTGTGAGCGGAGATGTGAACGAATGGGTTGTTTCTTTGGTAACCAGGAGCTCCAAACTCTTCAACAATGGTGATTTGGGTATTTAATGAGTTTTTATGTTCATACTTGTATTTGTTTGAGTGGGATATTCCAAAAAGTTTTGTTTGTTTGTTGTGTATAATGTGAGCAAGAGAGGAGTTGTTACCAAAAAGAGATGGAACTCTTAATTGGCTCCCTCAATTTGCTAAAAATGTTATTGTTTGAGAGATTTTCATGTTGTTGTTGATGAAGATGATTATGATGGTAGTTTATCCCTCGGTGTCGATGGTGGGGGTTGCCCTTAAGTTTTTTTTGTTGAGTGGTGAATTTAGGGTTTTCAGAGAGAAGGGAGAACCCTTCTCTCTAAGTCCCTTTGGGTTATTAACAAAAGAATATTAAATTAGATATTTAAAACATGATGTATTTTAAAAGAAAATAAAAAAATAATATCAACTGTAAGTCTGGGATTCTTACCAGAAAATAATTAAAGGTTTCGTCCATTTTTCGTGTCGGTTGAGTTGGTTATGTCGGTTGTCGGTGGGATTCACATGTATTTAGGAGTTGTATGGTATTGACATTAGGTATGAGTATGGATATTATTTATACCCATATCTGATATCAAACTGATATCTGCTGTTTGATATTGGATATGTGTATCAAGATATGGTATGAATGATATCAAAGTAATATATCATAGTTTTATTTTGATATCTCTCACAAAATGAGTATATCAGGAAATATCATTCATATTTACACTCATATTCAATATCTTGATATTACTCAAACAGACATACTGATACCCATACCCGATATCTCATATCTTAGATATCGATACCACGAGCCTGTATATTCACGAGACCTCATTTCTATTTTATGACGCTGGAAGTGATTCGATTATTCAATATTTTCTATCACAAACCATGAGCATAGATTCAACAATTAAACATTTTTTTTGTCAGAGAAGGAGACTAGAGCCTCAGTGGAATTTTAGTTTTAAGAATTAAAATAAATATCCCCAACAAGGGTTAATAGTTCAACAACTAAAAACTTCAAGACGTAATGAGGAGGGATATAATATTCAACAAAGGGAAAATTAAGAACTCGGGCGCAATTAGCCAAGACATCATTTTCCATGCTCGCACTTCGCCTGACATGATTGATCTGAGCATCCCAGTCAGTAGCAAATAATAGGTTCATACAACTTAAAACTAAATAGAAGTTCATATCAGGAGTCACATTGGATGAGTTCAGCAACTTGCATGCTTCCAAAAAATAGGATCGGACAACAAGTCGTTGATATCCTAGAGAAAAAGCCATTTTTAGGCCATGATAGATTGACCAGAGCTCAACAATAAGAGTGCTACAATTCCCATAAGTGAAAGTATAGGCCGCTAGAAACGAGCCATTATAGTCCCAGAATACACCATGTGAAGCTGGAATGAAATTAACAATTCCCTGATTTAGAATAAGAGAATTACATGGAGTATATATATACACAGGTGCTGCTAACGGATACAACAAGAAGTCCCTAAATACATGCCACTAGATTAACTAACTGGAGCATATCTCGAACCACTCTGAAGCATATCTTGAATGAGTCAACCTGCTGAATTGTAGGGAGAGAAACTGACTTTTATCACCCCCCGGCAAGCTCATGATCGGAACGAACCTGAAGCTTGGCACGAAGAACAGCAACACGGTCCTTGCTAAGTGGTTTGGTAAATATATCAGCTAATTGATCTTGCGAGGATACATGACCAATGTTCAGGGCACCAGACTCGACCTGCTCTCGGATGAAATGGAAATCCAGTGCAATATGCTTTGATCTGGTGCTGATAACTGGATTTTTAGTTAAGAAAATGGCTCCCACATTGTCACATAATAACATGGGAGGACCCCAGAGAGATACCTGCAGATCGGACAGCAGCTGCTTCAGCCATAGTAACTCAGCAGCAGTATAGGCAAGGGAACGGTACTCCGCCTCAGTACTTGAACGAGCCACAACCCGCTGCTTCCGAGAAGTCCAACTGATAAGATTAGAGCCATGAAAAATAGCATATCCATACTGCGATCTGCTGTCATCGGAGTCAGACAGCCAACCAGCGTCCGAATAAGCTACCAGAGAGGAGGCAGATGTCGGAGTAAAGCGCAGACAGTGATCCAAAGTGCCATTCAGGTAACGGAGAATGTGTTTGACAGCACGCCAATGAAGTGTAGTCGGAGAATGCATAAACTGACAAACTCGATTAACGGCATAGGCGATGTCGGGTCGTGTGATGGTGGCATATTGTAACGAACCCACTGTCCGCCTATACAACTTGGGATCAGGAAACGGCTCGCCGGCACGGATCAGTTTGGATTGCGGGTCAGCCGGAGTGGACACAGGTGCTGCAGCAGACATGGAAGTGCGATCAAGAATGTCTTGAATATAGTTGCGCTGAGACAACCGTAAGTCAGAGGACGTGCGAGTGATCTGTAGGCCAAGAAAAAAATTCAAGGCACCCAAGTCCTTCAAAGCAAACACCTGGTTGAGGGCTGAGATGAAGCGCTGTATGAGTGTACTATCAGACCCTGTAATGATTAAATCATCAACATATACCAATATATAAATGACAACAGAGGAGGAGATGTGTACAAATAGAGATGTATCCGATTGACATGCTCGAAACCCTTGAGTGACAAGATAAGCCTTGAGCTTTGTGAACCATGCCCTTGGGGCCTGTTTGAGGCCATAGATGGCTTTGTGCAGCCGGCATACATGATCAGGACGAGCAGAATCTTCAAAGCCCTTTGGTTGACGCATATAAACCTCCTCGGAAAGGTCGCCATTTAGAAAGGCATTGTTAATATCAAGCTGTCTAAGGCACCAACCCTTGGATAGAGCAATGGATAACACCAGGCGGATGGTCGTCGGCTTGATGACGGGGCTGAACGTCTCGAAAAAATCAGTACCTTCCTCTTGACTGAACCCCTGAGCGACTAATCGGGCTTTGTGGCGCTCAATGGAACCATCGGAATGCCGTTTTGTCCTGAAAATCCATTTGCATCCAACAAGATTGACATTAGTAGGACAAGGAACAAGGGACCAAGTACCGTTTCTCATGAGAGCATTATATTCTACCGTCATTGCATCTTGCCAGTGTTTGTGTTTAAGGGCTTGGGTATAAGTTCTGGGTTCAAGATCATCTGTAGAGGATATGGAGGCAGTAAGGATTTTTGGGGTTAGTGAGTTTGTGCGGGCCCGGGTGCTCATGGAATGAGTGGAATTGGTGGCGGCACGATAGTAGGTTGGAACTGATACCTTTGCCCTAGAGCTGGTAGTAGAGAGTTGATGGTGTGGGCTTTGGCGTGGAGAAACGGATGGAGTAGGAGGAAGTGTGGGCTGAGGTGGAGTGGGTTGGTCGGGTTGAAGGATGGGGAGAGGAAGTGGGCTATGTCGTTGTGGGCTTCTGTTTTGAGAAGGAGATGGACTAGATGAATTTTCACAAGGCACCAGTGGGCTACACGGCTGAATGGCAGCAGCTTGCTCAAGTAAACCGAAAGAGCTAGGAGGCGGAGAGATATTTGGAGCTGGAGAGGAATTTGGAGGAGAAGAAAACGGGAACACCATTTCATTAAACACCACATACCGAGAAATATAAATCCGTTTTGATGGTTTATGAAAACATAGATAACCTTTGTGGGAGGCACTATAGCCTATAAATACACAAGGCAAAGATCGAAAATCCATTTTGTGATTATTGTAGGGCCGAAGAAAGGGGTAACAAAGACACCCAAATGTTTTCAAAAAACCATAATCCGGATCTTTATGATATAGTTTTTGGTAGGGAGAGTGATATTGTAGCGTGGGAGTGATGGTTCTATTGTGGAGATAAGTGGCGGTCTTGAAAGCATGTTCCCAAAGTTCATGAGGGAGAGAAGATTGAGCCAACAAGGTGAGGCCTTTTTCGACAATAATACGATTTCGGCGCTCTACCATCCCATTTTGTTCTTGAGTGTATGGACAAGAAACGCGATGAGTTATCCCATGTTGGTGTAGAAATGTGGAAATATTGCGGTATTCACCCCCCCAATCTGTTTGAAGATTTTTAATATTGCAATGGAATTGTGTTTTAACCATAGTACGGAATTGCACGAATGTTGGGAAAACTTGAGATTTGTGAGATAGAAAATACACCCAAACGAATTTTGTGCAATCATCAATAAATAACACAAAATAGCGATTTCCATTCAATGAAAAATGAGGGGAGGGTCCCCAAACATCCGAATAGACTAACTCAAATGGTTTATGTGAAGCAACATGAGAGGAAGTAAGTGGAAAACGATGACTTTTGCCAAGTTGACAAGAATCACACACATTTGGAAATTTATTTGATGAAACCGGAAGACGAAAATCAGAAAGAAGACGCCGCAAGAGTGGCGCATGAGGATGAGCAAGCCGTTGATGCCAACCGTGGAGCGTGGTGCGGATGCCGGTGAGGGCCATGGTGGAAGCTGGATTATTTGTGGCGGGAGGTAACCGATATAGGCCATTGCGAATATCACCGCGGAGGATGGTTTGACCCTGAAAGTTCTTGACACAACAGTGAGTAGGCCAAAACTCCATAAAGACATTATTATCAGAAGTTAATTTGGAAACACTAAGGAGATTTTTTGTGAGCTTAGGGACAATAAACACATCAGGCAATTGTAAATTAGGCAGAATGCTAACACCAACATGAGAAATGGGTAAAAGGTTACCATTGCCAACTTGGAGTTTGTCATCCCCACGGTAGGCATCCGAGATAGTCAATTTGCTGAGGTCCGGTGAGACGTGGTCAGTGGCGCCCGTATCAAAATACCAAGAAGGATCTACAGCAGTCGCCGGAATTTCCTGCTGAACGAAGTGCGCCTGTTTCGATGGATTTCTCGGATTTGGCCTGCGAGAAGGAAAATCAGTCTGATTTGCACGCTGCCAGCAGTCTATTGCCTCATGGCCAGGTTTGTTGCAAAGTTGGCACTGTGGGCGACGACGACGAGAATCACCACCAAACCGGGAACCAAACGCGCCGCCTGAGTGATTGTTGCTGCTGGAAGACACCGATCGGTTGGGGTGGCGAGAGACAGCAAGCGCAGAAGCATCCGCAGGAACAGAAGGCGAGACAGGGAGGCTAGAAACAGAGGCTTGCCGTTTGAGTTCATGCTCAAGCCTGGCCTCCTCCTGAAGAAGCATCCCAACCAAATCGTCAATCGTAGCGTCATCCGCCTTAATCATGAATGCAACAGCAAAGGATCCATACGACGCATCAAGGCCAGTCAGAATGTGGCCAATTAAATCCTCGTCGGAGATGGGATGAAGATTCTCCGCTAAGGAATCAACAATTTGACGCTTGCGCTCAATATACTCCAACATTGAGAGCGACCCCTTGGATAAGGTTTGAAGTTGCAGCTTCATGGACATACGTCGGGCCCTGGTTTGAGCCTGAAAAGTCTTCTCAAGAGCATCCCAAGCCATCTGCGCAGAGGTGGATCGCGCGACGGTAGCAAGGGCACGCTCAGAGAGGGTGGATTTGACCCATAAGAGGACAAAGCGATCACGGCGTTTCCAAGCAGTGAACTCGGGATTGGCTTCAACGGTAATTGTTCCATCCTCGGCAGCTATGGAATGGGTCTCCGGTGGTGGATTTGGAGCCAGTATATGCTGCTCGAGATCGAACGTCTCAAGCGCTGAAACAACAGTGGTTCTCCAAAGAGAATAATTTTATCGTTCAAGAGAAATTTTGATTGTTGGAATTTGGAAATTGATTTGGTGGTTCGGATTATTGGCAAGAGCCAGGAGATTTTGAGGATTGCCAGTCATGGAATTGACAACAGATATAGAGGACCGAAAAAAAAATTCAATCGGCTCTAGATACCATGTGAAGCTGGAATGAAATTAACAATTCCCTGATTTAGAATAAGAGAATTACATGGAGTATATATATACACAGGTGCTGCTAACGGATACAACAAGAAGTCCCTAAATACATGCCACTAGATTAACTAACTGGAGCATATCTCGAACCACTCTGAAGCATATCTTGAATGAGTCAACCTGCTGAATTGTAGGGAGAGAAACTGACTGTTATCACACCACTACCACCGGCCTCACTCGGGTTCCTTTTGGACACCCCATCGGAATTAAGAACGACCCACCCAAACGCATGCAAGCCCATTGAAAGGGTGAGATAGAGGAGATAGGCGTGGTTACAACGTTGTGGATAGGCTGTAATTTTGCAACAGTTGTCCAGAAAACTTTAGTGCCAAAAACTAGATATTGTCTTGGGCATTGAAAATCAACTCGTTGTGACACTTCCAAGTTTGCCAGGCCATCGTTGCAAAAGTAGTACTCCATTTGTCGTAGCCCTAAATATTGGCGAAAATCTAGTCTTGGACGTTTGAAGTAGGGAAGAAACCAAGGTGGGGTTGGTTGCCTCCAATAGCCAACTAAGTATTCCTCACAACAACACAATCACGCAGAAGATGAAGGATTGTTTCCTTCTCACTGCAGCGTGGACAAGCCGGAGAGGAAGTCTTATGTCGCCTCACCCGGGTGGCATTGCAGAAAATTACTCTCTGTTGCGCAACAACCTTCCAGATCCAATTCCAAATTGGATCACAAGGTGTCATAGAAGAATTACAAAGGAGTTGCAAACCTAATCTAGCAGAGTAATAACCAGAGGATGAGACTCCCTTTAAAAATTTTGTCCATCTTATCCTCTTGGATTGACAACTGAACAGATGCAAGTTTACAGAGCACCTCAAAAGATAAATAAGGCGAAAGAAGATCCCAATCCCAAGAGACACCAATTCAACACTCAGCAACGATTGCAACAGGCAATGTTCTCTGTCTTGTCTTCAATTTGTGCATTAGGCACTTTTGTTAGTCACAAAAGTTCAGTTGATCCTTGTGATATTTGTTTCCAAGCTAAACAAACACGTATTGTTTTTCCAATTAAGTTCTAATAAAGTTGATAGCTTATTTCAATTAATCCATTGTGATGTTTGGGTCCATATAGTGTTCAATCTATTACCGGGGCTTCCTATTTCTTGATGACTATTTTCGATCCATAGGTCTACTCACAAGTTTGAAGTTATACAACTGATCAAGAATTTTCGCGAATACACGCAGACACATTTCTATAAGAAGGTTTAACGCTTGCGTTTCAACAATAGGAGCGAATTTGTGTGTCTGTAGCAGTTCTTTGACACGCAGAGTATCCTCTTTGAGACCACTTATGTCTATACGCCTCAACAAAATGGGCGAGTCGAGCGCAAGCATCGACATCTCCTCAATGTCGCTTGAGCCCTATGTTTTCAAGCCTTCCTCCCAATTCAATTTTGGGGAGAATGTGTTCTTACAACATACTACATGATCAATCGCATTCCGACTCCAATCTTGGTCAACAAGACACCGTATGAGCTTTTGTTCGGCCATGTTCCACCTTATTCCCACATTAAGGTGTTTGGATGCTTATGCTATGCATCCAAAATCCCTTTTCCACCAAAAAAAAATGCATCCAAAATCCCAAAAGACAAGGACAAATTTGCTCCCAGGATTCGAAAATGCATCTTTAGGAGTTACCCTACAAGAAATGTGATTGGATCCTACTTGATCTTGACACCAAGCAAACCTTCATCACTAGGATGTTATCTTCTATGAACAACGTACACTTTCCAATCCTCTTGTCGACATCGCGACCACACCAGTTGGCCAGCATCTACCGTCGATCGGCTATGACGCTTCCTGCTTTCGACGACCCGCCCAAACCGCCGCCTCAGTCGAGGGGGAGCACACACCAGTCAGTCGCTGACTCTCTTGCCAAACCCCCTTACCGAGTTAGGTGCCCGATTCTCGCCGCTCAGTCTGGTCAGGCAACCATCAGTTCTACTGAAAGACTATGTGTGCAACACTCTTCGAAAAATTGACCCTTCACTACTTCAACGCTCATCGATCAATCTACTTCACCGTCCTCATGTATACTCTATCCTATTGTTGCTTATGCTTCTTGTGCTAAATGTTCTACACCACATGCCCACTTTCTTGCAACAATTATAGAAGGTCGTGAACCTTCCAATGATAGAGAGCCAGTGTTGTATGAGCATTGGCGAGCCGCTATGTAGAGTGAATTAGATGCGCTTAAATTAAGTCTTTATGGTTGGTGCCCCTGACTACTCCATTTGGTGTCCCACGATTAAGTCTTTTCTTGTTGGTGTCCCTAAGATTTTGGGTTTGTTTGCTTCGTAACAAAAAAAATCCATATATGTACCCTTCTAGTTTGAAATTAAATCAAAGTCTATCATTGTATTCCTTACCATCAAATTAGTAGGATTCGACTCCTAAAACACTCAAATCCATACCCCAACCATCTCAATTGGAATTCCAAAACAACTTATTTTCGACCTTAGTAATTCAGATCGAGACGGTTTGGGTATGAACTTTTTTTTTTAGAAATTGAATCCTATTAATTTGAGGGTGAGAAACACAATAGTAAACTTGGATTTGATCCATTTAAACCGAAAGTGTACGCATATGAAAAAGTTTGGTTACGAAGCAAACATACCCAAAATCTTAAGGGCACCAATCGAAAAAAACTTAATCGTAAGACACCAATCTAAAAACCCCTAAACTCAAGGGCACCAACTTGATTTCTTTTGTTAAACACTAATTTTTCTCATTCCATTTTTTGATGTCTTCACATTTTCCTCCTGACGTTACTTATTTCTTTTTGGTTAAGGTAATAATTCGATTTACCCACATTACAATGTCGGATAAATCGATAGGCCGGACAATCAGCATCCAGACAAACCGGCATGAGAGAACAAACAACAAACAAGCAAGAAAATCACAACAAAACAATTAAAGAGACTAAACAACCTAGGGAGAGAAGAGAGTAAGGCACTATGGAAGCGTCACCGGAAAACAGGTCAGTGTAGAAAGGACCACCATGACATTGCCCTCACCTACATGGATCTTCAGGAGTTTCGACTACCTTGATGTTGCCTCCACAAAATAGGGATCTTCAAGAGCCTCGCACATGATCCCAACCACGTCCGGAACAACTCTGTCTCCACACTAGATCGACTCTACAATTGCAAGGAAGTATTGACAATCAAGCTTGAATCAACAGATCAACAAAAATGTTTCCTTCGAATTAGAATTGTTCAAGACTAAAGAAGTCATTTGTTCGTATAGGAGAGTAAAGATACATGCAGTGATTCTTAGTTGGTCAAAGATCCATAGGTTCTTTTTACCAATACCTCTACAATTCCAAGTTGTGATTTTCATAAAAAAACATTTTGTGTTAGGAAAAGTCCAGTCAATTTCGATTTATGAGTAGTTATTTTGTTTTTGTCAAGTCGAAATTGATGCTAAGAAACCAACATATGAATTCCATAAGTCCCTTCAAACAAGCCCAAAACCCAGATCTGTGAAGTTTCAAATTGTCATTCCGGTCAGAGGATGAAGACATTAAGTATAGTTTGACAAATAAATGGTAATTGTGTATTTCCATGTCTATAAGGATGAAGACATTAGGTATAGTCGAAATTGAGCAAGCGGCCCGCCTTCACTTACCTCACTTAATTGTTGAGGGAGACAATTTAGTTGTAATTAATTCCATTAGAGGTATTTGGAAATTTTTATGGGAAATTCACACCATTATTCAAGATATTGTTGTGCTTTTATCATCCTTTGCTGCATTTCAGGTACACCACTGTTTCCGCGAGGCAAACCGTACAGAGGATTTCCTCGCCGGTCATATTATTCCTCCACCAGCTCTTTACAAGTTTCAATGGCTCCTTCTCTCCACCCCTGCCAATCAGTCGCTTCACATTCCATCTGAATCTAGATATGAGTTCACAAATTTGAACTCTTTTTTAATTCTTTGGTACCAAGTTTGTAAAGATCATCCATTGAGATGATCTAGGACTGCCATCTAGTTTCGATGGGTCCTAGTGTTTGCCCTTAATATAAAATTAAAAAAGGTGCCACACTAGATAATTTATTGATACAAGTATGAATGTTATACATTTTGCTTTGATCAAAGCTGGGCAAAGAGAACAGCAGACATATGATGCATATGAGTATTTTTTTTTTTTTTTTTTTGATGGTAATGCATATGAGTATTAGATACACATATAGAAGGGGATAACAGGGGATATTTGTTCAGTTCAAAATGATTGGTCATGATTGATATAAGACACATGATACAGTTCAGTGTCTTGGTCATAGATGGGTCTCTTGTCAGACATAGTTCAAGATCATCTTGGAAGGATGATACGTTTACACTGCGAAGAGTCCCGAGCTGTTTGACTGCGTCCATCCTAGAACGAGACACCAACTTCCTTCCATAGAAAACCCTTTGCACAGAATCCCTGAAATAAGCAAACCAAAGTGAAAGAGCAAGAGTCCCAAGCTGTTTGACAGCGTCCATCCTAGAGCGAGCAACCTCCTGATGTTTCTTGTTGGGCTTCTCTCTTCACATTTTTTCTGTTTCTTGCCCTTTTCTTCTGCAATGTGTTCTTTACCGCATTTTCTCTTCTCCTTTTGCGCCTAACATTCACGGATTCACACAAGATTGATTTCTGGCTATCTCCATTTGGTCCAAATATTTCAATTAAAAAGTTGATTGGGTCATATTTGATTTTTTGCATGTTCACTTACTAATTCCCCTTTTCAGACTATTACAATTTACACAGTTGACATTTGATGGATGCACTTATCTGGATGGGTCACTTAAGTCATATTTGTACTTCTTCCTCTCATACAAGAGACAAACTTGATGCTAAAGATTCTTGTTATGAGCAATTCATTACAAATATATTTTTTCTGTTAGGATATCTTCAAGGTTGATCTTCCTCTCAGGACTTGAGACGTTCCAAAAAACTTGATTTTCTTGCTTTACGCATATGAAAGTCAAATATGTTAAGTATCCTCCCCTGCCACCATCAGCTTGCTCGCCTACAATCTCAAGCCCGAAGAATAGCATAAAAGAAGAGATTGAAGAACCAAAAGAAGAGATATCACTCCATCCTGATTCAATAGAAAATCAAAGTTCCAAGGAGTAAGGACACACCTGATGATGAACATCTCTGTCATCGCACCTTGCTCCACAAAATTATAGAGCTCGTCCTCATAAATGAAATCCTGCAATAAGTTTCAGGTAGGAAGCCATCAAATGAAAGAGGATTGCAGACATTTAATTTTAACCTGCAGAAATATTGTTGTGCCTACCATTCTACGGTTTCTACATCCAGAAGAGAGCACAGCAGGGCCAAGTTGCACGCCTTCCTGTTTCAGCACCAGTCTTTCCTGAAGCAAGTAACCAGGTAATTAAGACAGAATACACTTCTACACAATACATTCATTCACACATATTCAAGATTCAAGAAGTATGAGAATTGCAAATAAAATTATAGGTGACATTAGTGTCAGTCTAACCTAGTCAGCTCAAAAGAGTGTTCTTGATGCATGAAAAGTGAGCAATCTCGACATCCAGAACGTGTACATCAATGTCCTTAAAGCACCCCAAATACAAGAGAATTGTTTTGGTGTATATGACAATCAGCTCTAATGCAACAGACATAATCCATGTCAATCCAATCTTTACACGAACAAAGTCAATAGCCATGAGTCTGTGGAGAGACTTGATGCACTTAAGAAGTGGTTGCACCAAATATATTAAAGTAAATTAAACACAAATTCCTTATTAGAATTACCAGAGTATGCAATTAGCCTAGCAAGCAATAACAATAAAAAACGTTAGACAGCAGGAGTTGTGGAAGCAAAAAATTAGATATAAGAAACCCTACGTCTGACCTTGTCCGTTGGGTGGCGATAAGAATCTATCAGAAATTAATAATTCCATAAGCATACGCAGTCTTGGAGACATTTAATAAAGGCAAAATTTGCTTTAAGATTATATTTAGCTTAAAGTTTGGGACACATCTTGTTGAGAATTCCATGAGCCTTTAGCTTAAAATTTGCATAACCATATTAAGCTTATCATCAATTAAACTTCGTTTTAGTAAGTTCAAAAAAGCAACATATATTTTGATAGTTGACCAACTTACTATGTTGAATATTACAGAAAAAAACTGAAGTAGCAACATGAACGTAATGAAATTGGCAAAGAGGAATGTAATGTAAACCAAACCAGACACACTAATTGCATACTTGCAAAATAAAACACTCAATTGAAGGCCCCCTATTTAAATGGCCTTTAAGATCATAAGAAATCACTCTTTCTCAGAAACCAAACAAAATATCAGACCTGTTACATCATTCAAGAAGTTAGCATATAGAACATTAGCAAATGAAATCAGAGAAAGATAAAATTCTTTAATGAACTAACTAACCACCAGTATGAACTTACGTGCATGGGATGTACAACCAATCTCGTGGAAGTCTCTGAAGTTGGTGCAAGCAACCATAAAGAATGTCAGTAATGATTAAGCTAAATAAAACACTATTTACACACATTCGAGCAACAAGAGCGCTGACATGGAAATGTCTTCAAGGAAATACATAAGCAAGTGCCAAAAATAGAAAGATCACTTTTCAATATCAGACATCAAGAAATGGATGATCAAAGCAAATTGAAAAAGTATGGCCATTAATCAAAAGCCAAGATGACATCAAGAATTTTGTTAAATTCTTTTAAGTCAGTGCTTTAAGCTCCTATTTTGGGGAAATACCTAGAAAGCAAATGAAGCACCGACTGAATTCTAGTCCATAAGCGACAGCCCCCACAACCGAACAAACGAAGCACAACCACCAAAGCATACTAAAAGTACCAGAACTCTGGGCTCCCGAGAGATTAGCAGGGAAAATAAGCATGCTTGCAATCGATTCATAAACTACGACTTAAACCAATTCGACACCACAGAAAGGGGGGAAATACCTAGATTGCAAGTGAAGCAACTACTGAATTCTGGTCCAAAGACTATAAAACAAAACCTGTACAAAGACTATATGATGTTCAACAATGTCATCTTGCTTGTCAGAATTTAGCCAATCCACCCCTATTAGCCCGCCATAGGCCCTTTGCTTTCACCTGAAAATCATTGCCAGAATAAAAAAAGAACATATTCAGTAAATATACTTACTATCAGTAAGTCAAATCTTATAAAAATTATGCGTACAAACATCTGTAAAAAAGCCTTTCTACTGTCAATCCTTGATCTTGGGGGGCGAACTGTGAAGAGATGCTCATTAAAGGGAAAGAGTAGCATCATTCTCTACCTCTCCTGTGTGGAATTCCCTTTTCAGTAATCATATACCCATTTAATAGTAATATATTATTAAAGTAACATAATTCTCTACCTCTCAAAGTGTTACAGTTCCCTTTCCAGCACAATAGTTTAGTGACTTAAGAGCCAGGCTTTGATGTTTATCGTCTTCCTCGCTCTGCTCTCATACATCCCATGAAAGAGATTGTATAAGTGACCAAACACTGCAAATAAAGTAGATGTGAAGGTTAGAGCATACTCTTAGCTTTGGAAATAACAATTAGACTATACTCTTACAAAAAGACTTTGCAGTTCTTAATGGTTAGGAAAGAGAACAGGAAACTAAAAAGGATGGATCTTAAAGCAATAACCTTTCTGTGCTAGACTGCAAGGTCATGACTCATTTGTCTCCTTTTGCACATTTCATCACTCCACAGTTGCCGCTGGAGATATGAGAACTTCCAACAGACTTGTTGGAACAAAATGCTCAAGCATTACTCCTCTAGTTGCCTTCACATAAAAGGAGTTCCTCTCGTATGTCATCACACAGCTCTTGTGCCTTTCCCATGTTCCCCACATCAAAGTTCCTGTCATGTAGACCTTTCCTTCTCATCTCTTCAAATAGGTCCCTCGCCTCTGTATACTTCTTCTTCTTAACAAGGATCTTAATAAGAGCATTATAGGAACTACACGAAAGATTGAAGCCTTTTGCAACCATCTCTTTGTGCAGAAACCATGCCTCTTTCATATTCCTTGCTTTACTATGTCCTTGTATTAATATGTTGTATGTGTTGCTGTCCGCCATCACCCCTTGAGCACACATTCCCTTGTAAACTTCATAACTGATGCGCATATCTTTTTTGATGCAATATTGCTTTATAATAGGATTATATGTTGCAGCATTTGGCATGAATCCCTTCTCCAACATCCATTTAAGTAACCTTTCCCCATTCTCCAGCATACCCGACATACAAAAGCCATTCATTAACACATTAAAAGTCACAATTGTGGGTTGTACACCTTTATCAAGCATCACCTCTAGGACCTGATGAGCCTTATTGATCTCCCCGGACTTGCAATAAGCATCCATTAGAGTTGTATAGGTAACGGTATCAGGAAGCACACCAGCCACTTCCATGTCTTCAATCAGCATTTCAGCTTGCGCTACATTACCTACTTTACAAAGACCGTTAATTAGAGCATTGTAAGTGTATACATTCAGTTCTAGTCCCCTTGCGCATACTTCATGAAGAAGTTCATTTGCAGTATCAACATCCCCTTGTTCACATAGGCCATGGACAAGAACAGTATAGGTGACAACATTCGGTGTAATCCCCTCCCGAATCATCTTATTGTGTAGGTAGAAGGCTCTTTTAATCTCACCTGCCTTGCAATAACCATCAATAAGTGCTGTATAAATAACAGCATCCGGTGGAAGTCCCCTGTTCAGCATATCATGGAAAAGCATGTGCGCATCCTTTATCTTTCCGCTTTGACTAAGTCCATGTATAATTGCAGTATATGTTATTAAATCAGGAAAAGCCTTTTTCCTTTGCATTTCCTTGAAAAGGTAGACTGCAGCACACAAATTACCATGCTTGCAAAATCCCATAATGATAGTTGTGTAGACTACATGATCGGGCATAACGCCTTGGCTTATCATTTCTTCCATGACACTTTTTGCTTCAACTACTTTACCAACATTGCACATAAGAAGAATTATGCTGTTGTAGGTAAATTCATTTGGCTTCAAACCCTTCTCTTGCATTTCGTCGATAAGCCTCAGCACCCTTTGCAGCTCTCCAACATAGCAATACCCGTTAATTACAGTACTATAACTCACGACATCAGGCAAACAACCTCTCAACTCCATTTGCACCAATAGGTTGTGAGCTTCTCTAACTTTTCCTGATCTACAAAGAGCATGGATAATTACATTGTAGGATTCGGTATTAAAGTGAACACCTACCTCTAGGAAGTCATTAAACATCTCCAATACATCTTTGAGCACTTCTGATTGACTGAATATCCGTATCATAAAGAAATTACATGAATCAGTAGAGATAACCAGTCCATAGTTCAACATCTTCTCAAAAAACCTCCTTGCCTCACTGAGCATTTGATTTTCAACAAGAGCTTCAAAAAATATATCAAAAACACAGGGATCCAAACCCCAATCCTTATATGTATAAATCAGCTCCTCCACAAAGCAAGCATATGAATGACTTACGTCCAAATTAGGTTTTGCCCAAAAGTCGCTTATAAGCTTTCTAGCCATTTTCAAGTCCTTGGAAACAACTGCAATATGAATGACAATGCAACGTGCTTCTAATGATGGCTCTCTAAGCTTACATACCCAATCAAACAAATCCAGAACAAGCTCGTAATCATTCTTGATGTTCATGAGAACCCAAATGAGGTGGTTAGACCCGAACTTGGATTCATACGGCCTCAGCACTGTGCGCAAAGGCTCGTTACGAGACTGCTTTATGGTGGTGGAAATGTACTGCACAAGTTCAGAGTCCCAAACATTAGGCTTCTTTGGAGAGAAATCAGGATAGGGTCTTGTACCGGTCAAATAGGAGAAGGATAAATTTTGATTTTTGCCCCAAAATCTCGCATTAGCAAACAGATGTGATGAAATAGCCAGATTGAGATTACCCCTCAGCAATAGACGCCGATGAACAAAGAGAGTGATGGTTCCCTTCTTCATAGCTGTGTAAGCGATCCATCAGTTTAAACTCCAAGAATATTTGAATCCATAATTATAAGGAAGATAGAGCAAAGAATTCAAATCAGTAGGCCAATACCCTTTCTTTACTAATGAAAGAAAGAAATTTCTCAAACAAAATTAGGAAACGATGTATAGAAGAAAAACACTTTTTAATAATAAGAAACCCAACGCAAATCATAGCTTTAACCTATAAATAAAAAAATCTCCTTTACAACATATCATTCTCCTCTATAGTCTAGTCCATAACTCTGCTTCATATATCAACATACTTTTATGTACAAAATTGCTGATGTCAGAACTACTATATGAATAAAGCTTATCAAGATCCGTTTTCACCAATCTTGATATGAAGATTGTATCCATCATTATTCACACTTGCCACTTCTAATCAGTCAATCTCTAGCAAAGACTTATCTTCAACGTATTGGAAAGGTTCCACATGAGAAAATAAATAATTAACTCCTCCAATATTTTAGCCAAAAACCTCACTTCAGGTCACTTAAATGAAATCAACTTAAACATGAAAGTGACAACTTATTTTCTCTTTCTTATGGAAATAGGGAGAATGCGTAATCATCCAATCCAATATCATTCATATGTGGGTGCAAAGAGAAAATAGTGAGCATTGCCATATAGTTCATAGTAGTGGCTGTGCAACCCGGAACAACGGTCGGGTCCCGGGTTTAGACAGTAAATACAGTAGTTTAATCATGCATTTTAATTATAGCCCTCAATACCTAATGCCGAAAAGAACATAACCCAATCAAATCCCCAATTAACCTACAACAGGAAACCAATTTTGATGCAGTGAATTCCAACAAATAATTAAACACAAACTAATTAAAAACAATGACAAATTATTCCTCGTCATCTCTTACTCATTTCACTTCACGAGCCACCAGCATTCAAACCCTATACATTCTGAGAAGATGGAGAATAGATTTCATAGAATTGCAGTCAAACCTGGGAACCAAGGCAAGGAGGAGACGAGTCAGACGACGGTCGACGGGTACGGATTGTCCGTTGACGGTCGACGGGCACGGATTGTCCGTTGACGGTCAACGGGCACGGAATGACCTTGCGGGATTGAGGAGTGGGCAGCGAGGCGGCGACCTGCGGGATTGCGGTTGCGGGGGAGTAGAAGACGACCGGAGACAGAAGAGCCTAGGAGAAGTGTTGCCGCTGTTGGGACTTTGGAATGGAAGCTAATGTTAATATAGAATAGAATTATTTAACCAAAAAAAATATATATATAGAATAGAATTAGGATTGAGTAGCCTCTTCAGTCTTTATTTCATAAAAAAAAGAAAAGCCTCTTCACCCAATTTTTTTTTTTTTTTGATAAGAAAAAAATTAGAAATATCAAACATATTCTGCTAGATCGAGAGTCCAAACGAGGCTCGAAACTCGGACAAAATCGACATGAAACAAACCAAACATCAAAATGAGTAAAAGGAAAAGCAACCAAGTAAAATGAAGAGCTAATATAACCTGGGATGGTCAAAGAGATACACAAACGCGGGTTAGAACGAACAAATTCTAACAAGGCGTATGATGTGCCGCCGGAGAGCAATCTGCAAGGCACTCAACTGGAAATGCGATAAAACACCTGACAAAACTCTGACACAAGGAGACCGCAGGAACCAAAGAACCACGTCTTCGACCTCAACCGAAACAACATCTCGAACCAAAACAGGGAAAGCCCCACACCAATCATATGCTTCACAATCAATTAACAAAGATGATGCTTTGAATTTGTTGATAACAACACACATTTTGAAAAGGGTTGTTTCTGTTGTTGGTTGTTGTTAGAGGGGATTACCCATTTGGTTTTTAATAAGGTAGAGGGTTGGTTACCCTTGAAATGAGCATTTGAAACAAATCAACCTTTCATTTTTATTTTTGTATCAAATGTGTAAAATTAAGGTTGTTATTTATTATTATCCTTATTTTAAAAAAAAGAAAATCAGCTTGTTAAGCAAGAAAAAAAATCATAAATCCCTTTATTTTATTCTTTTCTTATTCGATTAAGCTTGCACCTTGTGAACCAATTTAAAAATGGGAAATAGCATTCAATACCCCATTTTCATATAGGCTTTGTAAAACTATCCTACCCCTTTTGGTTTTTGCAAATCTATCCCAAAGACTTTTTTTTCCCTTGTTTTTTGCAATTATACCCCACAAATAAAAAGTTAAATGAAAATCTGACTTTTTCTTTTCTTTTGGAAAAGAAATTCTAACATGGCACTATTTTAATTGGAAAAAAAATGAAATCCCAAATCATTTTGAATTCCAAAATGAAATGTGAAAAATTTGCTACAGGTAAAAAAATCCCAAATCATTTCCTTTTCCTTTTCCTTTTCTCTCCCAGAGGTTTCCTCTTCGCCGGCGGAATCTAGATTTAATTTTTTCGGCGAGATTCACCGATTCTGGCGTGAAGCTTTCTCTTCCAGGTTTGTTTGCTTGAAACCCTTCTTCACCGTTCGAGGTAGCTTAAACCCTTCTTCACCGTTCGAGGTAGCTTAATCCCTTCATCGCCGCTTGAGCTCCGAGTAAGGCCCTTGCGATTCCGCTTAAGGCTCTTGCGATTCTGTCGCGATTCCGATTCATCTGCCTCTTCTGTCTATCTCCTTCGAGCCTTGCTGTTCGAGGTAGGTATGTCAAGTTTTTCAGAGTTCAAGTCATTTAACGCCATTTTAGGGTTGCTCCGTTGCTGTTCATTTGGTTTTTAGGGTTGATTCACTGTTGTTTGAGCTGAAATGAAGTGAGGAAGTGAGGTTGAATGCAGCGAATTGTATCAACCTGTGAAATCCGTGTTTGTAAAATGAGAATGTCATATTATGTTTGTTTTTGTCACAATTGCAGGAATTACCATTGTATGAACATTTCTTGTCAGCGTTGATGAAATATTTGTCACATCGTATAGTGTTATTGTTGAAATGATTAATTTGATTGTCATGAATGTCAGATTATGTTGTGTTTTGAAATTCTAATGTTGTTATTTTCCTAACATTATAGCTCTCTTACTCTTGCAACTTCCTTGTCTTCTCGTGTGATCTGTACATCTGAGTATGTTGAGTTGAGTTAGGTGCTTAGAAAAAGCTTAAATGTTGATATTTTTTGTTGTTTGTCTATCTCCCCCAGTGCAGCTGAAGTGGTGTAGTTCTTCATATTGAAACGGAGGAGATTAAAATGGGTAAAAAGGTAAATTTTGGTTAGCTCATTGTGTATAGTTTTCCATAGTTGACATCCTGTCATGTTGTGTTTAAGTATATGTTCGTTTTGTATATATTGACC
Source organism: Rheum nobile (assembly GCA_027886185.1). Taxonomy (NCBI): domain Eukaryota; kingdom Viridiplantae; phylum Streptophyta; class Magnoliopsida; order Caryophyllales; family Polygonaceae; genus Rheum; species Rheum nobile. Next base: position 705,680 of record WOAB01000326.1, on the reverse strand, counting down.
TTGTATAATTTGTATTTTTTAGGGTCATTTATTGAGATTTGAAGGGAAAAAATTCATCGGCAGAGTCAACCAAAACTGTCGGCGTGAATTGCTGAATCTTATTGAGAAATGCCTCTCCCCTGTGGACTGGCAGAGGATAATAGATGGTCCATTTGGACCTACTGTGAAGATGGTTCGTCGACAAAACTTTTCATGCCAGCTTGTACATTACGTTTTATTCCGTCAAGTAGAAACGAGGAAGTTGTGGGAGACGTGGTATGACGTGCAAGGACAGCTGCTGCGTTTTTCAATGAAAGAATTTGCACTTGTGACGGGGTTATGCTGTCACAGAATGAAAGATAATGAGCTGAACCCGGATAAAAATGTCGTGAAAGAGTTATTTGATGTACAGAATTTGACGTTGGGTGAGCTCGAGTCTTTATTTATGCGTACACAGCTTGATAGCCCTTTGAAATATAAGATGGCGTTATTGATTATATTAGAGGGCGTCATTCTTGGGGTTGAGAAAAAAAGTTCGCATAAGCACAGGTCATCTCAAATTATTGGCTGATATCGATCGATTCACGAAATTCCCATGGGGCAAGGTTAGCTACATTGAAACTCACCAGGGATTGAGTTCACCGGTGAAGAATAGATTGAAAACAGTTGAAACAAGCAGAGACTCAAGTGCAAGTTTGGGTTACAAACTCAAGGGGCTGCCAATGGCCTTTCAGGTAACATGACAAGATGTAATGTATATTGTTTTGAAGTTGGTATTGTAGTTACAATATATTGATGGTTTGGCTGTTCAGGTTTGGCTGTTTGAAGCTGTTAAACCAATTGCTTCAGCGTTTGCACATTTGGTGGATAAAGAGGCCTACCCACGCGGTCTACGATGGTCATCAGATTCACAACCTGATGCGACAGCTGTGGAGTCTTTCTTAGGGAAGGCCACATCCCGTTTTATTCCAAATGTGGTGTTGATAGAGGAAGAAGCTGAGGTGGAGGTCTTAAAAGAATGCAAATTTTATGGGGAAGTGAAGGACACTTACTTTGACAAGGCAGTTGAGAAATTCGAGCTAAGTAATAAGAGGTCTATCAATGGTAGAAGAAAAGGAAAGAGTGATTCGGACTCTGCCCCTGCTACAAAGTCCTCAAGCCTGGATGCAAGACAGGTGATGTGCGCTATGAAAGAGCTTCATGAGCGTATGATTAATTTGGAAAACCAAGTGGACGCAGGGTTTTGTGCTATGAATAAAACCTTGGGCATAATGCAACAAATGATCAAGGAGAAGGTATTCAACAAGCCAGGTTCAACAAATGATGAACAAGAGGAAGGGGAGGTAAGATAACTGTCAACAATCGTTATTAAGTTATGTTTGGGAACTTAGATATATATTTCGTGGAAGCTGAAGCATTTTTACTTGTGTAGAATAGTAGTGTCATTTTGAAAAGGCAAAATGTCACTTTGTTAAACTTGAGATTGGCAGTTACTTGTATTTGTTGCCAGTTTAAGCCTTTTTTTTGACAGACATTATAACAGGAATGTCATAGTTAGTTAATAGAAAAATGTAGTTTTATAAGTTGGATGGATGCATAAAGCTATGTTTTTGACAATCATTATAGAATGGTGCACTTACTTATTATTCTTTTGAGTTAAATCTAAATTGTAATTTATTGAAGCAGAATGTTGTACATGGTCGTGATGAGGATGTCGAAATGGATAGAATGGGGGGGGGGGGGTCTGATTCAAATCCCCTACAGGATGACGATGATGAAGGTGCCACTAAAGTCGACAATGGCAATTTAGGATATATGGTTGTTTATCGAGAGCAAAAGGATGATGAAGATGGTGCAGTTCAGAGCGATGATGTTGAGGGTGCAGTAGAAGATGAAGGGGAAAATGGAGAAACGATGACAAAAGAAGAAGACGATAAGAAAGAAGGAAAGCAAGTTGCAAGGAAGACTCGTTCAAAAAAGAAGAAGGATGATAAAGATGGTGCAGTTCAGAGAGATGATGTTGAGGGTGCAATACAGGATGAGGGGAAAAGTATTTGCAAGGAAGGAAAAGTATTTACAAGAAAGATTCGCTCAGAAAAGAAGATGGGTGATGAAAATGGCGCAGTTCTGAATGAGGTGAAAAATAAAAAAGGGAGGACAAGAGGAGTTGAGGTATGCATCAATAAATCTTCCTTATAGGATGGTCCCTCAGATCACCAACATGTTATTTATGAAAAAACTTATTTGCAGGCGCTAAAACAAGCTGAGGTGGAAGGAGAGTCTACCAAAGAATCAATTGGACTCTCAACAAGAAAAAAGCAGCTCAAAAAAAACAATTGATCATACAACTAGTGAACTGAAGGACCATCCTGTCAGGAAGAGAGGACTGTCCAGAGAAGCCGATAATCCCAAACGATGCAAGGTTTCAACGCCCAAAGGATTTTCAAACATGAATAAATTGCAGCGTTGGTTAGACTCGAAGGAAATGTTAGGAAGTTGTCCCTCCTGTCTTGATGATATGAACCTGTCTTGAAGATATGAATGCGTGTTTGAGGTGTTAATTAAACCATGTTATGATGCAGTGATGAAATTGTTTCTCCAAGTGGAGAAAATCTACAGAGGGAGTTTTTTGAGCCATTGTTGCAACCAAAGGGGTGGCTGAAATCTAAGGTAAGCTCCTTTCAATTTTTATATAAATTATCGTGGCATGCAACAAATTTCTGGTATGACATATATTTTTGGTTTGTAGCACTTGGACGAATGTATGTATTATCTTGGCTGTCGTGTGCGTGACAAACCAGTGGCAATATTGGACACCTGGTTTCAGCATAATTTGGACAAGGAAATGAATAGATGGTTATCAGATAAGCAAAGTTATGTTGCCGATGGATCTAAGATGAGATACCTACGTGGGGAACTGCCTGCAATTTATGGGAAGGATTGGAAGGATGTGGATCGTATATACCTCCCCTTCAATTTCAAGGACAAACATTGGGTAGCTCTGGAGATACAACTAAGTAAATGGTGTGTCACTGTATACGATCCCGACGTCAATTTGTTCAAATTGTCGGAAGTCCATAGACTCCTTGCAGAGTTGACATATATTCTTCCTGTCATGATAGCACAATATGAGCCTTTGACAACAATTTATGAAGATAGGCGGGGAAATCCCCTAAATGTGACTCGTGTTCCTACATTGGAGAGAAACAAGAGAGGGTAAGTTGTTTACAGAAATTGTTCATTTGTTTGTGTGAAATTGGTTATAATATCAGCAAACCAACTACATTTTTTACTTGTGTGCAGGGGCGATTGTGGCGTCTTCACGATCAAGTACATAGAAATGCTAAGTTCTGGACGTCAAAACATCGTGAACGTGGGTGACAAATTTGTGGATGAGTACAGAAAAAGGATAGCCGATAGTTTGTTCGATATGAACTGGTTTGACTAGTAGAGGATATGTTATTCACTTTCATGTAAGCTTCACTGTATTTGGGATAGTGCTAGTGTTGTATGATTCCTTGTTGGGTGGTTTTCGCTAGAATTGACTTGTATTGTTGACAATAACTTGTGTTGAAATTGTTTTGGAAATCTAGCAAAATTGGTTGGTGCATTTCTTGTTCATAATTCTTGCCAGTGTTGTTCATAATTCCTGTCAGTGTTGTTTTGGAAATCTAGGGTAATTGCTACTTCGTTGTAGATGCATACTTCGTGTCAGTGTTGTTCATAATTCCTTCCAGTAAAGTTTCTTTGTAATTTGCGTACATATGTTTTTTGTCACATTATATAATCCTATTGTCGAAAATATTATTTTGTAATATTATTTGTTCACCGATTTGACCGTTTTAATAATATTTAATTTAGAATAAAAAGCGTAAGACATATACCGATTTACCTTTCTTCGAAGTTCGAATTCTCCCAAAAGCCCCTCCGTGTTTACCTTCCAAAATTCCCTCCACATTTCTTCTTTTTCCTTCCCAAGAAGGCGACTCTGCAAACATCCATCATTGTTATCAGACATTTTTTTCTAACCTAGAAGGCGACTCTTCAACTCCTCCATCTTTCTCGATTTTTGCTTACTCTTGAAGTCCATCTCCACATTTTCTTACTTACTCCATCCTCCATCTTTCTCCATTAACGCGTTACAAAAGAACCATAGAAAATGGCAGTGTTTAGAGACCGTAAAGAATCGAGCCCAAAGAAGAGTGGAGAGAAAAGGAAGAGAAAAGAAGACGACAGCCAGGTTCGAAAGAAGAAGAAGCAGGGAGACGAAGTGCAGGCGAAAGGCGGAAAAACTTCTAACAGTTCCATAGGGAAAAAAGCCGCAAAGGGCAGGTCGAGGCCAAAAGCGAAACCAGTAGAGGGGAATAAACCCTTAATCTTTAAAGCGGATGTAAGTTGTCTAAATTTTTTTGTTTAGGGCTTAGCGTAATTTTTCAATTGTCCTGTCACCCATCTGAAATGGTTTACTTTGTATTAGGAGTGTTTTTTTAGGGTTTTATGTTTTTTTATCTGTCGTCCGAGGCTTCTGAAATGGTTCGATTGCGTTTGTTTATGGTTATTTTCATTTGGCTTGCAGATTAGGTACAGTTATTTCAGAGGTGAAGCTTTCTATGGCAGAATTAACATCAACTGTAGGGTGCACTTTGTTCGTGAGATTGAAAACAAGTTGACACATGTGGATTGGCAACGGGTTTTGGATGGCCCGTTTGGAAAAGTTTTGAAAATGTTGCAGCAGGTATCATTTTCTTCACAGACATTGCATGCGGTTCTATTTAAGCAACTTGAAACAAAAAAGAAGTGGGAGTCTTGGTATGAGGTGGCAGGAAAAGAGTTGAGGTTTTCGATTAAGGAATTCTCTCTCATAACTGGACTGAATTGTGGTGAACTTCCATTTGTGGATACTAAAGCAGACGGGCTAGTAATGGAGCGTTTTTTTGGTAATCCTGGTGGTCCTAAGACAACCATACAAGATGTTTACAATAGAGTTAAAGAACATCGTGAATTGGACAACTACAAAATGAAATTGGCACTGTTGTTGATAGTTGAAGGTCTGTTGCTGGGAGGGGATAAGAAGAGGCTAGTGAAGCCGCTGCATGTTAGGCTGCTGGAGAATATGGATTACTTTTGGGATTATCCATGGGAAAGGGTTGCTTATGAAGAGCTTCACAAGTCATTGACCACAGCATTGGCCAAAATGATGCAAACAGTAGAGAAGGCAAAGCTACTCTCCGACACACCAAGAATTCCATATTCCATTCAAGGCATGCCAGTTGTGTTCCAGGTAGTTTTATTGCTTCAAATATTAATTACTTTATGCTATACTATGACAAGATATTTGAGTACTGGGTGACAGGATCGTGGTGAATATGCATGAAGTTTTTCTTGTTTGATTGACACTACATAGTAGTATTCCAACATACTTTTATTTGCATTCCAGATTGTTTTAGGGTGACTTGATCTAAATTTGTAATGGTTGAAATATGAATTACTGAATGTGTTTTATTTGCATCATAGTAGTATACTTTATGCTATACTATGACAGGATATTTGAGTACAGGACGACAGGATAATGGTGAATATGCAGGAAGTTTTTCTTGTTTGATTGACACTACATAGTAGTTTTCCAACATACTTTTATTTGCATTCCAGATTGTTTTAGGGTGACCTGATCTAAATTTGTAATGGTTGAAATATGAATTACTGAATGTGTTTTATTTGCAGCATAGTAGTATACTTTATGCTATACTATGACAAGATATTTGAGTACAGGGCGACAGGATAATGGTGAATATGCAGGAAGTTTTTCTTGTTTGATTGACACTACATAGTAGTATTCCAACATACTTTTATTTGCATTCCAGATTGTTTTAGGGTGACCTGATCTAAATTATAGGGTGACAGGATAAAATGAAATAATGTACCTTAATTTGCTAATTTTCAAACCGCTTGTTATTGTAGATATGGGTATGGGAAGCTGTGCCAACATTTGGTCTCCAATTTGCATCAAAGTTGAGTGAATTTGCAATGTCTCGAGGTCTTCGTTGGTTTTCAGATGACGCCCCTGAACATGGAGTGTTGGAGTTGTCTTTGGCTGATCCTACACATGTGGTTAAGCCCATTCTTATTTCCAATGAGGATGAGGATGAGGTGGATAAGCTGTCCGACTGCTACTATGTTGTTGAATTTGATGACCCGCATTTTGATAAAATTGTGAAGGAAGCAATGAAGGGTTTGAAAAAGAAGGGGAAAGGAAAGCAAGGAAAAGATGGAGCGAGCTCGAGTAATGCATCTGTGCAGTCATCAGAGGTGATAAGTCAGATGTTCAGAATGATGAAGAGGTTGGAAAAAGGAGTGCTTGACAGGATGAGAAGGCTGGAAAAGTGGGTATCAAAGGAGGAGGAGGTGCCTAAGCTCAAGAGTACTGGGAAATCAAAGAATTATTCGGATGAGGATGAATCCTATGGTAAGTCTGATGAGGAAGAGGAGGAAGTTTATAAGGATGATGAGGTGGAGGATAAGGAGGTTGAGGGTGTTTTATCTGAGAGTGATGAGGTTGAGAGTGAGGATAATGATGATGATGAATCTGGTGATGGTGATGAGGCTAATCACAATGAAGAACTTCGGCAGGGTGGTGACAAACCGAAGGAGGATGACAAGGTAGATGTTTCTGATGAGGAGGAAGTTTCTGATGAGGATAATGAGACTGATGGTGAGGAAGTTAAGGAGGTTGTGGTGGAGAAGGCTGCGGTGGAGAAGGTAAAGGCTGAAGGAAAAGAGGTATGAAAATTATCAAATTTTCATCACTACTATGACATTATTATTTGTACGAATTGACAAGATTTCTAGTGTGTGAGTTTTTATGTTTTACAAGAAAAGGCTGGCATTGCCAAAATATTAATGTCGACACTACACACACCGACAATTACCTTACTAGAATAGTTGTCAACTGAATACTATCATTACATTCCTACAATATTGTAGCGTGGGCTACCATTACATGTCTACAAAAAGGATAGTTGTCAACTGGATGCTATCATTACATTACTAGAATCACAACTACCTACTCACAACCTCCTCATGCACGAGGAATGCACAGCCTTCATAGGTGCTATTTAAAACACAATCCTTTAGGATTTCTTGCCAGTGCCAATCATGTCAAAGACCAAAAACATGGTAGTTAATCAACCTTGTTAATCCTGTCAATGACCAACAACAATGACCAACTCTTAGGATTTTTTTATCGGGAATTACCTTTTCTAAAATATAAGGGTTTCCAACTATAATAAGCAATGATCGGGCATGAGTCAGGGCAAAATTTAACCTCTTCGGGTTGCTCATATATCCCATGCGGAAAGTCCTGTCATATTCATCGTGGTTAGCGGTCGATCTGACGGTTGACAGGATGATCACTTCCTTTTCTTCACCCAGAAACTGCTCAACCCCGCCAATCTCAATATCCCTCATACGTAGAGACATGAGAGCCTTCCTCATCTTTAGTACTTGTTGTGGGAAAGGGGTAATAATCCCGATGTCTTGCTCAGGCACATTCCTTCTTATCAGCCTCTGTACGAGCTCAACCACCTTGCTAGCTTCAATCCTATTAAACCATGATGGGCTGCCCTTTTCCCTCTCATCAAAGCCTTGGATGCCACAGAACATGAAAGGGAAGTTCCTATTGGGAAGCATATCAGCCCAAGGTAAGAAACATGTCTTACTATCTTCTCGATATTGCCTCAATGCTCCACTATAAAATAGTCTTGAAGGAACATTGACAATAGCAGGGTGGCTCCGATAATTGTTCAACAACATTGTGACATAATTACGATCCCCTGATCTGTAAACTTCAAAGTCCAACAGCCTCTCTAGAAAAGATATTCCCAAACCATAAGCCTCAGCTTGCTTTGAATAAATATCAGGCCCAAGTTGTTTGGGATCACCACAAAGAACAATAACTATGTTCTTTTCTATGAGGGTTGATATGGGGATCATTGTCTCTGGCTCTGAAACTTGGCTTGCATCATCTAAGATGATGTGGGAGAAGTGGCCACAGTTAACCCTTTCAGCATGATAGAGGTAAGATGCACTCGTGTATGTCGTTATTATTATCTTGTACATGCGGAGTGCATCTCGAGAAGGGCAAGTGAAGAAACCAGCACTGTAGGTGCATAACCTCAACAATGAAGCGTTTATTTTTTGTAAGGGACGATGTGTGGAATTCAACCTATAAATATATTCCTCCCTAAGTGAAGGACACTCACCAAGGATTTTCTCTAATATGTGATCTGCCGCGCAATTTGAATAAGCACATACCAGTATATGAGAATCACGTCTAGTTGTATAGAGTTGTAGGATCACCTCCACCAGTGTTTTTGTCTTTCCTGTTCCTGAGGGTCCATAAATCACATAAGGAGCTCCTCCTCTGCAGCCTAAAATTAAGCGAACAACATTTTTTTGGTCCTCATCAAGATGAAGTGAGATAGGCACAAAATTGTTGGTTGTAATCCTCCGTTTTGACTGATACTCATGGGGAAAGAGGAAGTTTTCATGTAATGCCTCCTGCAGATAGAATGGCTTCATGAAGCTTACGGAAATTTGTCCCGTTGAACACAAAACAGATTTCATACGCATTGCTATCTATATGCCTTTTGTAAAATTCATCATTAAATTGCAATAATAATTCATCAGCCTCAACACGGTCGATCAAGCCCTGTTCAAAGAACATTAGCAAGTTCAACATGAGAACATAACATTGACAACGATAATTCGTGCAATTTCATAATTCATACCGACAATAGTATATTACACTTTGACAAAAAACATAAGATACCTAACATTATTAACATACCTGATGGACAAAATATTCTCCATAAACATTCACCACATCTCCACTGACAACTGAGGGCCTTCTTTCACCTACTCCTGGCACTTTAAGTGCTACAAACCTGACATTATACCTTTGTCTCAAATTAACAAACTTCATATTATAAGCTTTGACATACTCCTGTAAATAAATATAAAAAAAAATTCATTCAACAACTTGGTACTACGACAGAACGATGCCATTTAGCTATCCCCTCAGTCCCCCAACCCCCATACATAGAAAACATAACACTTACCATAATCAGAAGTTCCTCCATCCCTAACAACTCATTGAAATACGACACATAATTTTCCTCTGTTAAGCCTTGTAAGACCACTTCAAGGATTTCCTCAAACTATATCACTTTCCTGATCTGTGTTGGTATGTTATATGGTCTTTGAGGTGCCAAAGCTTTGGATACCTCATCTTCAGCCAAGAGGAAGACAAGTCGTTCAATAATCCCCTGATCAGTTTGGATATGCAGTATAGATGTGAAAAGGCCAATCTCCTTGGGCACACAAGACATCCATATAGTCAAGCTACCATGTGGGTTCAAATTTCGTTCCTCCATATCAAAACAAGGGACAAAATCTTCCTCGGGTATGTCATCTGGCTGGCCAGATGGAGGTTTCATCAATGACAACACAAATGAATCTTCAGGATTTGAAGCATAAATCTTCACACCCCAAAGTAAAATATATTCATCTGTGGTGTTTTCTATGGTGAATGACGCCACGGCAACCTCGTTCACAGGAACCGATTGAGGCTTTCCTCCAGCGAATGGAAACGGCACAGACACCATGACAAGACCATCCTCAGTTGGCGATGATGTTGTGACTGAAGGAACATCGATGAAGCCAACCTCTCCCTTGTCTCCAATGGTGGAGTATTCATCGTCCATACCTATTTGCCACTGAATTAAAATCCAACAGAAATTTGTGAGTCCACAGGAAAAGAACACAACCACACGAGCTGCTCTAAGGAGAGGAAAAAGATGAAGAGTAGAAAGAGATGGGTAAGATGAAGTGACACAAAGAGAGAGTAGGACTGGAAGTATGTACATTTAGGATAGTCAAACAACACACACTCCAATGAGATGGGGTAGATGAAGTGCCATTACTATCTCCATAAAGTAAGATCTCTGCGAAGTAAATCAGTCTGAATACGGTCACATTTGTCAATCATACATTATTACACTGTGAAAATAGTATAAATAATATGTCACAATAACAATTTAAAATGTTACGCTTTGGAAATCACCAGCACTACAAGTGCCTCCTCTGTACCTAAAAATACTCAAACATGGAGCATTTTCTAATTAAGATATCTTTAAAGTAGATTGGTGAGATGAAGTGCAATTAATATCTATGTAAAGTAAAATTGTCAAAGAAGCAGAGCATCAGGAACGGGAGATATAATTAAGACATCTTGTATTTAGATGAACTATCCAACTTCTGAGAATAACTATTTAGCCAGATGTCACACGTCCTACCCAAATTAGGCAATAGACAAGCATGTAATATAGTCTAATGACTAAAAACTTTTAGTTATTAATTATGACATTATTCTGTGATATTTGGTATGACATATATCCAATTTAAACGGTGTAGTTATGACATATTTATTACTAAGTATGACAAGTCCGACAAGATCTGTCTATTATAGCAAGAAAAAAACCTTGTCAATATAACTACCAGTTCATCCAGACTAGAATCATTTCTTTACTTCAGAAAATTACCACTTCATCTCTTCACTTGGGTTTTACATTTGCTCCCTTCTGAATATTTGCTTTTACATAATTTAGCCCTACCCATAACATGGAAAACTGCTTCTGAAACAATCTGCTGAGTTCAACAGTTCTTCGGGTTCATATGCTGAGGTTCAACCCTTCTCTCGCCCATCGCCATTCCTTTTTAACAGTTGCACAGTTCACCATGGAGATACATCGTCATTCCTGTTTACATCGCCATGGAGATACATCGTCATTCCTTTTAAACTCTAGCACAGTTCTCCATGGAAAAAAAATTGTGAATATAACTACCTACCAGTTCATCGCATCTTGTTTAACAGTTACAAGGACGTGTGCAGAATGGAAGGGAGAGGGAGGGGAGGGAGGATGGGTTTGCATCTTTCACTTTCAACTGTTCATGTATCGGCCGACGGGATGGATGAAGCCGGGATGGGCGGGAAGTGGGCGGGAGAGATGAAGAAGGGGGCGGGAAATATTTTGGGGTTTTAGAGGGAAATTGCAAAAATTATTATTTTACTATTTTGGGCTTTTTGTTTCCTTTTTCTTTTCATGCTTTTTTTTTATTTTACTTCATTTCTGAATTAAAAGAAAAACTTTAATATTTTGCAAAAATACCCCATTTGGTGTATATATGCAAAAAAAAAGTCAAAGTGATATATATGCAACTCACTAATTCATTTGGGGTATATATGCAAATCCGTGTTTAAAAATTTGGTGGGATCCAAAAAGTACAAATGTTAGTTGTAAACCTTTTTTTTTTTAATTAATACTTTCCTTTTATCTCTTTTGGTATGGTGCAGAGGTTTCTTCCTCTTATTCTATATTATTTATTTTCATATCTTGATATTACTGTGAAGCCATAAACACAGATCGACCAAGAGATGAAGAAGGGGGGCAGCCCAGCAGGTTGCGCGGTGGCTCGACAAGCAACTAGTTGCTAATGGGTTGGCTTGGTCAAAGGGGGGGGGGGGGGGGGGGGGGTGTGGCTCAGCGCCGACAAGGACGACGAAAACTTCGAGAGTGGTTCGAGCACGGGTTGAGCCGGCAAACGATGGTCCGAGCGTCGTTCGAGCCGACAAGCGGCGGTTGAGTCGATGGTACTAGATCTGGTGCTAGATCGGGGGATTTGGGTTCAAAGCCAAAAAACCACCGACAAGGATGGTTCGAGCATGGTTTGAACCGGCGAGCGATGGGATCAAGCGAGGATCGAGTCAGCAAGCACATATTTCCACCAAAACGAGAGATTTCCACTAATTTTTGTTTTTCTTATACCTTGCTTTTGGTTAGTGGTGTTTGTATCTAATTTTGGGAATTTTCCCAAGTTTGGTTCTGTTCAAACCTTGTTGTTGTTTATTGTTGTTGGAAACGTTGTTGTTAGTTGTTGCAGTTGGGTATTTGTTGGTGGTTGTTCTTAGAGGGGGTTTGCCCCTTTGATTTGGTGTCTTTGGTTTTTGGGTTGTCGGAATCGTTGTTGTTAGTTGTTGTAGTTGGGTATTTGTTCTTGGAGGGGGTTTACCCCTTTGATTTGGTGTCTTTGGTTTTCGATTTGTTGGAATCGTTGTTATAGTTGGGTATTTGTTAGTGGCTATTTTTGGAGGGGGTTTACCCCTTAGAGTTGGTGTCTTTGGTTTTGGAGTTTTTAGAGAGAAGGGTTCTCCCTTCTCTCTAAGTCCTTAAAGTTTGAAACACTTCACCCACTTTTTATTAAACATACTAGGGGAGGCAGTGTCTTTCATTTATTAGATTTAATGCTACTAATATATATAATGATTTTTATGCTATATTTCACACGAAATATAGATTTATTGTTTATATTACGTACTCATATTTACAATACTAAGAGTTCGCTACATATTATAATATTATACTTAATTTACACTAAGCAATATTAGTGTTTCAAACTTAGCAAACAACATGTGTTAGCTTATACGAAGTTTATGTGTTGTGTTGTATTTTTTAGAGGTTGTGATATTTGTAGCGGTGGTTGAATCAGTTATAATGTAAACGTATATCAGAGTGGTTGACATCGAGTACATTTTTTGTGTAGAGAATAACCCATTCCACATCAGAAAGTTGGAACTAAATAGCCTACTATATAAGCTTAGTAGACTACTCCTCCTATTGCCAATTGGTTTTAGGATGGAACCCCATTGGGCTTATGTGCTGGGCCTATACGCACATGTGCGCGCGGACTGACACGTCACCCCTTTATCGGCCCACCGGACTTTATCATGGTATCAGAGCGGGTTCCGGGTCTGGGTTTGTTTCCTGGTTTATCTGAGCTTAGCCCGCCATGATGACGTGATATGGGCTAGCTCGTTTGGCTTGCCAGCCTTAAGGCATGTTGTCAAGTGTCAACTGGGCCAGGCCAATTGCACTTGAGGGGGCGTGTAGAGAATAACCTATCCCATATCGGAAAGTTGGAACTAAATAGCCTAGTATATAAGCTTAGTGGATAACTCCTCCTATTGCCAATTGGTTTTAGGATGGAACTCCATTGGGCTTATGTGCTAGGCCTATACACGCATGTGCGCACGGACTGACACATCACCCCTTTATCGGCCCACCGGACTTTATCATTTTGTTATGTCAAAGAAAACTTGATACATGTTGAGGTCGTAGCGTCGATTTATAATTTTCCGGTCCCCCATCCATCGTTGGCCCGACGTCGACTATTTGTCCTCCGTAGTATACATCGATATGAGATATAGGTTGTGGCGATCAAAGTCTGCACATAGAGACCACTTCTTGTAGAGGTGGTCTTCCATTCTTCGTAAGTAGTGTCTTGTATTGAACTTTAAAATGACCAAAGTGTTCGTACGAAATGATTGTTGCTTCATAGAAAGATTCTAAAAACCCGCATTCAGTTTCAATTACCTCTACAATGCTTCCTGTTTCCAAAAAGTCTGTCATATTTTATTGCTTCCGACAAATTTAGTTCCAATATAAAATATAAGGATATAGTGCATCTATATATATATGCAAAAAAGTTGGACCATATTTACCTTATAGGAAATTATCGTTCAACAAATGAGGGTGTTTTGATAGTTGATGGAGCTATATGCATAAATATAGATGAAAGAGATGAGTATGTTGGAGAAGGTAAGGTATTTAAACTACGTGTAGTTGTTTGTACTATATGCTAAGTTTTAGATCACTATATACTGGAGATATGGATGAGGGAGGAGGGCTGGAGTTGCATGTATAGATGGGGTAGGTGTTTCCGCATTGATGTTCTTTGTAAATGAAATTCTTTGTACTATATGCATACTTTTTCTTGTTGTTATTATCATTATTATATGCAAAGTTTTAGATTAGTAGTCCCAATTTAGTAGTCTACCACAAGGTGTATGTAAGAAACTCTGTAAGATTTTGTAAGAAGTACCAAAAAAAACCATAAAATAGGATATAAGAAAGGCAAAACAACTAACGGTAAATCAAATATGCAATGGCTACAAATAAATATGCAGGTCATAGAGCTTACATGTTAAAGGCGTGTTCAAACCAAGTAAAACACTACCACAAAACTTAATCTCTAAAATAAAAAGTTGATAGTGAGTTGATCGAACATCACCAGCATAACAGTGTGCAAACAACTTAGTAGACAAAAAAGAAAGTGAATGAAACAATACAGGATCCTTCCCTAATTTGAATAAAAGGCAAGAAAATTAAGCGTAATTTTCTTATGCGAAACAAGCATACACTACAATTTATTAATTTCATATGCATTAGCATATGTTTCCAGTGAGGATATGTGGTTCATATCAAACATATCACTTCCTTTTCCATTCCATAAATGCAAGAATTAGAGCAAACTATAACTATATAGCAAGAAGTGTCCAATGTACATCAATGTACTTACACATCACACTTCTATAACTAATAGAAAGTTTACCAAAAAAGCCTGACCGAGATGGAAAAGAAACAGCACGAAAAAGAACGAACACAAATCCAGGCCAAAGTGTTTAACTTTAAATTCCTAAGTTTCAGAAATCTATCCAACATACATATATTGAACGATAAAACATAGGAAAATACATGATTTAACATTATGAAAGAATTAACAGGAATTCCAATGAAAAGGGGGGGAAAAGAGAAGAAATACGCATATGCTTGATGGAAATCGTCGATGGAGAGCGAGTCATATGCAAAGTGGCCAACGAAAAGGAAGCAACCCACCAAAATCCAGCTCCAAATCTTCATAGTTTGGCCAAAATGTATTCAGATGGGTGTCCAACAATAAGCCTCGAGACCCAAGCCGATAAGCTTCTGCACACAGCAGCGGGAGGATAAGCTAACGGGATCTAAAACTGCCATTCACTGGTCTTTTGTGCCCAAACCCAAGCAAAACCCATATTTCTTCTTTCCCTCAGATCTTCTTGGAGGATTTTGGGCCCATTGATCCGAATCCTTTAAGAGTTTTCAATTAATAAAATAGATCCCTACTAGTTTTTATGTATTTTTCCTATTCATACTAGCTTATTTTATTTTATCTTTTTCTCCTTCTTCTTTGTTTTTTTTCCCTCTAAAATATTATTTTTTAGGGTTTAGGATTTAAGGGGTATGGTTTAGGGGATATGGAGTAGGGTTTAGGGAAAGAGAAATGGATCCATTTTTACTAAGGATCCATTAATTTAAAAAAAGGTTTATCAAATGATTATTTACTTAACTCATCGAATCTTCTTGGAGGTGGCAATTGTATTCTGAAGTGAGGAGCATGAGCGAACAAGAACAGATCTCCGACCTTGGAGATACAATCCATAAGTGGATCGAGCCTAGAAAAAAGTGTGACAATGTGATTTTGATCATATTTTTGTGTTTTGGTTTAGAAAGGATTACCATTTTTCAAATTAAGCAATCTTTATTTGCAAATTGCGGTTTAACGGAGGGGGGTCACGGTCGAAATCTATTGCATAGGATAATTTCGGGAAATTCATTTTTGTTCCTACTACTTAGTTGGTAATAAATCTACCTTAATATAATATAAACATATCCTACTTTTTCCAATTATGACCATGTTTGTTTATGAAATATAATCAATATTGTTTTATAATATTAATTTTGTAAAATTTCCTGTATAAATGGGTTACAATATAGTACAATTTTCAACATAAATACCCGTTAAAAAACAAACTAATATGGAAATTATACTTGTAGGCTGAAATGAATCAAAACTCTTGCGGTGTAGCATAGAAAGTAGGAAATTAAGCAACCTTCTGAAGAGGAAAGATAAAATAGGATTCTAATGAGCCAAAGCCTACAAATTTACCTCGAAGCTTTAATAAGGGGTGTTCTACGAAAATAGAGGAGTATTGGAAGTCATATCTACAGAGACAAAGTTGTAACACTCTCAAAATACCATTTAAAAATATTACCGTTAGTGACTTCAGATTACACATCTGGGGTCACTCAAGGCTTAACCATTTTATAATAAATGTATAATAACATAAACTTTATTAAATGACATACAAATGCCCAAATGATATCTTAATTCAAATGTCAAAACTTACAATTCGATAACAAAAATCGAGTACAAATATTTATTACAGCGGAAGTCTTGAAATAAAATTACTCAACGGGTTTTGACCTTGCGATCTTACGCCTAGGATCTCAACTTTGGAAAAACACGGAAAAACGCCAACTGCCTTCACGTCGGGTCCTTGCCTTTACTAATGCGGGAACTTATCTGATGTGCCGTATGAGACGGATGACACCAGCCAACCATGCAAAGGAAATTAACCGGTTGGTTAGTCTAATGAAAGACTATGCAAGGGTAGAAATAAAAAGGTTCTAGTGATCGTAACCGTTTACTATCATTGTTCCTCGAATAATAACCGAAGGAACGATACATAACCCGAAACTTTCACGGAATGATTAGAATTAGACATGCACTGAACAAAAGACTCCAAAGGAGTTGAGTCTTATGGGAAACGTATGGCAAATGTTTGGGAACGTTATAGTTTTCACACAAGCGTTTAAAAACGACTTGATCATTTGGGTCAACGACCAACCTCACCGCGCAATGCGGATCCAGATTGGAAAGAAGACTTACTCTAACCGAAGTCCGGGCGGTTTCCAAGTTGTACTCCTCGCCCGAGGGTATATTAATTATATGCATAACTGTACTTATCTTATTTAATTACAAAACGTATATTCACGTTACAAATTTTAACATATATATATATATATATCATCTCGATACGAGAGATATCTTGGGAACATTTCCCGAATGTTTGGCACCAGTTGTGTGCACCACCCCTATATTCGAATAGGGGACGGTCATGACCAGGAAAGGGTGTTAGGGCTTGAACATCCTACGCACCACGGTTATAAAGAAACGACTAGACCTCGCAAGGTACATAGCGTTCCTATGAATACTCGTTCTAACTACATATTTAAGTTCACACATAAATCCACACCAATACCATCACGGTAATTAACAAGTATAATAGCGTTGTTTCTAGCAATATATACAACCTATTATAATATCATATTTTAATCACATCATTTATAAAATCTGTTCCCAAACGAAAACAACATTTCATTCCAATTTAATTAACAATCAAAATAAATGATAACTAAAGGAAATATGGAATGATTAAGCAAGAGCGAACCGCCACTTGCCTTAGTCCAGACGAATTGACGATGTCGGGTTCCGGGATCTGGAAACTGGAATCTGAATACGGATTCCAACGACGACGTCGAGACAAAAAGGCGGAACCCTAAGTTAGATTCGATACGAACGAATAAACTATACGAACAAAGGAATCGAAAGGAAATGAGGGCCAAATCCGTGACCGGGTTCGTCCAAGCCACGATCGCGCTTGCTAGAGCAAGCCGCGGTCGCGGTTTGGATTTCTGCGGTCGCGAATTTCTGGGCAGAGCCGCAGTCGCGGTGTTCGTAGCCGCGGTCGCAGATCTCCCTTCCGACGCGGCTCCGAGGCTTACCGACGACGCGAAGACGACGATGCGAGAGACCACTCCTCGGCTTCAAACAAGGCTCACCACCACTCCAAGCTTCCAAGGCATCACTGGCGACCACTAGGACTCCAACGAGACTTCCGACGACACTCGAGAACTCCGACGAGCTGGAAAACGAGAGGGAGAGATCTTGAGGTTGTGGATGAAGGATCCGAGGCCCCAACCTCCCTTTTATAGGCCATTGAGAGCTCAACGCCGAGGAGACGGAACGATCGGCCTCCCTCCAACGGTAGCGTTATGAATCGTGGGGAAATTTGAATCGGCGTTCTCGGAAGGACGAAGAAGAAGACGATGAACAGGTTTCTGCGATCGCGGAAATTCTTCCGCGGTCGCGGAAATGCCGCGAACGCGTCATTGGTCTCTGGTCGCGGTCTTACTCGCGGGCTTAAGTTAGAATGTATTTTTAGTACCCTTAAAAATACTCTAAGACCCACAAATGCATTTAAACGTATCTTATAACGTTCAAAAGATTATTACAGAGATCATAGAAGTTACAGAAATTCTGAATACGCCAAACACGTCTAGCTTACAGAACGAGGGTTGGAAAGTTACCCAAATACCCTTATTGAAATTGAGGGTTATTACATTACTACACCCTTAAAAAAAGTTTCGACCCCGAAACTTGGCCGATAACAGCCCGGAGAAGCGACCCTATTTTAAGTTACCCAACCTTATAAGTTTAACCATGCCTAACCCATTTAACACTTTGTAAATTGGTTCAAGCATTTCTAAGTTAAAAGTTATAAGTTGGTTCAAATTACAGTTAACGTAAGGTTAATCATAATTTAGACCCTTCACAACTTAAGGGAATTCTATAACTTGCTTTCACCAAACATACATTCTATCATATTACCTCTATGGTAACATGAACTTAAGGGAATTCTATAACTTGCTTTCACCAAACATACATTCTATCATATTACCCCTATGGTAACATGAGGATTATTACATTACTACCCCCTTAAAAATAGTTTCGACCCCGAAACTAACATCGCTAAACTAAAGGGACCGGTTTCACCATAATCTCACTACCTGAACTTAATATCCTTAATCATTTCATCCCTGTACTTGCTCCTGGGAGAACGATCTGTTTCCTCAACCATGCCATTAACTCACATATCCTAACTCCATGTGCGACACTTGTAATAACTCGTGACTACATTCACAAGGTCATAATTATCTTAGGATAATAGTCTCTAAAAATCCTCGCAATATGTAATATCCCTCAATTTCCTTAAAGGTACCTCTTACAATTCCATCATTTATCTGGAAGTAAGCTTGACCTTATGCCATTTCTAACTTAAATCCTTTAAGATTTATATACTTTCTCCAAGAATAATCATAACATTTATTCGTATGTTCCCCAAACCCATCACATGATATCTTACTCCTATTTCCTCAAAGTATCATATTGCTAAATGATTCATTACCAACTGAATCAATCACTTGTGTCTTAATCCTTCAATAGATGTACACGAGTAACATTGTTACCTTATTCCTTAAGCATACACAAAATTAATCTATGTACTAAATCCTTTAGTTTATCGGAATCATCAAAATGATCGATCCTTAAATTATAATTCTTCCATTTAAGTGGCCTCTTTCTACACAGTAACTTCACAACTTGATCTTTCCAATAAGGATTGTACTATACGTCTTATGGATGGCCTATTCACATAAAGTCCAAATATCGAATCTTTGTAAATTCCCAAGTGTCATAACTACTTATTCCCTCAAATGACAACTTGCCAACTTCAATCATTTGGCCCATTTAAATTTGGCCCTAAAGTTCACTGCCAACTCATGCCTCTAGTTTCCTCGAAACAAGATCGCAATAAATCGATTAGCACTGTTGTGCCTAATCACTTAATTTCCCTAAACGTGACACCAAATCACCATAATAGTCATCAATCACTCTCTGTCTTCTCTTAAGGAAGCCTCATAACGGACCTCAAAACGAAACTTCGAATAGATCTTCCAAAATACTACCTACAACTTTGCACACTTGCCCTTTTCAAAAACAAACTTTAACCATTGTCCTACACTGGTCGCAATAGAGGAAACAAGTTCTCTATGAACTATCCCTCTTATACATTTCCCTTCTCAGCAGTCTGTCCATAACAATGCCTACAACATGACCTCACAACGAGGAATTCTGAACCTCATATAGTTCATCCCTATGTACTTTTATCAGAACAAATATTCAGGGTACCCGTATGAGATTTTAGCCCTTAGATCCCATAGGGCATTCCCTACTCACATTTGTTCAAACACCCAAAAAAAAAATCCGGTAAAACTTAGCCTACGAGATAACACTCGCAAATCAGCTAAGGAAACGATTAAAGTCATACTGATGTATCGCTACTCCAGAAATGAAGAAAGAATCTTATGAATGGATCTAGAATTAAGTAATAGAGTCGACCCTGGTGTTAACCATATAGGGAACGGACATCTATGCTACAAATGTTATCCTTCCTTTCCTTTTGGTAATTAGGGCTCTTATGCCCAGCCTTACCACAGTGGTGGCATAGAATCCCATCGATAATTCAGCTTGAGCCTTTGGCGGAACCATCATTTATTTTAAAGTAAGACTGACCTTACGTCATCTCTAACTTAAAATCCTTACAAGAATAATTTAACACCTTCCTTTAAACAATCTCTAACTTTAAATCCTTTCGGTAATGACTTAATCTATTCCTTAAATCACTTTATAACTTAAACTTTTAAGATTCCTCAATTTCACCACGCTCTATATTCCTCGAAACGGATCACACATTCATTCTTATACCTTAAGAAATCTCGGAAGAAACGCTTGCCACTATACTCTTTAGGCGTATCTGAACAATTCTCTATACTGAACTTTAATACCTCGAGATCATTAACATGTCTTATCCTTAAACTGTAACCTTTTTATTTAAGTGGTCACCTCTTAACACAACAACTTTATAACTTAATCTTCTTCAAAGAGTTGCACCTTAAACCTTATGGATGACATATTCACAAGATGTCAATCCTTGACAATTCCCAAGAGTCCTAACTCTTCATCCTCTGAAAATTCCACTTATCGAGTCCAATGACTCGTACTGTCTTAAATGACTTATTTCTAACTTAAAATCCTTATATCCCTCAAAGATACTCATAAATGAACACTTTAGGCATCAGACTCTTCTAGCCTTGCCTTACGAGGTCTTCCTCTGGGTTTTCCTCTGGATCTTCCTCTTCTTAAGGATCTTCCTCCTCTCGAGGATCTTCCTCCGGATCTTCCTTCTTCTGAGGATCTTCCTCGGGATCTCCCCTAGGATTTTCCTCTCCTTGGGGATCTTCTTTAGGATTTTCCTCGGGATTTTCCTTAGAGTTTCCTTGGAAATCGCTTTCATTTAAACGTCATTATTACAATATCCAGTTGGCCTACCTTAACGGCTCAACGAACTCTACCTTAGGTTCATCCCACAAATTCTCATACGGAGGCAAATCCCGACTGCCTTGAGCATTAATCATTCGTATTCGTTTTCTCAACAATGAATGTCAACGACTATGACATCATACTTAGACCTCAAAACTCCTAAGAGTGATTCCTTAATTATCCCATATATCAATGTAATAAAATCACTTAGAATAGATTAACTTGGTAACTCTATAGATGAATTAAGAACAGAGAGTACAAGATTCATCTATACTAATCTCCCGAGCGTTCACACCAAAATACTCGGAGATTACAACACTAGGATATTAGTACTACCAGGAAGCACAAACTTGATACTTTCGAGGGAACTACTAGGTCTTCCAATCTCGAAATATCTCTGAGAAACAGGAAAATCTAACCTTACTAGAGATGATAGAATCATCTCGGCACCTTCTGAGTCCTTTCAAAAGAATAGACAAACACCTATGTCTTACAACAACAAGAAGAACTCAGTCTTTCTAGATATAGAGGTAACTCCCATACCTCTCATATCAGATTAAAGAAGGCACGACTATGAACGGTGATATTTTAAATTCTTTTCATTTTGAAAATTTAGAGCCTTCGAAAACATTTCTCAGTTTCAAACGAGTAAACGGTTTATAAAAAATTTCATTCCCAGAAAATGTTTTAAAACCCACCCGTTTTAAAAAAAAAATTCGGCTCTGATACCAAATCTGTAACACCCCCAAATTTCAACCCTATTTGAAAGCATTACTGCCGATGACCCCGGACGAAAACCCCGAAGTCACCCCAGGCTTTTCCAAACGATATAACTATCAAATCACAGTTACAATACCAAATATCATAACTTTTATTAAACCACAGTCTCGGAATTACACATGATTCCAGACAAAACGAAACACATCATCAGAATTTAATACAAAATCAGAATAATTACAACGGAAGACTTTAAAATATTACGAAAATGGTTGTGATCGTAGTGATCACCTGCCCAAGGATCTTAACCTGATTAAAAACAATAAAAACATCCAAAACCACCGTTCATCTTCATAGTCGTTCTAACCTTCGCGGAACAGCAACCTACCTGATGTGCCGAATCGAACGGATGACACCAGCCAACCATGCAAGGAATATAACGATTGGTTAGTCTAAATGAATAGACTAGCAAGGGAACAAAGCAGAGTGATTCGAAGCAGTCGTATTAGGTTAGACTCATCGTTCCTCGAATAATAACCGAGTACGCTAGTCAACCATCATACTCCTACTAGAATATATGAAGCAGCATGAATAAGAGAAGATTCTGGAGACCGAGTCTCACAGCAATCAATCTCATAAGAAGACTCCAAAGAAATGAGCCTTATAGGAAAATATGACAAATGTTGGGGAACTCAAGCAAACACACAAACAGCTTTGCATACAAGCGATCTAAACTAAGACGAGTTTTTCCTAGCTGCACTACTCGCCAAAATATTAATTATGTGCACTTAAGGCACTATATCTTGTTTTAATTCCACAACAAACCACAACACGTTATAAGCTTTTAATTATCCACAACACGATCAGAAGAGACGGGACCACATATAGAGTCCACGACCTTATCCACAACAACCACAACACAAGGTGTCGGGGACTTATAGCATGCCCCTTCACCACTTGTTATAAAGAAACGACTGAGCCGCAATCTAGAGCCCATCGCCCCTACGAATACTCGTGCTAACTATTAGTCTAACACACAAACACATCACACAAGCCATCACGGCCCAACCTGCACAATATATATATAATTATACTAGCATCGGTTCTAGCAGAATATACAACCTAATAATAATATCAGATTTTAGATTATATTATTAACAAACAGTTCCCAACATATTTCAGAATCATCCCAAATTATTTAACAACTAAACGATTGATAAATAATTGAAATATGAAATGATGAGCAAGAGCGAACCGCCACTTGCCTGGAATAGATTCGGCGATGAATCTGGACGAGACGACTACCGAAAATACCCTTTCCGAGGATATGGCATAAGCTTCAGATTATTCCTAGCAGAGTACGAGTCCACACGCGACCCAGCAGATCACGTTCTAACTGACAAATTAATTATCTATCAATTAATTTGACTGGACGAATTTAAAGAATTATATTTAATAAACTTTTTATGATATTAAATCATAAAAATATTTATTAAATTTTTCTAAAGAAAAATACGGACGAAAGGGGATCGAAATTATACCGCTTGAATAATTTCGGGTCAAATCTGGACTGGAAACGAATTGGGCTTCTCGGCCCAATACCGAAACAAAGCAAAGGGGGGTCCACTCACCTACTGTTCACCTATCTTCAACCCATCTTCTTCCCGACTGCAACAACAACAACACAAGCAGGGGAGCTCGGTTGGGGAGGTTTGACGACGCCGGGGAGCAGGTGACGGCAGGAAGGAGCAGCGGCGGAGCTCGGCACCAGTACACGCGACGGCGGCGAGGCGAGCGGAGCTCGGAGCAAGGGACGCACCTTCGACTCCGGAGGCTCGAACAGGGGTGGTCGAACGGAGGCAGTAGCGGCGGAGCAGCACAGCTCGGCTACCACGGAGCTTGTCGCCACGAACAGCTCGGCAGCTCGGCGGAGCGGCTCGGCGGGAGAAGCTCGAAACAGAGGAGCAACAGGGGGCGTCGTCTTCATCTCCGGTGGGGCTTCGAACGGAGAAGACGACGGTGAGGAAGACCTGGCGACGACCGAGGGTGGAGCTTGGGAGGCTCGGACGAGCTGGCTTCACCGTTGGGAGGCGAGATGAAGCGGGAACGAGAGGGACGAAACAGAGGAGGCGGTGCACAGGGTCTCGCCGGGAACAGGGGAGGCGATGGCGACGGGGCTTCGCCGGTTCCGAGTCACCGGGGAGGAGCACAGAGATGGCCGAGAGGGAGAGAGATGGCGTGATATCAGCTTCTCCAACGAGCTCCTTGAATAGCTCCAGGAGAAGCCCCGACCAGCCCCCGACCACACATGCAGGAGAGCCCAAGTGGCTTGGCCACAGGGATAAAATTGCAGGAGATCAAGTGTGCACAAGTGGTAACTAGAGGATAAGATTGGTATGGGTTTTAAACCCCGAAAATTATATGTTTGTATCCAAATAAATATTCTAAGTCCCAAAAATACATCGAATGTATTTTATACCACTCAGGAAATTATTTCAGAGATCATGAATATTACGGAAAATCCGAACTCCACTGAAAGCGAAATAATTAATCGGACGAAGGATGAGAAAAATACCCAAATACCCTTACTAAAAATTGAGGGATATTACACAATATACGTGCTATACCTTAAGCATGAGAACACACATTTCTCTTTCAACTTTTCTCTTTATAACCAAATTCAAGCTCGTATATTATCTCCCTATAATCCAATATCAGATCTCAGTAATCCTCAAGACATTACATTCTCTAATTCCTTTAGAGGTACACCCCACAATTCCATTACTTATCTCCAAGCCAATTTGTTTCCTTACGCCATTTCTAACCCAAAAATCCTTCCAAGCTTAACTGAACGTATTTCATTATTCAACCTCCAACTTAAACCTTTAAGGTTCCTCTATTTACTCAAAAATATCATATTGATGAACGATGCCTTGCCATCAAAATCAATCACTTTACGTCCTAATCCTTCAATAGGTATATACGAGTAACATTTGTTACCTTATTCCTTAAACGTACATAAGACAATTTCCCATGCCACATCCTTTTGTTTATCGATATCCTCCGAATAACTTATCTTTACCCATAACCTTTAAATTTAAGTGAGCTTTTCTCCCAATACAATCGTTTCACAACTTAATCTTCCCAAAAAGTGTCATAACATCAGCCTTGTAGCTGTCACACTATCTTAAGATCCATATATCGGACCTTGTAACTCTCCAGATATCATAACTCCATATTCCTTGAAGGTACAACTTACAATTTAAAATATTTGGCCCAATCAAATTTGGCCCTAATGCCCAATTCTAACTTAAACCTTTAGTGTCCTTAAAACAAGATCGTGATAAATCAATTAGCACAATTGTGATCGTCCACTTTATTTCCCCAAACGTGACATCAAATCGCCTTAATAGACATAGATCACTTTTCATCCGATCCTGTAGACAAAATTCCATCCACTTAAGTTATCACGTACTCTAAATCCTTATAAATTAGAACAACCTTTACCATCTGAGTTGTTATTCACCCATAAATCCTTAAACACTTAATCGTCCTCATTCGATTTATTATCCCAAATCAAGCGACCTTTTGCTTTATCGGAATTCAATATTCATCCAAGACGTGATCGTCCTAATACTCCTCCTATCCTTATATCGTTTCCCTTAAGAAAACCACATAACGAAACCTCAGATAAATCTTCCAAGAGAATACTTATGACTTCACACCCTTAGCCTTTTCGAAGCTTAAACCACTGGGCCCACAATGAGCACACTCACTTACAAACTCCATAACCTTAATCCTTGGGTTCTAAAGTTTTACTCAAGATCGTAATAGAGTACGGTCTTGTTAGGGAAGACGAATTCCTTATGAACTATCTCTCTTATACATTTACTCTCTTCTCAGCAATCTATCCACATAAATGCCTATAGAATGACCTCACAACTAGGTATTCTGGACTTCATATGGTTCACTCTCATGTACTTTTATCAGAACAAATGTTCAGGGTACACATATGAGAAATAATTCTTAATCCCATAGAGGATTAACCACACACATTTGTTTCCTTCGAATTAAGGAATTTTGGTAAAACTCAACTTACATGATCACGCTCGTCAGCTCAACTGAGGGATCAATTAATGTCATACCGATGTGACATTACTCCAAGAATAACGCAAGATTCCTAAGAATGGATCTAGGAATTAAGTAATAGAGTCGACCCTAGTGTTAACCACGTAGGAGACGAACACCTAGGCTCCATACGTTACCCCTTCTTTATGAGTCCTGATAGCCCTTATCCACACGTGACATATACTGTTTTTGGCACTCACGGAGTCTCGTATGAGCGAACAATTTGCAATAGTAACGAATTTAGTAATTTCCGAAACAAGGAAACACTTCTTTATTATTCGAAACATTACATTAAAACAACTGACAGAAAGTCCAACAGACAGATTACTAAACTATGGAGACCATCGACACAAGTCATCGCTCCATAATCTTAAAAAGGCTCAACAAAAATACAACTACTCGTCCAGGGTTTCATTCTCATTGGAGTGACGAATCACAAAGAGTCGTTGCCCCTGACCCGAAGACTCCATAGATTGCTCAGGAGAGGATACCTCTGGCTTTGGGTTCCGCCCATTGCCAATATTTGAGGCTTGATAAGACGGCGTTGGTCCTTGACCCTTTTGCCTACAATATGTTTTCATGTGGCCTTCCTTCCCACAACTGTAACATACCCTCTTTTTCTTTTGGTAGTTAAAACTTGTATGCCCAGCCTCACCACAGTTGTGGCATTGAATCACTTCGCTACTCCAACCTGAGCCTCTGGCGAATACAGACTGAGTCGTCTCGGTCTTAGCACGACCAGACTTCTCAAACTTGGTGGGCGATACCGGTCGTTTGAATGTACCAACTTGGCAATCCTGTTGCCCACCCCTTCCTTTAATCTGCTTCTCCCGCTTTCGGGCAGATTCCTCCAGTGTGGCCTCTATGTTGTAGGCCGCATCCACATATTACTCTAACGTAGAACAACCGTGATGCACCATCAGAGGTTTGATTTCTGGATTCATCCATCCATGGAAGTACCAGATCTTTTGTTCTTCGCTGGACGCTTCCGCCCCAACATAGTACAACAAGTGATTAAACCTGGCAGCCAGCTCTGTCACCTTCAACCCATCAGTCTTTGGGTATAGGAACTCCTTGCATTTCTCCTCCCTCATAGCCCGAGAGAAGAATCGATCAGACATCTTGGTCTTAAATATTGACCAGCTCAGCTCAGGATGATCAACTAATCCCGTGCTCTCCCACCATTCACTGGCCCCATCCTTCAAATATAACAAAGCAATGTGTACCATTTCAGCCTCAGTACACACAATGTTCTTAAACAAATGCTCCATGTGAAGGAACCAGTATGCCACTTGACGGGTTCTCCAGTACCGTCATACGGGTCAGGCCTCATGAAGTTGATCGCTTTCAGCGCACGATCATAATTTCCTCCATCTCTCAGAGTACTCATTAGAGGCGGGTTAATTGTTGTATCATTAACGTTAATAGTACCCTGAGGGGTTGAATTCCCCTGGACTCGCTGAACCCCTGGCCTCACTAACTCAGTGACCGCTTGCATTACGATCTGCCTGATTACCTCTACAGCAGTTGTACTGAAAACTATTGGAACAGCAGGAGGCACTTGCACCCTTTCCCCTCCTATCTGGGGTGGAGCATTCCTCTCCGGGTTGCTGTGGGAACCGAACCCAACTTCCTCCTGGTCCGCTGCATTTCCAGTCTGAATCCGAGAAGCATTACTCGGTCCAGCTGCATGACGTGCGATGTTTCTAGCGTTCACCATCTGATTGTGTCTACGTATATTAGATAGGTACCAACAAATTTAAGTTGCAAGTAATAAATACTTTAAAGTGCAATATCTGAGGTAGTCGTCTAATAAACTCAACTTTTCATTAATGAAACACACACTAAGCGTCACTCAACAACTGAAAGGGAAAATATGGGAAAAGAACATTAGGAGACTTCTGCCCCAGTATTGTTCAAATGGGAAAACACTTAGGAAGGAAACCATTACTGGCCTATTATTCACTGCTTCTTCTCTACCGGAGGTAACTCTTCCTCCGAGTCATCAGTTAACCCCTTATATTTTTGGATCACTTGATCCTTCAGCAGACAATGATGGCTCCCCGGACTTGCCCATTTCGCCTTTCTGAGGCTCGGAACTCCACCATCTTCGCCCCCAAAGATCCTCATTACCGGGCTGATCTAAAATCCAGAAAAACTCTTCCCACTCCTCGTGGAAGGGATCCACCGGCTCCTTCTCATCCTCTGGATCCGCCATTGAGTCCTCATCTTCATCAGAGACCTCAGGGGTAGAGGGTTGCTTGGATTGCACTTCTTTTTCTTCCCCGTTCTCGGACTTGGACTTTTCGGTCAACGGGGTGAACTTATACACCGATCCGCCGACCAATGGAACTTCTACAAAATCAGGCTCACACTTAATTGTCGGAGTGGTCTCAGATTCATCTTGGTTCTTAAGTTGGGCTCTAGGGAATACCATTGTCTGTGAAGAGACAAGGAGAGATTTAGAACTTTCTTGTTTATAGAAATTCTATCTTCCATAACAAGCAGGAATGATAGGACTACGTACGTTGGCAGAAGTTTGAAAACGTCTTTTTCACAAAACTTGTTAAAAACAAACCGAGACTCGTTGGTTAATTCTGTTTCTACTAAATTATTGTGATTTAAAATCTACTTCAAAAACGTTTTATCTTTAAACCTTACTTAGGGCTATAGTAAAGAAATCCCATACACGAAGTTTTTGTTTTATAAAAACCCCAAATAAACGCAAAATGGTTTAAAAGTTTAGAGTTTTAAAACTTTTAGCTCTGATACCAAATCTGTAACACCCCCAAAATACCCTTTGGAAATATTATCGCCAGTGACCTCAGATTACACATCTGGGGTCACCCAAGGCTTAACCATTTTATAATAAATGTATAATAACATAAACTTTATTAAATGACATACAAATGCCCAAATGATATCTTAATTCAAATGTCGAAACTTACAATTCGATAACAAAAATCGAGTACAAATATTTATTATAGCGGAAGTCTTGAAATAACATTACTCAACGGGTTTTGACCTTGCGATCTTACGCCTAGGATCTCAACCTTGGAAAAACACAAAAAAATCGCCAACTGCCTTCACGTCGGGTCCTTGCCTTTACTAATGTGGGAACTTATCTGATGTGCCGTATGATACGGATGACACCAGGCAAACATGCAAAGGAAATTAACCGGTTGGTTAGTCTAATGAAAGACTATGCAAGGGTAGAAATAAAAATGTTCTAGTGATCGTAACCGTTTACTATCATTGTTCCTCGAATAATAACCGAAGGAACGATACATAACCCGGAACTTTCACGGAATGATTAGAATTAGACATGCACTGAACAGAAGACTCCAAAGGAGTTGAGTCTTATGGGAAACGTATGACAAATGTTTGGGAACGTTATAGTTTTCACACAAGCGTTTAAAAATGACTTGATCATTTGGGTCAACGACCAACCTCACCGCGTAATGCGGATCCAGATTGGACAGAAGACTTACTCTAACCGAAGTCTGGGCGGTTTCCACGTTGTACTCCTCGCCCGAGGGTATATTAATTATGTGCATAATCGCACTTATCTTATTTAATTCCAAAACGTATATTCACGTTACAACTTTTAACATATATATATATCATCTCGATACGAGAGATATCTTGGGAACATTTCCCGAATGTTTGGCACCAGCTGTGTGCACCACCCCTATATTCGAATAGGGGACGGTCATGACCAGGAAAGGGTGTTAGGGCTTGAACATACTACTGATCAGCTCTACTTTGTAGTGCTTATCTATGAGTTATTACCGGTGTTTAGGGTACCATTTGTAGGGGTTTAGAGCACAACTGTGGAGTATGGAGTTGAAGTGAAGAAGTGTGGATATGGTGGTTTGGAGGAGCTAATTGTAGACATCCAGAAGACAAGGAATAAACCACTGGAGGAGACGAAGAAGAATAGAAGAAGAGCCACACAAATGAGCAAAGAAGGCTCCAGCCGCGACCAACCGCGACCAAGGGCGAAGACACAAGCGGCCGCAGTGAAGGGCGAGACGCGGAGCAAACGAAGGCCATTTCTGCGGGCGCGGATTTCTCGCCGCGACCGCGGAAAATTCCCACCTGTGCAAAAGTCGAGAGCAGATTCCTATTTTCCGCGACCGCGGAATTGGTGCCGCGACCGCGGAAGCACACAGAGGCGACCCGCAAAGCTTTTCCGAGTTTTCTTATTTTTTATTATTTTCCAATTTTTATTCTTTTATATTTCGATACTTTAGTTTTATTTCCTTTTAGATGAGGTTTGTGATCTTGGGCTTTAGGTTAAGTCTATTTAACATAAATTCCATAGCCTCCATTCATATCATCTAGATCATCACATTCAGCATCGTAGTATTTTCCATTCAGTATTATTTTCCTTCGAAGACTATGAGGAGCTAAGCACCTTTGCTTAGTCCGACAATTGAAGCCTAAGTTTGTATTTGATTGTGAGGTTATTCCTTTACTCTTTCCTTGAATGTTATTAATTCTTTTATGCTTCATCCAATTGAGTTATATTGATTTCTCTAGATTAACTACCTAGTTTTATTGATATTATTCATACTGCAGGATTAGGATCTTGAATAGTATTGATTGGATTTAACTCATCAGTTGTTGTGATTATCATTATTAATATTAGTTTTCCTAGCCTGACAACCTAGTTGAGATTAGTATTATCTATAGTGTTAGTTACCTCTTTCTGGTCAACTTGTTGAGATTAATACTATTCATCCCTAATTCAGAGGTAGCAACCATGATTTACTGGAACGAGTTGTGAATGTTTATTGTGAAGAGAATTAATTGCATGTCAAGTACTGACGAGTTGTTAAGTATTGTATGAGCCTATTTATTCCTGAGCTTATTCTGCTGTTAGATTTATCTTGATAGTTTCTTGATAGGTTTAGTAGTTAGGGTTATCAGGCCGAGTTGGACTGATAACTATTTCAGAACAAGGATTAGGACATTCATGAGGATTGAGGACTAGGAATAATTAATGATCAATCAACCAAACTAAAGGTGAATATTTGTCTGGCTAAGTGTTTTTCCCTAATTGATTTCATCTTTGCTTTTATTTATTTCACTTTATTTTGTTATTTGCAAACCAACCAACCAAAACCCCCCATTGTTACCATTGCATGCAAATCTACATAAAGAAAGATAACTCCTCCCTGTGGGATCGACCCTTGCTTGCCTTTGCTACTTGTTTAGGTTTGTTAGGATTTATTTTGACCAGGTTAACATGACTAAAACCTGCCTGTCAACTACGCACCACAGTTATAAAGAAACGGCTAGACCTCGCAAGGTACATATCGTTCCTACGAATATTCGTTCTAACTACATATTTAAGTTCACACATAAATCCACACCAATACCATCACGGTAATTAACAAGTATAATAGCGTTGTTTCTAGCAATATATACAACCTATTATAATATCATATTTTAATCACATCATTTATAAAATCTGTTCCCAAACGAAAACAACATTTCATTCCAATTTAATTAACAATCAAAATAAATGATAACTAAAGGAAATATGGAATGATTAAGCAAGAGCGAACCGCCACTTGCCTTAGTCCAGACGAATTGACGATGTCGGGTTCCGGGATTTGGAAACTAGAATCTAAATACGGATTCTAACGACGACGTCGAGACAAAAAGGCGAAACCCTAAGTTAGATTCGATACGAACGAATAAACTATACGAACAAAGGAATCGAAAGGAAATGAGGGCCAAAGCCATGACCGAGTTCGTCCAAGCCGCGGTCGCGGTTTGGATTTCCGTGGTCGTGGATTTTTTGGTAGAGCCGCGGTCGCGGTGTTCGTAGCCGCGATCGCGGATCTCCCTTCCGACGCGGCTCCGAGGCTTACCGACGACGCGAAGACGATGATGTGAGCAACCACTCCTCGGCTTCAAACAAGGCTCATCACCACTCCAAGCTTCCAAGGCACCACTGGCGACCACTAGGACTCTGGCGAGACTTCCGACCACACTCGAGAACTCCGACAAGCTCGAAAACGAGAGGGAGAGATCTTGAGGCTGTGGATGAAGGATCCGAGGCCCCAGCCTCCCTTTTATAGGCCATTGGGAGATCAACACCGAGGAGATGGAACGATCGGCCTCCCTCCAACGGCAACGTTACGAATCGTGGGGAAATTTGAATCGGCGTTCTCGAAAGGACGACGAAGAAGACGATGAACAGGTTTCCGCGATCGTGGAAATTCTTCTGCGGTCGCATAAATGCCGCAAACGCGGAAATGCCGCGAACGCGCCATTGGTCTCTGGTCGCGGTCTTACTCGCGGGCTTAAGTTAGAATGTATTTTTAGTACCCTTAAAAATACTCTAAGACCCACAAATGCATTTAAACGTATCTTATAACGTTCAAAAGATTATTACAGAGATCATAGAAGTTACAGAAATTCTGAATACGCCAAACGCGTCTAGCTTACAGAACGAGGGTTGGAAAGTTACCCAAATACCCTTACTGAAATTGAGGGTTATTACAAAAGTCCTGACAGAAAAATTGAGTGGAAGGAGAGATGAGCGGATTACACGCGTGAAATTAAAGAATGTTTTATTGATGAAATATGAGATTGTTATTTTATAAAACTCTTTATGGGCTTCCATAAAACTGGCCCAAATTTTGAGCATAACATCGATAAAATAAGACGTCGCAGAAAGATGAAGCCACGAGTCTATTCATTTTGATAGCCACAATGGAGAAGTAAATAGAACATGAGAGAACACAAGTAAAGTGCACCAACCTGTGGATCGACTATACGGCATGCAAAATGTTTCAAGTCTGAGAGCACCTGTATATATTTGGAAAGGAATAAGGAAAACTTTATTAACCATTTGCATCTCATATTTCTCTCATCAAAGAGCTAAAAAGTTACTCATCATGTATTTGTAATAAGTTTTTTAAGAAGTGGTTAATATGTCACCTCATTTCATGTACCTTCTCATCCTTGTAGTGTCGCATTTTCGTTAAATGATTTCAGCTCTTCGTAGTGTTTCAAACGAAACTATATTCTGAATCATAAATGTTTAATTATGTTGATGTTATGAGTTCTTTATCAGAACTTTGACATCAACTTCTTTTTGCGCTCTCGATAGTGCAACATATAGTTGTCCGTGTGAAAAGCAAGGTTGTTGTAAATATATTATAACTTTGTCTAAAGTATGTCCTTGTGCTTTATTAATTGTCACGTCGAAACATAATTTTATAGGAAATTGTTTTCTCTGAAAGTTGAATGGGTATTTTGTACTTGATGGCGGCTTCAAAGTCATTCTTGGTAGAAATATTTGTTGACCTTTGTAATAACTTGTACTAATCTCCCATTGTATAACATGTTCCAAAAACCTTTTACAATTAGTCTTGTGCCATTGCACATGCCAGAAGATGGATCTAAATTACGAAGCAATATAACTTGACAACTTTCTTTTAGAATAAGTTTGTGCGGACTCATTCCAGTTGGACGTATTGCGTTGAGGAATTCAGTTGAACACGTGTTGCAGTTGTCATCAATGATAGAGTAAAAAATGTGGTAGGCTATAGATTTTCCAAGAAACTATTCAATTAATGCTGCATTAATACGACCAACGATGTTATTTGTTGGGGTAAGTATTACCCTTTTATTTTAAATGTGCACATCTAGGGGCGATCATATCATTTCGGGAAAAAATATATGTGCTAAAAGTTGGAAGTTGTCATCTCTTTCATTACAGTTCATGGTTATATTATGCGCCAATTTTATGTAAGCATGTTTTTCGTTCTGTAACTTTCCGTTACCTAGTTGAAGTAAGAAGTCTGAGAAACTCTGATCTTCTCTAGCTCTCATGTTTTCTGTTAATTTGAATTTTCTAAGTTGAGGCCAGATGTAGGAGCTGACCGGGCTAACCATGATTGTCTCATGTTGCGTCTTTTGTGGCAATACATGTAATACCTGACAAAAGTCTCATCCAAATACAATAACTTTTCCTCCAAAAGTTCTTTTCTATCACATATGTCTTGTAGTAGAAGGTGGAGTGATTCTATGTTTTATTGTCTTGCCATTGATGTCTCATCCAAAATGATTAGTGATGTTTGTTTTATTAACTGTGCCAGGCTGTTTTGATTTGATACATTACATGATGTTGAACTTTCTTCATCAATCGGTACGTTGAATCGAGAGTGTGTTGTTCTACCATGTTCGGTATGTTAGACGCTGCTATTCCTAATGTAGCTGTCAATAGTACAATTTTTCCCGTTGAACGTAATTTTGCATATAATGCATAATATAAGATTTTTTTCCTGTTTCGCCAGGAACGTCAATGAAAAACGCCCCCGACGTATTGCTTTTGACATGTTGCATTATACATCTATAGGCCGTATGTTGTTTAGTGTTTAGCTTTTTATGAGCGTTAATGTATTCAAGTGGAACTGGTGCTGGTGCTGTAAGTGCATCACTTATGTCTGTAGTCATTGTTAATGTAGTATCCTCATGTTCTGATATTTCATGTAAGATATAGGTCTTCAGAGTTTTGCCCATGGCTTCTAAATAGCTTTCAATATCTTTTGTAGTTAGTTGTAATATTTTAGCTTTGTTTAGAGCATACTTTTTTGCAAAATCTTCTGATAGTGATTTGTAATGTTTGGTCCAGAGTGCTAAGGGGTCTGCGGGTTCACAAAATACTAATAATGTTGAAAAAAGCCGACGTAATGTGTGAGGCTTAAGAATTTCGCTGGCCTCTTGCATACATGATTCTGCATAGCTGTATGTTTCTAAGAGTCCGCATTTTTGTGCAGCCTCTTGAAATGTTTTGCAGTCATATGCATTTACTTTTAATAGATCTTTGAACGACTTTGGACCACGTACATGAGAAAGTAAGAGTCTTAGATAATATCTTTCACCTTCAGATGGCCCGACGTAAGCTAGTCTACCAACTACATGTCTTTGTTTCCTTACGGTCCAAGTCTTCTCAGACTGGCTCCATTCATAGTGTTTAGGATATTCTGAATATAAATATTCCTCTTCATTTTGAGAGATGTTGTTGTAGTTGAAAATTTTGGTTAACATTGTTCTTGATCTATGGTCATAGGTGGCAATGTCTACCAAATTTTCACGTGGGTGGAAGCTAATCGACTGCATATTAGGTAAGTGTACTTGTAGGGGAATTATCGATGGTTGAATATTGTATAAATTGAATGCAAATATTCGCCAAGCAGCCTCTAGAGGGGACACCCACCTTGCATTTTGGTAACTTGATATCTCATCATTTGCGTTCATGCTGGTTTGGATTATTGAAACTTACATAGTCATGTCCTTTGTAATACTTGTACAAATACTTAACTGTTGTAATCGTGGAATATATTTATACGTTTATATGGCAGTCAAACAATACTAAGATATAAGGATTCTAAGGGATCACTGATTTGTTATCTAACCATTCACCTCTTATCCTTATTTTGTCATTGTGATTTCTCCTCTTATACACTAGGTAAGAATCATCTCCACATGTTGTGAATTCATCAAATCGTTTAGGATACTTATACCTACATGATGATTGAAGGTCGGTTTGTTTCATGCATGCACAATTAGGATGTTTTGACCCACGTAGACCATGTATCATATGCCGTAGAACTGTTGTCCATAGATATGGGTTCTCGTTTGAAGGAATTTATGCGCATACGTACATATTGATCGAACTTTTATGGACTGACGATTTTATGAGAGCGCTATAAAATTATAAGTAAATGTGCATGCAATAAACCTCTTTTTTGGAACTCGATAACGTCAACCCTTGTTGCCACTAGGCCAAATAGTTTCTTTTGGATTATCTCATTCTTTAGCATTATAAGTTTCGCATGGAAAACTCTTGCTATTATATCGGGTCGGTCCTTTGTGTTTTCTCCTGGTCCTCGCCGTTCTTGTATTTCTAACCAATTTGGGTTACATGTTATAGTAATGAACAACTTTGGTTTCCTAAATTTCTGCACAAGTGTCATGGCATTAAGATATCTACACTTTACATCCCTAGGCTTGCCAATAAAAGAAGGAGGTAATTTTGTGCGATGACTTATATCTAATGCAACACTATGAGATATATGCAAGCTGTCAATTATCCCCTGATAAAGTTCAACTATGATGGTGGTTTGGTTTTGCCTCATATAATCAAGTCGAGTGTTTTCAATTTTGACGTAAATGTCAACTATGTATTGTTGAAAGAGCCTACCTGCTTTAAGGAGGTGGTTCTCTGGTCGCATTTGGAGCTTGTATGCATAATATTGTCGGCATGATATTGTTGTGCGATTCTTTGATGGAGGTCTTCTTGCAACTGTAAAAATGGGAAACAATGAAAAAATGGTAGTGGAAACGAATGTAATATGTAGGTAACACTTATTTTAAGTGTGTGTGCTACATGTAGCTTCCTTTGTGAATAAGTAAGTAGGGTCTTGAATGAGGGATAGTGATATTGAGAATGTAGGGTTGATATAACGTTGTGTACTCGTACTTGGAATTTAATGTAGTTCTTAATGCCAACCTGATTCCCCTTGCGGATGAAGAAGTGGGTATTGAAGTGGATCGTAACATCCATAGTAGTGCATAATTCTACGTGAAAAAATATCTTTGTCATATACTAAAATATGTGGGTTGTTAATGTTCTGTGAACTGTTGCTTTCTACTAACACTGTAGCCACATCTTCAAAAGATGGAGCGTTGTAAATACGTTGGTCAAGAGTAGGGTTATGTGATATCATGAATTTGTGTTCTATGAAATTCCCAATTCCCGTAATGAGCGGAAAAATCTTGCGTAAGGATTTTGCTTCATAACTTGCATTAGATTGTGGACAATTTCTGGATTTATCTATGGGAATAAGTCGGCTCGATATTCTTTTTCCTCTTGTGTGTCATAGAAGTATAGTTTCATGTATGTTGGGTTGTTATTTCCATGTAGAAGTTTTGGAATGAAATGGTGTATGTGACCTTGTAGTCTGAAAACGTAAATACCTTTTTTTGAGTCTGCATGTATAGAGCCACCTAGAGAGCTGAATGCAAACATGTTATTGTACATCCTTGCAAATTTTTAAAAATGAATGGATTCCATATGTCCCA
This sequence comes from Rheum nobile, assembly GCA_027886185.1. Taxonomy (NCBI): domain Eukaryota; kingdom Viridiplantae; phylum Streptophyta; class Magnoliopsida; order Caryophyllales; family Polygonaceae; genus Rheum; species Rheum nobile. Next base: position 668,750 of record WOAB01000326.1, on the reverse strand, counting down.
CCGAAAAGATTTAGAAGCTTCGGTGGGAAGTTGTTGCCTACGATGTGGACCTTGCCATCAGAACAACAAAACGTTTGAGGTTTAAATGCGAATTTGGTTGCACCACATTTATTGCACTCGGTCGATGGAGGTAATGTTGTCACAGACCTTGGTATGTAGCAATCTGCAATACCAGAGCAATCATCTTGTATTTTTTGCATTTGCTTTAAACGTCGAGTAGCTATAATAGGAGGTGGCATTTTTGAACGTTGAGTAGTCGTAATCGCGGGCGATGCTTTCTTGTTATGGCGGGGTAATTGTCGGAAGTTTGCCGACGAATTCATATTACTGCTCCTGCACAACATAATGTAATAGTAGTTGAGGCCATGAAGTGTAACAAGATGGACAAATGAAAGTAATTGTAATATATGTAATACGCGTGACTATTCTTGTATTCGACTAATATCTCGGACTATGAAAAAGATAAGCTATGTTAACTGGTCAATATTTGAAGTTGTAATTCAATATATCGTTCCTAATTTTAAGGAGGTCGATAATACTCATGTTAGAAATGTTGCCGTTGTGTACTGATTTTGTCCATCTAAGAAAAGAAAGTTTGTATTGTTAGTGTCTAGTAATAGCTAATGTGATAGCGTTTGTGCTTGTGTTGCACTCAATTATAGCTCGTGTTTAGGTGATAAACTCCCTGATGCTTTTTCTACTCACAATTTACTCATACCTGATGTTATGTAGCATTTGTTGTTTACATCTTATGGCAACTACATGTCATGTTTTCACTTTGCACTTGAATAAGGCTTCTCGAATAGGTCTAGTCAGTTTAAATATACTCAAATAACCTATTGATAGATAAGGATTATTTCCTAAAAACAATAGAGAGGGGCTAATGTCATATAAGCAATTTATTAAAGAGCTTGAAGATGATGTTATACCATGATGTGTTAGCCTGTCTTATCAATGGTGAAGAGTACAGAAATAGTCATACAACACATACAACATTTTTGAAATTTTCTGCCATTTCCTTGTCTATATTCTATATACTATACTAAATCCCTAATTATCTCTCCTACATGCAGCCCGTGAGCTATGCAATGTAGGAAAATTTCAAAATACAATTACAATTTTACCCTTCCATACTTTTGATATTTACATATTCTATTTTTATCTACTATTTTTTTACCTAAAATAACTTACCTTAATTATATTGATAATATCATCTCAAAGATTATTATATTTTTTTTTGCCTTATCAATTTCTTCGTATTTGTAACTATAATTATTTATTCGGTTTGTCTAACTTATGCCCTAAGGGCATACGTTAAGAATTCTTATTAAGGAATATAAACCCTAAATAGAAAAGGGTGAACTCGTTTAAAAAAAGAGTAAAAAAACTCTAAAAAATTAACACATAATCAAAACATTCTATATAGGAGATATTAACCTATGCCCTTAGGGCCTAGGTTAGAAAAACCGTTATTTATAATATACTTTTACTTTATTAGTTACATTACTTCTTATAGTTTTACTACTTAAATTTATATAATTGATAACATACAATTGAACATAATTGGTAATATATGATGCATGATGCAAGTGGTAATATATATTAAAAATATTTGAAATAAATATGTGATATAATTTAATAATTTTCCCTTTTAATTAATTATACATAATTAACATTCTCATTACTTAAATCTAAACTTATATTTTTTCCTATTCAGTTATTTGTATGAAATTCCTAGTTTATTTTGCATTTTTATATACAAATTCGCATACATACTTTCAATTGTAATTATACAAATACTTTATCACCATATATATATGTGTCAAGAGATTAAGATTATAATTCACCATATTAGTTTTCATAAATATTTAATAATATATCAATTTCAAGTTTTATTAACCAAACCAGTGCTGGGCACGGAGACATATGCTAGTTTTATTTACTATTTACAATGTCATCATACATTGTTGCAGTTGTTTACAATACCACAAACTATGTACATACAGGTGTTACTAAAATATAGGAGGCTGTATTTTGGCGATCGACATCATATAAGTAGGAGCAAAAGTGCATTCAGTACAGGTCGACATTTATGCCTCACAAAAATGTGATACCACAACACCAGCTAGTCCTAGTAGGAGCAAAAGAGTTTGCAGGTGATGACATTTTGTGGGCAGACTATCCCATTAACACAAAAGGTTTAAAGGGCCAATGATGACATCACTCCCGTGACAACGTCCTTCACAACCCACTTTATAATGTTCATTTCAGCTGTGCGTGGTGGAATAAGGGAAAGCTCAATACATGTTGCATATGTGCGAAACCTCATGACAAGTTTGTCATAAAATGATACGACCTCCTACATTTTGAAATGTGAATTTATTGGTCAAATGAATGCTAACAGTAGTAGTGATGGAATTGACAGAGACTAAATGGTAGAAGTAGTTGTGTACCTCAGGGCCCATCTCTAACAAATCGTATAAACTCACAACAAGTAGCTTCTCATCAATTTTTGTGTATGCAAAGAATTGCTTCGTGCCTGAACCATCAGTTCCATAAAAGTTGCAGAAAAGTCTATTCCAATGGAGATGAAATTGTTAGCAGAATAAGCATAGAAGAGTAGAACGCTAGGAATATAAGTAAGTGAACGACATTTACAGATATCTCTTGACAACCACACAGGTTATAAAATCATTCGTTGTGGGGCCATAGTTTTTCGGGCAAGTCGTAATAGTTTTATAGAGAAAGGAAGGTACTCTTTGTAGAAAATAAGTGAACGTTGTTTGAATAAATGAAATTGATAGCAAGCAATAAGAATACATAAATAATTTTGCAGATTTAAATACTGCTTAGTAGAATCATTAACTCAACAAAAAGAAATGAAAAAAACCGTACGACCACATGTACCTAGGTTCTATGACTAATGTACAATCACAAAATTTGCACACAAAGGAAACATTGTTCTCTTGGTCAGACTTCTTTCCACACAGTTTACATCCGAAGAAAATCGTGATGTTGTGCTTGTTGAAGTCTAGGATGAATATATTGAGGCGGATGTTCCTATTGTACACTATATTGCTCGGATGTAGAAGATAGAAAAGATGCGTATCAACCACCGTACTGCTTTAAACTTACAAGGGATATGAAGTGTTTTATTGAGTGAGGAACTTAAAGTTTTGGACAACATCTCTTTGATAGTACTTGCCACATGTGTGTTGTTGATGGTGCGTGCTTCTACAACCCATAGTTGTCGTTCTTTAACCGCATCAACGTTGGACGCCTTCCTATAAAGAGAGGAGATACAAATTATTTTTTACCGTATGAAATATGTAGGAAACAAAGCGTTTAATGAGGAATAATGGATGGTGATGCAGATCTAATGTTGTGGAATTGTTGTTTCTCCCACAAGTGTACCATTTTTTCAATGCATCAGTTCATTCTCCCTCGGGGTCGAACAAAACTAATATGTCTCTTGATGAAGCAAGAGAAAACCCTGAGAACATAAATTGAAGTACGCAAATTCAAATGTGTACATACACAATCAGAAGTGTGAAATTTTATGAAACATACTAACTTACACGTACCTAGGAATTTGCTTGCGTGCAATTCGATGAAACTGACGATAGGGATGATGTCTTAGAATTCTTCATATTGAACCTATCAAGGCGTTATCTATATAAGTTCCTTGGCTTAGTCCAATTTGTCTCTTAGATCTATCTCTATGGATCTTGATACCCAATATGTACTCCGCCTCTCCCAAGTTTTTCATTGAAAAACATTTCTTAAGCTAGTCCTTGATGGACTCTAGCATAGGAATGCATTTCTAATGAGTAGTATGTCATCCACATACAAGACTAGGAACACCACTTTGCTCGCACTAAACTTCTTGTAAATACAAGGTTCTTTTTCACATTTTATGAAATCAAACTGTTTGATCGCCTCATCGAATCGAAGATTCCAACTCCTTGATGCTTGCTTAAATCCATAAATGGACTTCTTAAGCTTGCATATCTTCCTATCATTCTATGGATTCTCAAAACCCTCATGTTGTGTCATGTTCACATCCTCTTCTAAATATACATTTAGAAAAGCGGTCCTAACATCCATTTGTCAGATCTCATAATCATAATGAGCTGGAATTGCCAGGATTATCCGAATGGATCTAAGCATAACAACTGGTGAAAATGTTTCATCATAGTCATGCCATGAATCTGTTTAAATCCTTTTGCAACCAATCTTTCCTTGAAAACTATTACGTTTCCATCCTTGTCTATTTTTAGTTTGTAAACCCATTTGCATCTTATGGGTACCACAACTGGTAAATCTATCAAGTCCCATTTTTTATTCTTAAACATGGAATCCATTTCAGACTTTATGGTTATGTGCCATTTTTTGGAGTCTGGACTCACCACAAGTGTTGTATGTAGTAGGTTCCTCGCATTCTAAAAGCAGGATGTCGCAACCCGCAGTCAATATGAAATCAACATATTTCTCTAGCTGCGTTCTGGGCCCATCTGATCTATGTGGGCTGAACAACATGAGGATTCTCCACAACAATTTGTGAAATCTCATTAGAATAAGATTCTGGAGGGACGATAGTAATGAGGTCTTAAGACTCCACCACTTGCGGTGTATGGGTTGCCTCTCCTTGCGGGATTGTGTCGCCAAATACTGTTGCTCTAACATGGTGTAATCCATGTCATCTTGTTGCTTAGTTTGTTGCTCTTCTCGAACTTCTTTGAGATTAACATTTATCTCACTTGACTTTTTGGAAATAAATTTTTTTTCCAGAAAGACACTATCCTAGCAACAAACACTTTGTGCTCACTGGAGTTGTAGAAGTAGTATCCATTTGTTTCTTTAGGATACCCTACAAAGAAGCATTTATCTTATTTGGATGCAAGCTTGTCTGATAGTAAACGTGTTACATAAGCTTCACATCCCAAGATCATTAGAAAAGACAGACTTCGAACTCTTCCATTTCATAACTCATATGTTGCCTTATCTACATCTTTGGACGGAGTCTTTTTTAGTGTGAACGATGCATTTGTGAGAGCATATCCCTAGAAGGATATTGGAAGATCAACAAAACTCATCACATAAGAACCATGTCTTAGAGGGTTTCATTCCTCCTCTCAAATACACCATTCAATTATGGTATTCCTGGTGGAGTTAGTTATGAAAGAATCTCACAACACTTTAAATGATTATCAAATTCTTGACTCAAATAGTCACCACCACGATCAGATCGTAGTGCTTTAATTTTCTTGCCAAGTTGATTTTCAACTTCATTTTCAAACTCTTTGAACTTTTCAAAAGATTCAGACTTATGCTTGATTAAGTATATGTATCCATATCTACTTAAATCATCAGTAAAAGTTATGAACTATCTGTAACCACCTCTAGCTTATGTGCTCATTGGTCCACAACATATTTCTTATGCTTCATTAAGTTCACTTGCCCTTTCACTTACTCCAGTAAAAGGTGATCTTGTCATCTTTACCATTAAGCAAGACTCACATGTTTCAAAAGATTCACAATCAAATAAGGTTAGAAGTCCATCATTTCCTTCATGCGATTCAAGCTAATGTGGTCTAAACGACAAGGCCATAGATAGGTAGTGTTTAAATCATTTGATTTTTGCTTTTTATTATAGACATGGGATTCTAAATCCATCACATAGAGTCCATTACTTATTGGAGTATTGACGTAAGACACATCATTCATATAAATAGAACAATAATTATTCTTAATAATGAATTCATAACCTTCCGTGTCCAAAACAGAAAATGTAATGGTGTTTTTGGTAATAGCATGAATGAAATAACATTTATTCAATTCTAAAGCTAAACCATAAGGCGAAGATATACTATAATCTGCTACTGCTAAGGCAACAACTTTCGTAGGTCTACCTCTCCCTTACCCAAGATCCTACTTCTTTTGAAACTCTTTCGTCTTCCAAGTACTTTGGGAATGTCCTCTTCCAATGTCTCCTCGCATTGCAGTAGAAACAATCATGGTCAGCAACTACTCTATCTTTTTAAGAAGTTTTCAGCTTGGGTTGTGCAACCTGCTTGCCATTCCCTTGCACGTTCTTCTTTTTCTTTCCAGGTGCCCCTTTCTTGAACCCTTTTCCCTTGTTGACCATCAGATTCTCTTTCTTAGAGTCAACAAAGATATCTTCTCTTGAATTGAACACATGTTGATTGTTGTTGGGTTATTGTTTCTAGACATGATATCTACAATGGAAATAACATGCAAAATATAAATTATGCTTGTCATGCAAAAAGCTTAAAGAATTTAAACATTCTTTAAACATAAATAAGCTAATACACATTTTATTCAAATAAAATGTGTCTCTTGTGAATAAAATGATTCCAAGATCATATTTCATATAAGAGTTAAGCGTAGTTTAGAACTTTCTTAAGTCCTATGTGATCAAGGTAAGTAACTTTTTACTAGTTATAACGTTTATAATTCTTGGTTGATAGGTTACATCATTGTTGAAAGCTATCCCCATGTCTCAAAATCCAAAACTTTATCTTTTGGCATTTTCTTGAGTATAACCAAATCAAGGTTGTAAACCCCTTATATAGATTTACCTATACTATCCCAAGGTCAAAGATGGATACATTGCTTTGCAAAAACTATCCATTAAATTCCAAGAGCCTCATAGGTTATGATTTGAAAAGGCAAAATCTCAATTTTCTGTTAAGGACCTAATTTTACTATGTTGGTCTTTCTACTAGTGAACTAAATAGCATAAATAAACAAACATACATAAACTTAGAAAGCATTTTAAAGCGATATAAAATGCATAAAATAAATGTGATCCTAGTATGGTCCCTAAAACCTCCAAGATCTAATCTTCATAGATTCTTCTTCGTTTCTTGGATCTTCACCCTTGATACTCCTTTTGGATCTCCATCCTAGATTCTTCATAGGATCTTCTTTCTTGTTTTACATAATGTAATTTTAATCCAATTGCTTAAAATTAAATTACAAAAATACATAACGATACGCAGATCGTGTACAAGAAAACAATAATGATACGCATACCGTATTTTCTATCATATTTTCTGCCATATCAGTCGTCGCATGTAATAATAATATCATACACGCATTTATGATATAAAAAATTATAAAAAACACACATAACTATTAATCACATTAATAACCTTTTATCATTAAATTAATTAAATTATCTCATAATATAATTAATTTAATCTTCTTATTATTTTAATTCAATTAAAATTCTTATATGGAGTTAATACCAATATTAATCATTAGCATGCATAATTGGATTAAATATACTCATAAGATAAAGATATCTATTACCATATCTATTTTAGGCAATTAGGATCTTAGGCTAACAAACCCTAACCCTAACCACTTAACCCACACCAATCGCACCCGGGCAACAACCAGCCGCACCCAGTCGCGGTCCATAACCGCTCAGCCACTGGTTCCGAGCCACCCTCCGCCACGCCCTAGCCATCCTGAAACACCCACAAATCGTTGTGAGCCACTTGGGCCACCAAGCCACGGTTTTCATCCCTCTCCCACTCAAATTTTCTAACAAGTACAAATAATGTGGTTTTGAGAGAAATTAGGGTTCTTGAAAATTTAATGTATGAAATGATTTCATACAAGAAATAATCAAACTTTGAAATTCTAGGCTTTGAAAATCTAAATTTGTAGGGTTTGATTCACCTTTCACCAACATGAAAAATCTAGTATTGTTTTCATACAAGAAATCATATCTCTTGCATAAATCAACCATATGAATTGATTTTAGGGTTAATATTAAGCAAAAAAAAAAAAAATTTTAAAACTTAAAAATTTCGTCCTCTATGTGTAATTTTTAGTATATCTTAAGCATAAGATTCAAAATTCCATGCACCCAATCAATTAAAATCACAATTTTAATCATGCAATTTAATCCATATACAATTTTCCACCTTAATTGTACTAGAATAATCAAGAACGTGTATCAAAATTACAAATTTAATCATGATCATAATCAATTTATGCAAGAGGGTCTGATACCACTCTAAGGATTTAGATGCTTTTAGTGGAATTTCAGAAAACATTTTTCTAACATATAATTTAAGGATCTCATGCATAAACTGATATGAAACATATAAGAAAGTGTACCATACCTCTTTGATGCAATTTCTTCTTCTTAGAATCAATTCGGAGATGAGAGCCTCAAGCGTGACTCATCTACTGGATCTACACGAGCAAGATACTGGATCACATGGTTTACGTATGCTAGAACGGGACCAAAGTTTGCAACTTTCTCTCTTGCACTAGGTGGTTCGGCCGTGCACTTAGGGTTTCTCTTGAGTCTGTATTTTCTCAACACATGAGAATATGGATAATTCACTTGTATTTAGAAGATATATATAGTTGATATATTATCTTATATTTTCTATAAATAACTTTTCTCATATCATCAAGTAAATATATAATACTTTATTGTTACTTGATTAATAATCCACTCTTCCACTTAATGCCATAGCCTCTTGTCCAACAATGGGCCTCAGGTCACTTTGATCTAGCTAAATTACTCTATTATGTGTGGCCTTATAGGACTCGGACATAATAACACTGATACTAATCTAATTTAGCTCATAAATCATAGTTGACTTTTAGCAAAACATATATATCTACATTCTATTCTATTCTATATACTATACTAAAGCCATAATTATCTCTCCTACGTGTCAGCCGTTGAGCTATGCCACCTAGGCAAGTCTCAAAGTACAATTATAATTTTATCCTTCCCTAATTTTGTTATTTACATATTCTATCTCTTATCTACTTATTCTTTACCTAAAATAACTTACCATAATTATATTGATAATATCATCTCAAATATTATTTATATCTATTTGCCTTATTAGTTTCTTCTTATTTGTAAATAAAAATATTTATATTCTATTTTTACCTTATTAGTTACATTACTTCTTATAGTTCTAATACTTAGATTTATATAATTGGTAACATACAATTGAGCATAATTAGTAATATATGACTCATGATGCAAAAATGGTAATATATATATATATCAAAGATATTTTAAAAAATGTCATATAATTTAAACATTTTTTCCTTTTAATTATTCTCATTACTTAAATCTAAACTTAAATGTTTATTTATTCAGTTATTTGTATGAAATTCCTAATTTATTTTCCATTTTATATACAAATTTTCGTATGTACTCTCAATTTTAATCATACATAAACCTTATCACCATAAGTGCCAAGAGATTGAACTTATAATTTACCATATTAGTTTTCATAGATAATTAATAATATATTAATTTCAAGTTTTATTAATCAAGCCCATACAGGGCACGTGGACATATGCTAGTTATGACTATACCTAAAATATCCAAATTATAAATCTTCATTATTAATCTTATTCTAGTATTAGTAATTGCCGCTTTGATTAAAGGACATATTCCTTCACATATGTGTTGGGCCACACTTTTCTAGATCCGTTAGCCAGGCCCAAAGCACCTGACGAGATGTCTTCCAGAAGGCTTGGAGAGGCAAATGAAATAGACGTTATGATCAGGTGAACGTTGGAGAAGATCTCGGCAGACTGTTGGACGACTCAACGACTTTCGGAAATCTCGGACAACCTAGTTGAGCTGACTTAAGCCTAATATTAGTATAAATACATAATTAGACTATCAATGTAAGACACATTCAATCTCATTCAGCAATATCAACACTCCACTATCATCTTGTTCATTACAGAGAATTGTTCTTTGAATCATCCTCTCGTTCTAGTATTGAAGCGACCGTCAACTGAATTTTAACATCTGATTACCCTCTTATCCTTAGGTGACAAGCTTGATTTACATTCGATTAATTTCATTTATTCTATTATCAAGTTGATTTGGATTATTTAGATAGTATTATATTTCATCGTTGTCTAGTTGCCTTTCTTAAGGCGATTTAGGTCGATTCAATCTTTTTTCCAAAAACAATTTGGCACCCATCCTGGGGCATCTAGCTATTCAACGATCCAACCCTCATCCGATCATGTCCGGTTCCGGAAATCCCATGATCCCCACTGAAGACCAAGTTTAGGCTGACGCCTTGGTCGCAAACCAAGCCGAAGACATCGTTAACCCACCAGTCTTGGATACCCAAATCCAAGAATTGGCAAGGAACATGAGCATCCTCCAAGAAGAGTTGGCCGGAAAACGCTCTAGAACTGAAACCCTAAGTGCTCAATCCGAAGCTGAAATCACACGACTAACTCGTGAAAATGAACTCTTGAAATCGCAGGTGAATTCAGCCGCTTTGGCCCCAGGAAGATCAAGACGCATGGTCAACATCGAGGGCCTCTCGACACGCCTCAACATGGAAGGAGCAATCTTAACGCCCGTGGCATCGACCACTCAGAACGTTACCCAACTTATTGATGTGTTCCAAACTCCTCCAGTCAATACTTTCACGACTAACGCTCCAATTTCCACAGCCGAGCCCGCAGAGACTCGAGTAGCCCTTTCGCAGGTCACCACACCGATGGATCTCCAAACCCTCATATAGCAAGCTATCAGCGAGCATATGAAGGCTTTGGACGACCGCATCGCTCGAATTCCAGGAGTTCCGCAACCGATAGCGAAAGAGGCAATTGATGGATACGATGACTCGCTTTTCGTAGAGGCGATCGCACGCGTCGAGATCCCAAAGAAGTTCCATGTCCCCAACATGCCCAACTACAATGGGATCGGGGACCCCGCCGATCACATTTCCATTTATAAGCAAAAATTAATGACTATTTCTATCCCAAGAGGGAACCGTGAAGCGGTCATGTGCAAAAGTTTTGGCACAACCCTCGCAGGACCCGCACTAACTTGGCTTATGGACTTGCCGCAGGGTTCCATCGCTTCATTCGTCGATCTGGTCAATTCATTCAAAATCCAGTTCGCTAGTAGTCGAAGACTGGAAAAGCAATCAAGTGACCTATACCGGATCGTGCAAAGGTACGGTGAACCCCTAAGAGATTATCTTAACAACTACAACAAAGAGAAAGTTGTGATCCCACATTGCGACAACCCAACGTCGATCGAAGCTTTCCTCTGGGGGTTGATCAGAGGTAGCGAACTCTATCGCGAACTGACCAAATACTCATGCCGAAGCTTCGAATACGTACAAGCCAAGACCATGGCCCATGTCAGGTTAGAAGAAGACGAAGAACCCTCAAAAGCAAACAAAAGCCCTGATCGAGTCGATCGAAGGTCATCTTCGGACCATCAACGCGATAGGCGACACCAACCCTATCCTAAGGGACGAAGCGATCCAAGTCAGGTAAATAACTCTTATGACAGGAATCAAGATTGGAAGAACAACCCAACTCTCCCCCAAAGGTCCATTTCTACAACTTCAATATTTTTGTGTCGGAACTCGTCAAAAGTTTCGACAGGTATGGGAAGGAAGTAAGATGGCCTCGCAGGAGCGACAAACCAGACGCCAAGAAGGATATGAGCCGATGGTGCGAGTTCCACGAAGATCATGGTCACTCCATAGACGAATGCATCGCCCTGCGTAAGGAAGTTACAAGACTCCTCGCGCAAGGACTATTGCATGACATCATATCCGACAAAGCGAAAGCAACCCTAGACCGAAGGGACCAGGTAACGATCGATAAACCATCCTCTCCAGTACACACTAAGATCATTAACATCATTTCAGGAGGGTCAGACGTATGTGGAAACACATACTCGGCCTCCAAGAGATATGCTAAAGAAAGAAAAGGTAACAGACCAGTCCGATCGGAGGCGAGACGACCACAAGCCGTAAACACACCTGCCATTACCTTTGACGACTCCGAAGCCGAGGAGTTAGGTGACCATCACGATGGTCTGGTAATCTCTTTATCAATTGGTAATTGTCTCATACGTCGAGTATTAATAGACATAGGTAGCTCCACGAACTTGTTGACACTAGACGCCTTGAAGGGTATGAGTCTAAGCGAGGACGATTTGACCCGAAAATCCACTCTGTTGGTCGGATTTAGTGGAGAAGTTAAACATACCCTCGGTGAAATAGTGCTAACAATGTATGCCGGTGGAGTTAACCAACATGTAAAGTTCTTGATACTCGACTGCTTGTCCCCATATAACGCAATCCTTGGCAGACCTTGGATCCATGCCATGAAAGTTGTACCCTCCACATATCATCAAACTATAAAATTTCCAACCAAATGGGGGGTACAGGAAATAAAAGGTGACCAGCGGACTGCCAAAGAATGCTACGTAACCTCAATGAAAGGGTCAGTCGAACGACACTCAGCATAGCAATTATAGTGCGGTGAAGGGACCAAGCGATACATTGAGACAGAAATGGAACAACTAGATGAGATCGTGTTGGACCCTTCAAAGCCAAAACACACGATAAGGGTCGGATCAGACTTGGATGATTCGACCAGAACTAGTCTAATAGCATTTGTACAGTCTAACGCTGATTGCTTTGCTTGGTCACATGAGGACATGGTGGGAATTTTCCCCGACATTATTACTCACAAGTTAAATGTAGATCCTACCTACCCTCCGATCAAGTAGAAGAGAAGGAAATTTGCACCAGAGCGGAACAAGATCGTAGATGACGAGTCAGAAACCTGCTTGAAACAGGTAAAATCAGGGAAGTCAAATACCCCGAATGGCTGGCCAACGTCGTCGTGGTCCAAAATAAGAATGGAAAGTGGAGAGTCTACATCGACTTCACAGATCTGATTAAATCTTGTCCCAAAGACTCCTTCCCCATGCCACACATCGACGTAACGGTCAACGCGACTGTAGGCCATGAGATGCTCACATTCATGGACGCGTTCAGTGGGTATAATCAAATCCTAATGGATCCAGATGACCAAGAAAAGACCGCATTCATAACTAGTCAAGGTACGTACTGCTATAAAGTCATGCCCTTCGGGCTAAAAAGCACAGGGGCAACGTACCAACGACTAGTCAATAAGATGTTCAAGGATCAAATCGGAGACACCATGGAAGTCTACATAGACGACATGCTAGTCAAATCGAAAGCAGCAGAAGATCACATCAGACACTTGAAAGACGCGTTCGAGGTGTTGAAGAGATACAACATGAAGTTGAACCCCACTAAATGTTCCTTTGGAGTATCCTCAGGGAAATTCCTAGGATACATACTGACACAGAGGGGAATAGAAGCAAGCCCAGACCAGACTAAGGTGATTGTCAACCTAAAGTCCCCCAAATGCGTCAAAGACGTTCAAAATCTAACAGGAAGAATAGTGGCGCTTAACATATTCATATCCAAATCATCAGACAAGTGCAAACTCTTTTATGAAGCATTAAATAAGAACAAGTCGTTCGAATGGACAGCGGCGCACGAGCAAGCCTTCCAAGACCTAAAAGCATATTTGGCAAGCCCACTCCTACTGGCCAAACCAAAAGACGACGAGCCACTACCATTATACCTGGCAGTATCGGAGTCGGCAGTAAGCGCGGTCTTGACAAGAGAAGAAGATGGAAAACAATCCTCGGTCTATTATGTAAGTCGCTCTCTGCTCCTGACCGAAACAAGGTACACATCACTTGAAAAACTGGTCCTGGCTCTGGTAATGGCTTCAAACAAACTCAGGCCCTACTTCGAATCACATGTTATTGTTGTGAAGACTAACCATCCCATGAAAACCATCATGTGGAAACCATAATTCACAAGACGAATGGAGAAATACGCGATTCACTTGAGTGGCTTCGACATCGAATATGAACCAAGGACAATAATCAAATCTCAAGTTTTGGCAGACTTTGTGGCTGGTTTCAGTCCAACATTGGAACAGGAAGCCACGAAGGAAGTCGCATAGCTGACGAGTGAAGAAGACAGGGGCACATGGCAACTCCATACAGATGGAGCATCAAATGTAAGAGGAGTCGGGCTAGGAGTCGTACTAAAATCACCACAAGGGGACCATATAGCCCAAGCTGTGAGGTGCGAATGGGACGCAACCAACAATGAAGTAGAGTATGAAGCGCTCATATTCGAACTAACCCTCGCACAAGACCTTGCAATCCAAAACATCAAAGTGGTATGTGATTCCCTCTTAATCGTCAACCAAGTACAAGGGTCGTACGCTGCCAAAGACGACATGATGATGGCCTACCTAGACGTCGTCAAAAATTTGACAAAACAATTCCATAATTTCACCAGCAGGCAAGTCCCACGTGACCTCAACACCCAAGCAGATGCCCTAGCAAACCTCATGACGGTGGCTAAAAGATGCACAAGCAAATGTCGTTGATTAGCCATTGCAACGGCTGGGGTATTGGCAGTCTCAACGGTTTCTGTCTCGATGGTTTCAGTCTCAACGGTCTCAACTGTCTCTATTCCTTCTTCTCCGTCTTCCCTTTGATTGCGCAGGTTCCTAAGGAAAGATCTATCAACCTCTGGATCGAAAGAAGCTAGAATAGGGTCAGTACTACGGGTGTCGACCATAAGATAGGTCTCCACCAAAAATCAATCACGAAAACACACAAAAAACAAAAGCCTTCCCCGGCAACGGCGCCAAATTTGACGGTGGCTAAAAGATGCACAAGCAAATGTCATTGATTAGCCTCAATCAAAGTAAAATTTCCTAACAAACCCACTAAACAGAAGTATAGCAGACAAGTAAGGGTCGATCCCACAGAGAAGGTTTGATGTAGTATGCAACCGTGAATGACAAGTAACACAAACGGGGGGTTTAGTTATCAAGAGAACAAAGCAAACAAAGCAAATGAATTGAGTTGAGTTTAGAAAATATAATGAGGGAAAAATAGTTCCACTAGAGCAAAATCCACAAGTACAGAGATAAAGTTCGATCACTGAAATCTATTTCGTCCAAGTTCTTTAATTATCCTTATAGTCGTTCCCACCCTGATCTTAAGTACTATTGATTCTCACAGTTGTCAATAGACTTATTACTATACCAATGATAAAATACCACTGATTCTCACAGTTGTCAGCGTACCTTAGCACCAACACAGCAATAGCAATGCACACAAGGATATAGGATACATGCAAGTAGAAAGACATACAAGTACTCACTCCCCTACTTAACATGCAACTGATTCTCACTCACAATTGTACGCTCGGAACCCCTATACGCACAATTGTGTTTGCCACTAGATATGCACTCGGAACCCCTATATGCAATCCTAACAATTGATAAAAAGCATTCAACCTAGTTGATCAGGCTAAGAAGAACAACAAGAAATCAATATCAATATAACCAGGAGAATCAATCCAACACTCATAAGGATAAGAACAAGGAATAGAAATCTCATAAACACATCAACTGTACTGCTTCAATCGTCTAGCAGAACAAGGGTGAAGTTAGTTCTCCATCAAAGCGAATGAAAAACTCTATAGAAAATAACGTTTGAAAACGGAAGCAATCAAGTGATGATAAGTCTCTCTCCCTTTCTTAACCTAGAAAAGAGGCTTAAATAGTCTTAACAAACTAGGTTAAACTAAAGCTGAAATTAAAGGAAACAGAATAAAAATAAAATAAAGTCTCAAACATAAAAGGAAACTAAATCGTCTCTGGCGCAAGGTCATTAAGCACAGCCACCGCGGGGCGGTGAATTCCACCGCGAGGCGTCGAACTTCCACCGTTGGGCGGTGGCATCCTCTGGCGCGGGCTTCATCTTCACTGAGAGTCACTGTCAGGCCGCGGTACTTCTGACGCGGGGCGGTGAGCTCATTTCTCCAGCTCTCTTCTTCTCTGCTTCTAATGCTCTTCAATCCTACCAAGTGTTGGTAGTCTTCTCCATAGATGCTCCAGCAGCTCCATCCATCCTCATGCTCCATCTAAGCTGCAAAACCTTGGATTTCTTCACTTCTCTCCAAAACATTTGGATTGCAGGCTTAGCACCAAAACTCATCCAAAACCTCTCCAAATCATGCTAATAATTGCTAGTAAAGGTGTATGAAATAACACCTATCAAATTCCCCCATACTTAGACCTTTACTCGTCCCGAGTAAACTAAAGAAAAGCTCACTCTCTCAATCAACACCAAGGCCTCAGGAAGTATAAGACAATATGACACTAGCAACTACAGCATATCAACAATAAGCTCCAGATAACCAAAACAAGTGATGCAAAGATAGCCTAATCCTAACTCCAATCTAGCTCCTTATCGCTCCAAGAGTGGCCTACCCGAGTCCTCCTTATGACTCCCCTTCTTATGACGCATCGCCAAGAAATATAGAGAAATCCTAGAATCACTCTTCTTCTTTTACGCTCATCTTGCCTAGGCGCCCTTTCGGGTTTTCACCTAGCCACTCATTTCATTTTGCTAGATATCTCACATATACTCGCATCACTCCAGTCCAATTTTGCCCTGGTCTATACCAGCCGGACTACCTGCTTTTTACCTGAACTGCCCTTTCGGGTTTTCAGTCCATCCCAGGATTTTGGTTGCCTTTTTACCTCTTTTTGGCTTTTCGAATTTTTAATTTTTTTTAATAGAGTGCAGAAACAACGACAAACAACAATGCAGAAACGAAACTATATGTACACTAGCTAGATAGAAAGCAAGATAGCAAGTCTATATCCCTCTCCCATACTTAAACCGAACATTGTCCTCAATGTAGAAAAGAGAACATCAAATGATATAGGGGAAGAATAGAAAAGCTCACTGTGGACCTGAAGGTGGTGGTGGGTACATCCCAAAATAGTCTCTCTTATGAGCGTCCAAGGTGTCCAGACGCTCATCTATATCAGCACGGAACTGGGTCTGCCAAGTCTGCAGACCGGTCTCTACCTGGGAGTTCCACTGATCCTGGCGCACTGAGAACGCATCCCATCTAGAATACAACTCCTGCCAGGGTGCGACAGGACCGTATGAAGACGAAGGCGCCTCAAACTGGGTAGACATGGGGTCGTCCCACCCACAGAATCAGCAGCAACAGCATCAAAACCACCACTAGAGCCCTCCCCAAACGGACCTGAAGGAGCAACAGCAGGGGCATCATCGGTCGGCATCCGACTATCACTGGGAATCCACCAACCCGCATAAGAAGGTGAATAAGCAAACTCCCGGGGAACAATCAGAATGTGGCCCTCATAGGATGACCAGACCAAATCACCATCCTTCCCCAGTGGCTTCAGCATCGAGCACACCTTCATGTGTGCTAAATCATACACCGTGTAGGCAATAGGCCGAGGAATCTGATCGCAAGCAATCACTCCAGCACAAAGAAGGCTAATCAGACCACCCCCATAAATATCACGTGGCTCGCCATCACGAATCCTCTCCAAGGAACCCAAGAAAAGGGTAGCCCAACACGGCGTATACTCAACAGTCCCCAAGATGCTCATAAACCACTGGAAGTCCTTCATAGGCATATTCCCATCGTCCGCATGGCCAAAGAAATCTCTCATCATCACCTTGTGGATCAACCGCAGACACGGGTTCACCAACTTGTAATTCACCTCCTGACCCTTCCTGAAACTCCTGCCCGTAGCAGCCCGCCAGAACTCCATCATCTCGGAATCGTGAATACCACCAGACCACCCATCAGTTGGGTCCTTTGTAATACCCAGGGCTTCATGCACCAACTTCAGAGATAAGGAGTAATCACGCCCATTGTAGGTGAACATGATCTTGCGCAGATGCCTATCGTCCGAGTCATTGGTGAGCCTCCTGAAAGAGGCAATAAACTGGTAGCACAACTCTGGATACGCATGGGCAGCCTTTTCCAGAAACTTCCCTAACCCACACTGTGTCAAGCACATGGACACACATGCCAACATTCCCATTTGCTCCAAAGTCGGCTTATGGAAAAACTTTAAAGCCAACACATTCCTCTCCTTCACCACATTATAAACCTCACTCCCATCCTTAGTCGACACTTTCTTCTTGCCTCTAAATGCCATAAGTAGGGAATTGAAGTGCTCAAAGCAAGGCAATCTAGAGAACTTACAAGCAAACAAACACGCAGCCTGGAGAGTCTCAGCGCGGGGCGGTAGGGTCGCGGTGAGAAACTGGGAGCTATGGCCGGGTCGTGGCGAAGTCGGCGCGGGGCGGTGGCAGCAGCGACGCAAAGTGGGGGCAGCGCGAGGCGGAGCAACGGCAAGGCAGGACTAAAGCGACGCGGTGGGGTTGTGTTTGGGCTTGTTTGTGAGGCTAGACTCCAAATTGGGGATTTGGGGCTAGATTTGGCTCAAGGTCGACAAGGATTTGGGGGAGATAGAGGGAAATAGATGTGGGAGCTTGAGGGCGGCGTTGGAATGAGAGGTAAGAGATAGTGGGGTTAGGTCAGGGAAAGGGAAAGGAAAAATGGATGATGGGCCGGTCATGTACCATGGCCCAAAAGAGAAATCTTGGCCCACCAGAGGGAACCCAATCCGTCAAAACCTTACTTACCACTTAAGAAATAAGCTTTTACTCACCCGTTTAAGGTTTTTTCGGGGCCCATTATTCTTGCTTTTTAAAAAAAAAAAAAAAGATCGAGAGGTTATACCTGACCTTCACCGCGGGGCGGTAGGGAACGCCGCGGGGGGTGAGACTGGCTGGGTACCACCTCTCTTCTCGGGTTTACTTTCGTACCTGAAATATGAGTAACAGGCGAACGAAACAAAGCAAAATAAACTATGAAAATAATCTAATGAAAGGAAAAATCAAAGAAGGACTAACACGGGTTGCCTCCCGGACAGCGCCTTGGTTATCGTCGTTGGCTCGACGTAGTGCAGATCCGTCACCATTTAGAGTAGGATCCCCTTGGAATCCTCCTACTCGTCTCTTTCTGTGGAGACCTCTCATGGAAAGGTTTAAACCTTAGACCATGTTCCCTCTTTGCCATTGACTCCATCTGTACTTCCTTTGGAGTGTCTCCCCCATACTTAGAACGATGTGGGGGCTGATATGGCTTAACCTGAATATGCTGCACGTCACTAGATAAAGGCTTACAGCCTTGTATGGTTAGTGCAGGGGGGCTAGTGCCCAAAGTAGAGGGAATAGAACTTCCTACAGCATCTAGCAGGACATCACCAACACGCACTTCATGCAACTCAATAGGTCCTTCATTAGTGGAGCACTCAACTACGGTCTCCACTGCATCAGTTTTAACATTTCCATGCACAGAATTATCAATATCACTAATGCAGAGAGGGGTGGACAATTCAATGGAGTTGGCTTTATGAATATTATGTTCAAATATAATTCCATCAAATTCCATAGTCAAAGTTCCACTATCTACATCAATCTTTGTCATGGAAGTTTTCATAAAAGGTCGTCCTAGCATAACAAGAGCAACTTGTTCATCATAATCCATGTCCATAACAAAGAAATCAGCAGGGAAAATCAAAGAACATATCCTAACAAGAACATCTTCCACTATACCCTTAGGGGGCACACATGATCCATCAGCAAGTTGTATGACAATGTTAGAATCATGCAAGGGTCCTAATTCCAATTTTTCAATCAATGAATAGGGTAGAACATTAATTGAGGCACCCAAGTCTAGCAGTGCTTTCTCAAAAAGATGCCCACCTATAGTGATAGGAATAGTAAAAATATTTGGATCCTTGCATTTTTGCGGGCAGACGCTTCTGAACTACCGCTGAAACTTGTGCACCCACTGGATTCTTCTTTTGGGTCTTATGCTTTTGAGTCATCTTCACCGTGCATAGCTCCTTTAAGAACTTGGCATATCTCGGGATAGCCTTTATAAGCTTGAGCAGGGGAATGTTCACCTCACAGTTCTGAAATGTCTCGAACAGGTCACTGTCGTCGACAACTCTCTTTGCCTTTAGCACCTCGGGAAAAGGTGTTGGGGGCTTCTCCGAACCTAGAGGAGGGAACGCGGGGCGAACGTAATCATCATAGGTCTCTTCAGCGGAGACAGAGTTTTGTGGACCAGGTTGTGGCGAGCCCACCGCGGGGCGTGAGTCAGCGCCGCGGGGCGGTGGGTTCGCGGTGTCTTTACTGGGTTCAGGCACCGGGTCGCGGCGAGGGTCGCCGCGGGGCGGTGTCAATGAAACTCCTTTACTGGCTCCTCCCCTAGTTTCTGGCCGGGATGCGGTGGGGTCTGCCGCGGGGCGGTCGGTGATTTCTTCCTTCTCGAACTCGTTCTCCTCTTCAGCATTAGGAGCAACGATCAACTTCTTACCACTTCTGAGCGTGATAGCACTCACGTTCTCTCTAGGATTCATAGTGGTCTGGGATGGTAGGGAATTTGATGCCCTTTGGTTAATCTTGGTCACCTCATCGGCTAACTGACCAATCTGCCTCTCCATGTTCTTGATACTTGACTCAGTAGCATGCACATGTGTGGCAAAGTGCTGAGTCAGAGTCTTTAGCATATCCTCAGTAGAAGCTCCAGATGTTTGGCCCTGGGGCCTCTATTGATAACGGCTCTCTGCTGGTACTGTTGTTGCGTCGGCTAGTACTGCTGTTGCTGCACTGGCTGTTGACCACCTTGAGGGTCACTCCATCTAAAGCCTGGGTGGTCACGTCCTCTCTGATTATAATTGGGTTGTCCACCATATTGTGGTCTAGGGGGTCCGTAACCTCCTACAACGTTTACTTCAGCAACACCTTCCTCTTACAGCTGAGGATAGGTATCGGTATGGTGGGACTGGTTAGAGCAAAGTCCACACGCTTTAACTTGTTGAGGGGCATTCTGATTCGCCATCCTCAGCACCAACTCTTTCAGCTCGGCCAACTCAGTCAACACCGGGCTTGGTCCTGCAGGGGTCACAGCATTGACCGCCTTTCTCTGGTACGTCTTCCCGAAGCTCCTGGTACTCTCACTCATCTCCTGGAGTCTCTTCATAGCCTCATCCGGTGTCAGGTTCAGAATACTTCCATCGCATGCAGCATCAACCATTCTCCTCTCTTGGTCCAGCAGACCGTTGTGCAGATAAAGGACAAGGTCCTGCTTGGCATATCCGTGGAATGGGCAGCTGGAACAGAGCCTCTTGTACCTCTCCAGATAATCATACAGCGTCTCATCACCATCCTGCTCAATGTTGGCAATTGCCTTTTTCAAAGCATTCGCCTTCTTCGTGGGAAAGTACTTGTCCAGGAACGCTTTGTGCAGTTTAGTCCATGTATCTATGGTTCCTGGCGGCAGGTGGTAATACCAATCGCTCGCAGAGTCGAATAGGGAGAAACCAAAAGCTCTCATCTTGATCTGGTCTTCCGTCACATTCCTGGGCTTCATCGTCATACAGACATTGTGGAACTTTCCCAGGTGAGAGATCGGATCCTCTCCACTCAGCCCGTGGAATTTAGGGAGATAAGCAACAACTCCCGACTTCAATTCAAAGTTCACCCCTTCTCCTAGCACAGGGATGATGACAGCTAGGGGCTGCGCCCCTATATTCGGCTCAGTAAGCTCTCTCAGGGTTCCAGTTCCAGCCATTGCAACGGCTGGGGTATTGGCAGTCTCAACGGTTTCTGTCTCGATGGTTTCAGTCTCAACGGTCTCAACTGTCTTTATTCCTTCTTCTCTGTCTTCCCTTTGATTGCGCAGGTTCCTAAGGAAAGATCTGTCAACCTCTGGATCGAAAGGAGCTAGAATAGGGTCAGTACTACGGGTGTCGACCATAAGATAGGTCTCCACCAAAAATCAATCACGAAAACAAACAACAAACAAAAGCCTTCCCCGACAACGACGCCAAATTTGACGGTGGCTAAAAGATGCACAAGCTAATGTCGTTGATTAGCCTCAATCAAAGTAAAATTTCCTAACAAACCCACTAAACAGAAGTATAGCAGACAAGTAAGGGTCGATCCCACAGAGAAGGTTTGATGTAGTATGCAACCGTGAATGACAAGTAACACAAACGGGGGGTTTAGTTATCAAGAGAACAAAGCAAACAAAGCAAATGAATTGAGTTGAGTTTAGAAAATATAATGAGGGAAAAATAGTTCCACTAGAGCAAAATCCACAAGTACAGAGATAAAGTTCGATCACTGAAATCTATTTCGTCCAAGTTCTTTAATTATCCTTATAGTCGTTCCCACCCTAATCTTAAGTACTATTGATTCTCACAGTTGTCAATAGACTTATTACTATGCCAATGATAAAATACCACTGATTCTCACAGTTGTCAGCATACCTTAGCACCAACACAACAATAGCAATGCACACAAGGATATAGGATACATGTAAGTAGAAAGACGTACAAGTACTCACTCCCCTACTTAACATGCAACTGATTCTCATTCACAATTGTACGCTCGGAACCCCTATACGCACAATTGTGTTTGCCACTAGATATGCACTCGGAACCCCTATATGCAATCCTAGCAATTGATAAAAAGCATTCAACCTAGTTGATCAGGCTAAGAAGAACAACAAGAAATCAATATCAATATAACCAGGAGAATCAATCCAACACTCATAAGGATAAGAACAAGGAATAGAAATCTCACAAACACATCAACTGTACTGCTTCAATCGTCTAGCAGAACAAGGGTGAAGTTAGTTCTCCATCAAAGGGGATGAAAAACTCTATAGAAAATAACGTCTGAAAATGGAAGCAATCAAGTGATGATAAGTCTCTCTCCCTTTCTTAACCTAGAAAAGAGGCTTAAATAGTCTTAACAAACTAAGTTAAACTAAAGCTGAAATTAAAGGAAACAGAATAATAATAAAATAAAGTCTCAAACATAAAAGGAAACTAAATCGTCTCTGGCGCGGGGTCATTAAGCACAGCCACCGCGGGGCGGTGAATTCCACCGCGAGGCGTCGAACTTCCACCGTTGGGCGGTGGCATCCTCTGGCGCGGGCTTCATCTTCACTGAGAGTCACTGTCGGGCCGCGGTACTTCTGACGCGGGGCGGTGAGCTCATTTCTCCAGCTCTCTTCTTCTCTGCTTCTGCTGCTCTTCAATCCTACCAAGTGTTGGTAGTCTTTTCCATAGATGCTCCAGCAGCTCCATCCATCCTCATGCTCCATCTAAGCTGCAAAACCTTGGATTTCTTCACTTCTCTCCAAAACATTTGGATTACAGGCTTAGCACCAAAACTCATCCAAAACCTCTCCAAATCATGCTAATAATTGCTAGTAAAGGTGTATGAAATAACACCTATCACCTCAGATCCGCTCTGCACCCCGACGACTTCCGCAACATCCCACTGGCACATGTCACAACTCCAGTGGTCCCTAAGGCTCTCAAAGCAACCAACTGCAGCAAAACCCAAGCACTAGGCGAGCTACTCCTAGAAGAAGTCGTCTCAGCATAAGTAGGCGACGCCGTCGAAGACGACCTCATAGACAACCAAGACGATTGGACCATACCCTATGTCAAATGGCTAAAAGATGGAATACTCCTAACAAACAAAGGAGAAGCCAATAAACTTGAGGTATGAGCATCAACCTTTGACATAAAAGTCAATATGTTATTCAAACGATCTGTCACAAGATTATACCTACGTTGCCTAAGAACCGCCGAAGTCAGGTGCGTCCTACAATCATTACACGACGGAGAATGTGGGAATCACACTGGAGGACGCAACCTGTCAGGTAAAGCCCTCAGGATGGGATACTACTGGCCAACGATGAACAAAGACGCAACAGACTACGTCAAAAAATGCGATGCCTGCCAACGTCACGCACCTATCACCCATCAACCATCAGAGATGCTACATCCCACGTTAGCACCCTGGCCATTCATGCGATGGGGAATGGACATCATAGGAAAACTGCCACCAGCGTCAGGACAACGCGTCTCCTTCCTTGCTATGACTAATTATTTTTCCAAATGGATTGAAGCCGAAGCATATAGAGAGGTAAAAGAAAAGCACGTCATTTCATTCATAAATCATAACATCCTATGCAGATTTGACGTGCCGTCAAAAATAGTATGCGACAATGGCTCCCAATTAATCGATAGCAAGACGCGGTCCTTCTGCAAGCAATGGAACATCACCTTGGTCACGTCCACACCACGGTACCCGCAATCTAACGACCAAGCCGAGTCTAGTAACAAGATCATCATAAACAACCTCAAGAAACATCTCACTTGGTCAAAAGGGAAATGGGCAGACGAGCTTCCCCTAATACTATGGTCTGATAGGATCACTCCAAAGAACGCGACCGAGCAATCTCCCTTCTCACTAGTCAATGAGAGCAAAGCAGTCATACCCGCCGAACTCCTCGTCTCGACGGCAAGATATGGGTTACGAACCCCGGAGCAAAACGACGTCGAGTTATCTCACAACCTCGACACCGGAAACGAGATCAAAGAGAAGGCTAGGGTCCGGAGGTTCAGGTACCAACAACAAGCGTCTTACGGAAAGTTTTCCAAAATATCCGAGATCCAATAGGTGGAAAGCTAGCACCACATTGGGAAGTACCATATCTTATTAAAGAGATTATCGGTCAAGGAGCATACCGAATCGAGACGAAGGACGAACAACCACTCCTACGGAGCTGGAACGCGACTCATCTAAAGTTGTTTCACTTTTAAACTTCCTGCCTTGCATTTTCTTTATGTCCAGTCAATTATATTTATCAACATTCTTTCACTAACTTAAGCATCGGAGGGTCGTTGGACTCACACCCAACGATCGCCCTTTGACCTTTTTATGTGTTTCAAGTCATCTCAAACAGAAAACAAGAGGCCTCGAAGACAGAATCACGATCGTGCAGACAAATACTCTTATACATTAAAGCGCTCACATTACACGTACAATCGATCGGTACACAGGGAATAGAGGGACAAAACAAAACACATTTTTACAAGACTTGACCTGTATGAGGTACTTGTCTTTACTCAAATTTACAAAACTCTTCCCTGTAACTACACGGCATGCCACATTAACAACCATAATTACAGGTCGCCTCGACCAAACGCCACAAGACTCGACCAGGACGCGATCGACAAGGCCACGTACAAAGTCATGTAAACAGAAATAAGGTATGCAGAAAACAAAGCATTCATAAAACACACGATGCGCGGTGGTAGACGAGTCACCAAAACATTGTCCATCCCACCTCCATGATGGGGCACAACACGACATTAAACACATGAGTTAAAAGCATCCACAAAACAACACATGCAAGTCATCGTCATTACACGAAAACAATTTATGATTCGCTTGACCGCTCGTTAGCATTTGCAGGAACAACCTCTTGGCCCTTTGCTATCTCAGGAGGCGCCTTCGACGCGTCTTCAACAACTTCTTCAGTCGCCTCAAGATCGGCCTCCTCCTTCTATTCGTCCTCACCCAGGCCGACAAGCTTGAACAAATCATCACCAGGGTTGCCATTTGGGTAGAGATAGTCCATACTGCCTTCTCCTCCTCGATGTTCCAAGCCGAGATGGTTCCTACAGCATATTCCTCCACCATCTCAATACGGGACTTGATGTAGAAATACGTCCCTACATCACTGGCGATTTGGGCATCCTTTACTCGAAGCTCCTCGATGCTGCTTTCCAGCTCTTCGAAACGAGCTTCAACCTCCATCAACCTCTTCTCAGCAGAAGCCAACTTGTTCTCAGAAGCCTTTACGTGACCATTAGCGGCCTTGAGCTGACCCTCAGCTTGGGCAATCCTCATATTAGCCCCGTCGCTTAAAGCTTGCACAATTGAAAACGCTACAATAGAATACTAAAATGCATGTACACGAAAGATCATGTAATCAGTTATCAATAAAAGAAGAAAGGTTTTTGTATACACGAATAACTCTACATGTACCTTCCAAGCAGCAACCCCGGCTTCGTCAATGTAGTCAACGGGATGTAGATCGCCGATCTCCTTCTTAGCCTCAGGAGCCAAAGTCTGAAGCAAATCGTTCAAAGATCTATCCTTAAGCTCGCCTATCGGCGACTCCGCAGCGACATTCGCTTTCCTTTTTGCCCCGAAAGTCATGGATGAGGGCGAGTCCAAAGCAATGACTTTAGACGACGCAGATGCTCTGGCCGACACGGACGCCTTGGATGTTGAAAGTTTTTGATCCAAGAGACTCTTCCCGGACAGACGAGCACTAGATCTTTCACCGCGAGATGCTGTCAGGATAGCACAACAAAATAAGCAAATGATGACTCCAAACGCATACCTACAGGAACGAACATATGCCTTTGGTGATGGACGCAAAAAGAGTCGCCATTTCAACAGGGTCGGATGCCAAGAAATTGGTGTTCCTAAAAGATCGATTAGCCTCAAGAAGGGCAAGCAAAGAAGTAGTTTTCGTCTCAAAACCCTCGGGTTCCTCTGGATTAGACGCTACAAAAAACCACATGTGAGCAGAAGTTTAGAAGACATTCGACGAATAAATCTGAAAAGATGGATACAATACATGTCTTCTTCCAGTCAGAGAGAAGAAAAGAGCAGTCAACACCCCTCTCGAGCGACCTGCGTTCCACGAAGAAAAACCAGGTCCTTTATCCCCGATCGTTAACATCCAGGTTTAAGGCTATAGGAGATCTATTCCGTCGAAGGCGTAATTGGAACCTAGATGAACTATGACTACTCATATAGTAGGTGTACCATAAGGCGTCAAAATCAAAGTCAAAATCGACACTAGAAACAAGGAGGTCGACTACTTTAAGCAGACGTCATGCATGGGGGCATGACCTGACAAGGGGAAAGCTTCAAAACGGTAAGAAATTCCGAACAAGTCTAGATAAAGGAAAGGAGTGACCAATTTTGAAAGGGTATTCGAAAAAACAAACCCAACCTTTTACATACCAGTCGACTCGCTCGTGAGGAAGGGGAAGACGTGCTACAATATCGGTTGGAAACTGACCGACGTCAAGAATTATGTCCAACTCCGACTAGGTTAAGGTACCCGACAAAGAATCTTTCAGACTCAGAAGCTCAGAAGCCCTACGCCTTCCCTCTCGCTGGAGCCACCGGAAGAAACCCGACCTTTCTTGGATCTCAAAAGCGCCATGGAAGAAAGAACAGGAAGAGGAAGAAAAAATCAAAATTTTTACCTTGGGAGTTAGGTGATTTCTACAGAAAAGGGATGGTGAAAAGAAGGGTGAATGATGGCCTATTTAAGAAGGTAAAACCGCCACATCTTCGGTCAATCTGATGGCCCAATCAAACAGCGCCACGTCACCTAGACGTCTGCAAAATAATCGGGGGCAAAGATTGTGCAGGTTTAGAAGATCAAATCGTCCCATCAATTGTCATCTTCGACCCACTTTGATCTTGGGGCAATTGTTGGGCCACACTTTTCTGGATCCGTTAGCCCGGCCCAAAGCACCTGACGGACTGTCTTCCAGAAGGCTTGGAGAGGCAAAGGAAATAGACGTTATGATTAGGTGAACGTTGGAGAAGATCTCGGCAGACTGTTGGACGACTCAACGACTTTCGGAAATCTCAGACATACCAGTTGAGCGGACTTAAGCATAGGATTAGTATAAATACGGAATTAGACTATCAATGTAAGACACATTCAATCTCATTCAACAATATCAACACTCCACTATCATCTTGTTCATTATAGAGAATTGTTCTTTGAATCATCCTCTCGTTCTAGTATTGAAGCTACCGTCAATTGAATTTTAACTTCCGATTACCCTCTCATCCTTGGGTGATAGGCTCGATTTACATTCGATTAATTTCATTTACTCTATTATCAAGTTGATTTGGATTATTTAGATATTATTATATTTCATCGTTGTCTAGTTGTCCTTAAGGCGATTTAGGTCGATTCGATCTTTTCGCCCAAAACAGTATGTACGCTCGTATGTACATGACTCTCGGTCTATCAATCTACGAACTTTAACATAGGTTACACCATATATTCACAACATCCGTTTTATGCATGGGGATGGAGTGAATGCAAGTTATTAATCATAATCTTAGGAATGTGTTGGCTGATCGGGCATTCTCCTCTTTCGCGTCCTACACCAAAGAACTTGGACGTTACAGAGCTCTCGCGTGCCTTCTTGTAATGGAATCCACGAAATCTGGTCGTTTGATCTTGTTGTTAGCTGGATCCAACGGCCCACATGAAAGTCAAATTATTAAACGTTGCTTAGATGAGTAAATATTGTATTATGGTCGATCTAAATCATAATCGCGAACAATCAAGATCGATCCTACATCATTTAATGGTGCAAGTGGCTTAATAAAATATTAGGGATTTAACTTCCACGTCAATATATTCAAATCATTTAATTACAAGGTTTATTAATTTTTTTGGTCATCGAATATTACACGGAGGGGACGATGTCGTAATTGATATAGGAAAAACTCATATCAAATTTTTTTACCATGTACCATTTTATATACCTTAAATTATAGTTAACAATTAAGATTTAATATTTATAGTTTAAGATTTAGGGTTTATAGTTTAAGGTTTAGGATTTTAGATTTAAGGTATGAGGTTTTAGGGTTTAGGATTTAGGATATATAATATAGAGTTTATATTTAAGATCTAGGGTTTACGTTTTAGGGTTTAGAATTTATATTTTAGGATTTATGGTATAAAATAAATAAATTTAACCTATAAAGTGCATAGAAGGGAACATGAAAGGGGTGTAGAGAATTTAATCTCGGGATTTTGTAACACTTATATATGCTATTAATGCCCTTTGTATATATTAAATCAACGAAGATTCAGGAAATTATATAAGATCTTACTGTATTCATATTCGAATGTATTATTTATAAAAGAATTAAAAGTGTCATATTCCATTTCTCTCGTGCATAAGATTTCTTTGTTTAGCGACAACATGTTCCACTAATTAACCTATAGCTTAGAATATCTTTTTTAATTACAAGACGCTCGATGGAAAATATTATTATGATTTGCAGAGATTTAAGTGAAGCTTCTTAGCACTTTAATTTATTAAATAATGCACATGGCAGGCAAGCTACAAACAATCTGTCTAAGAGTAAGCCACAATTGAAGCTGAGTTAGCTTTATATATCTCTCCCTTCCAGTCTTCATATTTAAGCCTGGCTACCTAGCTAGCAATTAAGAAGAAGAAGATAACAAAGAAACCCTCGATCGATATGGCAAGACCATACACTGTCCTCCTTCTCCTCGTGGTCGTGGTCTTGACCACCGTGACACCTGGCACCGCGTGCAGAAGATGCTCGCGGGCCCGGGCCTTCCTGGAATCCTCATGCCGCCCAACCCGCTACCCCCAACTCTGCGTCGAAACCCTAATGAGCTCCATCAACCACCAAGCGCTCGGCCAATACCACAACCCACGGGAGCTGGCCCAGCTTGCCCTCACAGCGAGCTTCGCGCGGGCCCGCCGGGCCAGGAGCTACATGGCCCGGAAGCTGAACGGGCCCCAGGGGATGGAGCACCAGGCCCTCGGCAACTGCCTGGACCAGATCAGCAACAGCATGGACCAGATCAGCCAGTCGATACGCGAGCTCCGGAGGATCAACGACAACGGCAGCCCCGACGACTTCATCTGGCACTCGGGGAACGTGATGACGTGGACCAGCGCGGCCCTGACGGATCAGAACTCATGCCTTGACACGTTCCCCGGGGGCGCCAGGGGGCGCCGCGTGCAGGCCGCTGTCAGGGCCCAGTTGGCTGACGTGGCAAGGGTCACCAGTAACGCGCTCGCACTTGTTAACAGGTTTGTTATCAGGCACCGCGGGGAAAGGATGAGCCCTTAATTAGTTTGCGCGCGCCCAACTACCTGCTGTTTGAATTCCCGCGCATATAATCACCGTGTAATGTTTAAAGTTTGCTCGTTCTAATACATACATATATACACATATATTAATGGAATATATATATATATATATATATTTGTGGGTGTATATATAGATCGGATGGGGGAGGTTTAATTGTAATATTCATGGATGTGAATCAATTAATCTGGGCTTGATAATTAACAACCTCCCTAGTTTGTTGTTATATGTATGTATTTTCCAAGCCAGCAATAGAGATTTATATCACCCATCTATATTGATGATACTCGGTATTTTATATAGAGAATCCATATAGAAATAGAAAAGAGTATGTGATGCCCAATCTTACAACACCGAAAATTAACTTTTTAAAATACTTTTAGTCTCTTATAAATATACAACCACTAAAAATAATCTTAGAATATGCGACAACTTATGATCTTATCAGTCAGAAGAAAAAAATTCTTTTTACTTTCTTTTCTGATGAAGGTATGCTTTTTACTTTCGAAATCAAATAAGATTTGCAATAACTTAATGCATATTAGCGGTTTTTTCAGCTTAACCACCCCTTATTTTTAAGTTTTTATACTTCACCATTCCTTATCTTTAATTATTTTATTTAACTACCCTTAATATTCATCTTTTTTGTATAAAAATTATCCTTAAAATATATATATGTTTTAAAATGAGCACCTCTTCAACATAACAACTAGTACAATACCCGTACCTTGTACGGGTAAACTTAAATTTATAAAATCATTAATAATTATTTATAATTAAATCAAATTATGTTGTATTGAAGTAGTTTTAAAAAGAAAAAAAATCTTAGTGATATTGTTTAACAATTATATGAATAGAAGATTGAAATAACAATATGTTCAAAATTTTATTGTTAATTATATAAGGCAGTTTCTATATACACTACGAAATTCGTCTTTTCACACTACAATCTTCTACGCAAGAATATTGCGTACGACGTATTTCTGCGCAGACATTCAAAAACGAAAAAATACATAGATTTTTTTAAAAAAACTACATTTGTTTCGTAGCGCCAGATACTGGTGCAAGATTTAATTTAATTTTTTTTTCCTGGGCGCAACCAAGTGAACAATTTTTTTTTTAAATCTCCATTTGACTCTAGTAATAGATATTTTCAAGTAATCAGGGTTACATGAGAATAAATTCGTTTGTATCATGAGGTTTCAATATACTTTTATTCATGTACGTTTCTCCACCAATTCGTTTGATATTAACTGTTTGTTATTATTATTCTAGAAAATCACATATAACTATGGTTATATCTTATAGTTATATCCAATTTGGTTATATCTTATAGTTATATGCTACGGTTATATTCTTTAGTTATATATTATGGTTATATCCTATAGTTATATACTATGGTTATATCTTATAGTTATCAATTTGGTTATATCTTATGGTTATATCTTATAGTTATATACTACGGTTATATTCTTTAGTTATATACTATGGTTATATCCTATAGTTATATACTATGGTTATATCTTATAGTTATATATCCAATCTAGTTATATCTTATGGTTATATCCTATAGTTATATACTATGGTTATATCCTTAGTTATATCCAATTTGGTTATATCTTATGGTTATATCCTATAGTTATATACTACGGTTATATCTTTTAGTTATATCCAATTTGGTTATATCTTATGGTTATATCCTATAGTTATATACTATGGTTATATCCTTTAGTTATATCCTATTGTTATATCTTATAGTTATATCTAATTTGATTATATCATATTGTTATATCTTATAATTATATACTATGATACAACCATACTATATAACTATAAAATATAATGTATGATATAACCATAGCATATACTATGATTATATCTTATAGTTATATCCAATTTGGTTATATACTATGGTTATATCATCTATCTTATAGTTATATAACTATATGATATAACCAAACAAGACTTATGGGCAATTATTGTAATTTACTATATTATATAACTATACTTATATAAGTATAACTATACTTATATAAGTATAACTATAGTTATATACTATAACTATACTTATATACTAAAGTTATACTTATATAACATAGTTATATAATATAATTAGGATGCGGATCCGGTGAGAATGAACATTATGGTGAGAATGAACATTATGGTGAGAAATGAGAATAGCTCCTAGTCTTTGGATTTGAAAAAATCCAAAGGCTAGGATTAGACTATCATTTAAGTAGTCATGTATATGACACATGACCACTTAAGTGGATAATTAACCGGTCAATTTTTTTTTATTTTCGGACCAATTTTTGTTTTTTCGGGTCAGTTTTTTTACTAAAGATGGCATGTGCATCTATATTGTCCTATATGTGCATCAAAATTTTATAAGGCATTGTTTGGCCTAAGTTTTTTCTTTCTTTCCGGCCCATTTTTTTCCGGGTCCACTGTTTGCTTGCGCTGGCATGTGTACCATTTGTTACTTGTGTGTGCATCAATATTGACTTGTATGCGCATTAAAATTTTATAAGGTGTTGTTCAACCATTTTTTTCCATTGAATTTTTCGCAGCCCAACTTTTTTCCAAGACTAATTTTTTGCTTGAGATGGCATGTGCATATATTTTGGCTTGTATGTGTACAAATTTGGCTTGTATGTGCATCAATATTGACATGTATGTGCATCTAAAGATTGTAAAAAATATGCATTATTTTCTAGAGAAAATGTGCATGAGTTGTACATTGTATGTGCATAAGTTTTGACATGTGCACATTCAAGCAAAAAGACGTGTGTTTCAAATGGTATGCACATACAAGTCAAAAACTCATGCACATATCAAGCAAAGAAAACGATGCATACAAGTAAAATTTAGATGAACAGACAATTCAAAATGCATGCACTTACAAGACAAAACATATACACATTCTGTAAAGTATTTAAGATTTTACATGTGTGTGCATAAGTTTTCACTTACAAAAAGTCACACATATAGTCAAAACCTATGCACATCTAGTTCAATTTACATGCACATACAATCAAAAAGACATGCACTTCAATTTGTATGCACATACAAGCCAAAACTCATGCACATTTTAACACAAGAAAACAACGCACACAAGTAGAATTTAGATGCACATACAGATAAAAATTTATGCACACATGCCAAAACATATGCACATTCTCTGAAATGCATCCATAAGTTTTTGCATGTATGTGTATGAATTTTCACATACACAAAGTCACACATATAATCAAAATTCTATGCAAAACTTATGTAATTTAGGTGCACATACAAGCCAAAACTCATGCACAATATTTCAACCCAAGAAAATAATACACACAAGTAGAATTTAGATGCAAATATATGTCAAAATCTATGCACACACAAGCTAAAACATATGCACTGTAATAACCCTCAATTTCAGTAATGGTATTTGGGTAATTTCCCAACCCTCGTTTTGTAAGTAAGACGCTTTGAGCGTATTTGGAATCTCTGTAATAAACTTTTGAACATTATAATATACGTTTGAGGTATTTTGAGGTCTTAGAATATTTTTATGGATACTAAGATTTAATTCTAGCTTAAATCCGCGAGTGAAACCGCGACCAGAGGCCACAGACGCGATCGCGGCATTTCCGCGACCGCGGAAACCTGTTCGTCGTCTTCTTCCAGAACTCTCGCGTTTCGCCGGTTCGGATGCCGCCGTTACGCCAGGGGGATGCCGATCGCTCCGTCTTCTCGGCGTTGGGCTCCCTTTTGTTCTATAAAAGGAGGTGGAGGCTCTGGAATTCATCATCCACAACTCTCGATCTCGCTCTCTTTCTCTCATTTTCAACTTCACCGGAAGTCGTGCCTCGTCGGAGTGTTCGCCAGAGTTTTGGTGGTCGCCGTGGTGCCCTTGGAAGCTGGAGGTGGTGGCATGGCAAGGAGGAGAGGCTAGCATCGTCGTCTTCATCGTCGGTGAGCCTCGATTCGATTTTGAGTCGCGTCGGAAGGAGGGATCCGCGATCGCGGGGAAGAATTACGCGACCGCGGAAGCTGCCCAGAATTCCGCGATCGCGGCTTGCCCTGACAAGCGCGATCGTGGCTTGGACAGACTCGGTCACGACTCAGGCTTTCGTTTTTTTCAATTCGTATCGTTTTCGTTTGTACCGTTCCGCTCGTTTTGTATCTAACCTAGGGTTTCGTCGTTGTTTCGTTGTTGTCGTAGGAATCCGTAATCTGATTCCAGTTCCAGATTCCGTAACCCGTTATCGTCTATTCAGCTAGATTAAGGCAAGTGACAGTTCGCTCTTACTTATCATTCCATATTTCCTTTAATTATCAATTACAAGATTGTTAATTAAAATGGGGTGAAGTGTTGTTTTCGTTTGGAACAGATTTAATAAAATGAGGTGATTAAAATATGATATTATAATAGGTTGTATATATTGCTAGAACAACGCTATTATACCTGGGATTACTGTAATGAATTTTGTTGTGGATTTAAATGTAAACTTAAATGCTAGATTAACACGAGTATTCATGGGAACGCTAATTCCTTATGGGGATTAGTCGTTTCTTTATAACTCGGTATTAGTCGGAATAATTCTCTAATACTTTTAAGGTCATGACCCTTGCTTCTTATCCACCCGTTAAGGATAAGAGGTGTTTAAGCACCTTGCTAGTGCCATTGGGTTGGGCGTAATGTCACCTTGTGTTATTCTCGTAGTCACTCGAGATTGTATTAAAAGCTTTAACGTGAATATACGTTTTGTAATTAAATAAGATAAGTGCGATTATACACATAATGAATATACCCTCGGGCGAGGAGTACAACGTGGAAACCGCCCGGACTCTTGTTAGAGTAAGTCTACTTTCCAATCTGGATTCGCATTGCGCGGTGAGGTTGGTCGTGGACCCAAATAATCAAGGTCGTTTTTAAACTTGTGTGTAAACTTAACGTTCCCAAACAATTTGTCATACGTTTCCCTTAAGACTCAATTCCTTTGGAGTCTTCTTTTCAGTGCATGTCTAAATTCTACTCATTCCGTGAAAGTTCTGGGTTATGTATCATTCCTTCGGTTATTATTCGAGGGACAATGATAGTAAACGGTTATGATCACTAGAACCATTCTGTTTTCACCCTTGCATAGTCTTTCATTAGACTAACCAACCGGGTTTTATTCCTTGCATAGTTGGCTGGTGTCATCCATCATATACGGCACATCAGTGGTTGGTCCCCGAAGTCTCGAAGTAACCAATTGAAGAAGAGGCTTGCAGTTGAAGATTTAAGTGTCAGTGTTTTAAGGTTGTTAAGTATTACTTTAATATATTCTTATAACCAAGTCATGTAATAGGGTTTATTATAAAAGTTTTCCGCTGTAATTTCACTCTGTTGTAAATTGTCATTCTCATTTAGAGAGAGATCTGTTTATAATAGGTTGAGTTTCCTTATAAAAGTCTTCCGATGTTTAATCTTTCGTTATTTAATTTACTTATTTAAGCTTAATTGTTCTGATTAAAGCCTAGGGTGACTTTGGGCAGTAACGTCCGAGGTCACTGGCGTGTGGCACTACCGACATAAGTCGGGGGTGTTACAAATATGGTATCAGAGCCAGGTTTTAAAATTCTTGGCCTATTGTTAGGTTTGAGAATTTTCAAAAATTAATTTCGAAACTATTTTCAACCTATTTTCCATTAAAAAATGAATTTCGAGAGTTTAAATATTAAATTTAAAAGTTTTATTATTTCTTGGAATTTAGATTAAAATAATGGTTTAGCTATTTGAACTTCAAAAGTTATTTATAGTTGGTTTATAAATGGTGTGTTATAAGCAATCAAATTTAAGTTTATGATTATAACTTTAAAAGTGGGATTTTTTATCTTAGTAAGAGTTTTTGTGATAATAGTGTCATTAGTTTGAGAAACTAGCTTTATAAATAATTATTTTATTAAGTTAAATATATAAGGTTTAAAAGTATAAAGTAGAAAGTTTAAGGTTTAATAATAAGTGGTTTTCAAACTTCTGCAAGCTTCGAGTTGTTACTTATTCCTTAGATCCATTCTTAGGGATAGTGTCTCTCCTTAGGTTTAATGTTATTTAAAGGTTGACATTTCTCCTAAAGTACTCATTCTCAAGTAAAGGGAAGAAGATCGTTTCTGTGGTTAATGGTGGAGGGTCAGTCAGACTGATATAAAGTTATTAGTTTGGACTCTTATAATTCGTATCATAACGTATTTGACTAAGTGTCATGTTCAAGTTGGAAAAGTTCTAAACTGACATTATGCTTCATCAACAGATGGTGAACACAAGAAACACAATTCGTGCTGGTGATGGGCCAAGCAACGACCCCAGGAGGAATCTGAGAAGCGTCGCAAATCAAGGGGAATAGAGCGAGTCTGTCTCTCACAACAACCTCATAGACAATGGTCAAGTGCGGGCTAATCCTCGGGTGGTATTCGACGCGGCGGCCATAGAGGCCATTCGGGGGATCGTGATGCAAGCGGTCATCGAGATAATGCGGCCAGTCGTACCATAAGCACAGGGTGTTCCGGTTCCTCAGGTTATTCCTGAATTTGAGGAGTCAGTGGATCAGGTACCACAGGTCGATGCCGTCAGGAACATAAGGAATTACTGTCGAGCCTTGAAGGTCGTGAGCTCAATGAGGCCTGACAGCTATGATGGTACTGGAGAACCGGTCAAAGTGGCGTATTGGTTCTCGCACATGGAACGGTTGTTCAGGAACGTGGATTGCACTGAGGCTGAGAAAGTGCACATCGCCTCCCTTCAACTTAAGGATGTGGCTAGCGAATGGTGAGAGAGCACGGGTTTAGCTGATCATCCCGGGCTGAACTAGGTTATGTTCAAAACAAAGATGACTGGCCGTTTCTTTTCCCGTGCTATGAGGGAGGAGAAGCATAAGGAGTTCTTTTACCCTAAGACCAAGGGGTTGAAGGTGATTGAGCTTGCAGCTAAGTTCAACCACTTGTTGCAATATGTTGGGCCGGAGGTGTCGAGTGAAGAACAAAAGATCTGGTACTTCCATGGATGGATGAATCTAGAAATCAAACCTCTGATGGTGCGTCACGATTGTTCTATGCTAGAGCAATATGTGGATGCAGCCTACAAAATAGAGGCCACCTTGGAAGAATCCGCCTAAAAGCGGGAGAAACAGAATAAAGGAAGGGGTGGGCAACAGGATCGCCAGGTTGATACATTCAAGCGACCGATATCGCCCACCAAGTTTGAGAAGTCTGGTCGCGCTAAGACCGATACGACTCAGTCTGACTCCGCCAAATGCTCAGGTTGGAGTAGCGGAGTGATTCAATGCCACAACTGTGGTGAGGCTGGGCATAAAAGTCTTAATTGCCAAAAGGAGAAGCGGGTATGTTATAACTGTGGGAAAGAAGGCCACATGAAAACATACTACAGACAGAGGGGCCAAGGACCAACGCAGTCATATCAAGCCTCAAATGTTGGCAATGGGCGGAACCCAAAGCCAGAGGTGTCCGCTCCTGATCAATCTATTGCTCGTAATAAAGGCAATGTGCCTATGGAGTCTTCGGATCAGAGGCAACGACTCTTCGTGTTGCGCCAAACCGACGGGAATGAGACCCTGAACGAGTAGTTGTATTTTTCCTTTTTTTGTTGAACCTCTTTAAGAATAAGGAGCGACGACTTGTGTCGATAGTCTCCATAGTTTAGTAATCTGTCTGTTCGACTTTCTGTCAGTTGTTTTAATGTAATGTTTCAAATAATAAAGAAGTGTTTCCTTGTTCCAGAAATTACTAAATTCGTTACTATTGCAAGTTGTTCGTTCATACGAGAATCCTTGAGTGCCAAAGGTAGTACATGTCATGTGTTGATAAAGACTGTTTGGACTCATAAAGGACAGTGTTGGGTTGGGACATGTGTGGTTGTTCCATACCTTGTTAGTGCCAGTTTCGAGGTCGAAACTATTCATAAGAACCCCTCTATTTTCCTAAAATAATGTCAGGTTGGGCACTGACATTATCTACTCCCTTTGCTCAAAGTCATGAGCATTGTCTCGAGAGGATAATGTTGTAAGGATTCCTTGCTATAAGGACTTGGTGTGTGTGGTAATTCTCTATGGAGTTTGAGGTTATTCCTCTTGTGTATACTCTGAGCGTTAGATGGGGTGAGTTATATAAATTATACATTTAGGTGAATAAATGTATAAGAGAGATATTTCATAAGGAGTCGTTTTCTCTAGGATGATCATACTCTAATACGATCTTGGATAAAACTTGGAACCCAAGAGTTATGTTTATGAGATCTATAAATGTGTGCGTCCACTATGGGACTAGTGTTAAAAGCTTTTTGGGGAAGTTAAGTGTGCGAAATCATAAGTATTATTTTGGGAAGACCTATTTGAGGTTTCGTTATGAGGTATTTTCTTTGAGGAAACGATATAATGAGATGATGACACGAGAAGTGATAAGGTGATTAAGTCTTGGGTAAATAGTAAATATCAGTAAAGCAAAAGGGTGCTTGATTTGGGATAATAAATCGTATGAGGACAACTGGTTGTTCAAG
Organism: Rheum nobile; assembly: GCA_027886185.1. Lineage (NCBI taxonomy): Eukaryota > Viridiplantae > Streptophyta > Magnoliopsida > Caryophyllales > Polygonaceae > Rheum > Rheum nobile. The sequence continues at coordinate 630,594 of WOAB01000326.1, read as the reverse complement.
GATTTATGGGTGAATAACAAACTCAACCGGTAAAAGTTTGTTATGATATATGAAGATCAATAGTGTGGCATAAAGTAAGTATGTGGATGTTGTCAACTGGACTTGAGGAAAAAGTGACCTACGTCTATTAAGGTGATCGTATCCCACGTTTGGGTAAAACGAGGTTATAATCTTATGGAATGGATTATTAAATCATGTTGGGATAAACAGACATAGGATGTGGTGTGATTAATGGTGGAAAATTAAGGGATCATATGCGGAAAGATTTTGGGTTAAGATATGGCACAAGGGCCAAATTTAATTCAGGTAACCAATGAGATAGATAAGGTGCTTATGTAAAAGAGTAAGATGATATGACAATTGGAGGTACTATGTTCGAGGTATAAGTGAGTTTTATGGATGTACTTTGAGGATCTGGTCATTGAAAGGAAGTTAGTAGGGAAATATTGTATCCTTCTACTTGAGGATATCAAGGTCTTTATGAGGAATATGGCATAATAGCGAGATTATATTGGAGATTATAATGGATACCCTGATTAAGGCAATCATAATAGTGTGGATGATCATATCGATCCTAACGAAGGTAAGGAATGAAGACAGTATGTAGTAAGTGGAATCATGATCGAATATATAGTTCGACTTCGGTGTTATAGGTTGCAAAGACCAATTTATTTAAGGATATCGATTTAAGGAAGATAAGGTATGTACTATGAGAGTGGTTATAAAGAGAAAAGTTGAAAGAGAAATGTGTGTTCTCATGCTTAAGGTATAGCAAGTCTATTGCGAGGATTTTAGAGACTATTATCCTAAGGTAATGATGACTTGCGGATGTAGTCACGAGTTATTACAAGTGTAGCACATGGAGATAAGATATGCGAGATAGTGGTATGGTTAAGGAGACAGATCGTTTTCCTAGGAGCAATTTCAAGGATGAAATGATTAAGGATATTAAGTTCAGGTAGTGAGGTTAGTGGTGAAGCCGGTTCCTCTACCTTAGTGATGTTAGTTTCGGGGTCGAAACTATTTTTAAGGGGGTAGTAATGTAATAACCCTCAGGTTGTCATAAGGGTAATATGGTAACATGTATATTCGGTGATATACACAGTTATAAAATTCCCTTAAGTTGTGAAGGATCTAAATTATGGTCAACCTTACGTTAATTGTAAGTTGAACCAACTTATAAATTTAACTTAGAATTGCTTGAACCAATTTACAAAGTGTTAAATGGGTTAGGCATGGTTAAACTTATAAGGTTGGGTAACTTAAAATAAGGTCGCTTCTTTGAGCTGTTATCGGCCAAGTTTCGGGGTTGAAACTCCTTTTAAGGGGATAGTAATGTAATAAGCCTCAATTTCAGTAAGGGTATTTGGGTAATTTCCCAACCCTCGTTCTGTAAGTAAGACGCGTTGAGCATATTTGGAATCTCTGTAATAATCTTTTGAACGTTATAATATACGTTTGAGGTATTTTGAGGTCTTACAATATATTTATGGATACTAAGATTTAATTCTAGCTTAAATCCGCGAGTGAAACCGCGACCAGAGGCCACAGACGCGATCGCGGCATTTCCGCGACCGCGAAAGTGTTTCCGCGACCGCGGAAGTGTTTCCGCGACCGCATAAACATGTTCGTCGTCTTCTTCCAGAACTCTCGCATTTCGCCGGTTCGGATGTTGTTGTTACGCCGGGGGGATGCCGATCGCTCTGTCTTCTCGGCATTGGGCTCCCTTTTGTTCTATAAAAGGAGGTGGAGGCTCTGGAATTCATCATCCACAGCTCTCGATCTCGCTCTCTTTCTCTCATTTTCAACTTCGTCGGAAGTCGTGCCTCGTCGGAGTGTTCGCCGGAGTTTTGGTGGTCATCGTGGTGCCCTTGGAAGCTGGAGGTGGTGGCATTGCAAGGAGGAGAGGCTAGCATCATCATCGGTGAGCCTCGATTCAATTTTGAGTCGCGTCGGAAAGAGAGATCCGCGATCGCGGGGATGAATTCCGCGACCGTGGAAGCTGCCCAGAATTCCGCGACCGCGGAAGTCCAGAATTCTGCGACCGCGGCTTGCCCTGGCAAGCGCGATCGTGGCTTGGACAGCCTCGGTCACGACTCAGGCTTTCGTTCTTTTCAATTCGTATCGTTTTCGTTCGTACCGTTCTGCTCGTATTGTATCTAACCTAGGGTTTCATCGTTGTTTCGTTGTTGTCGTAGGAATCCGTAATCTGATTCCAGTTCCAGATTACGTAACCCGTTATCGTCTATTCAGCTAGATTAAGGCAAGTGGCAGTTTGCTCTTGCTTATCATTCCATATTTCCTTTAATTATCAATTACTTGATTGTTAATTAAAATGGGGTGAAGTGTTGTTTTCGTTTGGGAAAAGATTTAATAAAATGATGTGATTAAAATATGATATTATAATAGGTTGTATATATTGCTAGAACAAGGCTATTATACCTGGGATTAATGTAATGAATTTTGTTGTGGATTTAAATGTAAACTTAAATGCTAGATTAGCACGAGTATTCGTAGGAACGCTAATTCATTATGGGGATTAGTCGTTTCTTTATAACTCGATATTAGTCGAAATAATTCTCTAATACTTTTAAGGTCATGACCCTTGCTTCTTATCCACCCGTTAAGGATAAGAGGTGTTTAAGCACCTTGCTAGTGCCATTGGGTTGGGCGTAATGTCACCCTGTGTTATTCTCGTAGTCACTCGAGATTGTATTAAAAGCTTTAACGTGAATATACGTTTTGTAATTAAATAAGATAAGTGCGGTTATGCACATAATGAATATACCCTGGGGCGAGGAGTACAAGGTGGAAACCGTCCAGACTCTTGTTAGAGTAAGTCTTCTTTCCAATCTGGATTCGCATTGCACGGTGAGGTTGGTCGTGGACCCAAATAATCAAGGTCGTTTTTAAACTTGTGTGTAAACTTAACGTTCCCAAACAATTTGTCATACGTTTCCCTTAAGACTCAATTCCTTTGGAGTCTTCTTTTTAGTGCATGTCTAAATTCTACTCATTCCGTGAAAGTTTCGGGTTATGTATCGTTCCTTCGGTTATTATTCGAGGGACAATGATAGTAAACGGTTATGATCACTAGAACCATTCTGTTTTCACCCTTGCATAGTCTTTCATTAGACTAACCAACCGGGTTTTATTCCTTGCATTGTTGGCTGGTGTCATCCGTCATATACGGCACATCAGTGGTTGGTCCCCGAAGTCTCGAAGTAACCAATTGAAGAAGAGGCTTGCAGTTGAAGATTTAAGTGTCAATGTTTTAAGGCTGTTAAGTATTACCTTAATATATTCTTATAACCAAGTCATGTAATAGGGTTTATTATAAAATTCTTCCGCTGTAATTTCACTCTGTTGTAAATTGTCATTCTCATTTAGAGAGAGATCTGTTAATAAAAGGTTGAGTTTCCTTATAAAAGTCTTTCGCTGTTTAATCTTTCGTTATTTAATTTACTTATTTAAGCTTAATTGTTCTTATTAAAGCCTAGGGTGACTTTGGGTAGTAACGTCCGAGGTCACTGGCGTGTGGCACTACCGACATAAGTCGGGAGTGTTACATGCACATGATGAGAAATGCATGAGTTTTCACATACACAAAGTCACACATATAGTAAAAAATCCTATATAGATTTTATGCAATATCAATGCACATACAAGTCAATATCGATGCACATACAAAAAAAGAATCCAAATCTAAAAAAGCATAAACGCTCCCTTTGGGAGCCGGTCCTAGCTTTTGGCTGGGCTGACGAGAAGACCCCCTCCTCTGCCGCTCCGACCGAGCCCTTGGCTGCAGCCATGTGGAAGTCCTAACCCCCGCCGCTCCGACCGAGCCCCCGATCCGCACCGCCCCTCGACGCCGCCGCCCCCCTACCAGGCAGTTCAGAACACACCGGCACCCGCGCTCACCGGCACCCGTGCCGCCTCACCGGCACCCGTCGAAGAAGATTTGGGCCTTCGCCGGGAAGATGCCTCACCGGGAAGACGCCGCCTCTCCTCGCGTTCATTGGGAAGACGCCGGCGACCCCCCTCCCGCCTCCTTCTCAAGCCTGCCCTCCTCTTGTTGGGGGTTTCGTTTCCTCATAATTTGGATTCGAAATCTCGTTTACAGTGGTGGGTTTGGGGGTGAGAAGGAGGAGGGTAAAATTAGTGGTTTTGGATCAGTTTCGTTTCAGCCCTTTGCCTCTTTTCCTTTTTTGTGTTTGTCCCATTTTTTTCAGTTCTGTTGAGAGGTACTATTTGGATGATGAAGCTTGCCTAGATGATGAATCGAGTTGTAGTTCCGGCATGGTGGACGATGACCATCCTTCCGGCGGCGCAGCAGTTGTTTGTGCTTTACTCACCTCATTTCTAGGTTGTTTTGCTTTATCATGTTTTAGTTTGTTTCGTTTGTTGTTTGTCTTTGCTTCTCTTGTTTGTTGTTGTATTGCCGGCTAGTCCGGTTGCCAGTTTCTGGCCTCTCGAAGTTTCACTTTGAATTCTTACTTTATAAAAAAAAAAACGATGCACATACAAGTAAAAATCAATGCACATACAGTCGCAAGTCAAAATTTGTGCCTGAAAAAAACCAAAAAAAAAAACTTTGATCGGTCAAAGCCGGTGACTGGTTTGACCAGTCATGTTGACCGGTCAAACTCTAAAAAATGAGGTCATGTGCATGGCACATGACCTTTTAATGAAAGGTTAATCCTAGCCTTTGATTTATTTATAATCCAAAGAGTAGGATTTATTCTCATTTCTCACCCTAATATATATTCTCACATGACACTTACCCATATAGTTATACTTATATAACTATACTAGTATACTAAAGTTATACTTATATACTATAGTTATACTTATACTATAGTTATACTTATATAATATAGTTATACTTATATATTATAGTTATACTTATATATTATAGTTATATACTACAGTTATACTTATATACTATACTTATATACTATAGTTATACTTATATACTATACTTATATACTATAGTTATACTTATATACTATAGTTATACTTATACTATAGTAATATACTATAGTTATACTTATATATTATACTTCTATACTATATACTTATATATTATAGTTATACTTATATACTACAGTTATATACTATACTTATATACTATACTTATATACTATATACTTATATACTATAGTTATACTTATATACTATAGTAATATACTATCGTTGGAAGCCGCAATCGCGGAAAGGAACAACAGCGATCGCGGAAGCATAATGTATGATATAACCATAGTATTTACTATGATTATATCTTATAGTTATATCCAATTTGGTTATATTCTATAGTTATATACTATGGTTATATCATCTATCTTATAGTTATATAACTATATGATATAACCAAATTGGATATAACTATAAGGATATAACCAAATTGGATATAACTATACTATATAATCATAGTATATAAGTGGGATTAAAATTATACTATGTTATTTAGCCAAATGGAATATAACTATAAGGATATAACCAAACTAGATATAACTATATTATTTCTAAGAACATGATTATTTAATGATAGCGTATTTTTCAGTCGTTCACACTATCAAAGTAATCCTAATATGCAACTAGAGTATAGCATGCAAGTAGGGAATCGTACCCAAGGAAGTTAAAATGTAAATTTCAATGTAACTACTACTTTATCAACTTTAAAGAACAAATGGGAGGGATTTGGTTTTCTACTAAAACTACTCAATTGCAATAGCACAAAAATCAGATTAAACAATGGGAGAAAGAGTTTCACCTAGCAAGTTTCCACACATCAGTTAACCAAGTTGCAATTCGGTTCATTTCATGTTCATCATAATCCTATGGATTTGTCCTAATTCTGATCTTATGTAAATTAACAAGCCAACCGGTCTTTGCTAATTCTTATTAATTGAAAACCTAGAAGACCTCCTAAGTTGATTCAATCAATAGCATAGGGAATAAGATTAGTGGATTGCAAACAAAACTTAACACCGCAAGTATGTAATGCAAATCAATTTCCTTCTCACAATTGAATTCAATATACCAATTTCATGCAATTGTGGTTGCTACAAGTGATTAGGGATTCCACCGTCTATCCCTATTCTAGCAATTAGAAAACTATAAAATCGAACTAGGATGTCAATCTAGCCAACAATATAGAGATCCGAATTATAATCAAGGAAATCAATACCAAATAACCAAAGGGACGAACAAAAGAAAAGAACCTTACAACCAAGTCAATCGAGTGCTTCCACGCCAGGCAAAACAAAGGTTTTAGTTCCGGTTCATGTTCTTCACACAAATCGAATCCAAAAGAGAAAACATGGTAAAACTAGAAATTGTTCTTGAGAGGAAGAGAAAAGAAAGGAGTAGAAGATGAGAGGAGAGAATTGAAAATGTCAGGGCTCAATGTCTGCACAAAAACGTGCCTTCTAAACCTAAACCGAAAATCACTTAAAGTCTCCATTAATTCAGAAAAACGAAACGTCAGGCAAAAAAGGAAAAATGGGAAAAGTTCAGTCGCGCCGAAACCGCGACCAACCGCGATCGCTTCCGCTCGCGGTTTTGCCTCGCCAACGTTCTGGAGCCCATGGAGAAATAACGGCGACCTCCGGCGATCGCCGCCGCTCGCGTCAGCCCGCCGCCGCCCGCGTCAGCCCGCCGCCGTCCGCGTCCGTGTCCTCGAGCGTCCGCTCGCCAATGTATCTTCGAGCTTCGTCTTCTACGTGTAAGTGCATCCAAAACGTCCACAATGTAGCTCCGCACCACAACCATCAACTTAGCTCCAAACCGAGCCAAAGTCTCCACAATAATATGCTAATAACTACTAGTTGCGCTATGTAAAATACCGCTTATCAAATTCCCCCATACTTAAACCTTGCTCGTCCTCGAGTAAGCTAAAAGAAAACTCACTCCTCCAATCAGCACACAGGTTTCAGAAAGTATAAGAGAACATGATGCTAGCAATTACAAGACTAAACACTTCGCCTCCAAACAACCAAAAATGAGCAATGCATATAATCTAATCCTAGCTCCAATCTAGCTCCTTATCGCTCCATGAGTGATCCTACCCGAACTCCTTATAACACCACTTCTTATGACGCCAACGCCAGAATGATCCTAAAAATTCACTCTTTTTTTTCTTTGCACTCATTCTGCCTAGGCGCCCTTTCGGGTTTTCACCTAGCCACTCATTTCATTTTGCTAGATATCTCACATATTGCTCACATCCCTCAAGTCCATTTTTGCACCAACCTAGAGTCGGTCGGACTACCTGCTTTTTACCTGAACTTTTCAGCTCATCCCAGGATTTTGATTGCCTTTTTCTCATATTTTTGGCTTTTTCTTTTTCAAATTTTTCAAAAATGTATACATAAGCCATACACAAATAAACAACACCCTAAAACATGTGAATACATTGTCTCCCCCATACTTAAACATGACATTGTCCTCAATGTAATGAAAGACAAAGTAAAAGCACGGGGAAAGAGAAAACAGAAGACTCACATACGAGACCGGATGGTCTCCCTCCAATGAAGCACAAGGTGTGGTAGAAGTGGGATGAGCTCAATGCTGATCCAATAATGCACAGCTCATCCAAGACAAAGGTAACACGGAAGAACGCCAAGATCGTAGATCCACAAAAGAAGAATAATGTATGACGAAACAGCAAGTCGCCAACTCCTTAAAGGTTTTTGAGCACAAATCTGTGATCGTAGTTTGCAACCTACAATCACAAGCTCTTCTTCGGGGAACGCCAATCTCGCATTACTCCAAGACTCATTTTTGCCTCAACCTGGGGTTGAGCGAGTCACCTTCTTATTGCCTATGCGGCCCTTGCGGGTTTTCCGCACATCCAAGGAATTTTTTTTTTTTTTTTTTTTTTTACAAGGAAGAAAGACTTACAGCGGAGGAAAAACCGCGGGCGACCGCGATCGCGGGAGGTCGCGGTTTTGACTGCAGATTGCAGCTGGACCTACGCTTCGGGCGTCCTTCCCTAACCTCAAAAATGCTAAAAATGACAGTTAAAAAGAAACAAAAAGAAAAATAAAATAAAGCATCTCAAACCTCGGGTTGCCTCCCGAGAAGCGCCTTGTTTAACGTCGTGGCTCGACTCAATGGTGCTCAAACCTCAATCTATGTCATCAGGTCCCTTAGGAATCCTCTCATTTAGCACCTCCTTCTTGAACCATTCATGGAAAGGTTTAAACCTTAGACCATGCTTCTTGATATTTGAATCCTTCGGCGGCTCCTCCATCTTAACCTTCTTGGTTGCCTTCCCCCCATACTTGGATTGATCAGGGGGGTGTTTAAACTCAACTTCTGGGGCCTGCACAAAAGAAGAAAGGAGCTTCTCGCTCGGCACTATTAGTTCCATGGGGCCAATGCCCAAAAGAGAATCCTCTATCATAGGTTGCAATTCATCCAAAGGATTATGACTCATTACATCAACAAAGTTCAAAGAGGCATCAACGACGGGCTTCATATCATATATGTTATATTCAACTTCATCCCCATCAAATTCCATGGTTAATTTCCCACTATTAACATCAATTTTTGTTTGTGCCGTTTTCATGAAAGGCCTTCCTAACAGCATAGGTGCCGCATGCTTGTCATGTTCCATATCCAACACAAAAAAATCAGCAGGAAATATCAAATCACCAACCATGACAAGAACATCTTCAATCACTCCCTTAGGATACACATTAGACCCATCAGCTAGTTGAACAACAATTCCGGTTTCATGCAAAGGTCCTAATCCTAGGGATTCATACAAAGAGAAAGGCAAAACATTGATAGATGCACCAAGATCAAGCATAGCATTTTCAATTTTTGTATCACCTATCACACATGGAATGCTAAACCTGCCCGGGTCACCACACTTTTTAGGCATTCGCCTTTGAAAAATCGCAGACACATGCTCACTAACTTTGACCTTTTGTTTTCCTTTCAATTTTTGATTCCTTTTGATAGTGCAAATTTCTTTCAAGAACTTAGCAAATCTAGGAATACTCTTAACCAATTTAAGCAAAGGAATGTTTACCTGACACTTACTGAAGGTCTCGAATATCTCATTGTCACTCTCCGGTCTTCTAGTATCCTTCAACGCCTCAGGGAAAGGCGGGACCGGCTTCTGAGAGCAAAGCGGTGGAAAGCTCGGACGAACATAGTCATCAATGGGAGCTGGGTCCAAACCGCGAGTGAGGGCGGGCTCCGGCGATCGCGTCTCCTGAGTGGTGGTTCCTGGCGCTGAACCGCGGGTGGCCGCGGGTCCACGCGATTGCGTCTCTTCCATGGCTCCATCTTGGCTGCACTCTGGTGAATAACGGCGAGTGGCCGCGGGTGACCGTGATCGCCGCCGCTGTTCCAGTGGTTCATCATCTTCAAAACCGCGATCGCGGTAGGTCGCCTCGGATCGCCGTTTCCTGTTTTCAGTTGGTTCAGAACCGTCTTGCACTTCACCCTGTTCAGCATAAGGGTTCAATAGCTTCCCACTCCTCAAGGTAATGGCACTCACATTCTCCCTCGGGTTGACTACCGTTTGTGACAAAAATTTTCCCGACACATTAGCCTCTAGATTACTCACAGATTGAGCAATTTGTGCCACTTGTCTCTCAAGATTCTGAATGGAAGACTTTGTTTTAGCATCCTTCTGCATAACCGACTGGGCCAATGACTTGATCATGTCTTCAGCTGACATGGTTTGTCTCGGGTTGTATTGTGGCCTCGGTTGTTGTTGTTGTGGTTGCAAGATATGAGGATTTTGAACATTTTGCTGGTTACTCCACCTCAGATTTGGATGATCTCTATACCCCGGGTTGTAGGTGTTAGAGAATGGATCATACTTTGGTCTTGGTTGCCATCCTCCTACAGCGTTCACCTCGGCATTTGACTCCTGAAGCGTTGGGCATAGATCATTCGGATGTCCCACTTCATTACAAATTCCACATGGTCGGGCTTGAGACGGAGTGCCATTCAGCATGAAGCACTTCATCATTTCCTTCAGCTCATTCACATCAGACTCAATTTTGGATGAAGAACTCACAGCCTTGAGACTCTCTCTCTTGCTAAATTGCCTTGAGCCCTCGAATAGCTCCTGAAACATCATGAAAGCTTGGGGAGGAGTTTTGTTCAGAATATTACCTCCACAAGCGGCATTCACCATTCTACGCTCCTCATCCGAGAGACCATTGAACAAGTAGAGGATGAGATCCTGATCATTGTACCCATGATATGGGCAACTTGCACATAACCGCTTGAATCTCTCATAGTACTCATATAAGCTCTCGCCTCCTTGTTGCTCAATAGTGGCAATGGCTCTCTTCAAACTGTTCAGCTTTGTGGCCGGGAAGTATTTCTCAAGAAAAGCCTTCTTCATTTCAGCCCATGTCGTGATACTTCCCGGGGCAAGGTAATAGAGCCAATCATTTGCAGCATCCTTCAAAGTGAATCCAAATGCTCTCAACATGATGGTGTCAGCAGTGACACCTCTTGGCTTCATGCTAGAACATACCGCATGAAATTGCGCCAAGTGCTTGTTCGGGTCTTCTCCAGCAAGACCATGAAAGTGAGGCAGCTCATGAATCAATCCTGCCTTCAACTCAAAATTCACTCCTTCGGCTAACTCAGGAATAGTTATAGCCAAAGGCTGTTGCTCCAAGTTAGGAGCGGTAAGCTGTCTCAACGTTCTATCAGCCATCTCAATATGGTTCAGACGTTTACGGGCTGCTCTTTGGTTCCTCAAAAATGTCCGCTCAATTTCTGGATCACAATCAACAATGGAAGAATCAGTAGCACGAGTGTGAACCATACAAATGGTTCACACCAAAAGTTGATAAACAAACAATTACAAAGAAAAGAACAATTATTAACTCCCCGGCAACGGCGCCAAAATTGATAGCGTATTTTTCAGTCGTTCACACTATCAAAGTAATCCTAATATGCAACTAGAGTATAGCATGCAAGTAGGGAATCGTACCCAAGGAAGTTAAAATGTAAATTTCAATGTAACTACTACTTTATCAACTTTAAAGAACAAATGGGGGGGATTTGGTTTTCTACTAAAACTACTCAATTGCAATAGCACAAAAATCAGATTAAACAATGGGAGAAAGAGTTTCACCTAGCAAGTTTCCACACATCAGTTAACCAAGTTGCAATTCGGTTCATTTCATGTTCATCATAATCCTATGGATTTGTCCTAATTCTGATCTTATGTAAATTAACAAGCCAACCGGTCTTTGCTAATTCTTATTAATTGAAAACCTAGAAGACCTCCTAAGTTGATTCAATCAATAGCATAGGGAATAAGATTAGTGGATTGCAAACAAAACTTAACACCGCAAGTATGTAATGCAAATCAATTTCCTTCTCACAATTGAATTCAATATACCAATTTCATGCAATTGTGGTTGCTACAAGTGATTAGGGATTCCACCGTCTATCCCTATTCTAGCAATTAGAAAACTATAAAATCGAACTAGGATGTCAATCTAGCCAACAATATAGAGATCCGAATTATAATCAAGGAAATCAATACCAAATAACCAAAGGGACGAACAAGAGAAAAGAACCTTACAACCAAGTCAATCGAGTGCTTCCACGCCAGGCAAAACAAAGGTTTTAGTTCCGGTTCATGTTCTTCACACAAATCGAATCCAAAAGAGAAAACATGGTAAAACTAGAAATTGTTCTTGAGAGGAAGAGAAAAGAAAGGAGTAGAAGATGAGAGGAGAGAATTGAAAATGTCAGGGCTCAATGTCTGCACAAAAACGTGCCTTCTAAACCTAAACCGAAAATCACTTAAAGTCTCCATTAATTCAGAAAAATGAAACGTCAGGCAAAAAAGGAAAAATGGGAAAAGTTCAGTCGCGCCGAAACCGCGACCAACCGCGATCGCTTCCGCTCGCGGTTTTGCCTCGCCAACGTTCTGGAGCCCATGGAGAAATAACGGTGACCTCCGGCGATCGCCGCCGCTCGCGTCAGCCCGCCGCCGCCCGCGTCAGCCCGCCGCCGCCCGCGTCCGTGTCCTCGAGCGTTCGCTCGCCAATGTATCTTCGAGCTTCGTCTTCTACGTGTAAGTGCATCCAAAACGTCCACAATGTAGCTCCGCACCACAACCATCAACTTAGCTCCAAACCGAGCCAAAGTCTCCACAATAATATGCTAATAACTACTAGTTGCGCTATGTAAAATACCGCTTATCATTTAACTATACTATATAATCCCACTTTTTTTTGCTAAATAATCATATTCTTAGAAATAATATAGTTATATCCAATTTGGCTAAATAATCATGTTCTTAGAAATAATATAGTTATAACCAAATTGGATATAATTATTTGGATATAACCAAATTGGATATAACTATACTATGTTCTTAGAAATAATATTAATTTGCCATGTTCTTAGAAATAAGATTTGCTAAAAAAAAAGTGGGATTATGATTTATATTATTTGAATACAAATAAATATTAGATTAAATGGAAATTATTACATTTAACAATAAAAAAACATCACTAATACCGTACATTAAATTGAAAAGTTTGGTTGGTTAAAATCAAATTTGATAGTCAAGTAAAAAAGACATAAATAATGTAAGATTTATTATTTAAAATTCAGATAGTTGGTTGGTTAGCATCAAACTTTGTTAATTTTTATAATTTGACACATAAGTAATGTGGGTCCAGACTCTTTTTTGTGGGTAACAAATAAATCGTTTTAATATTGATATATAAACTTTGTTGATTAGGTAATATAATAAAACATTATAAAAATCGATAATAACACTTCAACAACTTTTCCTAAAAACACTCTCGTAGCTCTAAAAGTGACAGCTTTAATATATAGTTATAAATAGATAAGATTGCACAAAACATTAAGGAAAATGTTAATTCATATATTCGTATTAAAAAATGAACTATATATAATCACCAAAGAGTTGCGACTTGGTGCTTAAGAAAAAGGTTAAAATAACAAAAAGTATATTTAATTCATAATAATAAAATTAGCAATTGAAAAATTCAAGTAAATATTTTGACACATACATTCGTGATATCCCTATTAAATAGGTTAAACCACCTAGATTCAAGTAGTATTTTGTTAAGATTCATCCATATTTAATATAACTTATTTATAATAAAAAGAATTAATTAATATAAATTTATAAATTTTTTTAAAATAAAATACCATCTGCAAGTTACAAAAATTAGATCAGATTTCTTTGAGCAAATTAAATTAAGGTTTAACCTTATGCTTAAAATGTAGTTTATAAGATGTCAATAAAACAATTAATCAAATAGTTTATTGATATTTTCATACATATTTTGTATTCAACATCAATTATTTCAAGTTCATAAATAATTTGTAATTAAATCTTGAAAATGTGAAATCTATCAAGTGAAGATTTTATTGCTATCAAATTTACATGGGTTTATTTAAATTTCAAAATGTGAATGCACTGTAAGTAAATAAAAAATCATTAAAAAAATATGATATCTATTGTTGTTACTAATTAACTTACGTGGATTCACTAATCTAGCTTGTTGCTATGTCAATATACTAATTAACTTATATGGGTTCATTTAATTTGCTAATAGTTTGTCACTAATTCGTGATTTTTACCAAAAAAATCATTAAAATATATGGTATCTAAAGTTAAGTATATAACCTAACCTTATACAATATTATTATTTAAATTAATTAATTAAATAATTTTTTTGATGATGTTAAATGTAATTTAATATTATTGTTGCATTAACAAAAATATATGTATCACATTTACAATTCCGTCAAATAAAAAATTATATTAACATTTATTGCAAAAATAAGTTAGTTTGATGAGATTTTGGTCAAGATTTGATAAAATTTTAAAACTTAAACCTAATTAATTTACAAATCTTGTTAAGGTTTTTTTGTTAATTTATATTTTGCTGATTAAATAATATAATAATAAATAGAAAAAATAAAAATAAAACCTTAACAACTTGGGTCTAAAAACACTATAGTGGCTTAAAAAGAATGAGCTTTAATATAAATATATAGATTGATGGTTAAATTTATTAACAATGTTATTTGTCACTTTAAAGTTTGGTTGATTTTAAAAGTAATTGTAATCTAAATATTTACATATAAATTTTGATTTGATAAACGATTTTTATTTAAAGTGAAATAAAAAATTAAAAAAAAAAACAAATGAGAAAATGACATATAGATATGGTGAGCCCAGAAGCGTTCTAAGATCTCAAAAGAAGAGAGCTTTAATATATATATATATATATATATATATAGATAGATAGATTGATATTATTTGTGTAGTAACATCCTTAAAATATATATGCCTTATGATGTTAAATAATGAAACTATTTAACCAAAAATATTACAATAAAATTATACTTATTTTAATTTCAGTACTAATAAAATTAAATTAACATAATTTTACCCCGATTAATCTTACTTAATCACCTAATTAAGATTAAACATAAAAAAATACCAAAACCGAATTCACATATACCCAAAACAGTGGCCGGACACAATTTGGCTCAATTGGGGCTTGATCGACCACCAAATGGATCTTGGTTGGCGGAATTGGGTTCTTGACTTCAAGATGAAGATTTGGACACTTGAATCGTAGGTAGAGATGCTCTGAGGAGGGAGGATTTTACACTGAAACAACAGAAAATTTTATGGAAATTCTAAGAACCCTAACGTGGAGAATTGAGTAAAATTGGATGAACGATTGAATGGGTATTTATAGGGCTTATGTAGCCTTGAATGTCCTTGACATAATCCCGCAAAAATCACCTCCAAATTCATCCGGATGAGGACGAATTTTCAGAAATTCAATTCGCACGGTTCAAATGACATTTATGATTCTCGGATTAATTTCCGGCGATTTTGCCCATATTAATCCCAATTGATTGAGGGGTTAATTTGAATATTCGAGTCGAAATCGGGTTCGAAAACACCATGGAAATGGAATCTTGGTTGCGTTTTACAGAGGAGGAAGAAGATGGGTACTGTTCACGGTCGTGGACACCATTATCTTACTTAATTACAAATGTTTCCCCAAGTTTTCAAGTTGTGGCAAAAATACCCCTATTTTAAATTTCAAAAATTACAAAAAGTTACACAAACTTATTTATAATATTATATTGAGTTTAATTATACATTTTAACCCAAATTTAAGATGAAAGAAAATTTTAATTAGTTTAGTTCTAAGCTTAAATCACATTTTCTTATAAATTTAACAATATTTAAATCTTAATTAACATTTTGTTAATCTCAAATTAAATAATTTATGTTATATTGATAAGTTTATATATATTTAAATTAACATAATATTAAAATAAATTTAAATAAACATGACATAAATATATAACATATCCTTTACTATTAAAAAAAGGGTGTGATTCAGGTGCGAAAGAGTCTTATAATACAAAATAAGAAAGAATTCTAGCCGTTAGATCAGATTAAAAGCTAAAAAAAAGTGTAATACAGAGGCCCTTTTGTGCATGCCTTTGCTTTTTGAACATTACTGACAAAGTGCAAGCCGGAGGCCTAAAAGTGCAAGCGAATGCAACACTTCTGTGCATGCAAATTTGATAACACCTAATTTATACATATTTTAGGAGTCTAGTTGCATATTAGAATAGTTCATTTGCATGCATATTTTATATCTTTTATTGTTAATTTTGTATTATTTTGTATTCGGAGTCTACACTCGTACTTTTGTATTTTCAGGTATTTTAGGTGCAAATTTGGAGGTGATACGAGACTATTTGAGAAGACGCCAAATATATGGATACCGGTGAAACAATATATGGCTGAAGTTACAAGATCATATAGAAGCCCATTAAGAAGTTGGCCCAAAACGCTAGACCGTGTAGCCCACGTGATTCTTCAGAGAGGAAAGAGGTCGGCCCACTGGAATTCAAGAAAAGCGGCAGATGAGAGTAGATGAACGAGGGGTTTTGGTTTGACTTTTCAACGGGGGTTTTGATTTGAGGTTTGATAAAGGAGAGGAGTTACGAAGGTTTTGGGGGGGGGGGGGGGGGGGGGGTGTGTAGAGTTGAGTTTTGTTTAGGTTTTAGGTTTAGTTTTAGTTTTTGTTTTAGCTTTACGGCCGCAGACATGGGTTGAACTTCAAGAAGGATTTTAGCCTTTGGCATGGATTGAAGATTGTCCTTAATGCTCTAGCCTTCGTTTGGATTATTTCGTCATTGAGACTAAGTTTTCTTATCTCTTATTTTTAATGAATAATTCATATATATCGATGGTTGGTTTGATCTATTGTTTATCTTCAATCATGCATAGCTAAATTCCTAGTTCTAAGGTTATGTTGATCCGATCGATGTGTATGTGAATAAAGTTATTATCTTTGCCTGAATTGAAATAGTATTTGATTCGATCCTAGATGCTTTATGCCCATTTTAGCTTATGCGAATTGGATCTTATTAGGATTTGAGACCGAGAGGTGAAAATACTAATAAGTAATCAGATAGAGTTTGAGACCGAGAGGTGATAATTTCTACTAGATCCATAGGAATCGAGCCTGAGTGTTATTTGTGCGAGAGCAACTTAATTACTCTTGAGGATACTAAGTCATCATAGATGTTTTGGGTTTGAGTTGATTTAGCGGAGCGCGAGAGCGGATGTTATCTCAATTTATCTCTAGACTCTAAGTGCGTTAATGGGTTTGAATGAGATTAGCTATGCGTGAGAGCGATTGTTAGTTTAGTTCAAACACGTCTATTATCGTCCGAGAGGAGTTAGTAGATTACCTTAGATGACTTACCTTCAAATAGATGGATTAGATTCAGGCAGAGTTTGATTTTATTTACTGAAACATTGTTGCGGTGATCCTTAACCTTAGACACATTTATCCCATAGTTTTTATCTCTTTTATTTGCTTTTCTAGTAGTTAGTTATAGATTTCCATATCTCCTTATTTCTGGTCTAGTACACTGATAGCATTTCAATTAATATTACATTGGTCTCTGTGGGATCGACACTTGACTACTACAACTGACCCCATACGCTTGTGGGTAGGTTTTAGCCACATCAAGTTTTTGGCGCCGTTACCGGGGACCAATTTGTTAATATTAATTGTAATTTCTATTGGTGTTTCTAGGTCTTTATTTTTGCTTTGATATTTTTATTCTTCTTATTTCAGGTAAAAAAAAAAGCTTCAACAAACTCGGGAAATAGAGTCGAATTTTTCGACCGAGTTGTTCCAACAGAAAGAAACTCGGTCAAGAACGCGGTCGAGTTCTCAACCGAGTTTCGATCTGTTCGGAGGATTTAAAAAAAAAACCTTTTCTTCCCCTGTACCCCTATCCTCTCCCTCTGTAATCCATGCCGCCGCTCCCTACCTGCTCCCATCTCACCATTACCATCCCCGCCATCTCCTCACCTCCCTTGTCCAGATCACCGGCGACCCTCCAACCCCGAACCGAACCCAGATCTGTGCCCTACCTGCTCGCGAGCCGCCTCGCCAGCCTCGGTCCCCCTTCTCGAGCCACCGCCGATTCCTGCCTCACCATCTCTCCATCATCTCTCACCCTCGCCATTCCTCTCCTCTCACCAGCCCGTTCGCCGACCACGACCCGCCTCCGCTGCTGCCCTAACTGATGCGAACAACCCCTGGGTGATGTCGCGATGTAGGATCTTGACTCCTCAAGCTAGGTTGAATCTTCTCCTCCGTAGCCAAAGTGATGGCTTTCCTAGGGTTAAAGAGATAACCCTTTCTAACGCGTCAAAGAGATGACGAAGAGGTCAAAGAGATGACCTTGAGTACCAAAGAGACGGTGAATGATTTGCTCGAAGCGACGAGCTACGGGATAGGTTGATCCGGAGATCGAAGGGTTGACGTTAGGATTCAAGGAAGGAGCGTACTCAACTTCTAAGGAGCGAACTCAACTTGTAAACTAAAATCCAACGTAAAAGATACAAACTAGGGTTTCAAGTGCTTAAATAGGTCAAATAAAAATAACATAAAATAATATTAAAATTGTTCAGCAAACGAAGAGACGACGAAGCGAAAACGCTGACGCGGGCCGCGACTCGGTCCAGAACTCGGCCGAGTTCTAGGCCGAGTTGTTGTCTGTAAACGCACTCGAACAGAGACGAAAAATCGCCGACAACTCGGTCCAGAACTCGGTCAAGTTTTGGGCCGAGTTCTTCACTATAGCAGCAACTCGGTCCAGAACTCGGTCGAGTTCTGGGCTGAGTTCTTCACTGTTGCTCCGCTTCCGCGAACTCGTCGTCTTCGTCTTCTTGGTGGGGTCGATTAGGACAAGGCCCCACCTAAGCCTTCATAGGTC
Source organism: Rheum nobile (assembly GCA_027886185.1). NCBI lineage: Eukaryota > Viridiplantae > Streptophyta > Magnoliopsida > Caryophyllales > Polygonaceae > Rheum > Rheum nobile. Next base: position 612,270 of record WOAB01000326.1, on the reverse strand, counting down.
ACGAGGAGGACCCATTTAGGATTAGATGAACCCGTATCACTTGCGTAAGCCCATGAGACTAAGGAGTGTGTGGCTCGTTCCATGGCTCTGGCGCGGGCTCTTGTCATCGGACCAGCCGAGCGCAACTTCATTGTGTCCTCTTCGTCCTGCGCCGTCATCAAGGGAGTTATGGAGCTATCAATCTCCCCTTCTTGGCTGCGAAGCGTCCTCGCTTCGTCCTCGTCGTAAAAAGCAGGAGGAGTATAAGGAGCAAGGTCAGCGACGTTGAACGTCGGGTGCGCGCCATAGTCATCGGGTAACTCCAAGCGATAGGCATTGGTCCCAAGGCGTTGTAGTACCTGGAAAGGGCCATCACCTCGCGCGTCCAGTTTGTGGCGTCGCTTCAATGGAAAGCGTTCCTTGTGCAAATGCAGCCACACCAAGTCGTCGGGCTCATAAGCAACCGAGCGGCGATTTTTGTTGCGTTGGGTAGCTACTTGCTCGGATCTCCGCTCCAGCTGCAGTCTCGTCCGTTCATGGAGGGCCTTGACCTGGTTCGCACGCTCCACGCCCTTCAAGCTTTCCTTTTCCTTCAATGGCCGTGGTATGAGATCCAACGGGGTGAGCGGATTGAGGCCGTAGACCACCTGGAAGGGAGTCCGCTGCGTCGCCGAATGCACCGACCTGTTATAAGCAAATTCAACAAAAGGCAAGCACTCTTCCCACTTGCGGAGGTTAGACTTTAACATAGTACGCAATAGAGCACCCAAAGTCCTATTAGTAACCTCTGTTTGGCCATCAGTCTGGGGGTGATAACTAGTAGAGAACAACAACTTAGTCCCCAATTTGGCCCATAAAGATTTCCAGAAATAACTCACAAATTTAGCATCACGATCAGACACTATACTCCTAGGAATACCATGCAGCTTAACAACATGCTCAAAAAATAATGAAGCGATCTCAGAAGCATTGTTAGTAGTCTTGCATGCAATAAAGTGAGCCATCTTAGAAAACCTATCAACTACCACAAATATCGAGTCCCTCCCCTTCTTTGACATGGGCAAACCAGTGATAAAATCCATACTAATATCTTCCCATGGAACATCCGGAATAGGCAAAGGGGTATACAATCCTTGGGGACTCGATCTAGACTTGGCATGCACACAAGTAACACAAGCCTTGCAAAAACGTGTAACATGATGCAACATTTTAGGCCAATAGAAATGTTCCTTTAATGCAGCCAAGGTTTTAGGGATACCAAAATGACCTCTACCCTCATGGGCTTCCTGAATAAGCAACCTATGCATAGATGTTTTAGGGATGCAAAGTTTCCCTGCCTTGAAAAGGTAGCCATTATCAATATAGAACCCATTAGACTCTCCAATGTTCATGCATGTTTTAAAAATTTCAGCAAAGTCAACGTCATGCATATAGACATCTTTAATCAAAGAGAAGCCTAAGATAGAAGCATCAAGGTGGGTAAGTAATACATACCTGCGAGAAAGGGCGTCAGCAACCACATTCTCTTTGCCCTTCTTGTATTTGACCACGTAGGGGAAGGTCTCCATGAATTCCACCCAGCGGGCATGGCGGCGGTTGAGGTTGTACTGACTCTTCAAATACTTCAACGCCTCATGGTCTGAGTGAATGACGAACTCCTTGGGCCATAGGTAGTGTTGCCAAGTCTTCAACACCCGAATAAGAGCATAGAGCTCTTTGTCGTACGTGGGGTAGTTGAGCTGGGCGCCGGTGAGTTTCTCGCTGAAGTATGCAATGGGGCGCCTATCCTGCAGCAAAACTCCTCCAATTCCGTGATGAGAAGCGTCACACTCCACCTCAAAGGTCTTGGAGAAGTCCGGTAATTTCAACAAGGGAGCGTTGCACAATCGGTCCTTCAAAGTGATGAAGGCGGTCTCATGTGCGGTCGTCCACTCAATAGACGTTGCCTTCTTTGTAAGCTCATGAAGCGGGGCTGCAATGGTGGAGAAATCATGCACAAAGCGGCGATAGAAGCCAGCCAAGCCCAAAAAGGACCGCACCATGGTTGGTGTAGTAGGGCGTGGCCAATCTTGTATGGCGCGAACCTTTTCCTGGTCAACCTGCAGCCCATCCTTGCACACCACAAAACCAAGAAAAACCGTGGAATCCGAGCAAAAAGAACATTTACTCAGGTTAGCATAAAGTTTCTCCCGTCTAAGACACTCTAAGACCTTCCTAAGATGCTCAACATGCTCATCCAAAGACCTGCTGTAAACAAGGATATCATCAAAGTAGACAACCACAAATTTCCCTAAGTAAGCACGTAACACATGGTTTATCAACCGCATAAAAGTACTAGGGGCATTGGTCAAACCAAAAGGCATAACCAACCACTCATACAAGCCATACTTAGTTTTAAATGCAATTTTCCACTCATCACCCTCATGCATCCGAATTTGATGATACCCGCTCTTAAGATCAATTTTGGAAAATAGGGTAGCACCAGACAATTCATCAAGCATATCATCAAGTCTAGGAATAGGGTGTCGATACTTTACCGTAATTTGGTTGATCGCCCGACAATCAACACACATGCGCCAACTACCATCCTTCTTGGGCACAAGAATGACCGGCACGGCACAAGGGCTCAAACTCTCTCGGACGTGGCCCTTATCCATCAACTCTTGGACTTGGCGCTGCAATTCCTTTGTCTCCTCTGGACTCGCGCGGTATGCAGCGCGGTTAGGAAGAGAGGCGCCAGGGACAAAGTCGATTTGATGCTCAATACCACGAATGGGTGGCAATCCTTCGGGCAGCTCCGCGGGCATCACATCTTCAAATTCCTGCAAAAGAGAAGACACTGCAGGGGGTAAATCAACAAGATCTTTAACATTTAAAAGACACGCGAAAGGAACAAGTAAAAAGCAAGGAAGTCTTCCCTGAATGATTAGAGTGACATCCCGGGACCGAGCCAAAAGAAGGCGGTTCTCACACGAGCCTTGGATGCCAGCCTTGGGTGCTGATTTTTGGGGGGTGTCACGGCCGGCCTTCTCCTTGGCTTGTTCAAGGGCCTTGACGCGGTTCCTTTCGACGTGATCCTGCATAATCTCCTGAGGGCTCATAGGAAGCAATGTCACCTTCCTCCCATTGTGCATGAAGACGTAGTTGTTGAGAAAACCAACATGAAGGGCACGCTTGTCGAATTGCCAAGGACGCCCTAAGAGAAGATGGGTGGCATCCATGGGAACGACGTCACAAAGCACAGAATCCTTGTAATGGCCAATGCTGAAATTGATAGTGCACTGACGCTTAACAACATTGGAGTCATCACCCTCGGAGATCCATTGTAGGCTATAAGGCTAGGGGTGTGGAGTTGTGTCGAACTTGAAGTGCGTGATCACCTTCTCATTGATGATATTGCAACAACTTCCACCATCTATAATGACACTTACAGAAGCACCCTGGACCGCGCATTTAGTATGAAATAAATTTTCACGTTGGTCAAGTAAGGTACCTTCTTTGGCGGTAAGAACACGGCGAGTGACCAGGCTAAGGGGCACGTTGCCTTGAGCGTCCATAGGGCTGCAAATATACCCATCCAACTTCTCTGCTTCCTCGTCCTGGTCGTACGAATCAAACACTGGAGGGCTGTCCGGGGTGTCATCGTCAAAGGACTCGTATCCGGTGAGGGCTGAGAAGAGGACTCGCTTGTTGTTGGGGCAGTCCCGTTGTAAGTGGCCATGCCCTTGGCACTTATAACAGACCTTGTCACGCGCCCGTTCATCTGAGGGCGGTGCACGCCGCTGCGGTGGCTCGTTGATGCGCGCCGAGGTGTTGCTCGGCCGAGTGACCGGCGCCGGTGGTGTAATCGCGGGAGCGGACTGCGAAGAGGGGCGCACATTAGAAGGAAAAGAACCAGACGAGTTAGAGGGGGCATACTTGGAATTGGTGCGGGACCAAGACGCTCGCTTATCCGCTTGAGCCTGTGTCCATATCTCTTGTACCGTATGAGCGCACTTTTGGAGATCCGTAATATTAAGCACCCTGAGTTGGTTGCGAATGGGCTCATGCAGGCCACGAAGGAACATACTCCGAAAGTCCTCGTCAGTGTGATGGATACCTGCCTTATGGGACAACTCTTCAAGTTCAGCATAGAAGTCAATGGGAGAGCGATTACCTTGAGAAGCGAGTTGTATCTTAAGGCGCATTTCGGAAGTAAAGTCCTCATGGACATACTTCTTCCTCATGATCCGCATAAGCTGGCGCCAAGAAGTGATTGGAGGCTCGCGGTAATGCACACGGTCAGCGCAGAAGCGATGCCACCAGGCCTTGGCGGCGCCGTCGAAGTGTAGAGCGGCGGTAGTAACCCGTTCCTCATCCGGGTATTGGTAGTGGTTCAAAACATACTTCATAGACTGCTGCCAATCAAGAAATTTAAGAGGATCAAATTCACCAGAAAAGGTAGGGAGTTTTACCTTAATGTCAGGGCGCCGTGGGCCTTGCCGACCGGGACTCGGGCGACGCCGGTCTCGCGAGTGGCGGCGGTAGCCGCATCGCGTAGGGCGCAACTCCTCGTGGCGTTCCATCTCATATGCCTAGTGATCATCAAGGTTGTCCCGGGAATGGTCGGAGCTACGATCATCAGCATCATCATCACGCTCGGACTCGGAATCGTCATACCGGTCGTGTTGCTGACCTCGGGTCCGTCGGTTCTTGGTGTTGACATACGGGAGGGGATCCTTGGGAACGCGAACACTACGACGTGAGCGATCCGACGTGTAATCGTCCTCCCCCTGAGCAAAGGTGGGGTTGTACCGGACGTGGGAGTCGCCACGCCTGGTGGGGTATCCTGCAATTTGCGAACGAAGGCGATCCTGCGGAGTAGACAAAACACCCTTCCCCTTGCGGTCTCGTGGCTGGCTTGTGGAGGCCGTAGGATTCAGCAAGGGATCAGCGGTGGGCAGCGTCAAGGTGCTCAAGGCCCGACGAAGGTGAGCGAGTTCAGCAGCTTGCTCAGCATTTGAAGCATGAAAGTTGTCAATCTCAGCGTGAAGGGAGTCGATGTGCTCCGACGTGGAGTCCTCGACGATGGGTCCAGGGCTGCGGTGGCCCGTAGAACGAGAGGTGCGTGTGGTCGGCACGTCCATAGAACCTATACGCAGCATACACCACAAGAAGTAAGTTGCACCAAGCAAAAGAAACAAGTCCAAGCCAAGTCCTTGTCTCAAAAGTGACCCAAGAAATTTTCTGCAGGGCGTACTAATTTGGGTTGCTCGTGAGAAGGGAGAGGCTTGAACGTAAGGCAAGAAAACAAGAGCTAGCAATTCAAATCCCAAACAACACACAAGTTTCCAAGTGCAAGCAAATCAAATCAAGTTTCTCAGGGTTAATCACAAGAGAGCTGAAAATATCTAATTGCCCCTTTTTTTTTGTTTACTCCGAGTTGCATAGAGACATGGAAGATGAGAAGATGGGGTATGACCGTATGGTGCGTTCTCTGCCTAATTTTTGAAGGCTTCCGTCTTCCCAACCCTTTTTTTGATTGATGGAAGGTGAGAATAGTATGTTTGTTTTCGATTTTTGTACGGTCAAACCTTTTTTTTTTTTTTTTGACTTGATATGATTGCGAATCAAGCAAGAAAGAACCACACAAAGCGAGTGCAGGAAAAGAAAGAAGAGACAAGCAACTAGCAGGGAAGAAATCAACAACTAATCTAGCAATTAAACCAAAGATGAAGCAAGACGAGATCAACAAGAACAAGGAAACAAATATGCAATCAAAGGAAACAAGAATTGCTAGAGGGTATATTGTAGGAGTGGGGAACAAGTAAACAAAACCTAGATGAAATTAGGGTTTGGTCGTGAAGGTGAAGGAGGCGGCGGCGGATGGAGGTGGTGGTGTTTGACATTGGTGGTGGGGGTCGGCGGTGGTGGCGAACGGTGGTGGTGGGGATCGGCGGTGGTTGCGAACGGTGGTGGTGGTGGTAGAAAAAAAAATTCTAGGGTTTGCTAGCGGAAGAATTTCAAGAATCACAAAAGAGAGAAGAATAAACTTAGCTTGGAAAAGGCTCTGATGCCAGTTGATGCGAACAACCCCTGGGCGATGTCGCGATGTAGGATCTTGACTCCTCAAGCTAGGTTGAATCTTCTCCTCCGTAGCCAAAGTGATGGCTTTCCTAGGGTTAAAGAGATAACCCTTTCTAACGCGTCAAAGAGATGACGAAGAGGTCAAAGAGATGACCTTGAGTACCAAAGAGACGGTGAATGATTTGCTCAAAGCGACGAGCTACGGGATAGGTTGATCCAAAGATCGAAGGGTTGACGTTAGGATTCAAGGAAGGAGCGTACTCAACTTCTAAGGAGCGAACTCAACTTGTAAACTAAAATGCAACGTAAAAGATACAAACTAGGGTTTCAAGTACTTAAATAGGTCAAATAAAAATAACATAAAATAATATTAAAATTGTTCAGCAAACGAAGAGACGACGAAGCGAAAACGCTGACGCGGGCTGCGACTCGGTCCAGAACTCGGCCGAGTTCTGGGCCGAGTTGTTGTCTGTAAACGCACTCGAACAGAGACGAAAAATCGCCGACAACTCGGTCCAGAACTCGGTCGAGTTTTGGGCCGAGTTCTTCACTATAGCAGCAACTCGGTCTAGAACTCGGTCGAGTTCTGGGCCGAGTTCTTCACTGTTGCTCCGCTTCCGCGAACTCGTCGTCTTCGTCTTCTTGGTGGGGTCGATTAGGACGAGGCCCCACCTAAGCCTTCATAGGTCACGAGGAGGACCCATTTAGGACTAGATGAACCCGTATCACTTGCATAAGCCCGTGAGACTAAGGAGTGTGTGGCTCGTTCCATGGCTCTGGCGCAGGCTCTTGTCATCGGACCAGCCGAGCGCAACTTCATTGCGTCCTCTTCGTCTTGCGCCGTCATCAAGGGAGTTATGGAGCTATCACTAACCCTATTACCCAGCCCACCGGCCACACCCACCACCGGCGTGTCCAGCCAATGCTCCGATTGCCTCTTCTGCTGAACTCCCTCGAGCCCCGCGAACCACCATCGGCGACCCTCCAACCCAAGTTTCCGACCCAGAACTCATACCGCCATCGTAGACCCGCGAGAAACCTTATGTCCTCGCACCGTTGCTGCATCCATGCCACTTATGATGTCTGCCGGAATCTATTTGGATGTCGATCTTGAGCTTATTCCTGAATCCTGCCATGGCTGGTAAGTGAAGGTATGATTTCAGCCTAGCGATCTTGTGCCTAATTTGTTCTAATTTGCACTATGATTATAATAGGAACAAGCCATTCTACATATGCTTTATTTGCCATTAAATTTTGGCTAAGGTGCTTGGTGTTGATCTCATTGTGTCTTATTCGTAAGTGGCAAATGGCAATTGAGTTCTATATGAATGTTGTGCTGGCAGAGGGTTGGATTAGTGCTGATTATGCATTATACATTTGGCATAAGATTTTATTGCCTAATTCATGCTTGGACTTATTATATATTGCGCTGATTCTGAGTTTGAGCATGTAATTATATTTGTTTGCCTATTAATTACTGGGATTTGTAGTCTTGTGTTTTGGGGTTTTGTTTTGTCTATGTTGTGTACAGTGCTACTGAAGGAGAAGATGTTGCTGATATTCTTCTGTATTTGTACTAATTTTCGACAACCCCGGAGCATTGTGTGAAGATGCCTAATACCTGAATATCTTTGGTGAGTTTCCTTTTCTCTTTCTTTTATGTCTACATTGGGGACAATGTAGAATTTAAGCTTGGGGGAGGGATAATTCAATGTGTAACTCCGTTTGCAATTTAGTGATTTTTGTGTCATTTTTTTCCACTTTTGCATAACAATTAATGCATCATGCATCACATTTTAGGTGTTTGATCTGATTCTCATGCTTTGCTTTGTTTGTTTGTCTTGCGAAATTCCCCTTGAAATATTTTGGTTGTTGATATTGTAATTGATTTTAAGCATGTTAATGAAATTTTTTATATTTTCTAATGTTTGAGTTGAAGTGTGTATATAGTCATTTATTGAGACTGGTTAAGACTGAAATTCTAGACAAATAACCTTGTGAGTTTTTGAGCCTTAGGACTGCACATAACTGAGTCCTCTTATTTCTTTTCATGTGTGTGATTCTCACTTTGATTACTTTATCTCTAGAACTTGCATTTAGAACTTATTTTGAGGCCACGTTTATGACTCTTGTGCATGATATAAAAATGATCGAGGCATTATTTTTTATTAGCCTATATTTCCCTTTACCACCCTTATGTGTTATTCCTCTGCTTGAAGCCTGTTGAGCCTAATTAGCGTATTATTTTGGAAGCTCCACAAAAACATCCCGAGCTTAATGATTAGCCTTTTACCCATCCGGGAATTAGGATGATTTATTTGTTTGTTTTTATGGTTGCAAGCCGAGCTTGGAGGAGTTATATGTATGGTGCGGTATGGTTGGAAGTGTTGTGGCTTTTGAAAGAAAAAAAAATGAAAAGAAGAAGAAGAAGAAAGTAAGTAGTTGAAAAAAAAGAAAAAAAAGAGCCAAGAATAAAGGGCATTTTGTTGAAAAGAATGGTATGAGAAATTCTCAAGTTTGGTGTTGTCTTGGTTAGTTCCTCTTTCCCGGAGTGTTGTCTTGGTTAGTTCCTATTTCCCGGATTTAGCACCACATGGCCAAATTGTATCCATACTTTTCTTTTTACCATGCCCTGTTATAACCCAATAAAAGTCCTCTTGATTTATGTCATGTACAAGGTCCCTAGTGGTGGAAATTTAAGACACTGATGCAAGCTTATGGTAGATGAGTTTTCAAAGTTGAGATTTGAGCGAAACACTTACCTAAACACATGAGTGAGAGTGACTCTTATTTTTATCCTAAGTGAGGTCTAGAGTGGATGAACTAACTTGTCTCTTTAATGATTATTTGTATGCTTTGATGATTACTTTGTTAAATATTTAAGTTTTCATGGACTTACTTGAGTATTGATTGGATAGAGACAACCTTTGTATTTCTTGTGGAATTTTGAACTTTGTTCTTGATTGAGGACAAGCAAGGTTTAAGCTTGGAGGATTTGATAACACCTAATTTATACATATTTTAGGAGTCTAGTTGCATATTAGAATAGTTCATTTGCATGCATATTTTATATCTTTTATTGTTAATTTTGCATTATTTTGTATTCGGAGTCTACACTCGTACTTTTGTATTTTCAGGTATTTTAGGTGCAAATTTGGAGGTGATACGAGACTATTTGAGAAGACGCCAAATATATGGATACCGGTTAAACAATATATGGCTGAAGTTACAAGATCATATAGAAGCCCATTAAGAAGTTGGCCCAAAATGCTAGACCGTGTAGCCCACGTGATTCTTCAGAGAGGAAAGAGGCCGGCCCACTGGAATTCAAGAAAAGCAGCAGATGAGAGTAGATGAACGAGGGGTTTTGGTTTGACTTTTCAACGGGGGTTTTGATTTGAGGTTTGATAAAGGAGAGGAGTTACGGAGGTTTGGGGGGGGGGGGTGTGGAGTAAAGTTTTGTTTAGGTTTTAGGTTTAGTTTTAGTTTTTGTTTTAGCTTTACGGCCGTAGACATGGGTTGAACTTCAAGAAGGATTTTAGCCTTTGGCATGGATTGAAGATTGTCCTTAATGCTCTAGCCTTCGTTTGGATTATTTCGTCATTGAGACTAAGTTTTCTTATCTCTTATTTTTTAATGAATAATTCATATATATCGATGGTTGGTTTGATCTATTGTTTATCTTCAATCATGCATAGCTAAATTCCTAGTTCTAAGGTTATGTTGATCCGATCGATGTGTATGTGAATAAAGTTATTATCTTTGCCTGAATTGAAATAGTATTTGATTCGATCCTAGATGCTTTATGCCCATTTTAGCTTATGCGAATTGGATCTTATTAGGATTTGAGACCGAGAGGTGAAAATGCTAATAAGTAATCGGGTAGAGTTTGAGATCGAGAGGTGATAATTTCTACTAGATCCATAGGAATCGAGCCTGAGTGTTATTTGTGCGAGAGCAACTTAATTACTCTTGAGGATACTAAGTCATCATAGATGTTTTGGGTTTGAGTTGATTTAGCGGAGCGCGAGAGCGGATGTTATCTCAATTTATCTCTAGACTCTAAGTGCGTTAATGGGTTTGAATGAGATTAGCTCTGCGCGAGAGCGATTGTTAGTTTAGTTCAAACATGTCTATTATCGTCCGAGAGGAGTTAGTAGATTACCTTAGATGACTTACCTTCAAATAGATGGATTAGATTCAGACAGAGTTTGATTTTATTTACTGAAACGTTATTGCGGTGATCCTTAACCTTAGACACATTTATCCCATAGTTTTTATCTCTTTTATTTGCTTTTCTAGTAGTTAGTTATAGATTTCCATATCTCCTTATTTCTGGCCTAGTACACTGATAGCATTTCAATTAATATTACATTGGTCTCTGTGGGATCGACACTTGACTACTACAACTGATCCCATACGCTTGTGGGTAGGTTTTAGCCACATCAAAATTCAACATTTTGTGCATGTATTTTTTTGGATTGGAGTGCAAGTTGTTGGCTTAAATGTGCATGTGAATTTAACGTTTTTGTGCATATATAACTCGCATGCACTCTCAGTTGAATTCACATGCACTTTCAGTTGAACTCACATGCACTCACATGTATTTTTTTGGATTGGAGTGCAACTGTGCAAGTTGTTGGCTTAAATGTGCATGCGAATTATTGTGCATGTATAACTCGTATGCACTCTCAGTTGAATTCACATGCACTCTCAGTTGAACTCACATGCACTCACAACACATAAAACATGCACTTGATTTCACATGCACTCAAAAGTCAAAAGACATATAAGTACACTCAAAGGCATGCACTCTTAGTTGAATTCACATGCACTCTCAATTGAACTCGCATGCACTCAAAACACATAAAGCATGCACTTGATTTCACATGCACTCAAAAGTCAAAAGACATATAAGTACACTCAAAGGCATACACTTCAGTAGAATTCACATGCACTTCCGGTTGAATTCACATGCACACTCCTAGTAGAATTTACATGCACCAATTTTCTAATTCGTATGCACTTTTCAGTTGAATTTCCATGCACTCCCAATAAAACTTGCATGCACTAATAACACATAAAGCATGCACTAGATTTCACATGCACTTAAAAGTCAAAAAGCATGCATACTCAAAGGCTTGCACTTCTAATAGAGTTCACATGCACCCAAGGGTGGTCTGGTGGCCGGTGGTGGTCCGGCGACCGGCGGCGGTGGTCCGGCGACTGACAGGGGTGGTCCGACGACCGACAGTGGTGGTCCGATGGTGGTTCGGCGACCGACGGTGGTGGTCCGGTGGTGGTCTGGCGGCGGCGGCGGTCCGGTGACCGGCATCGGCGGTCCGACAGTGGTCCGACGACCGGCGGCGGTGGTCCGGTGGTTAATGGTGGTGCTCCGATGGTCAACCCTTTGAATTAAAGACATGTGCATGGCACATGACTTTTAATGAAAGTTCAATCATGACCTTTGATTTATTTCTAATCCAATGGTCTATATTCATTCTTATTTTGTACAATAATAATCTTTCTCACATGATACTTATCCTTAAAAATATATTACACTAATACCCTTATGTAGAAATAGAGGTTATTACATTATTCACAATTACAAATTCACATACCAATCCCAAATTCTAGTTTTTTTTAATAAAAATTCTTTTTTTTGGTTTTAAAAAATAAGGATGGAGTAGGGGATTTTTTTTGGTTAAAAATTATAAAACATGCAAACAATGACATATGTTATTACGGATGCGGGAAAACGAATAAAAAAACGAGAAGAACAAGAACACGAATTTACGTGGTTCACCAACATTGTGTTGGCTACATCCACGGGCAGAAGGAGAACCGATTTTATTAGAAGGCAGACAATTCAGATTTCAGATTACATCGAGAGAAGAGAGAAAGAGAGTATATATGTAACCATAAATCAACCCTAAACTGACTTGACCCACAAGTCAAAGCCCAAGTAGAAAACATAAGCCCAAACTGAAAACCAAATAGGAATTGACCCACAGCGAGACCCCCGTCTACCGCAAGCAAACGAGAGAACAAATTCAAGGCATATCAACAACATCAATGAAATGTATATAAAGTCTTTGCAATAACTAATATATGATGTCCTGTGCGAAACACATGCTCCATTTATTAGTTGTAGAAGAAGTTGACATTGTTTTACAATCATCACAACATCACTTCATAGAGAAGGATTATGAAATTTAGATATGTAAATGTTGAAACACTAAATTTGATATCAACTCATACTTGACATAATCATTGTTGGAATGATGTTGTTCACTCTAGTTGTGATGATGATAAACATTATTAGATTTTATCATTTAATTGTTCCTATGAGTTTTAGGTTAAAGAACGAATCAAGGATCGATGGAAACCAAGAAAAGTAAATAAAGAAGTAAAGGAACAGAGAGCCAACAAAGGAACAGATGCGTTGAGCGAAGGAACGAAGAAACTAAGATCAAGTGTTATCTTTATTGTGAAGCAAATGAGCAACACAAATAAACGAAGTGTAAACACAGAGAAGGAGCACTAGGAATTCGAGGAAAGATTAGTCAAATAAGGAAAGAATATATTTTGAAGTCTTGAGCCGCAAGGATCAAGTTAAGATAGAAGTTTGACTAAGTCTTAGTTGTGGGTATAATATCTTTTGCTATAAGAATCTCGTGTTGGCGTGATGGCGTACGTTTTGTCGATGACATTCGAGATTCCACTCTTTGATAGGAAAATCAACATCACTTTGTGACAGAGTATGATTCAAGACCTTTTGGTGCAACAAGGTCTTGATCAGACTTTATAGGAGGAGGAGCCTGACTTTATGAATGAGAGAGAATTGAGCAAATTCCAGAGGAAGGCCATGAGTACAATTCGGTTGGCACTTGCTTACGAGATCCAGTTCAGTGTGTTGAAGGAGACCACAACAAAAGCGTTGTGGGACAAACTCGAGAGCATTTACGAGTCAAAGTCATTGACGAACCAATTGTATGTCAAGATGGAGTTGTACTCACTGAAGATAGAGGAAGGAGGTAATCTTCACAACCACATTAAAATGTATAATCAACTAGTATGCCAATTGATGAATGGAGGTGATAACATAAAACACAAGGAGCATGCATTGTTGTTGTTAGCGTCATTGTTGATGTCCTACAAGTCTAGGATGCAAACGTTACTTGTAGGAAAATTGAGTCTCACTCTAGATGAGGTGATGGTCGCTTTGCGGGGGAGTGGGAAGATGATGAAGAACGGCGCTATCAATACTAGAGGAGATAGAATACTAGTTGCAAGGGAGAAAGAGCGAGGGAGAAGCCAAACGAGGGGGCAAGGTGACCTATGATGTCAGAGGGGTCTATGTTTGTTGTCACGTATAAGTGGTGTGCTCAGATGAGAGGGGGACTTGAAGAAATTGAGAGATGCGTCGTCACAGATGTGTAATGGTGACTCTCGCACTAATGTGGTCAGTGATGTTAGAGATGAGGACATTTACTTGGAAACAAGTGAGGAGGTTTCCAAGTCCGAGTTGGTGATGGATAGTTCCGCCTCAATGCATGTGTGTGGATCAAACGTTATTCGACAAAATAAAATAGGGATGGAGAGTTTGGTCACCTGAACTTAGCTGATGGCAAGAAGTTGAAGGTCGAGGGTACCAAAAGTGTGACAATGAGGCTTCATAACGATACAAGTCGTACTCTTTATAATGTAGTGTACGTGCCTTCAATCAAAGTTAATATCATCTCGTTGGGAACTATAATGTCAGAGGAGTGTAGGTTTGTTGGCATGTATAAGTAGTGTAAGGTGTTCAAGGGGAGACACTTGATCATGCGAGGCCGAAAGAACGATAAGAATGTTTGCATCGTGGATGGACAAGTTGTGCATAAGAGATGTCCTGACGAAAAATAAGGTGTATTTTTTGGAAATTGCATAGGTGTTTGGAAATATTAATTAAGGAAGAAATTGTTAGATATAATTCATATTTCCAAAGCATTGGGCTGAAGTTTTGGGCCATATTAGTGGGATAAATCTAGAAGGAAATTGAACTAAAGAATATGGGAGAAGCTTCTAGCAAATTACAAGTGAGATATATAATTAACATGTAAGGATAAATCTAGAACATGCTAGTAAATGTGGGCATATATGTAATTCTAGAATATTCTAGGGAAATGAGTCTACTAAGTAGGATGTGAAAGACGGTATGTTTGCATGAGTCTAAACGGATATGTGATGCCTATAAATAGGCAAGAGTATGTTGTGTTTTTCATGCATTGAGCAAATCAAGTATGTGGAGTGTGTTCGAGTGTGGTGGTGTGAAGTTGTGTGAGGATGTCTCATATAATAAAGAGTATTGTGAGCTACCTGTAAAATATATCGTGTACATTTCACTATATAATACACAGTCGCTTTTTCATATTACGTCTTTGTTTCGATGGATGTACGAGGGTCCTAAGGAGGGTCGATTTCCTAACACAATTTCACTGTTCTTTGAACTTACACACTCACGATTCAACAATCTTCAATCACGACTCCACGATTCAACAATCTTCAATCACTAGTCGTGCATAATTTAGCAAAAATATTGAAATCAAACCAAAATTGCATTCTCTTTGTAGTGTGAATGTATAGTTTTTCAACAAACATGATTAATTGTTCTATATATCGAAGAAAGGATACTCACACTCTAGCATTACATTATGTGATATAAAATTTCTACATCTATTCTTATTACTTCATCTTCATGAAATACCAAGATCATGTCGAGGGACCGACTTTTGTCGCATGTATATATCGATCGTTGATGATCATGCGATGCTAGCCATTTCTGTTCCGACACCCTTGTCAACGGCTATACTCTTGTAGCGTCTTGCGCAAATGACATACATCCCCAAGTTTGCAGCGGTTAGCATGGCGGAGAGGAAGAAGAACTTGTCCAAGTGCCCGTCATTCAGCACCTGTGGGACCCACCCGGGCTTCCCGCCCTTGGTTGTGATGTCCATGACCACTGATAGGATTATACTACAAATGTAGCTCCCGATTGCCGACGATGACATTGATAGGCTTAACCCGAGGCTCTTCAGGCTATCCGGCGTTTGTGATGCAAAGAATTCCCATTGCGCGACGTACACAAAGGCCTCGGACACCCCTACAAGTACATACTGTGGGATTTGCCAAAAGATGCTCAACGAACTTATCTCTTGACCTGGTATCGCAAACCTATATATAAATGAATAAAGAGAATTTATATAAAAAGTGTCAATATGTATAATTTTCAATAACATATCTCGTAACTCATCAATAAATCATTACCTAAAACTCTAAAATGCATGACAAATATGTCATAACAAAAATAGAAGACTAAAACGACACTTATTTTTTAACGAATGGAGCCAGTAATATTACTTATGAAACTAGATAGTTGTCCTAATATATGTTAATGGTTATAATACTAAGAATGTAGCATGTTACGTACCTTCTTCTATGTTGCTCGACAAAGCCAGCAATAACCATGGCGACGACTGCGATGGCAAGCCCAATCCCAATCCTTTGTAGCTCACTCGGAGGTTTAGGCTCCCTCTTAGTGAGCTTGACAAAGAGAGGGACGATCAACTTGTCGTAGAAGATTATGAAGATGGAGGTACTTATGATGTCAAAGGAGGTCATGCTAGCCGGAGGGAACCGAAAGGATGTCCCGGAGATAGAGGTGTCCATGGCGGCCCCTTGCTCCACGAACAATGAGAGCATTTGGATGAACACAACAGAAGACAAGATGGTGCAGAGCCATATGGGGATGAGCCTCACCACGCACTTGACCTCTTCCACCTGTGTAACCGTGCAAAGCCGCCATGGGTCCCGAGAACCCGCCTTGTCCATGTCTTTTGACACCATTTCCATGTCCAGTGGAGATAATGTGGCTGCCCTGTCCAAGAATCTATGCAAATGCAAAACCCAATTCAATTCAATTCAATGTGCAAATGATAAGCCTAGTGGGGTTTCATTCTAAAATCAATTCACTAAACTTATATACTAAGCAAGTTATGTCCCAACTTCAACTTGAGACGACTTACTTGAGTCCATCGGTATGAGCGATCTGTCTACATCCATTCGTAGTCTTACCATCCTTGCTACAAACCTCATAAAGTCCGTGTCCATTAGACGGAAGCTGGAGCTTCAAGTTCCGAAAAGAAGCGACCAGGACTTGCGCGAATCGGGACACGGGGTTGCCACTAGGCTTGAAGTGTCTATACCTGAGAGTCCCGGAGACTAGCAACACCAACGCAGCCATCCCACAGAAAGTGGATATCCAGAAACCAAAAACCCAGTAGCCCATGCTTTCCATGTACACCAGCAGTGTCTCGGCGATCAAGGACCCCAGGTTTAAGGCCACGTAGAAGTAGCTGAAGAAGGAGGTCTTCGCCTGTTTTTCCTCGGGGTCGTCCTCGTCGAATTGGTCGGATCCGAATGTGGCCAAGCACGGTTCCGGGGCCCCGTTTCCTAGAGCGATGAGGTAGATTGATATGTAGAAGATGGCGGTCACTTTGGTCGAGTGAGGGTCGCATTGTTGGTCAAGTGTTCCACAGCCGCCAGGGTGGAGCAACGAGATATGAGTTACTAGAGAGCATGCTATCAGGCCCTGCCAATTAATTAATTTCATATATACAACGTACCGGCCAATTGAATATATAAATTAAGAACAACTTGTCTCTACGTATACGTACTTTAATTGAAAGGATGTTATATAATAAGTTGAGCAATGATGATATATATATATATATATAGCTTTAAAAGCATGCTGGTCGATTAAATATAAAATATTATACTAGTAATTAGGGAGAAATATATGCAAAAGAAGTAATTAATTACGTACAATTGATAAGAGGACTTGGAAAACGACGCAAGTGAGGAATCTGCCCAAGTAAGAGTCGCTGAGGAAGGCGCCGACGAGAGAGAAGAGGTAAACCGTCCCCATCCATCTGCTGAACGTGTTGGCTGCCTCCGCGTTGCTCTGCCGCAGCACCGACTTGGAGAAGAGCACCATGTTCACCTCCACTCCTCCGAATGCCAGCGTCGCTAGCCCTTGATTCACTAGAGACGACGTACGTACACTCGATCTCGATCAGTACCGTTATTAAAATCAATAAAATGGCTAAACAGTACTACGTACGTACGTACTTCGGGTTGATTGAAAGTTAATCTTGAATTTTAGGTTCGTAAGATGTTTACGATTCAATATTGGTTATTATAGTTGGAACGGGACTCTTTCCTCTATATTTTTATAATCACCATAAACAATAATATAGGTTTTATATATGATGTGAGTGTATCATGTATTACAGGTTGAATAACATATATGCATGTTAGGATACCGTGGTTAACCTATGAATCAAAACAGTGAAGCTGTCAAAAGAATATCGAGTCAACAAAGAAGTGATCAAGTGCAAATGTGAAGGAACAAAGTGATTGGACGATTGCTATGTGCTTATCACGAAGCCAAGGAATAACGTCGGAAATGAAGTGCGAATCGAAGAGATATGACATTGTGGCTTTGTAAGATGATTAATCAAATATGAGAACACAATTTTCATGAAGACTTACGCTGCAACACTTTAGTTTTGGATACATTTGATTAGACCTTATTTAAGAAAACTCTTATCTTTTAGATTAGTTTAGAATAGATTTGTATTATGGTAATTAGATAAGGTGGATATTGTATCTTTAGTGTAGGCGTGTGTAGGCCGAATTAATAAAGATAGAATTAGGATCTTTCCATAAGCTATATATATAGATCGAGTCAAATTACCAATTCTTGAGTTGCGTGTTTGAGGTTAGTACTTTTAGTTAGTTAGGGTGTGTTTGCTTGTTGAGCTAGATTTACTTACATATTTTCTTAGGTTTAATCTAGGAACTTAGTGTGATTATTATATGAAGTCATTGTTTGGCTGATTGTTTGACATTATTAATAATACAAGTAGGCGTTTTAAATCCTACTATGCTAACCTTATAATGGTAGATATTTTTTCTTAACCAAATAGTTCGTTGATTGAGTTTACTCTTTAAGAATCGTGTTAGAGTGTTACCTTACTGTTACTATATTCCGTTGCCTACAAAATAGTACGCCCACCATTCCTTGAAGTAACATATTGGATTTACTAATTATAATGTCTATGACTAAATATAACATACGTATTTATCAAATGTGATGAACAATAATGATCTTCGAGAAAAAAAGTTTATTTGGATCAAAATACTTACATATTTTAAATGTTTCTCTGAAAATTAAACGATTACTATGATTAGATTGGAGAAAATTGATTAAAAGAGGAACTAATACTCTTCGTGTTCAATTATAATGTCGACTAGAGTGCTTATTATCTCATAATTTTGTCCAAAGAGAATCCTTCATTGATTAACAGATAAACCATATTTTAATTACCAATAAATTAATCTTGAAAATTTGTTATTGCTTGCACACGACAGCTATTAAAAGTAATGGCAATTAAAATAATCGAGGAAGATAAATCAATCCCAATAACGATTCTTGAATATAATGAAAAACAACGTTGTTCCAGAAACTCAACAAAAGTGTTTCAAAATGTTGGAAGTTCAAACCCTAGTTTTATTGAGAAACATATACTGTATAAAAAAAGATACTGTATCAAATTAGCAATTATAATATTGAAAAGAAAGGGAGAATCCATGGATAGCGCATGTTGAACTTATGATGATTTATTGAAAACAAGAGTACCAATTTTTGAGACATGTAGGGCCAAGGGAGCTAGACGTACTCCTTGTGATTAGCTTTTTGTGCTTTAACTATGAAGTAGGAGGTACTTTTTTGTATGCGAATTCTCCGTTTGAGCTTTTAAAATTGGGTGGGCATTTTATTCTTATAATTGTTTTTTATAAAAAAATATCCTTATAATTAAGCATGCCCAACTACTAAAAAAAGATATGATAAATCATGAAAACAAGTGTAATTATTTACAACAACATTGCTATTTTTTTTAACCCTGAGTTCGATCAAGTCGAATTGTGTTACGTTTTAATTAGGGACGGAGGCAGGATTTGAGCCCAACGGGAGCTAAAATCTTATATGACTGAAATTAATTTTAATGTAACACATAAAATATTAAAATTATATTAATTTTTTAGCACTTAATCAACATACATAATTAAATTTAATCTATTTATTTGAACTATAGAATACAGATAATAAAAAATTTCTAATAAAAATGGAGGGTATACACTATAATATTATATAACATAAAAAAAAGATGACTGAATATAATGTAAAAAAAATAAAATAAGGAGTTTGATTAAAATAGTGAAAAATAAAAATAAAAAGGGGCTCTCAAGATTCGAACTTCACTTACAATATCATTAAAGGAAGGGAGTTAAATCAACCACTACTAGACTATAAGACTTTTTAGTACAATACTAATTTTTTTTTTTTAATTCCAGCAGAGACTATAGCCCCCTCTCGGCCTCGGGTGGCTCCGCCCCTGGTTTTAACAATCATAAATTTTAAAAAATTCACGTTGAATTGTTTGAAATATTAAGTTTGTAAGGATTTGAATTATTTTGTTTATAAACTTTAGTAGGAAAACTTCTAATACTCTCAAGTCTAATCGAGAAAGATTATGTTTTGAGTTTTGACACGACATATAGAGGCTAATGATAAAAATCCAAGGATTTGGAGTAAAGCTAACAAATGATCTTATGTATTATATTAAAAGAGCGAGATTTGGTGAGACGGGCTTTTTGAAGCACATATTTGTTAATGGATTCTCCTTTTGGTGGAATGAGGAGGGATTACAATAATCATGTCACTCTTGTACTTATTATCCACATCAGCTTGGGTTCTTGTTTCCCTTTCGGCGGCTCAATTTGTTCTTCATTTTCATGATTATTTTACACATGATCGCAACAACAACGACACAGAGAAATCAACTGTTTTTACTCAAAAACGACAATTTATAGGTTAACATGTTTGTTTTGTGTTTTAATGATCAAAGTTTGAAAGCTAAATTAATCAGGAAAAAAATTTTATTTATAAGAAAACAAGTAGATTGTTATAAATGACTCCACTTTTTGTAATCCGTCTATTAAAATGTGTTTTAATCTAATTTGGTTTTCAGACACAAGTTATAATAACTATATAGTAAATGATTTTTCGTGAATTAAGCAAGTCAAAAGTGGGTCTTTTTTTTTGCTTACAGAATCCCTAATCTTAAAAGAAGAATTCATCGTGAATTTTTCAAAATCATATTGTCCTCTTCTTGATTAGCATACCATGATTATTTGGTCAAAACTTTTGTCTACATTGACCGGCCAGAAATCCACCCCCACGTCAAAATCAGTGTATATGAACAAAATGTGAAGTAAAATTCGATGACTAAAAGCTCAATCTAGTAAGCTGGTTTTTTCCACTACATTTTCAATATATAATAAGCAAAAAAATCGAAACTCATATTCTCCAGGTGATGCAAATATTATAATTAACTTACATACCACATAAACCAACAATCTACTAATTGATATCTCTCAAGTTTATCCTTAACACAACTTATATTTATTTGAAAATAAAGTTATCACTAAAATTACTTAGATACATACTTTTAATTACTACCTGCTTTAAAATGGAATACCATTTAATCACTCTAAAAGTGTCTTCATTGTAAACTCCAGCCAGACAAAGATTATTAAGTTAAAAGAGGCAGGTAGCATAAAAACAGTAGTGGTAGCAAAATAAACAGCAAGAGCAATGATGCATTATGTATGAATTCGGCAGGCATACATATATATATGGAGTACGTAAGTTAAAGAAGATCGAAAAACATAATAATGGAAGATGTCAGAAATTAATTAATTACCAAGAATTAGCAAACCAGACTTCCATCCACCGGTTCTTGTTTTGATTGCAGGCCTCCCATGCCTATCAACTGATCCATCTTTCGTATACATCACAACATCCCATGTCTTCTCCTCATTATTCCTTCTCCTACTTTCATCCTGTAATTAATTAATTAGTTGGTAGTCATATACTAAATAAACATTAACTTATAAATGTAATTATCATACATTCCGGGTCATGGGTTATGCATGTTTCACTCTACATGTAAATTTGTATTACTCGATTGTATACACGTAAATCAGAAAAGTCGGTGCTAAGATTATAATTGACGTGTGTTAGCAATCTAACTATCAAATTCTAATCGGAAGGTTAAGATTTATCCAAATCCATCGATATAACTTTTCTCAATTTCTACCAAACCCCAAGCCAAAAAGTATAGCAGAATATTTTAATTATTTTATTAAGCTAGACATCAATTATTATATTTTCTAGGAAAATTGTTATGAATTTAAATGACAGGTAACCGTTTTAATATCGTACATATATTAAATTTTATTTGAAAAAGCAATCGATTTATTAGTTTGACAGTTTAATTTGCAAGATAGAAGAGATCATAGCTAGAGTGCAGGGAAGTGGCCACAAGCATATACTTCATTACCAAATTCATCCTCTCAATGACACCATATAAATATATAATGGTATGTGGATATTAATTAAATAACAAATAAAATATGCGGTATACTTATTACACATGCATTAAAGGTCTTCTTAAAACATTGATTTACATTATTCACTGATATAATTAAGTAGCCACCATCTCAGAGGAAAAGGTGGTAGGCCTGGTGGAGGGCGGTGGTGCTGGAGACACCACCACCTAAACCTGCTACCGTTTCCGACAGCTTATTAGCAACCGAATTCATCTGATGGACGCAATTCCAAAGGTTTTGGACACCAAATTAAGCATAATATAATATATTCTGTGAACAGAAAATTAAAACTCCGTTTGATCAGGAATTAGCTAGCTAGAGGCGATCGATTGATGGAGTAACATGAAGAAGATACAAAAATTAAGCTAAGGTGGTATGTACCTTGAATCGGGTTCCACTTAAGGAGGATTCAGCTGAATCTTGGTTGGTCTCCATGGTTTTGTTTTAGGGGGTGAATTTTGTTGAGGAGGGAGAGCTAGGAATTAGTGTAGGTTTGAGGAGGAAGGGGCAATACTTATAATAAATTAATTACTAGCTAGTTTGCATGCCAACTACATACAAGAAAGAGAGAGCGAGGGGGATGAGGCCATGCATGGTCGTGATCATGATGATACTTTTCAAGGCTCCATCTCAATGCCCACCAGACACATTTATGGCACGATATATCCTACCTATACAGTATTAATACGCTGGACATTTAATGATGCAATTGAAATTAATAATGAAAGTTTCGGTTTTATTTGTTTTTGGTGACACCGAAGTTTGAATATTCGTTCGCATTTGTCGTTTTGGTATCGGTTTGCAATAAGCATGATTTGGCCGGGTTGACAGAATTGGGCCTCATGTCGATTCAACCATTTGGACCAGTCTTTTTGAAGATGGCACCACTTAAGGCCCAAATTATGGTTGGCGTTAATTCTGGGTGAAAAACAACATCGTCAACATACTCGCAAGATTTCAAGTTTGAACCAATCGAAACTTCGCAAAACAAAGAAACAAAGCCAAACCAAAGGACGCAAGAATTGTTGACGCAGTTCGGGAAAAAAAACCTTACTCTGCGGAGCCTCAGGAGGGGATCGAGACTCACCCAAGATACACTAAAGAGATTCAGAGTCTAGAAAGAGGTTACAAGCACTAGAACGACAACAACCAAAAGCGGGAAACGAAAGCAAGACACATCACAACAGAGAACACAAGACGAAGCAAGAAGACGATTGCAGGGAGATTCGACTTCCTCCAGAAGCTAGGAACTTCTTAGACACCCAAGAAGTCATCGCCAAGGATGAACGCGCCACCGAGGAGATCGACGCGCCACCGAGTACTCTCCTCGCTCTCTTTTCTCTTCTCTCTTTCTCTATGAGCCGCAAACAAAAACCCTTTCAATGAAACCCTAGAAGTTGGAAGAGAGCCTTTTATGGCTCTGTCAGTCAACCTCCGCGCCAGGCAACAAGATGGGCCTCCACCAAGAAATGGGCCACACAACAAGACGAACTAGTTAGGCCTATTAAGCTCAAGCCATCCAACCGAGCTTATTACAACCTCAAGGTTGCTTGGTTTTAATAAACCAAACCGGCCCAATTACAAATATGTGAACCCGGTTCACTACAATAGGTTTCTACACATTACTAGCTAGTTACATGATATACCAATACTTTATAGTATAACTAAACTTGGATTATATTAGACATAACAAATGTCCCTTTAATCCACAGTTTGGTTATGACTCCTAAATCCTCCTAAGTGCATCAAGGGATCCTCTCATGTCCGTCGTCGGCCACTACCCACACATCAGTGAATATCATAGATGTGTAGTGAATTCCCTCAATCTCTTGTAGTATACCTTTCAACTAGGTAGTCTCCTTAGAGGCTTCAGTTGCTGCAATGTATTCAATTTCTGTTGAAGACAGTGCAACAATGGATTGTTGCTGGGACTTCCAGGAAACACGGTTCCCTTCCCAGGTGTAGAAGAAGGCAATAGTGTACTTTATGTTGTCCTTATTGTTGGCATAGTCAGAGTCTACAAAGCATTCTCAGTTCTCGAACTATGCTCAGCATAAATAAGGCCCATATATTTTGAGCCAACCAAGTATTTCAGCATATACTTCATGGCTTGCCAATGTTTGTCGCCAGGATTAGACATGTACCTGCTAAGCACACTTATAGAAAAAACAAGGTCTGGTATAGTAGACAACATAGCATACATAATTGACCCTACAACTACATCATAAGGTGTTAGGAAACGGAACTCTGGAACTTCGGTTCCCCTGAAAGTTCCTTTCCTCAGTTTCTCTACTTTTGAAGATGACAAATATTATGATACTAATGTTTTATCTCAAAGATGTGCTTTAAGGAACCACAGGAATATACCGAAGGCAAGAAAGCCAAACAGGACAAGGGAACCAAAGGAACAAGACAGATGAAGGAAACCAGAGGAACCCAGGTGTGCCCAGAAACGTAACATGCGAGATGTGTTTTAAGGAACCACATGAATTTACCAAAGGCAGGAAAGCCAAACAGAACAAGGGAACCAAAGGAACAAGACAGCTGAAGGAATCCAGAGGAACCCAGGTGTGCCCAGAAATGGAGCTTGCGACATTACGATTCCCGAGAAATCTGGGGATACACAACCTCGGACAAAAGGTGTCGAAAACGACTTGTTGAAGCTTCCAAAAGTCTGCCAAGGTCCAAGAGCTAAAGAACAAGAAGCCTAGAGAACCTCTACCTCGGACAGAGACGATGAAAGCGATAGCACATGAAGACGTCGCTGTCCAATAGACGGTTCCCAAACGGCCAGCTTACTCAACCTCGGACGAAAGCGTTTTGACAACGACACCACAAGGCTCGTCTGAGGTAGTTGACCAACCAAGAGAGATTCTGAGCTGCCTAGGTTGCTTGCACATGCCAAGAACAACGTGGATCAAGGAGAACCACTAATCCTAGGGCAAGCTCAATCCGTGGGAACCAAGAGAGGATCGAGCTGCAAAGAATCCTCTATAAAAGGAAGACTAACCCAAGGGTTATCTTCAAGCACCAAAACAAGAACTCACACTCATTAGCAAATATCTAGTGTGAACCTCCAAACAAAGATCATCAAAGCAAACCGAGATCAAGAGGAACCAGTCAAGGAAGAAGAGCTGAGTGCTAAGTTCCTGTGACTGTAAGTAATAGTTCCTAGGTGCGAAAGTCTGTTTCTTGGATTGATTATTGATTGTGTTAAGTTATCTAGGATTGTCTAACTGTGTGTAAGGCAAAGGAACTGTGTGTTCGTTCCTAGGATAAGCTGTAACCAAAAGAGATAAGAAATCAAGAAGTAGACTTTGAAATCATTTCGAAAGAAAGGTAGTGGTTTTTATCCTGAATTGCTAGTTGGCAATCAAAGGTTTTCACTATAAGGAACTTGTCATTTGTTTGATTGTTTATCTTTCGCTGCGAAAGGAACTGAGAATCGTTATTCTGAGTTCCTTAAGCTTTTATCTAACAATCACGATCCTACAATTGGTATCAGAGCAGGAAAAGCTCTAGATCTTTGATAAGCTTGCAGATCATGTCTCAACCAAGCAAGTTTGAGCTCGGAATCTCCACCAACAAGCCACATCTCCGAAAGAAAGGAGAAGAAATATGGTGGGAAAAGTGCATGGAAAGCCACATCAAGACCAACGACTACCAATGCTGGAGGATAGTCGAAAATGGAGATGGCTATGTCGACCTCACCATGAAGGAAGAAGATTGGAAACCAGAACACTATGTTATCATGGAGAAGAATGCCAAGGCCAGGCAGTTCATCCTCAATGGATTGGACAGAGAGGACATGGACAAGGTCATAGGAATCAAGACGGCCAAAGAGATGTGGAAAGCTCTCAAGGAGATGCATGAAGGAAGTGAGGAACTAAAGCAAAGCAGAAAGTTTGCTTTGGAAGGAGAATACCACACCTTCAAAATGATGGAAACTGAGACCATCTCAGAGTACTACTCTCGCTTCAACAGATTAATTGGAAAGTTGACGGCGGCGGGAGTTGATCTTGATGAAGTCTCCAAGTCCTTAGTGATCATCAATGGACTCAACTCCAAGTTCACCCTTCTCAAAGGAATCATGAAGAACACTCCAGGCATCCAATCCCTTCCCTTGACCCAAGTCATAGGAAAACTGGAAGTTAAAGAAGGAGAGCACACTAAAGCCAATGCCGATAAGAAACTGGAGAAAGGAATCGCCCTTAAGATCTCCAAAGCTTTCTCAAGGATTGAGATGGAGCAAGAGAACTCAGACTTGGAAGAAGAGGAGGACGAGCTAACAGCCCTCTTCTCAAAGAATATCAAAAAATTCTTTGTGAAGGGAAGGTTTCAAAAGGGCAGTTCCTCCTACAACGGACCCAGAAGGGATCTAAAGGAAGTCTCTTGTTACGAGTGCAAAGAGAAGGGACACTATGCTAAGAACCGTCCCAACAAGGAAGACTCCAAGGAAGAAGAAAAACCTCAGAGAAAGAAGGCTCTCGTAGCCTCATGGGGAGAAGACTCAGATGAGGAACTGGATCTGAGCGGCTTCTCTGGAGGAAGATGTCTCATGGCAAAAGGAGACTCAAGCGACTCAGAAGAACTTGAGGTAACTTCTGATGATCTCTTAAAATCCCTAGTTGATTGTGATAAGAAACAACTTCTTAAGATCATAAAGAAACTAGGAAAGGAAACCAGTTCCCTTCAACATAAACTTGATGATTGTGAAGATGAAATTACATGCTTAACTGTTGAGAATTCTGTTTGGAGTAAGAAACTTGATGAAACTGAGAAAGACCTAGCTGAAACTCACTCCAAACTGATTGAAATTAGGAACGTGCATGCTAGTCACCTTAAAATCTGCAAATCTTGCGATGAATCTGGCATAGATTATGTTAAAGTTCCTTCGCATGCTAACTCTATTGGAAATGAAATGCTTCAGTCCATTATTGATAGGTTAGACAATCTCACTGATTCCATTAATGAAAAAATGATAAATCAAACTGTCTTTGTGAGGCAACGTCATGGAATAGGATATGTCAACAACAAGGATAACAATGATGCTGAAAATGAAAAGGCCAGACGAGAACTTGTTGAGATGAATGAGAACCTCAGCATTGCTCTTGCCACCTCTCATGACAGGAATCAGTTCCTATCAGAGAAGATCATGGTGCTTGAGAACAAGGCTGAGGTTGCCAAACATCTCAATGAAGGTTCTCAAAGCCCTAAGAGGGAACCAAAAGGAAAAGAAAAAATGACTCCTGAAAATCAATGGTTCACCAATTCTTTTGCTCACAAAAAGTATGTTGACATGGCCAATAGTAAGGTTAAAAACAATGTTGATTTCAACAAAATAAATGAAAAACCTTTTAGGCCAGGGAAAGGAAAGTATGGTCATGTTGTCTACAACCGCTTATGTACCTACTGTGGTAAGAATGTCCATTACAACACTGATTGTGCTAAGAAAAGGAACTTTGAAAGGGAGAAAAGTGCTTATCACCAGGAAAGGAACCAACTCCCTGATTATTCACAGACTCGAAATGCTAATCCCCCCAGTAAAGCCAAGCTTCGCTGGGTTCAGAAATCTTAGTTCCCTTATGTGCAGAAAGAAGAGAGGCAACCCCAACTATGGTACATTGACAGTGGTTGCTCATGCCATATGACCGGAAAAAGAAATCAAATGACCTCTCTTCAACCTCTCCAAGGAGGGAACATATCCTTTGGAGACAAAAGCAAAGGGAAAATCTATGGAATAGGAACTGTGAAACTCAACGATCACATTGAACTTTGTTGATAGTCTTGGTTTTGATCTAATAAGTGTGTCACAGCTGTGTGATCAAGGAGACAATGAAGTCAGATTTAGATCAAACGAATGCTCAGTTCTTGACTCCTCGGGACAAATCATCCTAAAAGGAAAGAGATTCAACAATGTTTACATTATTGATCCATCCTTCGTCCCCAAGGAGAAACTGTGTCTCTCAACCGTGAATGACCAAGCTGAGTTGTGGCACCAACGCCTCGGTCATGCTAGCACCAAGCTGATTCAAAAGCTACACTCAAAGGAACTAGTCAGAGGATTGCCAAAGCTGAGTGGTACATCTAAGGAACCATGCTCTGACTGTGTAAAAGGAAAACAGGCTCGTAGTTCCTTCAAATCCAAAAACATGGTAAGCACCTCAAGGCCTCTTGAGCTCATCCACATGGATCTTTATGGACCCATGAGAGTTCAAAGCCTAGGAGGGAACAGGTATATTTTTGTTATTGTCGATGACTTCTCTCGCTTTACTTGGACCATTTTCATTAAATCTAAAAGTGAAGTCATTGATCGCTTTAAAGACCCGGTTCCCTTGTTAGAAAAATCCCTTGATTGTTCACTTAATGCTATTCGGTCTGACCATGGTACCGAATTCGAAAATGGAGAATTTCTAACCTTTTGCAGTGAGCATGGCATTGATCACAACTTCTCTGCACCATACACTCCTCAACAGAATGGAGTAGTGGAGAGAAAGAATAGGACCTTGGAAGACATGGCTCGAACTATGTTGATCTCAAGTGGACTCTCCCAATCCTTTTGGGCTGAGGCGATCAACACAGCATGCTACATCATCAATAGAGCCATGCTTCGCCCTATCACAGAGAAGACACCCTATGAACTCCTAAGAGGAAGAGTTCCCAACATTTCTCATCTAAGGGTGTTCGGATGCAAATGCTTTGTGCACAACAATGGGAAGGACAATCTTGGCAAGTTCGACCCAAGAAGTGATGAAGGAATCTTCATTGGTTATGCCTTAGGCAGTAAGGCATACAAGGTCTTCAACAAAAGGACTAAAAAGGTAGAAGAAAGTATTCATGTTATTTTTAATGAAAAATCACTTGGAAAGATTGTGCAGAACACCACCAGTTCCTTTGAAGATCCATTTCCCAAGTCATCTCAAGAAGATCCAGATGAAGATGTCACTCCTCCCAGTTCCTGTCCTGCTGATCGGAACCCTCCAATGGCTCCCCCACCAGTTCCCATGGATAATTAACAACAATCCATTTTTGGGAACCATGAGCATGACGACAACATCTGTGGAGACTTCAATGATTCATCTTCCCACATGATCTTCAATGAAGAAGGTGATCCTAACAAGGAAGCTGAATGCTCAACTCAGAATGTCTCCACATCAAATGCTCTGGCTCCCAACAGAGAAAGAAGAGTCGTCAAGCCTCTAGTCAGGTATGAACATCTAACCTTCTTTGCTTTTAATGCCTTTCTGTCTATTGTGGAACCAAAGAACATAGGTGAGGCACTGAAGGATGCGGACTGGATCCAAGCTATGCAAGAAGAGCTTCATCAGTTTGAAAGGAACAAAGTATGGCATCTAGTTCCCCGTCCCAAGGATAAACACATCATAGGAACTAGATGGGTCTTCAGAAACAAGCTGGATGATACAGGAGCTGTGATAAGGAACAAAGCAAGACTTGTTGCTCAAGGATACAATCAACAAGAAGGCATCGACTATGATGAAACCTATGCTCCAGTGGCAAGGATTGAGGCAATAAGATTATTGATTGCCTTCGCTTCACACAAAGGATTCAAGTTGTTCCAAATGGATGTAAAGATAGCCTTCCTCAATGGAATTCTTCAAGAAGAAGTCTATGTCAAACAACCTCCTGGTTTCGAAGACGACGATCATCCAGATCATGTCTACTTTCTAGACAAGGCACTCTATGGCCTCAAGCAAGCTCCCAGAGTGTGGTATGATCGTCTTGCCCAGTTCCTACTCTCAAATGGCTACAGGCGTGGAGTCATTGATAAAACTCTCTTCATCCTAGAAGAAGAAGGTAACATCTTAGTGGTTCAAATCTATGTTGATGATATTATTTTTGGTTCCACTAACCTGTCCCTTGTAGACAAGTTCAAAGACTTGATGAGCAGTGGATTTGAAATGAGTTTAATTGGGGAACTCACCTTCTTCCTCGGATTACAAATCACTCAAAAGAAAGATGGCATACAAATTCACCAACAGAAGTATGTCAGGGAACTATTGAAGAAGTTCAAAATGGATTCATGCAAGCCTCTCTCCACTCCCATATCCACCATTGCCCATTTGGATAAGGACCATTCAAGTCCTCTTGTGGAGGAGAAGCTCTATAGAGGTATGATAGGCTCACTGATGTACCTAACCGCTAGTCGACCAGACATTGTCTTTGTTGTTGGCTTGTGTGCTAGGTTCCAATCTTGTCCGAGAGAAACCCACTTGGCTGCTGTGAAGAGAATACTTTGATATCTCAAGGGAACTGACGATCTCTGCATTTGGTACCCCAAAGAATGTCCCTTTGAGCTCATGGATTTCACTGATGCTGATTATGCTGGATATTTGGTGGATAGAAAGAGCACTTCTGGAATGACACAGTTCTTAGGCCCTTGCCTTGTGTCATGGGGATCAAAGAAACAAGTTTCAGTCTCCCTCTCCACCACAGAATCCGAGTACATTGCAGCCGCCTCCTACTGTTCCCAACTTCTCTGGCTAAAGCAACAACTCGCGGACTTTGGTATGTCTTATGGTCCCCTCACTATTCTTTGTGATAACACAAGTGCTATAAATATTTCAAAGAATCCTGTACATTATACTAGGACCAAGCATATAGACGTAAGACATCATTTTCTTAGAGATCATGTTGAGAAGGGAAACATCATTATGAAATTTTGTAGAACTGAAGATCAGGTTGCAGATATATTCACCAAGGCATTGAATATAGTTCCTTTCGAGAACCTTAGATTGGAACTAGGAATGATTCCTATTACTCAGTAGTGACCTTAGTTCTAAGAATTCTTTCCAGTTCCCCCGATTGACTAGTTCAGAACTCTTTACTTGTCTTTATCTTGGAATCTTTGTGTCATTTCTCTTGCGTTAGACCCTCATATTCATAATGGTTTCTCAAAAGGCTTTGACAAAATTTTCTAGTTCTTCTCCTTGGTTGTTCATCTCTTATTAAAATCCAATCCTTGTCCAAGTTTCTTTGTTGGCCCAAAAGTCACAATCTGATCATATTCTAACCCAACAATACAAGTCGAAATGATGATTGTGTACTATGACCCTCCCTTGCCTCATTGCACAATCTAATTCCCTATGATCCTCTTCTTAACCCTCTCTGGGAATTAGTGTGTGATGCGATAAATGGCCTTCCCCGATTTATTTTATGGGAACGTACTTTCAGGTCTTATGTCTTAAAACCCCACATCAAAGGTTCCCATATATCCCTCTAGCACACTGAAAATATCGCCACAAAGGAACTAGGATGGGCTACCCCTTAAACGGCTAGTAAGAGAATTGCTCCTCCCAAGACAATATTTATGGCAAATCTCACAGCGTCAGAGACGTCTTCTCAGCCTTGAACAATTGCCATTTTTGAGCATTTTATCGTTGAACTTGTGACCATTGCAAAGGCGTAAAAGCTTCAGGAAAATTAGCCGTTTCAACTCTTCAGAGTTCCCAGAAATATCTCCAACGGCTCCAAAATTGCTCAAGGGTTATTTAAGGTTTCTTGTTTGATTGAGCCGAGCACTCTGTTCTCTCATGCCTTCTCTCAATCTCATGTTCACCTGTCTCTCTCAAAACACAAAGTTCCTCAAATAGCCAAGAAAAACCTCAATCTTATATTAACCTTGCTCAATTGGAGGTAATCAGGCCGATAAGATGACAACAGGCCAAGATGAAGGAACTGCATAAAAGAAGGAAACTGAAGAGGAGGCCACTACGCTGCCATAGGAACGTATCTCCTAGTTCCCAGTGCTATAACATCACAGGTGCTAGTAGTTCCCTAGGGTCCTACTCCCCTCTTCTATCCTTATTTTGTCAAATGTCAAGTTGGGTATGCTCTTTTGTTTCTCTTTCCACTATGCATCTCTGGGCAATGTACTTGATTTTAATGATTAATGAACTCTTATGGTAATGTTTCTAATGCATCATTTGTCTTTGCCTTAAGTTTCTATTATGGTCACTGTCATGTGTTTAACGCAAATTGTTTATTTCACATTGATATCCTATACTTGATAAGTAACTTGATCTTTTCGATGATGTCAAAAGGGGGAAGAATGGATAGGAACCTTGAACTCTTGGAACTACTGGACTAATAGGAACTCTGAACCCGTTCTACTTCTAAGGGGGAACTTGAATAACTTAGTTCATTTGCTTAGGGGGAATTTGCAACTATTGAATGTTCTATCAATATTTTTTAAAGTTGAAAACCCCATAGCTCAACTGTTCTCATGAATTTCATGTTCCTATTATGTTGCCAGGTTTCTTATATTTGTCATCATCAAAAAGGGGGAAATTATTAGGAAACGAAACTCTGGAACTTCGGTTCCCCTGAGAGTTCCTTTCCTCAGTTTCTCTACTTTTGAAGATGACAAATATTATGATACTAATGTTTTATCTCAAAGATGTGCTTTAAGGAACCACATGAATATACCGAAGGCAAGAAAGCCAAACAGGACAAGGGAACCAAAGGAACAAGACAGATGAAGGAAACCAGAGGAACCCAGGTGTGCCCAGAAACGTAGCATGCGATATGTGTTTTAAGGAACCACAGGAATTTACCAAAGGCAGGAAAGCCAAACTGAACAAGGGAACCAAAGGAACAAGACAGCTGAAGGAATCCAGAGGAACCCAGGTGTGCCCAGAAATGGAGCTTGTGACATTACGATTCCCGACAAATCTGGGGATACACAACCTCGGACAAAAGGTGTCGAAAACGACTTGTTAAAGCTTCCAAAAGTCTGCCAAGGTCCAAGAGCTAAAGAACAAGAAGCCTAGAGAACCTCTACCTCGGACAGAGACGATGAAAGCGACAGCACATGAAGACGTCGCTGTCCAACAGACGGTTCCCAAACGGCCAGCTTACTCAACCTCGGACGAAAGCGTTTTGACAACGACACCACAAGGCTCGTCTGAGGTAGTTGACCAACCAAGAGAGATTCTGAGCTGCCTAGGTTGCTTGCACATGCCAAGAACAACGTGGATCAAGGAGAACCACTAATCCTAGGGCAAGCTCAATCCGTGGGAACCAAGAGAGGATCGAGCTGCGAAGAATCCTCTATAAAAGGAAGACTAACCCAAGGGTTATCTTCAAGCACCAAAACAAGAACTCACACTCATTAGCAAATATCTAGTGTGAACCTCCAAACAAAGATCATCAAAGCAAACCGAGATCAAGAGGAACCAGTCAAGGAAGAAGAGCTGAGTGCTAAGTTCCTGTGACTGTAAGTAATAGTTCCTAGGTGCGAAAGTCTGTTTCTTGGATTGATTATTGATTGTGTTAAGTTATCTAGGATTGTCTAACTGTGTGTAAGGCAAAGGAACTGTGTGTTCGTTCCTAGGATAAGCTGTAACCAAAAGAGATAAGAAATCAAGAAGTAGACTTTGAAATCATTTCGAAAGAAAGGTAGTGGTTTTTATCCTGGATTGCTAGTTGGCAATCAAATGTTTCCACTATAAGGAACTTGTCATTTGTTTGATTGTTTATCTTCCGCTGCGAAAGGAACTGAGAATCGTTATTCTGAGTTCCTTAAGCTTTTATCTAACAATCACGATCCTACATAAGGAACATTTTCCATTTTCCTCTTATCAATGTCAGAGACAGGTAGACCTGATCAAACTCGGATCCGAGCGGGATTCGGGCCAGGCTTTGGATAAAATCATGCCCGGATGGGCGGGCCGAATCTAGGCAAGCCAAGGAAACGGACTGGGGAGGCTTCCCCGATCCGTCCGGACATCTGAACCCTGGTAGACCGCAGGTCCCATATAGCCCGCGAAATAAGACAAACCTGTCAAAAAATGAAACATAGCAAATATAATTTAACGCACAATACCCATACAAAAAGTGTCTTTCTATTACAAATGGTGGACATAGTTATTGTTATAAACTTGTCATAATAAATTTTCCACAAAATAACACAACATTACACAATTAAGCAAATTTCAAAAGAAAACAGAGTTGGCTGACTCTTTTTATTGTCTCCACCGTAGTGCATACATCACACAATCACGCCTTAGTTGAATCTTCTTCGTCCTCAAACTCGTCATAAGTGGCGCTACTCTAGAAAGTAGAAAAAGAATGGTGCTGAGAATTAGGTTTGTTTAGGGTTTAAATACTTATTTATATTATATATAATTTTATGAATTTTATTTGATATAAAAATATATTTATTTATTTTATTTATTTTTAAAAATTAATCCGGGCTTCCGGGCGGACTATCCGGACTAAATAGGATATTATCAGTGATTAGATCTTGCCCGTTTATACGGGCAGGCCAGCCGATCCGGACAAAATGGGCTAAATATAATAGTCATATCCGCTCATTTATGCCAGGCATACACGGTGGGCGGGCCGGCCCGCGTTTGCTCATATCTAGAGACATGGCAATGATGCTTAGAAAATTCAAGGTGGCCCCCTAAGGGGATAGGTGCAGGTTTAGCAATACTCATAGCAAATCTATCAAGCACTTCAACCAAGTAATCAGATTGAGACACTCAAATAGTCTTTCATTTTCTATCTCTGGTTATATTAACACCCAATATTTTATGTGCATGACCAAGGTCCTTCATATCAAAGTGGTTTTTAAGTCATTTTGACACCAAAAATAGTCACCTTAGAACTGGTAAAAAGAAGAATATTATGTACATATAGCAGAACATACAAATGATTTTTAGTTTTCACATATTTCAAGTAAAGACATGTATCAAATTTCATGAATCGGAACCAAGTGACCTCATGCAAGCATCAAATTTCTTGTTCCATCGCCTAGAGCTGGCCATTCTTGAACAGGAATCGGCGAACCAGACCAGGTCAAACCCTGAATCGGACCGGAACAGGACTGGCGGTTCAAGGTCACGGCTGGTTCAAGGCATAGTTGAACCGCCGGTTAACCGTTGGTTCAGGCAAAATATAAATATTTTAAAAAAAATCTATTACCATTATCCTAAAATCCAAAACACTCCTAAAAGCCTAAACCTTAAAGTCCTACATCCTACTATTCATACTAATCCCTTTAAATCTTAAAAAAGTTATAAAAATCATAAACACATTAAAAAAAGTTCAAAAAATTACATATTAAAAAAAACATAAACCATAAACCATACTCTACAAAGTAACAAAACCTTAAAATACAAACCCTTAACCCTAAAACTATGTCTAATGTCTATAAACTCTAACCTAAATGATATAATGTTACATAATTACATTACCCTTTAAATCTTAAAAAAGCTACAAAAATCATAAACACATTTAAAAACGTTTAAATAATTAAATATTAAAAAACCTAACCATATAGTTATACAAAACCTTAAAATACAAACCCTTAACCCTAAAACTATAAACCCTAACCTAAATCATATAATGTTACATTACCCTTTAAATCTTAAAAAAGCTACAAAAATCATAAACACATTTAAAAATATTCAAAAAATTAAATATAAAAAAACTAACCATAACCCATAAACTATACAAAACCTTAAAATACAAACCCTTAACCCTAAACTATACACCCTAACCTAGAGCCCTAAATCCTACATTACCCTTTAAATCTTAAAAAAGCTACAAAAAACATAAACACATTAAAAACGTTGAAATAATTAAATTTAAAATAAAACCTAACCATAAACCATAAACAATACAAAACCTTAAAATACAAAC
This sequence comes from Rheum nobile, assembly GCA_027886185.1. Taxonomy (NCBI): domain Eukaryota; kingdom Viridiplantae; phylum Streptophyta; class Magnoliopsida; order Caryophyllales; family Polygonaceae; genus Rheum; species Rheum nobile. The sequence continues at coordinate 576,996 of WOAB01000326.1, read as the reverse complement.
CCTTAACCCTAAAACTATAAACCCTAACCTAAATCATATAATGTTACATTACCCTTTAAATCTTAAAAAAGCTACAAAAATCATAAACACATTAAAAAATGTTCAAAAAATTAAATATAAAAAAAACTAACCATAACCCATAAACTATACAAAACCTTAAAATACAAACCCTTAACCCTAAACTATACACCCTAACCTAGAGTCTTAAATCCTACATTACCCTTTAAATCTTAAAAAAGCTACAAAAAACATAAACACATTAAAAACGTTGAAATAATTAAATTTAAAATAAAACCTAACCATAAACCATAAACAATACAAAACCTTAAAATACAAACCCTTAACCCTAAGCTATAAACCCTAACATAGTGTCCTAAATCCTACATTACCCTTTAAATCTTAAAAAAGCTACAAAAAACATAAACACATTAAAAACGTTTAAATAATTAAATTTAAAATAAAATCTATCCATAAACCATAAACAATACAAAACCTTAAAATATAAACCCTTAAACCTAAACTATAAACCCTAACCTAGAGTCCTAAATCCTACATTACCCTTTAAATGATTAAATCTTAAAAAAGCTACAAAAATCATAAATACATTAAAAAATATCAAAATAATTAAATATAAAAAAATCTAACCATAAACCATAAACTATACAAAATCTTAACATACAAACCCTTGACCCTAAACTATAAACCCTGACCTAAATTATATAATGTTACAATACCCTTTAAGTTTAGGTTTTTAAATTTAAGTTTAGGTTTAAGTGTTTAACTTAATTTAAGTTTAAGTTTTTAATTCAAAAGTTTAAGTTTTTTCCTTTAAAAAAATTAAAAAAACATTTTTTAAAAAACTTCCAACGGCTAGTATTTTAAGTTCAAGCCCTTTTTTTTTTAATTTTTTTTAAAATGTTTTATTTTTTTGAACCGGTTTATGAATCGGAATCGGGTTTCAAACCGGTGGGAAACCTGCCGAACCTGAACCGGACCGCCGGTTCAGGTTCTGGTTCAAGGTCCCTTTGAACCTTGAACCGGAGAGGTTCATGAACCGTGGCCAACTCTACCATCGCCTAGGGGACTGCTTGAGCCCATAGATAGATCTTTTTAGGAGACATGCATGATCAAGTTTAGTTTTATCAATAAAACCTTTAGATTATCAATAAAACCTTTAGGCTGCCTCATATAAATGGTCTCATCTAGGTCACCATGTAGGAAAACAATTTTAACATCCATTTGCTCTAATTCCCAATCATACACAACAGTCATAGCAAGTAATAATTTCATGGTTTTATGTCTAACAACAAAAGCAAAGATATCATTGTAATCAATTCCTTCCTTTTGGGTAAAGGCTTTGGTAACAAGCCTAGCTTTATATCTAGGGGGTTCATTACTATCATTACTCTCTTTCAGTTTATAAATCCACTTGCAATCAATAAATCTTGCTTTTAGTTGGCTTAGGAACTAGAGTCCAGGCATTATTCACATACATATATTGAATTTCTTCATGCATAGCTTTCATCCAGTCATTAGCATGGGAACATTTGATAGGTTGTTCATAGGTCTCAAGGGTATAGTTTTTCACAACATTGGCAATCAAGAAGGCAAACTCAACAATTTTGTCATAACTCTCAACCAAATTTGCATCAAAGTTCAACCTTCTATTATGAAATCTAATCTAGGCTCCCTATCTATTACAAGTTGATAGTCAGCTAAGTCATGCACATTTTCAGAAGCATTCAAATTAGAATTATTATGCATAGACATGTCAGAATCATGAGAAGCATTTTGCTCATTCACATCAGTATTCATGGTGTCATTCAATGCATCGAAAGACTCAGTTGATATTTGGTTAGAGTGACTTACTGGCCCACCAATTTGGTGAGTTTGCAGCTCATTGTTTTTAGAGTTGCCATTGCCTTTAGTATGTGAGTGTGTGAGACTCCCTGATGAGGTATCCTGGGCCTGGGAGTGACCAATGTCAAACTCCTTTGTATCCACCTCCAATGGCATATTATTGTCAAAGAACTGTCTAGTGGTGATGCCGACTCTTGGTTCAAAGGCATGGGTACCTGTATTCTTAGCAATAGGCATTAGTTTTTGTTTAAAATGAAACTCATCCTCATTGAATGTGACTGACCTGGAGGTGATGACTTTATAACCTGTAGGTTGAACAAGTAAAAGCTTGTAGCCTTTAACACCTTAAGGGTAGCCTAGCATAACACATTTTTGTGCCCTAGGTTGTAGCTTGCCCTGAGATATTTGGGCATAGGCACTACATCCAAAGGGCCTCAAGTGTGTTATACAAGGCCTATTACCAATCCACATTTCCTATGGAGTCTTAAACCCAATCACAAAGGATGAAGATCTATTAATTAGGTAAGAAGTTGTAATGACAACCTCACCCCATAATGACCCTTTCATCCCTACACTAATGAGAATACACCTTGCCTTTTCAAGCAAGGTTTCGTTCATCCTCTCAGCAGTATCATTCTGCTGAGGGGTGCCAGGGACCGTGAGGTGTCTCTTGATGTCATGCTTTTCACAATATTCATTAAAGATAGTGTTGCAGAATTCTTGACCATTGCCAGTCTTAAGGCATTTAACTTTGTTTCCAAATTGACTTTCAACTAAAATTTTCCAAGTCTTGAAATTCTCAAAGGCTTCATCTTTGAATATTCGTTCGCATTTGTCATTTTTGTGTTGGTTTAATCATGATTTGGGTTGACAGAATTGGGCCTCATATCGATTCAACCATTTGGACCGGTCCTTTTACATATGGCACCACTGAAGGCCCAAATTATGGTTGGCGTTAATTTCGGGTGAAAAACAACATCATCAACATGATCGCAAGATCTCAAGTTTGAACCAATCAAAACTTCGCAAACCAAAGAAACAAAGCCAAATCAAAGGACACAATAATTGTTGACGTAGTTCGGGATAAAACCCTACTCTGCGGAGCCTCAGGAGGGGAGACTCACCCAAGATGCACTAAAAAGATTTAGAGTCTAGAAAGCGGGTTATAAGCACTAGAACGGCAACAACCAAAAGCTGGAAACGAAAGCAAGACACATCACAACAGAGAACACAAGACGAAGCAAGCAAGAAGACGCTTGCAGGGAGATTCGGCTTCCTCCATAAGCTAGGAACTTCTTAGACACCTAAGAAGTCGTCGCCAGGGATGAACGCGCCACCAAGGAGATCGACGCGCCACCGAGCACTCTCCTCACTTTCTTTTCTTTTCTCTTCTCTCTTTCTCTTTGTGAGCCGCAAACGAAAACCTTTTTAATGAAACCCTAGAAGTGAGAAGAGAGCCTTTTAAGGCTCTGTCAGTCAACCTCCGCGTCAGGCAACAAGATGGGCCTCCACCAAGAAATGGGCCACACAGCAAGACGAGCTAGTTAGGCCATTAAGCCTAAGCCATCCAACCGAGCTTATTACAGCTTCGGGGTTGCTTGGTTTTAATAAACCAAACCGACCCAATTACAAATATGTGAACCCGGTTCACTACAATTGGTTTCTACACATTACTAGTTACATGATATACAATACTATATAATATAACTAAACTTGGATTATATTAGACATAACAAATGCCCCCTTAATCCACAATTTGGGTATGCCTCCTAAATCCTCCTAAGTGCATCAAGGGATCCTCTCATGTCCGTCGTCGACCACTACCCACACCTCAGTGAACATCATAGATGTGTAGTGAATTCCCGCCATCTCTTGTAGAATACCTTTCAACCTGGTTGCCTCCTTAGAGGCTTAAGTTGTTGCAATGTATTCAGCTTATGTTGAAGACAATACAACAATGAATTGTTGTTGGATTATGGGTTTGGTACGTTATGATTTTGTTAAAACGTCTCCACTTAAATTACTCAAACGATGTACATGTACTTGAGGTTATGGGGGCTTCATACAAAAGCCTAATCTGAATCCTAGTTGCGCCGATCATTGTGTCACCGCCACTTGCGCTTGAGAGTTTCCAAGGGTTTTCTCCCTAGCCTTTGCTTTTGCTCTCGCCTTAGTGATTCATAGAGCTCCAATCAATCCAATCGAAGGAGGAAGAGAGAAATCGAGAGCTTGAGCTTGCGATTTGTGGCAACTGGCGCTAAGGAACATTGATTCCTTTATAGTAAATGTTAACATGTTGATTATGGGTTGGATTTATAAAGCCAATTGAGCGACAAAACCATTTGGGCCGTTTGGCCCAATATGTATTTCAATGCTCTTGTGCCCATTGTGCTAGCCCAATCTTCTGTCTGTGTAAGAAGCCGGATCACGTGACGTTGAGAAGGCATGTGAGAGTCTCTCATTGAAAATCCCTTTGTGAAACCCTAATTGCTCATAGTGGTGTTGGCTTGGCAATCGGGTTGAAAGCTTTTTTTAGGGTTTGTTCTCTGTGTGTGCTTTCTCCATCATTGTTGCTCGCTCTCGAGCTCTATATTGAAGGAGACTTTGGAGCTGGTAAACTCTGGAGACCATTTCTATGCTTGTTCAAGCATTGAAGAACTTTGGTTCTTCTTGAGTGCGTGTTTTGTTCACCACCTCCTCCGTGTCTTCCTTACACTTCTTCATCTTTACCTTGTCCCCTTCTTTATTTTCACCTTGTGGTCTTGGGTGTTCCAGTTGAAGCCCCAAACAAAATTTTATAAAATTGTTCTTTGTTGTTCTTTTCTTCCGCTTCATTCTCTCTCTGTGTTCAAACTTATCACTTCACTTAGTTTGTTTGCCTTTGCTCTTATCTTCACATTTTTTTTACTTTTGCTTTGCCCTTCTATCCTAGTGGTCTGGTTGTTCTAGTGAGGTCCCATGTCAATGTAATCGAATGTATTTATTCTACAATCAAACCTTTGTTGTAATATGAGAGAATGTCTAACTGAAAGAGAGTATTAGGTCACTGGTGAATGTCTTTTATAGATGCTACATTCTTTGTGTAGGAAACAAGATAATTTCTAAGGGTTTCTATAAAGATAATATTCTAAAGTACATCCATTAATAATATCATAATACTTCCCCTTGGAAGTACACCACTAACTGTCTCGTTAAACACCTTGCGTAGGAAAAAGTCAATGAGATGAAAACCAAGACTAAGGAAAAAAGAGTGCAGTTGTAATTCTCCCTCTTAATCTTCATTTGATCACATGGTGTGATATGCTTGAATCTTGATCATTTCCTTCCCGTTTATAATCATGTGCTTCATAGCATCACCAATCACCATGCATACATGATGAAACTCGAAAGCTTGTTTCGATGTTCTTCAACAAAGAAGGTTTGTTTAGGCGTCTGATCCAATTTTCCTATTGATGTATGTGCTGGGAAGTAGGACCTAGTTAATGGACAAGTAAACAATCTTAATCAGAAACCAAAATGATAGCCACAATCTAATCAAGGGATTCTGAGAAGCAACTGGAGGACTAGAATAGTCCAGATATCCAAAAGGTAGATTGCGTACGTAATGTATGCATAATAATTAATGTCATAAGCTCAGCAATTTTTTACAACCTGAAAATATTCTTGTTAATTTCTTGATGAAACACCAAGCATTGGTTCAACACTTCAGCAACATTCCACTTTACAATGTATCCAATAACAGAAAGGAAAAAAGAACAATTATTGAAGACAATGATGTAACCAATTAGATTACTATCTAGACTTGAGAACAATTGTAATATTTGAATGTACATTCCCGAAATGGAGGATTGGTTAGGGTGCACTTTCTCCCCTTCACTTACTCAAACGACGTACTTGAGGTTATGAGGGATTGATACAAAAGCCTCTTTTGAATCCTAGTTGCATCGATCATTGTCTCACCGCCGCTAGCTCTTGAGAGTTTCCAAGGGCTTTCTCCCTAGCCTTTGCATTTGCACTCGCCTTGGCGATTCATAGATCTGAAGAGCTCTAATTAATCCAATCGAATGAAGAAGAGAGAAATCGAGAGTTTGAGATTGCCATTTGTGGAACTGGAGCTAAGGAACATTAATTCCTTTATAGTTGCCATTCATTGGTTTAATGTCTAAGTTGGGCATTCAGATTGAATTTTTGTAAATGTTAACTAGTTGACTATGGGTTGGATCTATTGGGCCAATTCAACGACAAAATCATTTAGGCCATTTGGCCCAATATGTGTTTTGATGCTCTTGCGTCCATTGTGCTAGCCCAATCTTTTGTATGTGTAAGAAGTCAGGCCATGTGACCTCTAGGCACGTGAGATGCTCCCATTGAAAAGCCCTCTGTAAAACCTTAATTGCTCATAGTGTTGTTGGCTTGGCAATTGGGTTGAGAGATTTTTTTAGGGTTTGTTCTCTGTGTGTGATTTCTCCATCATTGTTGCTCGCTCTCAAGCTCTATCTCGAAGGAGACTTTGGAGGTGGTAAACTCTTGAGACCATTTCTGTGGTTGTTCAAGCATTGAGTAACTTTGGTTTTTCTTGAATGCTTGTTCTGTTCACCGCCTCCTCCGTGTCTTCCTTACATGTCTTCATCTTTACCTTTCCCCCTTTTTTATTTTCACCTTGTGGTCTTTGGTATTCCAGTTGAAGCCCCAACCAAAAATTTATAAAAGTGTTATTCGTTGCTCTTTGCTTCCTCTTCATTCTCTCTATGTGTTCAAACTTATCACTTCACTTAGGCTATGCTATGTTCGGCAAAACAAGGTTTTTGAGAAGGTTGAGATTTTTTGAAAGGTTTTTATAAGATGGAGGTTTTTTAGAGTTTCTTATAACCTTTTAAAGCCTAGTACAAAACCTATTTGAGTGTTCGGTGAGACAATTTTTTAATATGTTTCAAACAAAAATTACCATAAGGATTGTGTTTTTTAAAAAATAATTAAGAGTGGTATGAAATTTTAGATATTTTGGGAATAAAAATATGATAACCTTGTCAAACCTTCAATAACCTTTCTTTTAGGAGGTTTCTATTTTCCAACTTTTAACCTCCTCACAAGCCTCTTAAAATCTTAACCTTCTAAAAAACTGTGTACTATCAAACACATAAAAATATAGGTTTTGAATAGGACAAATCTTTAATAACCTTCTATAACTTGCGCCGAACAAAGCCTTAGTTTGTCTGCCTTTGCTCTTATCTTCACATTTGTTTTACTTTTTGTTTTGCCCTTCTAACCTAGTGGCCTAGTTGTTCTAGTGAGGTCCCATATCAATGTAATCGAATGTATTTATTCTACAATCAAACTTTTGTTGTAATATGAGAGAATATATCCTATAGAAAGAGAATATTAGGTCACCGGTGAATGTCTTTTATAGATGTTACAATCTTTGTGTAGGAAACAAGATAATTTCTAGGGTTCCCAGAAATATAATATTCTAAAGCACATCCATTAATAATATCATAACACTTTCCTTTGGAAGTACACCACTAATTGTCTCGTTAAACACCTTGTGTAGAAAAAAGCCAATGAGATGAAAACTAGGACTAAGAAAAAAAAAATGCAGTTATAATTCTCCTTCTCAATTTAACATATATCTTTCAAACGACGCATACTTATTTAATATATGAGTTGTTTAAAAAATCTGGTGGGCAATGATTTCGTAAACAAATCTAATAGGTTCTTGTTTGATTGGATTTGTTGGAGAGTCTCTTGGAGAGCCTGAGGTTAAACAAAAACATCATTAAACAGACTATAATCTTAATTTGATCACATGGTGCGATATGCTTGAATCTTGATCATTTCTTTCCCGTTTATAATCACGACTTGCTTCATAGCATCACCAATCACCATGCATACATGATGAAACTCGGAAGCTTGTTCCGATGTTCTTCAGCAAAGGTTTGTTTAGGCGTCTGAATTCCTATTGATGTATGTATTGGGAAGTAGGACCTAGTCAATGGATAAGGAAACAATCATAACTAGAAACCAAAATGATAGCCACAATCTAATCAAGGAATGTTGAGAAGCAACTGGAGGACTAGAATACTCCAGATATCAAAGGGTAGATTTTGTACGTAATGTATGCATAATAATTAATGTCATATGCTCGGTAGTTTTTTACACCCTGAAAATATTCTTGTTAATTTCTTGATGAAACACCAGGCATTGGTTCAGCACTTCAGCAGCGTTCCACGTTTACAACGTATCCAATAACAGAAAGGAAAAATAACAATAAATGAAGACAATGATATAACCAATTACATTATTTTCTAGACTTGAGAGCATTTATAATATGGAGCTTTATCAAATGAGAACGGGACTTATAGCTTATAGTGTAAAATGAGAATGAATCACTACTCTTGATGAACTTTCATTTAAGGGTGGAGATAAAAACGTCATTTAAGTACCACTTAAGTGGGTCAACTCCGGTATTGACCGTTTTTTTTTTCGGGCCCAAAATTTATTTTTTTAGGGCGGAATTTTTATTTTCTGGGCCAAAATTTTATATGCACATTCCAACATGATTTTATGCACTTTTGACCGACGTAAAACCGGTCAACTTTTTTTTTTACGGGGCCAACTTGTTTTTTCTTTAGGCGATTTTTTTGTATCCGGCCCAAGATTTTCTATGTACATTCACGCAAGATTTCTTGCACTTCTAACCGTACAAGCTTTTTTTTTTCCTAAAATGTTCATTTTCGGGGTCCAGATTTTTCCCGCATATCCAGTGCAAACATTGTGCACATGCAAGCCATTTTGCACGCACATTCAAGCCATTACGTGGTAAGTGCACACGTCTGTATGTATGTGCATGTATAATGGCTTGTATATGCACATGATTTGTACTAGCATATACAATGCAAACATTATGCACATTCAAGCCAATTTGCATGCACATCCAATGCAATACGTGTGAAGTACATACATCAATGCGTGTATGTGCATGAATAATGCTTGTTTGTACACCTAATTTGCACTATAAGTGCATATATTGGGTTTGTGTTGAAAATGTGCATGAATTTTAGACCGTGTGTGGATGAATATTGAAGTACATGAGTTTTTGCATGTATGTGCACATAGAATAGTATACTTGTGCATTTATTTTTGTACTAGATGTGAAATTCATTTAGTTTTTAACATATTTCAAAAGTACATGAAATCCTGAAAAAATGTACATAACTTTAGCAATGAATGTGCATAGAAAATTTTGGCTCAGAAAATGAAAATTTCGTCCCAAAAAAACAAATTTTGGATCCGAAAAAATAAAATAAAAAATTTGGCCGGTCAATGCTGCCGTTGACCGCCGTTGACCGGAGTTCACCGCCGGAGTCCGGCGTTGACCGGCAAGGGGAGTTTGACCAAGGAGTCATGTGCCATGCACATGTCCCTTTAATGAAAGTTTGATCAAAGCCCTTAATTTTGTCTCCATCCAAGGGCTATAAGATTATTCTCATTTTACAACATTTCTCACATATCAAATTCCTAATAATATTTGAATGTTCATTCCCAAAATGGAGGATTTGTTAGGGTGCGCTTTCTTTCTTGAACTATGATTGTTACACATGATCCAATATGAGTCTTGACCTAACCACTAAGCTCTCAAAATATCATCTGCACTAGAATCCATCCTTCCAATTCAACTACACCCTTTGTTTCAGCCATTTTCAACATCCATGGAGGAGCTATGTGAGAACTTTACTGAAAAAATCCCATAAAGCTACCATGTCATTATAAAACTGTTGCTGTACAATTCTGCAGTTGTTCCAAAGAAACCTTGCATGAATGTGCACCCACAAAAGAACATCAGAGATATCTCGTACCTGCAACGGAGCGCAGTAACGTATGCTTTTGAATTTCTCTCCTTGTAGCAAAACTTGGTTGCGTGATTCCAACCAAATAACACAGAAGAAACCAAAAGAAGCAATTGCACCGAAACACTTGTACCCAGTTGGAGTTCCAGCCTTCCAGGCAAAGCTCCTCTATGTAACAAGCATGCAATTTATTTGGCAGCGTACTCCTTCAAGATGAGTGCTACCTCTTCTGCCACTCCTATTCTTCGGAACCATCCAGCCAGCAGTTCTGATGCTTCTTTCCCCACCATAATACCCTCTTTCTCAAGATTTGTTAGTAAATCCAAGGCTGCGTTCAGGTTATTCTCCTTCTCATATGCTGCTAACAAAAGAGCCACACATTTATCATTAGGTTCTACACCAGACATTCTTATATTTTCAAAAGCGTGTAGTGCTTTTCGGCTTTGACCGGCCACCACATAAGCATTTATGAGGAGTGCGCATTGCTTAACGTCGGGGAAAGTGCCTGAGAGTTGGATTGCATCGAAAACTCTCTGAGCTCCATCAGAATCACCCTTCATAGAGTATGCTCTCAGCAACGCCTTGTAAACTTCTCTACCTGCATATATCTCCTCCACTTCCATTTCTAGAAGCAAGGCTTCCCCTTGATCCGGCACTCCTGCTCTTATATATGCCATGATCATTGAACCGTACGATCTTTTATCCAATGGCTGGCCCAGAAGTTCCATTTCATCAAAGATTTCCTTGGCCTTCTCAAAATTGCCAGCTTTGCTGTACATGTGGATCATAGTGGTCAATGTCACTTGATCACATACCATGTCTTGCAGAGTCATGGCCAAGAAGGTATTTTCTGCAGCTTGAAGGCGGTTCTGCTTGGCATACAAATGAATCATCTTTGTATAATCACGAACACTGGCTTCAAACGATTCTTCGCTAAGAGCATATTCAAACACCTAGGGCAGACAAACAATTGTACCAAAATTCAAAAGCATATATATGATCCTCCTATTAAAGAGAAATCATTACAAGTTACAACGACGATTGATGTCAAGCATTGAAATTCAACCTAATGGATGCAGAAGGCCGTTAAATGATAGAAATCCAACTCATCAGGAATCTCAGCTCAGTGTCAATTAATATATGAAAGTGGTAACAGAAACTGGCACAATGACGACTTCAGGCTCTAGAACATTACTGGAAAAATCATCAAAACACTATTATTCTCATCCTCTATGATTCAGAAGAAGAAAAAAACTAAAGAAAGCAGATAAACCTTTTTAACCCTCATCAGGAGGGATCCCCAAATTCGAAAACCAAGCTACAAGACTCGAAGACAAGGAGCAAGTGATTTTAAGCAAAGACTGCCAAGTTCTTGAGAAGAACACAATGCATACACTAGAGCTAAATTGGTTGAGAAAAGGATACCTGGAGAAACAGGGGATGATCCACGTCACTCAATTGCTTGAGAACAGCAAGCCAGTCAGCTCTTATGGGCTTCATAACCCTAACCCAATAAGCCACCAAATCCAACAAACTCCCCTTTTCAGGAGAGTAGCAGATAATCTGTTTCATGAATGCCTTACACCTTTTGGTCATTTTTTTGGGGAGCTGCGAAATGGCAATTCTCTGCTCCTCTGAGACTTGTGCACTGGCTGGGCGAATCTCCACCCACTTGAACTTGGGCCTTTCCTCGCACTCCTCCACCGGTTCAGCATTTGCCAAAGCAGCCCGCGTGTTTGCGACAATTAGGGTTCGTAGATTTGAATAAGATGGTTTTAGCGATTGATGGGCGCTGATTCGGGAGGTTTTAGAGCGGAAGGAGGCATGGAAAGGGCGGGGATGGAAGAGGATGTTGCAAGCTACGCAATCCATGGCCAAAACGGCACTGCTCATTGTAGCTAGTTACAGGTTAATTAATCGTCTGAATGATATGATAAAAAATCAAGCTTATTCGCCCGTTCTTTTATTTCTTAAGCGGCCTGTCTTCCTCCGCTTGTTAGGGTTCATAGTTTTCTTTGCTTCCTCTTTATTAAGATTAGAGATAGTGGTTGTTACTTGTTAGGGTTCATTGTTTTCTTTGTTTCCTCTTATTAAGATTACAGATAATCGTTTCGTGTTATCATTCCTCAGTTCAGTTCAGTGCAGCACAAAATAAGATAATTATTTCAATTTAACACAATATTTGTCAGCCATGAACAAATCCTCTGCATTGTTCAAAATTTCACATCACCTCCAAACCTAATCAAATCCTTCTTCAGTTCAAGCCAATCCATCAATTGTATAAAAAAAATAATCAATTCGAATATGTTAGAGAAGAACTCACCCAATTTACCGATTCATCAAGCGCCAAAGGGAAATGGGAAGTATAAGCGAGTTGAATTTGAATGTAGGGCAGCACAGAAGAAGATCCCGGCAGTGGAGAGGTATCCCGCTGGAGGCGGAAAACTGGTGGTGGCGCCGTGAAGTGCGAACGACAGGGACAAATTGGGGAAACAGCGTGAGGCGACAAGGTGAGGGATAGATTGGTCGGTGAAGAAGACGGTCAAAGCTGTGGAACGGGGTCAAAGACCGGCGCCAACGGTGGGGGTGAGCTCAGATCAGATGAGTGAGATGGAAAAAGGCTTGGAGGAAAAAACGCAGACTGGGAACTTGGCGGATAAAACACAAGGTTTCTAGTTTTTTAATTTTATTTTAAAGAATTTTAGATTCATAACTACTTAAATATAAATTATACTCCCTCCATTCACTAATACACTTTATAACTTTTTACATATATTAAGCAATTCGTTGTGAAAATACAAAACTTTTTTCATTTTAATCACCTACCATCCTTTAAAACCAATAGGTAAATAGAAAATTATCAACATTATCAAGTTCCAATATAAATTTGATAATTTATATGTAATAAATTACCTTGAAATTCTATAAGGATAAATATTTATGAACAAATTTTAAAGTCTAAAAGGATATCTAAAAATGAACGGAGGGGGTATATTTTAGCGGAAAATTAATTTCTACGTATATAAAATGAAACCAAAACAATAAATAAATAAAATAAAGATATATTATATATATGGATGTGGATACGGTGAAAATGAACATTATGGTGAGAAATGAGAATATCTCCTAGTCTTTAGATTTGAAAAAACCCAAAAGCTAGGATTAGACTATCATTTAAGTGGTTATGTGCATGGCACATGACCACTTAAGTGGATAATTAACCGGTCAAACCGGTTACCAGCCAGTCAACACCGGCGCCGGCGTTGACCGGTCAAATATATATATATATTTTTCCGGACCAGTTTTTTTTTTTTTTCGGCTCAGTTTTTTTACTAAAGATGGCATGTGCATACATTTTGGCTTATGTGTGCATCTATATTGTCCCATATGTGCATCAAAATTTTATAAGGCGTTGTCCGACCTAAGTTTTTTTTTCTTTCCGACCCATTTTTTTCCGGGTCCACTGTTTGCTTGCGCTGGCATGTGCACCATTTGTTACTTGTGTGTGCATCAATATTGACTTGTATGTGCATTAAAATTTATAAGGTGTTGTCCGACCATTTTTTTTCATTGAATTTTTCGCAGCCCCAACTTTTTTCCAAGACTAATTTTTTGCTTGAGATGGCATGTGCATACATTTGGGCTTGTATGTGCATCAATATTGACATGTATGTGCATCTAAAGATTGTAAAAAATATGCATTGTTTTCTAGAGAAAATGTGCATGAATTGTACACTGTATGTGCATAAGTTTTGACATGTGCACATTCAAGCAAAAAGACGTGTGTTTCAAATGGTATGCACATATCAAATCAAGAAAATGATGCATACAAGTAAAATTTAGATGCACAGACAATTCAAAATTCATGCACTTACAAGACAAAACCTATACACATTCTGTAAAGTATTTAAGATTTTACATGTGTGTGCATAAGTTTTCACTTACAAAAAGTCACACATATAGTCAAATCCTATGTACATCTAGTTCAATTTACATGCACATACAAGCAAAAAGACATACACTTCAATGTGTATGCACATACAAGCCAAAACTCATGCATATTTTAATCCAAGAAAACAACGCACACAAGTAGAATTTAGATGCACATACAGGTCAAAATTTATGCACACACATGTCAAAACATATGCACATTCTCTGAAATGCATGCATAAGTTTTTGCATGTATGTGTATGAGTTTTCACATACACAAAGTCACACATATAATCAAAATCCTATGCAAAATTTATGTAATTTAGGTGCACATACAAGCCAAAACTCATGCACAATATTTCAACCCAAGAAAATAATACACACAAGTAGAATTTAGATGCAAATATATGTCAAAATCTATGCACACACAAGCTAAAACATATGCACATGCTGAGAAGTGCATGAGTTTTCACATACACAAAGTCACATATAGTAAAAAATTCTATACAGATTTTATGCAATATCAATGCACATACAAGTCAATATCGATGCACATACAAGCAAAAATCAATGCACATACAGTCGTAAGCCAAAAATTGTGCCTGGAAAAAAAAAACTTTGACCGTCGGTGACTGGTTTGACCAGTCAAGTTGACCAGTCAAACTCTCAAAAATGAGGTTTTTTAATGAAAGTTTAATTCTAGCCTTTAGTTTATTTATAATCCAAAGAGTAGGATTTATTCTCATTTCTCACCCTAATATATATTCTCACATGACACTTACCCTATATATATTAAGTTTATTATTAATGATAGGAGCTAAAGTCGTGTGCCCAATCAAAGTAATCCTAAACAAACCTAACTCAGTAGAATAGGCAAGCAAGGGTCGAATCCCACAGGGAGGAGTTGTCTTTCTTTATGTCAATTTGCATGCAATAGTAACAAAGGGGGGATTGGTTGGTTGATTGAATTTCAAGTAAACAAAGTAAAGTAAACAGAACAAAGGGTTGTAATCAATTGTGGAAAAACACTTAGCCAAATAAATATCCACCATTCATTTGATAGGTTGATCCTAGATTATCTCTAATTATTTCCTATGAATGTTCTATTCCTTTTCTTAAGTTATAAATAGGACAAACAGACCCTGAGAATACTAACTATTAAATAACCAAGAAAACCTCCATGATTCAATTCAACAACAGCAATGAACACAAGAATTTCAATAGATACATACAAGTGTAACAAACGGTCATACAATTGCATGCAATTAATTCTCTCTATAATAAACCAGTCCAAACAGTTCTTAGAATATTGTAGTTGCTACTCATGAATTAGGTAACTCAAACAGTAATTACCAAACCCTAGCAATAGACAATTACTAATAACAACTAGTTGCGTCCAACAAGCGAAATCAGTAAGAATCAATGGGATGAAGCACAAGAGAATCAATACATTCAAAGGAAAAGAAAGAGAATTATAACCTCACAACCATTATTCAAACGAAGGCTTCAACTGTCGGACTAAGCAAAGGTTGCTTAGTTCTTCATAGTCTTGAAACAATAAAACTCAAAGGGAAAGAGCGTTGAATCGAAAACTGAATAATGAAAGTCTTTTTTGATGAAAGGTCGCTCCTATGGAGATTAGGTTCCATAACCTAAAAACCAAACCTAGTTCTCAAAAGATAACAAACTTAATCTAAAAAGGAAATAAACTAATGAAATCGGAATAAAGAAAACAAAAGAAAGGAAAAATAATAGAAAAGTGAAACTTCGGACGAGAGACGCGCCGCTTCGCTGATGCCCATTTCCGCGATCGCGGATGAATTTCCGCGATCGCGGAAAATTCCAATCATGATGCCTTTGCTCTCGAATTAACCGCGACCAAATGTCTTGCTCGCCCACGGTCGCGGATTCCTCGCTACTGCTTCGTGTGGCTTCTTTCTTCAATCTTTCTTCGGTCTTCTCAAGTGGTTCTCTTCTCTTCTTCTTGATGTCTTCGTTTAAGCTCCTCCAAACCACCATATCCACACTTCTTCTACTCAGGTCCATTCTCCATAGTTGTGCTCTAAACATCTCCAAATGTACCCAAAACACCGGTAATAACTCTTAGATATGCACTACAAAGTAGCGCTGATCAAATTCCCCCATGCTTAAACCTTGCTCGTCCTCGAGTAAGCTAAAATAAACCTACTCCTCTAATCAAATCCCCAAGGTCTCAGGAAGCATAGACAAACCATCTCCACTAAGAATTGCACCTAACATGTGTGATACCCCGTATTTCTATAAGGTTATGTTGGGAATTTTGGGAATTTTCCCGAGTACCCGTTTCGTACGTCAGATTTAATTCAGATAGTTTGAGACATTCTGTAATGTGCTCTGTATCTGTAATATTTTTCTCAGTGAAATAATATACAGACAACGTGCTTTGGATGTTAATACTCGTTCGTGTACGAATATATTTAACACGGGGTTAAGATTATTGCCCAAGAGTTATCATCCAATGGACACTAAAGTACAAGTTGGTTGCCCTAAGGTTATTATCCAAGAGGCAAAGAGCAAAGTTATTACCCAAAGGATGGGAAGGAAGCTTCCTATCACCTTCCTTCCCCTTGGATTTGCCTATAGAAGGATGGCTTGGGAGGAAGAGAGAGGGCTAGTCATAAGCTCTCAAACTCTAAAAAACGCTCTCTTCGGGAAAGCTCAAATCGAACGTCGGAGCTCGTTTGGTGTCATTTCCGGTGGCCAAGAGAAGCTTGGGAGGCCCTTAGAAGCCTAGAAACCAAGCAAGGCGAAAGACGAGCCAAACCGATCGTCGAGGGTGAGTTTTTCCTCTCGTATTTCAGTTTCTGTTTAGCGACGGCGACCGCCGTATAGAGGCGGCGACCGTCGGCCAGAACACGGCGCCCTCCGTGATGAGCGGCGACCGCCGTGAAGATACCGGCGCCCGCCGTGAAGATCCCGGCGCCCGCTGTGAGGAGCCGTGAATAGCAGCGCCCGTTGCATTTGGGCGGCGCCCGCCGTAAGTGAGGCGGCGCCCGCCGCAAGTGAGGCGGCGCTCGCCGTGAGTTGGTTGTTGGCCGGTTGCTGTCATGGCTTCTGTGGCCTTCGTTCGGGTTTCGTTTCCTTCGATTCCTTTCGTTCTTTCTTAGATATGTATTGTTGTTTGTCGAATCTAACTTAGGATTTCCTTATGGGTCGATTCGAAGGAATCTGTGTGCCAGATCTATTCCTGTGTCGAGCCCGGAATCCCATCGTCATTAGGCTTCGTTCAAACTCTGCGGATTCAGGCAAGTGGCGGTTCGCTCTTGCTCATCGTTCCATATTTACATTAATTATCAGTTGTTTATCTCAGTAATTAATTTGGAATGATTACTGTGTTTATCTGGAATTGGTTTTATAAACTGTTTTGGAAACTGTATTAATGATATTATAATAGGTTGTATATCTGTTAGAACAACGCTATTATTTATGTTCGCCTTAAGGGCATTTATGTGGATTTATCCTGAACTATTGTTGTGCTCGAACTGTTAGTTAGCACGAGTATTGGTAGGAACGCCTGGATTCTGAGAGGTACATTCGTTTCTTTATAACTGTTAAGGGCGAGTAAGACCCTGCGATAGTAGAAGCTTGGACTCTGTGAGGTTCATTCTTTCGGGATAGATGGGGTTTGGACTCTGTGAGGTTCATTCCTTAGATATGTGTTCTGCGTGACAGGGCATATATATTTAAAAACTTATAACGTGTTGTTCGTTTTGGAATTAAATAAGATAAGTGCCTGAGCGCACATAATTAATAAACCTTCGGCGAGTAGTGCAGCTAGGTAATAGTGCAGCTAGGAAAGCTCGTCTCGACTTTGATCATAGTACATTTTCCTACCAATCTGGATTCGCTATAAGCGGTGAGGTTGGTCGTGAACCGAAGCATCTCAGTCAGTTTTTAAATCATCGTTATATGATTCTATAAAGTTCTCGACTTTTGATCAGAGTACGTTCTCTTTCCAATCTGGATTCGCTGTAAGCGATGAGGTTGATCGTGAACCGAAGCATCTCAGTCAGCTTTTAAATCACTGTTGTCTGATTCTTTAAACGTTCCAGATTTGTCATATTTCCTTAAAGACTCAATCTCTTGGAGTCTCTTTTCGGGTCGATTTCTGTGAAGATTCAGTCTTCCAGAATCTTCTCTTGTGCATGCCTTTTGTCATATTCAAGTAGAGTATGGTGGTTGACAAGCGTACTCGATTATTATTCGAGGGACGAGGAGTCTAACCTAATACGACTGCTTAAAACCTTTTGCTTTGTACCCTTGCTAGTCTATTCATTTAGACTAACCCACGAACATCGTTCTCTGCATGTGGGCTGGTGTCATCCGTCCGATTCGGCACATCAGATAGAGCAAAGATATGAGGAGACTAGATTGACTATGAAGACGACGGTTGTTTTTGGATGTTTTTAATAATTTCTTTTAATCAGGTTGAGATCTTTGGGCAGGTGATCATTACGATCACAACCCTTTTTGTAATATCTTTTATAAGACTTCCGCTGTACCTTGTTTAAAGACTTCCGCTGTACTTTGTTTAAACTCTGTATTTGTCCTATTCGGGATTGGGATGTAATCCCGGGACTCATGTTTCATTTGATTGATGTTTTGATTTGAATACTTTGATCATTATGTATCAATTGTATTCCATGAATTGTATTTAAAACGGTAAAGCCTTGGGTGATCTCGGTAAGGAACACTAGGGTCACTGACGGTAATACCTTTCCAAATGGGTTAAGATTTTGGGGTGTTACAGTTGTGGTATCAGAGCTAAAGTTTTTAAAACAGGTTGGGTATTTGAAAACCATTTACTCGTTTTCGATTGAAAGATATTTTCAAAAGGCTCTGAGTTTAAAGATAAAAACGGTGTTTTCATTTTCAACCGTTCATAGTCATGTCTTCTGTATAGTCTGACATAGTAAGCTTGCTTCTATGTCTAGAAAGACTAATTTATTTCTCGTTGCCCCGCTAGATATGGGTGCATTATGTTCTCTTCAGAGGAACCCGGGAGAAGCCGAGGTGGTTTCGCCATCTCCAGTTAGGCTTGATTCCCAGTTCGCTCGTTGTGATTTGAGGTTGTAGAACCCAGTTACTCGGTTTAAGTTCATCAATAGAAATTACCAAGTTGATCTATTCTAAGTTGATTTTATTACGATAAATATATCAGAATGATATTAATGTGATAAAATCCTTGGAATTTGATCGGTAAACAGATGGTGAACACGAGGAACGTTATCCGTGCTGGTGCTGGGCCGAGCAACGACCCTAGACCAAACCCGAGGATTGATGCAGACCCATCAGGAGAGCGTGAGTCTGTCTTCAACAATAATCCAGGAGGCAATGGCCAAGCTCAGGCCGACGCTCCAGTAGTGCTCGATGCAGCAACAGTCGCAGTAATTCGGGGGATTGTTATGCAAGCATTCACCGAGATAATGCGACCAATCGCACCTCAGGCACAAGGAGTGCCAGTACCTCTAGAAGTTCCGAGGTTTGAGGAACAAGAGAACCAGGTACTACAGGGAGGCGTGATCAGGAATAGAGGGGAGTATGGCCGAGCTCTGAAGGCCATTAACTCTATGAGACTTGACAGCTATGATGGAAAAAGAGAGCCAATCAGAGTGGCTCATTGGTTCTCACATATAGAACGGTTGTTTCGTAATGTTGAGTGCACTGAAGCGGAGAAAGTGCACATAGCTTCTCTACAGTTGAAGGAGGAAGCCAGTGAATGGTGGGAGAGTACCGGCTTAGCTGATAGCCCGGTGTTGACCTGGTCAATGTCTAAGACCAAGATGACAGACCGTTTCTTCTCTCGTCCTATGAGGGAGGAGAAACACAAGGAGTTCTTGTATCCTAAGACGGATGGATTGAAGGTGACCGAGCTTGCCACTAAATTCAATCATTTGCTGTAGTATGCTGAACCAGAGATATCCAGTGAGGCTCAGAAGATCTGGTACTTCCATGAATGGATGAACCCAGATATTCAACCATGGATGGTGCACCACACATGCTCTACTCTCGAACAGTACGTGGATGCGGCCTACAAGTTGGAGGTAACTCTGGAGGAGTCAACCAGGAAGCGTGATAGCCAGAGGCAAGTGCAGAACCAGCCTCAGGCAAGTGGGTTTAAACGTCCCGCACCACCTTCTGATTTTGCCAAGTCCAGCAAGGCAAAGACAGAAATGACTCGAGATGGGTCAACTCAGCAATCGGGTCAGAGCAAGAGTCTGATCCAATGCCATAATTGTGGTGCATCTGGGCACAATAATTTTGCATGTCGGAATGAGAAGAAGACATGTTTTGGTTGTGGAAAGGAAGGACATATGCAAAGGTTCTGTCGGCAGGGAATGCAGAAAGGAGCGGAGTCTCATCAGGGGTCGGTTAATCCAAACAACAGACCTAGGTTTACACCAGCAGAGACTTCTCCTTCGATGCAGACAATTGCGCAGGATAAGAGGAAAGCCCCAGTGACTTCTGGAAGTCAGGGTCAACGTCTTTACGTGATGCGTGAGGCGGATGGACCCTATGCTCCTAATGCTTAGAGTACTTTGTATCTGCATTACACTTTTGTTAATGTGTTGTTGATGTGGGTGCTACCCAGACTTTCATTTTGAATGGTTGTAAGTTAAGTTCTGTATGCGGCTAAGTTTGTGAACCTTTGGTTATAAATATTATTAATATGAAATATTTGGTTAGAACCAATCGTCTGTCAGAATTGTCGATTACCATCAAGGGTAAGAAATTCAAAGCGATTTGACCTAAATAACCATGGTCCCATACCATAATTATTCTCAGTATGGATTGACGGAAGCGTCATAAGGCAGTGATCGACTTCAGTTTTTGATATTCCTGTGGTTAGAGGATTTCCGGGTGTCTTTCCAAAAGATATTCCTGGATACCCCGAATCGTGTTGTGGAGTTTGCCGTTGATCTCGAGCCGAGTACCACGCCGATCTCTGAGGCACCGTACCGGATGGCTCCTGTTGAGATGCAAGAGTTGAAGAAGCAACTCAAGGATCTTCTTGACAAAAGTTATATAAAGCTGAGTGCATCACCTTAAGTAGGAGTGCCCTAGTTTTATTTGTCAAAAATAAAGATGGATCGTTTCGACTTTGTTTTGACTTTCGAGAGTTGAATAAAGTCACGATCAAGAGCAAGTATATGTTGCCAAGGAGTGATGATCTGTTGGATCAACTACATGGAGCAAAAAGTTTTCTCCAAGATCGACCGGAGATCTGGGTTTTTATCAGCTCAGGATTCGTGAGGATGATATTCCGAGGATTGCGTTCGGACGAGAGATGGTCACTACGAGTTTGTAGTCATGCCATCTGGGCTTTGAATGCTCCAGCAGTTTTCATGAACCTAGTGCATCGATGTTTTAGACCAGTACTTGAATAAGTTCATAGTGGTCTTCATCAATGGCATTTTGATATTTTCCCGAGCAAGGAAGCTCACAGGGAACATCTGCGGATTGCTTTATATGTCCTTAGACCAAGTCGGCTATACGCAAAGTGGGCTAAGTGCGATTGTTGGATCTAGAAGTGGCTTTCTTAGGCCATGTGATCAATAAGAATGAGGTTATGATTATTCCCCAGAAGAGTGAATCAGTAGTTGTTTGGAAGCGACCTCAGGGTGTGAGCGAGGTGCGCAGTTTCCCAGAGCTTGCTGAGCATTATAGACGGTTCATGGAAGGATTTTTCTAAGATCACTCCACCTATGACCAGTCTGTTCCGCAAGGTCAACAAGAAGTTGTCTGGGATGACAAGTGCAAGACCAGTTTTCAAGAAGTTGAAACAGTGTCTGACTTATGCACCAGTTTTGGCGTTATCGGAAGGAATGATGGCTATATGGTCTATAGTAATGCTTCGAGAAATGGGTTGGGATGTGTCTTTGATGCAGAGGGGCAAGGTTACTGCATACGCATCTAGACAATTGAAAACCTATGAAGCAAACTAACCAACACATGACCTAGAACTAGCAGCAATAGTGTTTGCATTGGAAACTGAGGTTACTTGGGTGACCCAGAGGTCAGCAGAAGTTTTCCACCAGAAGATTGTCCGTTTACATGGCATTCCTAAAGACCATTGTATCGGATCGAGATGGCCGATTCATGTCAAGGTTCTGGCAAGAGATTTATAAGGCCATGGGAACTGAATTAAGATTCAGTACAAAATTTCATCCTCAGACAGATGGACAGTCTGAAAGGACCATCCAGACCCTGGGGGATATGCTAAGAGCATGTGCACTCGATCGTCCGACTATCTAGGAAGACAGCCTGAGTCTGATTGAGTTCACGTACGATGATAGCTGGCATGCTAAGATCAAGATGGCTCTGTTTGAAGCTTTGTATGGTCTCAAATGCAGATCTCCGATTTGTTGGGATAAGAATGCCGACAAGATTCTGATTCGACTAGAGTTGGTCGAAAGGACAACTCTAGACATTGCTTGATTAGACAGAGGATGTTGACCGCCCAGAGTCGACAGAGATCACATTGGAGGAGTCTGCCCATAAACGGGAGAAGCAAGTTAAGGGGAAAGGGTGGGCAACAAGATCGCCAGGTTGGTTCATTCAAACGACCGGCATCGCCTACCAAGTTTGAAAAGTCTGGTCGTGCCAAGACCGAGACAACTCAGTCTAACTCTGCCAGAGGCTCAGGTTGGAGCATCAGAGTAATTCAGTGCCACAAGAGAGTATGTCATAATTGTGGGAGAGAAGGCCATATAAAAACATATTGCAGACTGAAGAGTCAGGGACCAATGCAGTCCTATCAGGCGTCAAATGTTGGCGGTGGGCAGAACCCAAGGCCAGAGGCATCGGCTCCTGAGCAGTTTATGGCTCGTAATAAAGGCAAAGCGCCGATGGGGTCTTCAGGCCAAGGGCAAAGACTCTTTGTAATGAGCCAAGCCAACGGAGAAGAACCATGATCCATTAAGTTGTATTTATGTCAAGTCTTTCTTTAAGATTAAGGAGTAGCGACGTGTGTCGATAATCTCCGTGGTATCGTGATCTGGTTGTTCAACTTTTGTCAGTTAAGGTAATGTTTGAATGATAATGAAGTGTTTCCTTGTTTTGGAAATTTCAGAATGCGTTATCGTTACGAATTAGTTGTTCATACGAAACCTCGTAAGTGTCGAGAACAGCTTATGCCAAGTAAGGATAAAGACTGTCGGACTTATGGTGGTGGAGTATTGTGAGCAACTTAGATGTTCGTCCCCTATATGATTAATCACAGGGTCGACTCTGCTGTTTAAATCTAAATCCATTCCTAAGATTCTTCTTCATATATAGAGTATGTCATCTATAAGGCTGGGTGCAACTCTTTGAGGAAGATTAAGTTGTAAGAGTTGTTGTGTTAAGAAGAAAGGTTGCAGTTTAAGAGGGGATATGCCAATGATCCCGATGTATTAAAGATTCAGTAAAGAGAATTGTCTATATACACCTAAGGAATAAAGTGGTAAGCGGTATCCCATACGCTGAGTTTTTTTTCAAGCTTCCTTAAGAGATAAAGGATGAACTTGTGGAGTTATGTTCGGAGAGACTAAGAGCTATCTCTCATAAGTGAGTTGTGTTATAAGCATCGAGACGAGCGAATCATTTTCAGAATGATATCCTAAGGAATTAAGAGTAATATCTCTTGTGATCCATTTCAAGGATGAAGTGAATAAGGATATTGAATTCAAGTGGTAAGATTGGTGTTGAGGCAGGACCCTCATTGGCTTAATGCAAGTTTCGGGGTCGAAACTTCTTTTAAGGGGGAGGTGATGTGATACCCCGTATTTCTGTAAGGTTATGTTGGGAATTTTGGGAATTTTCCCGAGTACCCGTTTCGTACGTCGGATTTAATTCAGATAGTTTGAGACATTCTGTAATGTGCTTTGTATCTGTAATATTTTTCTCAGTGAAATAATATATAGACAACGTGCTTTGGATGTTAATACTCGTTCGTGTACGAATATATTTAACACGGGGTTAAGATTATTGCCCAAGAGTTATCATCCAATGGACACTAAAGTACAAGTTGGTTGCCCTAAGGTTATTATCCAAGAGGCAAAGAGCAAAGTTATTACCCAAAGGATGGGAAGGAAGCTTCCTATCACCTTCCTTCCCCTTGGATTTGCCTATATAAGGATGGCTTGTGAGGAAGAGAGAGGGCTAGTCATAAGCTCTCAAACTCTAAAAAACGCTCTCTTTGGGAAAGCTCAAATCGAACGTTGGAGCTCGTTTGGTGTCGTTTCCAGTGGCCAAGAGAAGCTTGGGAGGCCCTTAGAAGCCTAGAAACCAAGCAAGGCGAAAGACGAGCCAAACCGATCGTCGAGGGTGAGTTTTTCCTCTCGTATTTCAGTTTCTGTTTAGCGACGGCGACCGCCGGATAGAGGCGGCGACCGCCGGCCAGAACACGGCGCCCGCCGTGATGAGCGGCGATCGTCGTGAAGATCCCGGCGCCCGCCGTGAAGATCCCGGCGCCCGCTGCATTTGGGCGGCGCCCGCCGCAGCTGAGGCGGCGCCCGCCGCAAGTGAGGCGGCGCCCGTCGTGAGTTGGTTGTTGGCCGGTTGCTGTCGTGGCTTCCGTGGCCTTCGTTCGGGTTTCGTTTCCTTCGATTCCTTTCGTTCTTTCTTAGATCTGTATTGTTGTTTGTCGAATCTAACTTAGGGTTTCCTTATGGGTCGATTCGAAGGAATCTGTGTGCCAGATCTGTTCCTGTGTCGAGCCCGGAATCCCGTCGTCGTTAGGCTTCGTTCAAACTCTGCGGATTCAGGCAAGTGGCGGTTCGCTCTTGCTCATCGTTCCATATTTACATTAATTATCAGTTGTTTATCTGAGTAATTAATTTGGAATGATTATTGTGTTTATCTGGAATTGGTTTTATAAACTGTTTTGGAAACTGTATTAATGATATTATAATAAGTTGTATATCTGTTAGAACAACGCTATTATTTATGTTCGCCTTGAGGGCATTTATGTGGATTTATCCTGAACTATTGTTGTGCTCGAACTGTTAGTTAGCACGAGTGTTCGTAGGAACGCCTGGATTCTGAGAGGTCCATTCGTTTCTTTATAACTGTTAAGGGCGAGTAAGACCCTGCGATAGTAGAAGCTTGGACTCTGTGAGGTTCATTCTTTCGGGATAGATGGGGTTTGGACTCTGTGAGGTTCATTCCTTAGATATGTGTTCTGCGTGACAGGGCATATATATTTAAAAACTTATAATGTGTTGTTCGTTTTGGAATTAAATAAGATAAGTGCCCGAGCGCACATAATTAATAAACCTTCGGCGAGTAGTGCAGCTAGGTAATAGTGCAGCTTGGAAAGCTCGTCTCGACTTTGATCATAGTACGTTTTCCTACCAATCTGGATTCGCTATAAGCGGTGAGGTTGGTCGTGAACCGAAGCATCTCAGTCAGTTTTTAAATCATCGTTATATGATTCTATAAAGTTCTCGACTTTTGATCAGAGTACGTTCTCTTTCCAATCTGGATTCGCTGTAAGCGATGAGGTTGATCGTGAACCGAAGCATCTCAGTAAGCTTTTAAATCACTGTTGTCTGATTCTTTAAACGTTCCAGATTTGTCATATTTCCTTAAAGACTCAATCTATTGGAGTCTCTTTTCGGGTCGATTTCTGTGAAGATTCAGTCTTCCAGAATCTTCTCTTGTGCATGCCTTTTGTCATATTCAAGTAGAGTATGGTGGTTGACAAGCGTACTCGATTATTATTCGAGGGACGAGGAGTCTAACCTAATACGACTGCTTAGAACCTTCTGCTTTGTACCCTTGCTAGTCTATTCATTTAGACTAACCCGCGAACATCGTTCTCTGCATGTGGGTTGGTGTCATCCGTCCGATTCGGCACATCAGATAGAGCAAAGATATGAGGAGACTAGATTGACTATGAAGATGACGGTTGTTTTTGGATATTTTTAATAATTTCTTTTAATCAGGTTGAGATCTTTGGGCAGGTGATCATTACGATCACAACCCTTTTTGTAATATCTTTTATAAGACTACCGCTGTACCTTGTTTAAAGACTTCCGCTGTACCTTGTTTAAAGACTTCCGCTGTACTTTGTTTAAACTCTGTATTTGTCCTATTCGGGATTGGGATGTAATCTCAGGACTCATGTTTCATTTTATTGATGTTTTGATTTGAATACTTTGATCATTATGTATCAATTGTATTCCATGAATTGTATTTAAAACGGTAAAGCCTTGGGTGATCTCGGTAAGGAACACTGGGGTCACTAGCGGTAATACCCTTCCAAATGGGTTAAGATTTGGGGGTGTTACAACATGAAACTCCAAGGCACCAAAACAATAAGCTCAACACAACACAACACAACACAACACAACACATAACACAACACCAACCAAGCTAAAAGGAAAGCAGAGTACTTCCCCCAAGCTTATCCCGAACACCATAGAGTGAATAAAAATCTAATCCTAATCTCCATCTATCTTCTTATGCCTCCTAGAGTGACCTACCCGAATCCTCCTTATATCTCCTCTTCTTATGTCACCACGCCAGGTAAAATGATGATTCCTAATAATTATTCTTCTTCTTTTCGCTCATTTTGCCAAGGCGCCCTTTCAGGTTTTCACCAAGCCACTCATTTCATTTTTCAATAGATGGGCTCACATAAAACTCACATCACCCCAGCCTAATGTTGGTCCAAGCCACATGCTTATTACCTAAGCCGCCATTTTGGGTTTTTGACTTATCCCAGGATTTCTATTTTTGCCTTTTCCCAAATTTTTGGCTTTTTCATTTTCTTCATTTTTTCTCCTCAGCGACTAGTAAGTATAGAACACTCCCCCATGCTTAAACATTGCATTATCCTCAATGTAATGAAAGAAAAAAAGATGAAGCACAGGGAAAAGTAGAAAAGTACACACAACCGTCGCCGAGTTGGCTTGGACTTGGAAGTTGTTGCTGGCGGTAAAACAATGAAGCACATGGCTCTGGTGTTGCGGCGTCTTCCTCTAGTAAACTCCACCGTGCAACCAAATAGATCCACTGTAGGGTATAGTGGAATGGCAAAGAAGTCGGGGTTGTACGACCTTCAACGAACACCAAAAATGGGCCCAGATGTAATCGTGGTGTGGGCCCTGGTGTTCCTCCTCCTCAGCTGTCGAATGTATGGCCATCATCGTTGCCAAATAAAAATATGGGGCGAATGTCTCCTTCTTGGCAGCATGATGCGCACCTCCTTTCGTGTAAAATTCGAAAAGCTGGCCTTCTGGTAGAACTTTTTTTTTCGATTTTTTTTCCAGGTTAGGAGACTTACAGTGGTATTTCCGCGACCGCGGAAAATGTTCCGCGCCCGCGAAAATGCTGCTGGTGCGAGAAAAATCACCGTCTTCAATTCAGCTTGGGTCTCCTACCTGCATTTTAGTCTAAAACAAAACCCAAAAACAAAAGCAAAACGAAACAAACAAAACAATAATGAATGTGAGAATGGAAAAGACAAAAACTGAATTGCATACCCCGGGTTGCCTCCCGAGCAACGCCTTAGTTAACGTCGTGGCTCGACTCATCTAAGGTGATCAATTGTCCAATTTGGGGTATGTAAGGTCCGTCTCTTCTATTATGCTAGTGTCAAAACCTTCATGGTAGGGTTTCAACCTTTGACCATTCACCTTGAACACTGATTGTGCGTCAGTGTCATACAGCTCCACCGCACCGTAGGGGAAGACGCGAGCAACCACATAGGGCCCGACCCAACGGGATTAGAGTTTTCCCGGGAAGAGACGAAGGCGAGACATAAATAATAGGACTTTGTCTCCAGGCTTAAAATCATTTCTCAAAATATTCGTGTCGTGCCAGGCCTTTGTCTTCTCCTTGTACATGACTGTGTTATCATAAGCTTCAAGTCGCAGTTCCTCTAATTCTTGCAGTTGTAACTTGCGAAATTCACCCACTTCATCAATCCGCAGGTTGCAATTCTTTACAGCCCAAAATGCCTTGTGCTCGAGTTCCACTAGAAGGTGACAAGCTTTCCCGAACACCAATCTGTAGGGTGACATCCCGATGGGTGTCTTGTAGGCAGTCCGATAAGCCTAGAGTGCATCATCTAGTCTCAAACTCCAATCCTTCCTATTCGGGGCCACCGTCTTCTCAAGGATTGTTTTGATCTCTCTATTGGACACTTCATCTTGCACATTGGTATGAGGATGGTAGGCAGTGGAAACTTTCTGCGTGACATGGTATTTCTTCAGTAGCGCGCTCACGGTCCTATTGCAGAAATGGGTTCCCCTGTCACTTATCAAAGCCTTAGGGATTCCAAACCTAGAGAAGATGCGTGTCTTCAGAAAATCTGCCACCACTTTAGAGTCATCAGTCTTGGTGGCCTTCGCTTCCACCCACTTGGAAATGTAGTCCACCGCAAGCAAAATATAGAAGTTCCCAAAGGAGTTAGGAAATGGTCCCATAAAGTCAATGCTCCAAACATCAAAAATCTCACAAAAGATTAATGATGATTGTGGCATCTCATTCCTTTGAGATATATTCCCAACTCTCTAGCATCGATCACAGGACTTACAATAGGCAAACGCATCCTGAAAGATGTGTGGCCAATAAAATCCTGCATCTAACACCTTCTTAGCAGTTTTATTTGCCCCAAAGTGGCCCCTTTATGCATGAGAATGACAAAAAGCTAAAACAGATTATACCTCATTATCCGGAAGACATCGGCGGATTACCTAGTCAACACAGTGCCTCCAAAGATAGGGGTCATCCCACACATAGAATCGAGACTCACGTCGTATCTTATCCTTTTGTGCTTTAGAAAAATTAGGCGGGAACTCTTCGCGAACGAGGAAGTTGACCATGTTAGCATACCATGGCTGGAGTGTGCAGAGCCCAAGAAGTAACTCTTCATAACAGAGCTGTGATGATGGCTCAAAGGTACTGCCGCGATCGCGGGTCTCAGTCCGCGGTCGCGGAGGGTCTTCGAAAAATTTGACGAGACAAACAGACGCGTCAGGGGTATTTCCGCGGTCGCGGAAAATTGTCTGTAGACAGCTCTGAAAGTCGTGGCACCTCAGGGAAATTTCCGCGGTCGCGTAAATTTATCCGCGATCGCGGAAAACATTATGTAGTGATCCCACATAGTGTGTCGTCGGGAAAATCGCCCTATATTTGCGCCTCCTTCCTCGATCTATCCTCTTCATGTACGAGCGTGCTTAACTGATCAGCCACCAAGTTCTCGGCTTCCTTTTTATCTCGGATCTCCACATCAAACTCACTCAGCAGGAGTATCCATCGAATCAATCTTGGTTTTGCCTCTTTGTTCGTCAATAAATACCGAAGAGCTGCATGATCTGTATAGATAATCACTTTGGTGCCAAGTAGGTATTGTCTGAACTTCTCCAAGGCAAACACGACAGCTAGCAATTCTTTTTCAGTGGTGGAGTAGTTCCGTTGTGCTCCATTCAGAGTCATGGAAGCATAGTGAATCACATGAGAAACTCTTGCTTCTTTTTGCCCAAGGACTGCTCCCACAACATAATCACTAGCATCGCACATTATCTCGAAAGGGCGAGACCAATCCGGTGCTTGAATAATTGGTGCACTAGTGAGGCGAGCCTTCAAATCATCAAATGCCTTCTTGCACTCATCGTTAAGCTCAAAATTCACTTTCTTCTTCAGCAGTTCGCATAGGGGTGATGAGATCTTTGAAAAGTCTTTAATAAACTTGCGGTAGAAACCTGCATGGCCCAGAAAAGAACGCACTTCACGCACATTAGTAGGATAAGGAAAAGACTGAATTACATCAATCTTTGCCTTATCGACCTCAATACCCCTAGATGACACTACATGTCCTAGCACAATTCCTTGTTCAACCATAAAATGACACTTTTCAGAATTAAGAACCAAGTTGGTTTCTACACATCTTTTAAGCACAAGTGACAAATGGTCCAAACATGCATCAAAACTATCACCATAGACTGTGAAATCATCCATAAAGACCTCAATAAACTGCTCCACATACTCAGAAAAAATTCTTACCATACACCTTTGAAATGTCCCGGGTGCGTTACACAACCCGAATGACATCCTGCGATATGCAAAAGTACCAAAAGGGCATGTAAATGTCATCTTTTCTTGATCCTCTGGTGCTATCGCTATCTAAAAATACCCTGAGTATCCATCCAGAAAACAATAATAGGGGCGACCAGTAAGTCGCTCAAGCATTTGATCAAAAAAGGGTAAAGGAAAGTGATCCTTTCTAGTTACCGCATTCAGCTTACGGTAGTCAATGCATACTCTCCATCTAGTTTGCACTCGGGTGGGGACCAACTCTCCTTGTTGATTCTCTACACTGTGATGCCTCTCTTCTTTGGAACAACTTGTGTCGGGCTCACCCACTGACTGTCAGAGATCGGATAAATCATTCCTGCCTGTAGGAGCTTCAGCATCTCCTTCTTTACCACCTCCACCATTGGTGGGTTAAGTCTTCTCTGAGGTTGCCTAGATGGTTTGGCTTCCCCCTCCAGCAGAATTCTGTGCATACATGTAGAGGGACTAATCCCCTTTATGTCAGCGATGGTCCATCCCAATGTTGTTTTATGTTCCTTAAGCACTACCACCAATTTCTCCTCTTGATCCTTGGAAAGTTTGTTGGAGATAATGACTGGTAGTGTATTACCCTTTCCCAGGAAGGCATACTTGAGGTGGTCCGGTAGTGGCTTGAGTTTAATATCTGGTGCATGCACAATGGAAGGTAAAAGCCTCTCGCTTGACACTGTTAGTGGAATGGGGCCAACGCCCAAAGGTTTGAGATGAGGTGTACCATAGGCATCCAAGTGAGCCACAGTTTCGTGCAGGTTAGTAGACAAAGCAAAATCTTCCTGTGGATCTACTATTTCATTCTCGAAAACAGATTATAACTCATCCGAGTTAGTAGTATCAAAGACATCTTGCACAATAGGATCAATCACATCAATAGCACACAGAGAATGATCATCAATGGGGTGTTTCATAGCATCATATATGTTGTACTCCACCTTTTCCCCATCAAATTCCATAGTAAGGGTTCCACTACTTATATCAATCTTGGTCTAGGATGTTTTCATAAATGGCCTACCTAACAGTATAGGGGCTGTAT
Source organism: Rheum nobile (assembly GCA_027886185.1). Taxonomy (NCBI): domain Eukaryota; kingdom Viridiplantae; phylum Streptophyta; class Magnoliopsida; order Caryophyllales; family Polygonaceae; genus Rheum; species Rheum nobile. Next base: position 546,228 of record WOAB01000326.1, on the reverse strand, counting down.
TTTTATCGTGGTCCATATCCAGCACAAAGAAATCAGCAGGAAAAATCAAGTTATCAACCATTACAAGGACATCTTCAACTACCCCTTTCGGGTACACATTAGATCTATCAGCCAATTGGACAACAATTCATGTTTCATGCAATGGTCCTAATCCTAATGATTCATACAAAGAATAAGGCAAGGCATTTATAGATGCACCTAGATCTAGCATAGCTTTCTCAAATTTAGTGTCACCTATTACACATGGAATACTAAACATGCCTGGATCACCACACTTTTTAGGCATCCGCCTTTGAAAAACAGCAGAAACTTGTTCGCTCACCTTAATCTTTTGCTTTCCCTTCAATTTCTGATTTCTTTTAATGGTACACAGTTCTTTCAAAAATTTAGCATAGCAAGGAATACTCTTGACCAGCTTGAGTAAGAGAATGTTTACCTCGCATTTACTGAATGTCTCAAAGATCTCCTTGTCATTCTCTGGCTTTCTCGTGTCCCTCAGCGCTTCTGGGAATGGTGCGGGTGGCTTCAGCGAATTGAGCGGTGAAAAATTAGGCCGAATATAATCATCCTCGACAGGTACAGGTAAGACGCGGTCGCGGATTGGTTCCCACGGTCGCGGAATTGAGTTTGGGCCATCGGGGACTCTAGGGGATAATCCGCAATCGCGGATTTCCGTCCGCGGTCGCAAAATTTCCGTCCGCGGTCGCAGAATTTTCCGTCCGCGGTTGCGGATTTCCGTCCGTGGTCTGCGGTTTGAGATGAGGTTTACCATAGGCATCCAAGTGTTCTATACTTGCTAGTCGCTGAGGAGAAAAAATGAAGAAAATGAAAAAGCCAAAAATTTGGAAAAAAAAGGCAAAAATAGAAATCCTAGGATAAGTCGAAAACCCGAAAGGGCGGCTTAGGTAATAAGCAGGTGGCTTGGACCATCATTAGGCTGGGGTAATAATTGGTCAGAGTGATGTGAGTTTTATGTGAGCCCATCTATTGAAAAATGAAATGAGTGGCTTGGTGAAAACCCGAAAGGGCGCCTTGGCAAAATGAGCGAAAAGAAGAAGAGTGATTATTAGGAATCATCATTTTACCTGGCGTGGTGACATAAGAAGAGGAGATATAAGGAGGATTCAGGTAGGTCACTCTGGGAGGCATAAGAAGATAGATGGAGATTAGGATTAGATTTTTATTCACTCTATGGTGTTCGGGATAAGCTTGGGGGAAGTACTCTGCTTTCCTTTTAGCTTGGTTGGTGTTGTGTTATGTGTTGTGTTGTGTTGAGCTTATTGTTTTGGTGCCTTGTAGTTTCATGTTAGGTGCAATTCTTAGTGGAGATGGTTTGTCTATGCTTCCTGAGACCTTGGGGATTTTATTGGAGGAGTAGGTTTATTTTAGCTTACTCGAGGACGAGCAAGGTTTAAGCATGGGGGAATTTGATCAGCGCTACTTTGTAGTGCATATCTAGGAGTTGTTATCGGTGTTTTGGGTACATTTGGAGATGTTTAGAGCACAACTATGGAGAATGGAGTTGAGTAGAAGAAGTGTGGAGATGGTGGTTTGGAGGAGCTTAAACGAAGACATCAAGAAGAAAAGAAGAGAACCACTTGAGAAGACCGAAGGAAGATTGAAGAAAGAAGCCACACGAAGCAGCAACGAGGAATTCGCGACCGCGGGCGAGCAAGACATCTGGTCGCGGTTAATTCGAGAGAAAAGGCATCAGGATTGGAATTTTTCGCGATTGCGGAAATTCATCCGCGATCGCGGAAATGGGCATCAGCGAAGCGGCACGTCTCTCGTCCGAAGTTTCACTTTTCTATTATTTTTCCTTTCTTTTGTTTTCTTTATTCCGATTTCATTAGTTTATTTCCTTTTTAGATTAAGTTTGTTATATTTTGAGAACTAGGTTAGGTTTTTAGGTTATGGAACCTAATCTCCATAGGAGCGACCTTTCATCAAAAAAGACTTTCATTATTCAGTTTTCGATTCAGCACTCTTTCCCTTTGAGTTTTATTGTTTCAAGACTATGAAGAACTAAGCAACCTTTGCTTAGTCCGACAGTTGAAGCCTTCGTTTGAATAATGGTTGTGAGACTTTCATTATTCAGTTTTCTATTCTCTTTCTTTTCCTTTGAATGTATTGATTCTCTTGTGCTTCATCCCATTGATTCTTACTGATTTTGTTTGTTGGACGCAACTAGTTGTTATTAGTAATTGTCAATTGCTAGGGTTTGGTAATTACTGTTTGAGTTACCTAATTCATGAGTAGCAACTACAATATTCTAAGAACTGTTTGGATTGGTTTATTGTAGAGAGAATTAATTGCATGCAATTGTATGACTGTTTGCTACACTTACATGTATCTATTAAAATTCATGTGTTCATTGATGTTGTTGAATTGAATCATGGAGGTTTTCCTGGTTATTTAATAGTTAGTATTCTCACGGTGTATTTGTCCTGTTTATAACTTAAGAAAAGGAATAGAAAATTCATAGGAAAGAATTAGAGATAATCTAGGATCAACCTATCAAATGAATGGTGGATATTTGTTTGGCTAAGTGTTTTTCCCCAATTGATTACAACCCTTTTTTCTGTTTACTTTACTTTGTTTACTTGAAATTCAATCAACCAACCAATCCCCCCTTTGTTACTATTGCATGCAAATTGACATAAAGAAAGACAACTCTTCCCTATGGGATTCGACCCTTGTATGCCTATTCTATTGAGTTAGGTTTGTTTAGGATTACTTTGATTGGGCACATGACTTTAGCTCCTATCAAATTGGCGCCGTTGCCGGGGACTCCAGGGGATAATCCGCGATCGCAGATTTCCGTCTGCGGTCGCGGAATAATATCTATATCTATATCTATATCTATATCTATATCTATATCTATATCTATATCTATATCTATATCTATATCTATATCTATATCTATATCTATATCTATATCTATATCTATATCTATATCTATATCTATATCTATATCTATATCTATATCTATATCTATATCTATATCTATATCTATATCTATATCTATATCTATATCTATATCTATATCTATATCTATAAATAATGTATATATTCTGAAGGAAAGGCCTAAATCCTACATGTCGTCATCACTAGGGTTGAGCATGGTTCGGTTAAACCGAAAATTCTAACCGAACCGGACCGAAAAAACCGAACCGAAACCAAAACAATTTGGTTCGGTTTTCGGTTCAGGTATTTTTCGGTTTCGGTTCAATTTATTTTCGGTTTAGGTATTTTTAGGTTTTGGTTTTCGGTTTGGTCTATTTTCAGTTCGGTTAAACCGATTGTTTTTTTTTTTAAATGTGGTTGTGAACTGTGGAGTGTGGACCGGTGTAGTTGTTTATTGGGCCGTATGAGTAAAGCCCATTTCACCATCTCCTATCTTCCTTTGAACCCTAAACCCGATTGTACTCATTCATCACCCGCCTCCTCCTTGACTCCTTTGTGGTGGCAACTGGGCACTTGCTTGCTTCTTGCCTGCTTCGCATATTTCCACCCGCTTCTACCGCCTCGAGTCTTGATGGTCGACGCCCAAACCTCCAACGCCACGACTCCAACTTTCAAGAGCCACCGCCTCCAGTCCTCCACCACAAGGGCCAAGAAGAGTCGTTTTTCTATTGTCTATGTCTTGTTTATTTCTTCTTTCACTTCTTTAGATCAATAAGAATTTCAGAATATCAAACCTCAAGTAGTTAAGTTGTGGCGACGTTTTAAAAAAGTTGATTGCAATTTATATTTGTATAAATGTATGTATAATGTATCATGTTACTGGATACCAAAGTTTGCTTGTGATAATGGATGAGTTTGATTGGACTGAAATAGGACAAATAATGAATTTTGAGTATAGATATTTAGGGCTGAGCACGATTCGGTTAAACCAAGAATTCTAACCGAACCGGACCGAAAGCAAAATAATTCAGTTCGGTTTAGGTATTTTTGGGTTTCGGTTCGGTTCAGTTAAACCGATTTTTATATAAAAAAAAACGTGGTTGTGAATTATGGAGTGTGGACCGATGTAGTTGTTTATTGGGTCGTATGAGTAAAGCCCATTTCACCATCTCCTTTCTTCCTTTGAACCCTGAACCGTATTCTACTCATTCATCACCCGCCTCCTCTTTGACTCCTTTGTGGTGGCTATTGGGCACTTGCTTGCTTCTTGCCTGCTTCGCATATTTCCACCCGCTTCTACCGCCTCGAGTCTTGATGGTCGACGCTCAAACCTCCAACACCATGACTCCAACTTTCAAGAGCCACCGCCACCACCCGCCTCCAGTCCTCCACCACAAGGGCCAAGAAGAGTCGTTGTTCTATTGTCTATGTCTTGTTTATTTCTTCTTTCACTTCTTTTGATCAATAACAAATTCAGAATATCAAACCTCAAGTAGTTAAGTTGCTGGTGACGTTTTAAAAAAGTTGATTGCAATTTATATTTGTATAAATGTATATATAATGTATCATGTTACTGGATACCAAAGTTTGCTTGTGATAATGGATGAATTTGATTGCACTGAAATAGGACAAATAATGAATTTTGAGTATAGATATTTAGGGCTGAGCACGGTTCGGTTAAACCAAAAATTCTAACCGAACCGGACCGAAAAAACCGAACCCAAACCAAAATAATTCAGTTCGGTTTAGGTATTTTTGGGTTTCGGTTCGGTTCAGTTAAACCGATTTTTATATAAAAAAAAACGTGGTTGTGAATTATGGAGTGTGGACCGATGTAGTTGTTTATTGGGTCGTATGAGTAAAGCCCATTTCACCATCTCCTTTCTTCCTTTGAACCCTGAACCGTATTCTACTCATTCATCACCCGCCTCCTCTTTGACTCCTTTGTGGTGGCTATTGGGCACTTGCTTGCTTCTTGCCTGCTTTGCATATTTCCACCCGCTTCTACCGCCTCGAGTCTTGATGGTCGACGCTCAAACCTCCAACGCCATGACTCCAACTTTCAAGAGCCACCGCCACCACCCGCCTCCAGTCCTCCACCACAAGGGCCAAGAAGAGTCGTTGTTCTATTGTCTATGTCTTGTTTATTTCTTCTTTCACTTCTTTTGATCAATAAGAAATTCAGAATATCAAACCTCAAGTAGTTAAGTTGCTGGCGACGTTTTAAAAAAGTTGATTGCAATTTATATTTGTATAAATGTATATATAATGTATCATGTTACTGGATACCAAAGTTTGCTTGTGATAATGGATGAATTTGATTGCACTGAAATAGGACAAATAATGAATTTTGAGTATAGATATTTAGGGCTGAGCATTCGGTTAAACCAAAAATTCTAACCGAATCGGACCGAAAAAACCGAACCCAAACCAAAATAATTCAGTTCGGTTTAGGTATTTTTGGGTTTCGGTTCGGTAAAATCGATATTTTTTTTTATAAAAAAACATGGTTGTGAACTATGGAGTGTGGACCGGTGTAATTGTGTATTGGGCCGTATGAGTAAAGCCCATTTCACCATCTCCTTTCTTCCTTTGAACCCTAAACCCTATTATACTCATTCATCACCCGCCTCCTCCTTGACTCCTTTGTGTTGGCTACTGGGCACTTGCTTGCTTCTTGCCTGCTTCGCATATTTCCACCCGCTTTAACCTCCTCGAGTCTTGATGGTCGATGCCCAAACCTACAACGCCGCGACTCCAACTTTCAAGAGCCACCGCTACCACCCGCCTCCAGTCCTCCACCACAAGGGCCAAGAAGAGCCGTTGTTCTATTGTCTATGTCTTGTTTATTTCTTATTTCACTTCTTTTGATCAATAAGAAATTCAGAATATCAAACCTCAAGTAGTTAAGTTGCTGGCGATGTTTTAAAAAAGTTGATAGCAATTTATATTTGTATAAATGTATGTATAATGTATCATGTTACTGGATACCAAAGTTTGCTTGTGATAATGGATGAATTTGATTGCACTAAAATAGGACAAATAATGAATTTTGAGTATAGATATTTAGGGCTGAGCACGGTTCGGTTAAACCGAAAATTCTAACCGAACCGGACCGAAAAAACCCAACCGAAACAAAAATAATTCGGTTTGGTTTAGGTATTTTGGGGTTTCGGTTCGGTTCGGTTAAACTGATTTTTTTTAATAAAAAAAACGTGGTTGTGAACTGTGGAGTGTGGACCGGTGTAGTTGTTTATTGGGCCGTATGAGTAAAGCCCATTTCACCATCTCTTTTCTTCCTTTGAACCCTGAACCCTATTCTACTCATTCATCATCCGCCTCCTCCTTGATTCCTTTGTGGTGGCTACTGGGCACTTGCTTGCTTCTTGCCTGCTTTGCATTTTTCCACCCGCTTCTATCGCCTCGAGTCTTGATGGTCGACGCCCAAACCTCCAACGCCGCGAATCCAACTTTGAAGAGCCACCGCCACCACCCGCCTCCAGTCCTCCACCACAAGGGCCAAGATGAGTCGTTGTTCTATTGTCTATGTTTTGTTTATTTCTTCTTTCACTTCTTTAGATCAATAAAAAATTCAGACAATCAAACCTCAAGTAGTTAAGTTGCTGGCGACGTTTTAAAAAAGTTGATTGCAATTTATATTTGTATAAATGTATGTATAATGTATCATGTTACTGGATACCAAAGTTTGCTTGTGATAATGGATGAATTTGATTGCACTGAAATAGGACAAATAATGAATTTTGAGTAGACCTGTCAACTGGGTCGGGCGGGTCGGGTTCGGGTCATGTCGGGTTCGGGTCAAATCGGGATCGGGTCGATCGGGTTGATAAGATTTGCGGGTCGGTCGGGTTCGGGTTGACCCGCCGGGTCGAACATGCCTTTTTTTATGATTATTATTATGATTTTTACCTTTAATAAAATAATTATAATAGGATAATTAATATTATATTATTATTTAATAAAGTATATTAAAATATTTAATATAAATTATAGAAAATATACAAAATAAATGGGACTCACAAGCTCAGATTTGCATTCGGGTCGAGTCGGGTCGGGTTCGGGTCCTTCGGGTTCGGGTCCTTCTTGACCCAGTGACTTTCGGGTCGGGTTCGGGTCCTTTCAGGTCGGGTTGGGTCGGTTTTTGACAGGTCTAATTTTGAGTATAGACAATTTGGGCTGAGCACGGTTCGGTTAAACCGAAAATTCTAACCAAACTGGACCGAAAAAACCAAACCGAAAATAAAATAATTCGGTTTAGGTGGTTTTGGGTTTCGGTTCGATTCGGTTAAACTAATTTTTTTTTATAAAAAAAACATGGTTGTGAACTGTGGAGTGTGGACCGGTGTAGTTGTTTATTGGGCCGTATGAGTAAATCCCATTTCACCATCTCCTATCTTCCTTTGAACCCTGAACCCTATTCTACTCATTCATCACCCGCCTCCTCCTTGACTCCTTTGTGGTGGCTACTGGGCACTTGCTTGCTTCTTGCCTGCTTCGCATATTTCCACCCGCTTCTACCGCCTCGAGTCTTGATGGTCGACGCCCAAACCTCCAACCCCGCGACTCCAACTTTCAAGAGCCACCACCACCACCCGCCTCCAGTCCTCCACCACAAGGGCCAAGAAGAGTCGTTGTTCTATTGTCTATGTCTTGTTTATTTCTTCTTTCACTTCTTTAGATCAATAAGAAATTCAGAATATCAAACCTCAAGTAGTTAAGTTACTGGTGACGATTTAAAGATGTTGATTGCAATTTATATTTGTATAAATGTATGTATAATGTATCATGTTACTGGATACCATAGTTTGCGTGTGATAATGGATGAATTTGATTGCACTGAAATAGGACAAATAATGAATTTTGAGTATAGATATTTAGGGCTGAGCACGGTTCGGTTAAATCGAAATTCTAACCGAACCGGACCGAAAAAACCGAACCGAAACCAAAATAATTTGGTTCGGTTTAGGTATTTTTGGGTTTCGGTTTGGTTCGGTTAAACTGATTTTTTTTTTATAAAAAAAAACATGGTTGTGAACTGTGGAGTGTGGACCGGTGTAGTTGTTTATTGGGCCGTATGAGTAAAGCCCATTTCACCATCTCCTTTCTTCCTTTGAACCCTAAACCCTATTATACTCATTCATCACCCGCCTCCTCCTTGACTACTTTGTGGTGGCTACTGGGCACTTGCTTTCTTTTTACCTGCTTCGCATATTTCCACCCGCTTCTACCGCCTCGAGTCTTGATGATCGACGCCCAAACCTCCAACGCCTCGACTCCATCTTTCAAGAGCCACCGCCACCAGCCGCCTCCAGTCCTCCACCACAAGGGCCAAGAAGAGTCGTTGTTCTATTGTCTATGTCTTGTTTATTTCTTCTTTAACTTCTTTAGATCAATAAGAATTTCAGAATATCAAACCTCAAGTGGTTAAGTTGCTGGCGACGTTTTAAAAAAGTTGATTGCAATTTATATTTGTATAAATGTATGTATAATGTATCATGTTACTGGATACCAAAGTTTGCTTGTGATAATGGATGAATTTGATTGCACTGAAATAGGACAAATAGTTAATTTTGAGTATAGATATTTAGGGCTGAGCACGGTTCGGTTAAACCGAAAATTCTAAGCGAACCGGACCGAAATAACCAAACCGAAACCAAAATAATTCGGTTCGGTTTAGGTATTTTTGGGTTTCGGTTCGGTTAAACTGATTTAAAAAAAAAAAAACGTGGTTGTGAACTGTGGAGTGTGGACCGGTGTAGTTGTTTACTGGGCCGTATGAGTAAAGCCCATTTCACCATCTCCTTTCTTCCTTTGAACCCTGAACCCTATTCTACTCATTCATCACCCGCCTCCTCCTTGACTGTACTCCTTTGTGGTGGCTACTGGGCACTTGCTTGCTTCTTGCCTGCTTCACATATTTCCACCCGCTTCTACCGCCTCGAGTCTTGATGGTCGACACCCAAACCTCTAACGCCGCGACTCCAACTTTCAAGAGCCACCGCCACCACCCGCCCCCAGTCCTCCACCATAAGGGCCAAGAAGAGTCGTTGTTCTATTGTCTATGTCTTGTTTATTTCTTCTTTCACTTATTTAGCTCAATTAGAAATTCAGACAATCAAACCTCAAGTAGTTAAGTTGCTGGCGACGTTTTAAAAAAGTTGATTGCAATTTATATTTGTATAAATGTATGTATAATGTATCATGTTACTGGATACCAAAGTTTGCTTATGATAATGGATGAATTTGATTGCACTGAAATAGGACAAATAATGAATTTTGAGTAGACTTGTCAACTGGGTCGGGCGGGTCGGGTTCGGGTCATGTCGGGTTCGGGTCAAATCGGGTTCGGGTCGATCAGGTTGATAAAATTTTCGGGTCGGTCGGTTCGGGTTGACCCGGCGGGTCGAAAATGCTTTTTTTTTTATGATTATTATTATGATTTTTAACTTTAATAAAATAATTATAATAGGATAATTAATATTATATTATTATTTTATAAAGTATATTAAAATATTTAATATAAATGAAATAAAATATACAAAATAAAGGGGACTCACAAGCTCAGATTTGCATTCGGGTTGAGTCGGGTCGGGTTCGGGTCCTTCGGGTTCGGGTCCTTCTTGACCCAGTGACGTTCGGGTCGGGTTCGTGTCCTTTTGGGTCGGGTCGGGTTTTCGGGTTGGGTCGGTTTTTGACAGGTCTAATTTTGAGTATAGATATTTTGGGCTGAGCACGGTTCGGTTAAACCGAAAATTCTAACCAAACCGGACCGAAAAAACTGAACCGAAACCAAAATAATTCGATTTAGGTGGTTTTGGGTTTCAGTTTGGTTCGGTTAAACTAATTTTTTTTTTATAAAAAAGACGTGGTTGTGAACTGTGGAGTGTGACCGGTGTAGTTGTTTATTGGGCCATATGAGTAAAGCCCATTTCACCATCTCCTTTCTTCCTTTGAACCCTGAACCCTATTCTACTCATTCATCACCCGCCTCCTCCTTGACTCCTTTGTGGTGGCTACTGGGCACTTGCTTGCTTCTTGCCTGCTTCGCATATTTCCACCCGCTTCTACCGCCTCGAGTCTTGATAGTCGACGCCCAAACCTCCAACGCCATGACTCCAACTTTCAAGAGCCACCGCCACCACCCGCCTGCATTCCTCCACCACAAGGGCCAAGAAGAGTCGTTGTTCTATTGTCTATGTCTTGTTTATTTCTTCTTTCAATTCTTTAGATCAATAAGAAATTCAGAATATCAAACCTCAAGTAGTTAAGTTGCTGGCGACGTTTTAAATAAGTTGATTGCAATTTATATTTGTATAAATGTATGTATAATGTATCATGTTACTGGATACCATAGTTTGCTTGTGATAATGGATGAATTTGATTGCACTGAAATAGGACAAATAATTAATTTTGAGTATAGATATTTAGGGTTGAGCACGGTTCGGTTAAACCGAAAATTCTAACCAAACCGGACCGAAATAACCGAACCGAAACCAAAATAATTCGGTTCGGTTTAGGTATTTTTGGGTTTCGGTTCGGTTCGGTTAAACTGATTTTTTTTTTTTAAAATGTGGTTGTGAACTGTGGAGTGTGGACCGTTGTAGTTGTTTATTGGGCCGTATGAGTAAAGCCCATTTCACCTTCTTCTTTCTTCCTTTGAACCCTGAACCCTATTCTACTCATTCATCACCCGCCTCCTCCTTGACTCCTTTGTGGTGGCTATTGGGCACTTGCTTTCTTTTTGCCTGCTTCGCATATTTCCACCTGCTTCTACCGCCTTGAGTCTTGATGGTCGACACCCAAACCTCCAACGCCTCGACTCCAACTTTCAAGAATCACCGCCACCACCCCCCTCCAGTCCTCCACCACAAGGGCCAAGAAGAGTCGTTGTTCTATTGTCTATGTCTTGTTTATTTCTTCTTTCACTTCTTTATTTCAATAAGAATTTCAGAATATCAAACCTCAAGTAGTTAAGTTGCTGGCGACGTTTTAAAAAAGTTTATTGCAATTTATATTTGTATAAATGTATGTATAATGTATCATGTTACTGGATACCAAAGTTTGCTTGTGATAATGGATGAATTTGATTGCACTGAAATAGGACAAATAATGAATTTTGAGTATTGATATTTAGGGCTGAGCACGGTACGGTTAAACCGAAAATTCTAACCGAACCGGACCGAAAAAACCGAACCGAAACAAAATAATTCGGTTCGGTTTAGGTATTTTTGGGTTTCGGTTCGGTTCGGTTAAACTGATTTTTTTTTATAAAAAAAAACGTGGTTGTGAACTGTGGAGTGTGGACCGGTGTAGTTGTTTATTGGGCCATATGAGTAAAGCCCAATTCACCATCTCCTTTCTTCCTTTGAACCCTGAACCCTATTCTACTCATTCATCACCCGCCTCCTCCTTGACTCCTTTGTGGTGGCTACTGGGCACTTGTTTGCTTCTTGCCTGCTTCACATATTTCCACCCGCTTCTACCGCCTCGAGTCTTGATGGTCGACGCCCAAACCTCCAACGCCGCGACTCCAACTTTCAAGAGCCACCGCCATCACCCGCCTCCAGTCCTCCACCACAAGGGCCAAGAAGAGTCGTTATTCTATTGTCTATGTCTTGTTTATTTCTTCTTTCACTTCTTTAGCTCAATAAGAAATTCAGACAATCAAACCTCAAGTAGTTAAGTTGCTGGCGACGTTTTAAAAAAGTTGATTGCAATTTATATTTGTATAAATGTATGTATAATGTATCATGTTACTGGATACCAAAGTTTGCTTTTGATAATGGATGAATTTGATTGCACTGAAATAGGACAAATAATGAATTTTGAGTAGACCTGTCAACTGGGTCGGGCGGTTCGGGTTCGGGTCATGTCGGGTTCGAGTCAAATCGGGTTCGGGTCGATCGGGTTGATAAAAGTTTTGGGTCGGTCGGGTTCGGGTTGACCTGGCGGGTCGAACATGTTTTTTTTTATGATTATTATTATGATTTTTAACTTTAATAAAATAATTATAATAGGATAATTAATATTATATTATTATTTAATAAAGTATATTAAAATATTTAATATAAATGAAATAAAATATACAAAATAAAGAGGACTCGTAAGCTCAGATTTGCATTCGGGTCGAGTCGGGTTCGGGTTTAGGTCCTTCGGGTTCGGGTCCTTCTTGACCCAGTGACGTTCGGGTTCGGGTCCTTTTGGGTCGGGTCGGGTTTTCGGCTTGGGTCGGTTTTTGACAGGTCTAATTTTGAGTATAGATATTTAGGGCTGAGCACGGTTCGGTTAAACCGAAAATTCTAACCAAACCGGACCGAAAAAACCCAACCGAAACCAAAATAATTCGGTTCGGTTTAGGTATTTTTGGGTTTCGGTTCGGTTAAACTGATTTTTTTTTATAAAAAAAACGTGGTTGTGAACTGTGGAGTGTGGACCGGTGTAGTTGTTTATTGGGCCGTATGAGTAAAGCCCATTTCACCATCTCCTTTCTTCCTTTGAACCCTGAACCCTATTCTACTCATTCATCACCCGCCTCGTCCTTGACTCCTTTGTGGTGGCTACTGGGCACTTGCTTGCTTCTTGCCTGCTTCGCATATTTCCACCCGATTCTACCGCCTCGAGTCTTGATGGTCGACGCCCAAACCTCCAACGCCACGACTCCAACTTTAAAGAGCCACCGCCACCACCCGCCTCCAGTCCTCCACCACAAGAGCCAAGAAGAGTCGTTGTTCTATTTTCTATGTCTTGTTTATTTCTTCTTTCACTTCTTTAGATCAATAAGAATTTCAGAATATCAAACCTCAAGTAGTTAAGTTGCTGGCGACGTTTTAAAAAAGTTGATTGCAATTTATATTTGTATAAATGTATGTATAATGTATCATGTTACTGGATACCAAAGTTTGCTTGTGATAATGGATGAATTTGATTCCACTGAAATAGGACAAATAATGAATTTTGAGTATAGATATTTAGGGTTGAGCACGGTTCGGTTAAACCGAAAATTCTAACCGAACCGGACCGAAACCAAAATAATTCGGTTCGGTTTAGGTATTTTTGGGTTTCGGTTTTCGGATCTATTCGGTTAAACAAATTTTTTTTTATAAAAAAACACGTGGTTGTGAATTGTGGAGTGTGGACCGGTGTAGTTGTTTATTGGGCCGTATGAGTAAAGCCCATTTCACCATCTCCTTTCTTCCTTTGAACCCTGAACCCTATTCTACTCATTCATCACCCGCCTCCTCCTTGACTCCTTTGTGGTGGCTATTGGGCACTTGCTTGCTTCTTGCTTGCTTTGCATATTTCCACCCGCTTCTACCGCCTCGAGTCTTGATGGTGAACACCCAAACCTCCAACGCCGCGACTCCAACTTCCAAGAGCCACCACCACCACCCGCCTCCAGTCCTCCACCACAAGGGCCAAGAAGAGTCGTTGTTCTATTGTCTATGTCTTGTTTACTTCTTCTATTCACATCTTTAGATCAATATGAAATTCAGAATATCAAACCTCAAGTAGTTAAGTTGCTGGCGACGTTTTAAAAAAGTTGATTGCAATTTATATTTGTATAAATGTATGTGTAATGTATCATGTTACTGGATACCAAATTTTGCTTGTGATAATGGATGAATTTGATTGCACTGAAATAGGACAAGAAATGAATTTTGAGTATAGATATTAGGACATAATAGTAGTATAACATTTGACAGATCTTACAAAGACATAAATAAGATATCAGATATGCCGTAGGCTACCAACAGTCGAAATAATATTCATATTTGTCACAAGTATTGGTACAACCAGTTTGTCAATTTTTGTATGTATCTACTATTCTACTGTGATAGTCCATGTTTTGTAGTGGTTTACTACTTTACTTTATGTAGTTCATAATTTCTTATGCTGATATGGTGTAATGAAAATGAAACAATTTGGTTTTTTAGATAGTGTTGCATACTTTTGTTAAATGGTGAGAGATTGTCCATGTAAGATCTTAAGTTGTTGCCTTGCTGGACTTAAAATGGTAGAAGTAAAATCGATTTTTCCGGTTTTTAAGCCGAACCAAATCGAACCGGATAAGAACCGAACCAATATAACTCGATTCGGTTTTTGGTTCATTTTTTTGAATTTCGGTTTTCAGTTTTTTCGGTTCGGTTCCGGACCGATGCTCAGCCCTAGTCATCACATTCAATTCACCGACGTGTCATCAACCATCCAACCATCATTCACTACATCATCTAGCCCTTAGAAAAATATAACAGTGTATCAACTTAATTATATATATAAAATCTATTTAATTAATTTATATATTGGACAATCTTACTCTGTAACTAAAAAAATTACCAAGTGAATTACTCAATCACAAATTGTTAATAGAATAAACCCTAAATTGTTACAAAAACACAGACATTCTCTTATGAAACGAAAAAATGGTCAATTACCAAAAACACCAGTATTATAGGTCATATTGCGCGTAAGTGCGTAACCATCCCTAAACCACCCAAGTTACGTGCGCCGTCACAAAATAAGCACACGTCCTTGACTTCCGTTTAAAAATTGTTAAGCTTGGGCCCACATCCCTTTTTCTTATTTTTTAATTGAAAAGAAAAGTTAAAACTAGAAAAAAAAAAGAAGTAAAAAAATGCTAGACCAAATCTAGGTCGTCTTCATCCTCTTTGATTCAAGCCCATCATCCATTCCCAACACCGTCCATAACAGGATTCCATTGGAGAAGCCTCTAATTTGGGCTTCAATTCACAAATTCCTTTGATTCTCCCTTCGACCAAACTAGACAGATGCAAAAAAGTTGATAACGGGATTAGAATCGCCCCTTGTTCTCTCTTCTTCCTCACGAAAATTTGGCTGAGAAATTTGCTGAGAAATATGGCTCCATGTGAACGCAAAACACTTTCACCGTTGCATCCATCGACGGTGCAACCCTAGCTCACCGCCGCAAACACGATGTCCCACCTCTCTGGACCAAACCGTTCGATACTCCACAAAATGCCCAAGCTCTTTGTGGCTCTCGCTGGCGCGAGGAGTGCGGCGAGTGGGAGAGAAAAGAGATGATGGCGGCAGTTTCTCTGTGTTATCGACTACTCCATTGGAGGGTTAGGGGTTTTACGAGGGCGTTTGAGGCGGCGGTCGGCGGGTTCACGTGCTCCACCTTGTTGATGGAGAAATCATTTGGTAGATTAGGAGGATAAATCTTGCCAGATCAAATAGACAAAAGTTTAAATTTAACAACAATGGAGGTTTGAAGAAAGAGATTTGTGTATAAAAGCTTAATTGTATTGATTTAATATATTTATTTAAATGAATTTGATATCACATTAATTAAATAAGAGAGGGACACAGATAATTGTATGAAAATAACGATTTTTTTCAAATGGCTCTCGGAGGTGGATGGTGAATTTCTGACAGCGTACGTAATTCGGATAGTTTCCGGTAATATCAATTTATAGGGGTGGTTTTGGACAATATGGCCTATTGGACATGTGATTTTCGGTAATTGACAAAAAAACACAGTAATTACTGTAAACTTATTATTTTATATATTATAAATAAACAAAATAATAATATATTATTTCTCGTGCTTCGCACAGGTTCAACCATATCAATATGTAAACTTATTATTGACAATCAATGCACCACCAATCCATTATTTACATATATCATTTTAATCAGTTTGTAACGTAGCCTAAATCAATTGTAAAACATCAAAATATTATGGGTCAATTACCGAAAACCACCCGTTGAAAGGGCCATATTGCCCAAAATCACCCCTTTATTTCAATATTACCGGAAACCACCCGAGTATCACGTGCCGTTAAAGAGTCGTCACCCCACCCCATGAGCCGTCAAAAAATTGTGAACGCGCGAGTGGACGCGCCTTATTTTCTTACATTTTTTTCTTTAATTTTTTCCCCTCTACGTTTTCTTCATTACCTTTCTCTCTCTCCTCTGTCACACCTCCTCTCTCTTTTCTCTCTCTACACTCTGTTTCCCCACCCCAACAACTCCTCTCATCTCTTTCGAGGCAGCTGAATCCCAGATTTTATTCTCCGATGTTTCTTGATTTTTCGACGCAGTGGTGATATCGGACGGCTGGCTGCGGGCGGCTATGGCGGACGACAACATGGTGGCAGAGTTGTTCCTCCACCTCAAGGAATTAGATCCGCACCCCTCTTCTTTTTCCAAGCAGGCGGGAGCCGTGGTGGCGGCGTTGCTCGCCTTGCTCCCGCCATACGACTGGGGGACGCGACATCCGTGGTCGAAGAACGTCGCCGCTCCATCGGCTTCGGCGGGAAAGAAGGATCGCGAGAGGACGAGACGGAGCCCCACGACCTCGCTCTCATGGAGCATTGGCGAAAGAGGCGCATCACCCAGCGATGGCTACGAGGATTCGAGTAGGCCATCCGATCGGATGCGAAATTTTCTTCGATTTATAGCTCCAATTGCCCCAAATCCTTCACCCCCTTCGTCGGAATTGCTCCAATTCCACTCCTTTGACCGAAAATGCGTGAGTTCGTCGGATTGCCCCAAATCAAAATTGCTCCAATTCGAATTTAGGGCACAAATGGATGTTAATTAGATTTACCCCAAATGAGAATAAATTACCCCAAATCAGAATAAAGAAAAATAAAAGAATAAGAAGAAAAAGAAAAAGGGAGAAAAAAGAGAATAATGAAAAAATATAAAAGAAAAAAGTGCGTCCCTACACGCGTTTCACATCTCTTTTGAGGGCTCATGGGGTGGGGTGGGGTGGGGTGGCGACTCTTTAACGACACGTGATACCCGGGTGGTTTTCGGTAATATTGAATTAAAGGGGTGGTTTTGGGCAATATGGCCCTTTCAACGAGTGGTTTTCGGTAATTGATCCAAATATTATTTATACTTAAAATAAATGGCATAAGTTATCTATATATAACAATAAAAAGCTGAGTGCGAAGAGCATATATTGCTCATATTAAAATTTGTTTACACAAACTTATATTTTTTGTTCATATTCTATTGCATATGAAAATTGATCTCTTAGCTCAATGGTTGAAATTATTGGTATGAAGTGAAGGTTTGAGGTTTAAGTCTCATGATAGAACTATTCACCAAAATAAGCAAAACAAGCAAACTTATTCTTGATATAAGCTCACTTTGAAAGTAATTCTCAAAATAGGCATACTTATTTACTTTTGTACCCTTTTATTTGTGATATTCTAGTCGTGTTTCCCTTTACTCTTACATAACTGAAATCTCAATAATAAATAAGTTTTGAAAAGTTTAAAATTTTACCCTTGCGTTGAGAAGGTCCTATTAGATTTGGTATTAGAGCCATGCTGATTTTCCAAGAAGCTACCTATCCAAGCATGGACAAGACTTGAGACACATAGAAGAAGGAATCTACCTATCCAAGTATGGACACAAATTTCTTTGGGATGCTTTAATGTCTTGGGATGAAGTTTGTTAAAAAAATTCATGCAAGACTTGGAAATGAAACTCGAGACTGTGAAGATTGAGAAACAAACGTTGGAGAAGAAGGCATTTACAACGTTTGTGAAGGACCATAAGGATAGGTAGCTTCTTGGAAAATCAACATGTTTAAAAATTCTATATCCTGTTTTGTACCATTAAAAATCATTAAGTAAAATCAGCTATTTTATTTTGGATAATTTGTGCAAGTTTAAAAATTTTATATCCTGTTTTGTAATAGCCTAAAAGTTGGATAAATCTAAAAATTAGATTGCCTATATTGAGAAATAGTTTTCAAAAAGCCTAAAGAGGGAAATACTTCTCTAAGAAAGCCTATTGTGAGAATTAATTCAGAAAAAAAGTATCATGGATAATTTTTATCCCATTGGCGATTTATACATTAGCTCAATGATTTTATTTTGTACAAATCAATAATTATGTTAAATGTAAAAAATATTATAAATCATAATTAATTATATATCATATGTTCAAGTTCAAATATATATATATAACAAGAAAAAATAGGTAACTCAAGTATTTATTGCACATGTTAATATCCTCAAAATAATCTTTTATTTTTTGCTTAAATTTCACTTGGTGTCACAATGAGTTACTTAATTCAATGGTTTAAAATGATGGTTTATGTACTAGGAGGTATAAGGCTCAATATATTCACTTAACTAAATACATATTTTAAAATATTATCTATATGTACTATAATTAAATGTTTACAACAAACTAATGGTCATGTAAAAACACTATACAATTGACCAAAACGTTTATCACATACACCAAACGAGAATGAACTAAAACTGAAGTGTATTTATTTGGTATATTAAAGCTTCAATCAAATGCATATAGAAAAATAACGGTCTCCATTAATATTTTAATTTAAAAGTCATATAATGACTATAATAATTCAAAATATATTCCTCAACACCAAATGACAAATTACACACGTACAATTCAATGCAATTGTATTGATTCACTACAATAATTATGACGGTTTTTATATCAATCACTAAGTACTATAATTAAAATATATAAGAAAAATGAACAAAGTATATCTCGATTTCATATATGTGGAGCTCTAGTGGTCTTCCCTTGATGTATCAAAATTGCTAATGAGATAAAAATTGCTAATGTCGAAAAAAGTTTGTAAAGTACTGATGTTATTGTTCGTTGCTCTAATTCAATATGCAGATACACAATGTGTTTAATTTGGAGGTAAGATATCTAAAATATATTTTTATATGATACTATTTATTTATCATTTTTAAAAGCTAATCAGTCTTGTTTTTTTTTTATTAAATCTTATGCTTGTGCAATATGGTGTTATTTTTTCCATGTATAGTGCATTCACGTGTTGACCTAATATATATTGTAATCTTGCATAATTTTTAACACTATTTTAGTATTTGTATACCGATTATTGTAATTGATTATTGTTAATATTTGCAAAGTTATATCTTTGTTACTTTTATTTATAAATAGTGAAACTGTTAATTAATTGTTCTTTTATGTTTTTTATCACAGATGCAACAAAGTATATATCGGGCAAGAGATGAGGATGATACAAGTCTTATGAAGAAGTACGTTCAACAATACCAATGTGAAGATTATTGTACCATTTGGAAAAAAATAATGGTAACATTCAGGTTTTTTAAAATAATGAGAATGATTAATTTTTTATTCGTTGTTAATATCATTCTATTGTTTTAATGTTGTAGGTTATTTAGCCAAAAAAATGTTAGGTTATCCTATACACATAAACAGGATTTGATTTTTGTGAATCACAAAACTAAAATCTTGTGAACGATGACTTATATATAATACTATTCCAACAATGAAAAATATATGTTGAAGAATTTACAAGAAAAACTTATGAAACTATTGAATATGAATTCAAATAACTTACTATATTATTTTTTCTAAAATTATTTTAATCGATGTTTTTAATTATTTGTTTTCAAGGATATTAAACTCAATAGTTTTGTTTATTTTTTAAAAATATTCAAAAAAATATATATTTAACACACTCAAACTACATAGAAAGATTAAGTATTAAATTTGTATTCATAGTTTAAAATTTTATATTAGTCATTATCAATAAAAAAATTATCAAAATCAATCTTAAACATTGTCTCATGCGTACCATAGAATTGTCCTCCTAGTTAATATAATAAAGCTCATATATATACGGCGACAAACCGCGCACTCCGATTTATTAAACCTCGCACTCCATCCTGGGCGGCACCTAGTGCAACCCAGATAAGTGTCAAAAACCCGGTCCGAGTCATGGGCGGCAATATGTGCAGCCCAGACAAACTGGGTTTTCGAAAACCCGGTTCAGAAGTTGGGCTGCACGTATTGCCGCCTTCATTTTTTTTTATCGAGCCCGGTTTAGGAGTTTTATTTTATTAAAAAAAATCAATTTTTTTTCAAATCGGTTTAACTATGGGCGGCACTTACTGCCGCCCAAATAATGTTCAAATTTTGAACATGGGTGGGAAAATTGCCGCCCAAACCAAGTTAAAAATTTGAACATGGGCGGCACCTATTACCGCCCAGATAGGACATTTTTTTAAAAAAATTATCTCGGCGGCAATATATGTTGCCGAGATCGTCTTCTCCGAGAGATCATCTTCCCCTTCGTCTTCCCGGAAAATTTGGTTTCAACAAAAGAGAGTGTTTACATGGCGGATTTCGGCGCGATGGCAGCGATTGACGAGCTATTGCAGGATGAGATATGGGCGGAGGTTGAGAGGGAGGAGAGAGATGGCGGCGGCGGGAGATCTCGGCGGCGCCGACCAACTGGACTTGACGGCAGACTCAACGGCGGCTTTCCGGCTTAGTCGGGGCGGAGGAGAGTCGCCACCGGGGCGGAGTAGAGTCGTCGGGGACGAGGAGGGATCTGGGCTCGTGCAACCCAGATCCGGGGATGAGGAGGCATCTGGGCTGCACGAGGTGCCGCCCAGATCTGGGCTGCACGCGGTGCCGCCCAGATCTCCGGCTGTAGAATTGCCGGCGAGCATAGAGGAGGTTGGCGGTGTCGACGGCGGCGGTGTCGTTTCGGGCGAGGAGGTTGTCGGCGACGAGGAGGATAGATTGTCGGCTAGGACCGAGGAGGTGGATATCGGGACAAATAATGCTCTCGACGTCGCTCTAGCGGTTGCTATGGAGGCGGTGGATGAGTTGGCCGGAAATCCTGTTCGTCAAAAGCGGAAATATGAACGGAGGCCGACCGAAAATGTATGTTTTCTCATTAGTTTAAATTTGTTAAATGTAATTTCTTTAATAAATTTTGTACTGTAATTGTAGGTTTTTAGACTTAGTTTTTGTTGTTTTTAATCATAATTAAAAATGACATTATAGGTAATAGGCTCAATTTTGTTGTTAAATAAAATTAAATGTTATGTATAAAAAAATGATTAGTAATTTATTTATAATCGTTGTTTAGATTTATATTGCGTAGGTTACCCTAATGAAAATGAAAATATTTAATATATTGATTTTATAAAGAAAATAATTTTCTTTAACAATTGCTTAGGTATATGTAACTAAAAGTTATTATAAATATATATAATAATAGTAAAATGAAAATAGTTATATTTCTTGTGGCAAAATAGGATGTATTGGGTAAAATCAAACAGTCGGATCGAGACAGTCGCCCTACTACTGCATCTGCTCGCAAGAGGAGGGTTGTGGGTGTATCGCAGGATACAGAGGTGCTTAGTGAGGACGATGTTGGTCCCGTCCGTTCAGATGAGGACGTGGTTATGGAGGATGCCCCTAGCACTACATCTACTGAGGATCCAAACTTTACTACCGGCCCTTCTACTATCCCGGAGGATCCGGACTTTACTACCGGCCCACCAGAGCAGGATCCACCGGAGCAGCAGCCACCTCAGGAGGACCCACCTCAAGATGACCCACCTCTGCCTGAGCCAGCTCAGCAGTTTCCTTCTGTGTTGAGGAACTTTGATACGCATATTGCGGAGCTGATATGGAGGAAGGCGTTATTGGACCCTCCAGAGGACGTTGTTAGGGTTTTGAGGGTTCGGACACGCCCTACACAGTTTGTGTTTTGGAGGGATCGTATTCCCAGAGGGGTCCCTGAGGAGGGTTCCTGGTTCTGGATTGCTCAGCAGACGGGGTTGACCAATTTGCTTGATTTTCAGTTCGGCAATGCTGATCACACCCTCATTTCAGCGTTCGTTGAGCGATGGCATCCAGAGACGAACACCTTCCACTTTCCCTTCAGCGTGATAGGTCCTACGCTACATGACGTTATGATGATTCTAGGGCTGCTAATTGAAGGATTTGAGGTGACGTCACCATGGACCGGTCAGGATAGCGAGCTGGCAGAGTGTGCGGCGTTGTTTGAGTTTCTCTTTGGCATTGATTCAGAGTACAATTTAGATGAGGATGATGCTGACATGGTCTGTGACCTTAGGAAGGGCTGGATCAAGCAATTTCAGCTAGGGAGGCATGTGTTGAGGATGATTGAGGAGGGTGCATATCCAGAGGATATAGCAGCTGGTTTCTTGTGGCACACCATGTCGGCTAGTATGTTCGTTGACAAGTCGACGAACGAGCTGAGGACTGCGTTGTTACCTCTTTTTGTGGATTGGGAGTGTGTCGTTCATACAGCTTGGGGCACCGGGGTTCTAGCTCTTCTTTTTAGAAACCTTGGAGAGGCTTCTCGACGCGGAGCTGCACAGTTGGCCGGTTGCGCACGTCTCTTAGAGGTAGACATTTATTATAGTTAGATGAAAATTTAAATCATTAATACACGGTGTTTAATTGTTTATAACTAATGTCTTTCTTCCTCCATACACAGGTTTGGATTTGGACGTACTTTGTATACTTCCCGGGCAACCCTAACCTCAAGGAAGGTGCGGACGACGACCTTCGACGCGCTGCACGATATTGCATTGGCCGGACCCCTGTCCATTTAATTCGCAACCAGTTACACTATAGACGGATACTAGACGAGTATAGGCCAGAGGATGTACGTATTCTTATTCCATTTTAATATACTATAAGATAGGCATAATGAATTAATATATGTTTTGTATTTTGGGGTTAATTGCAGATACGGTGGATGTCGTATGAGGGTCTTGATTTCCTAGGTGCTCATAGGGCCTCCACGTATCGAGGGATTATTCGTTTTCTCGGTGTAGAGGTACCGTACATGCCGGATAGGCTTACCCGACAGTTCGGTTATCGACAGAGTAGGCCCCTCGATATCATAGAGCCTCGGGTTGCATTGCGTCCTCATGATTTTAGGGGGACGAGGCGATACCAATTGTACTTTGACTCGCATTGGCACAGGTGGGACCGGCTTGAGCATCATCTTTGCCCCTACATCTTGATGAGTCCTCTTGCCACGATGGCTTGGGATGTCGACGATGCGTACCTGGATTGGTATCTACAGGTGTCGCATCCTTACGTGAGTCCGCATGCGCCAGTCCAGCCTCGTATTTGTAGAGGCCCACCTCCGGCTATCAACTTGCAAAGGGTATGTAGTTGTCCCATTTTATTCTTATTAATTATTTTAGGAAAGTCCATGTATTTAAAATATTTGTTTTCATTTGCAGCATGTGGCGATGGGCAAGGCCTTTCTTCAAGAGATTATAAAGGCAGGTGGTGGTGATTTGCGACACTTTCAACATATATATGACATACTTGCCAGCGACGTCAGCCCTGTAGCTCCTCCGCTTGTACGGGCATCACAGATGTCTTCCCAGCCCTCTACTGCAGGTGAGTCTATATTTGATAAAGAGAAGGCCGAATCATCTAGGATGGCAGAAGAGCGTGCAACAGCTCAGCAGGCAGCGTCTCAACCTATGCCGGTGGATCCTCCAGATTGGGCACCGGGCATGGATTCGGGTTTAGGTGTGTCCTTGGGTAGTGATTCTGAGAGTTTAGATGTGGAGGAGTGACTTTTGTAAAATATTTATTTCTAGTTTGACTTCTTTGTTCATCCATATTGTTTTTTTTAGATTTTCGGTCGGTTATTTCTACAACAAATCGATGATCAATTACTTCATAGAATACAATCCAACATTCGGAATAAAAAAACACATAAACATTATAAAAATTAATAAATAGTACAACATTAGAAACAACTTTCATACAAGGAGTCGTGAAGGTCCTACTCCATGCGAAAGACAATGTCGCCGACCACGTACAAAGAAACCTCCTCACGATTGGTAAGGTAATTTATCGCTACAATGTCTTCGGCCCCTACAACTTGCTTCAACACGCGAGGTAATGTGGCGGAGTACGGGTAATAAAAGACCCTTCTCACAGCGGGCCACTCTTCTCCAGTTATGGGCGGCAACAGGTGCAGCCCACACATAATTATTGGGCGGCTATATGTGTCGTCCAACTGGTTAATTTTTAGAGGTATATGTTACTATGACTTCTTTGTTTATACAATATTGCTTTTTGTAGATTTTTGTTATGTTATTTTCGTCCAAAATCGATAACAGATTACTTCATTAAAACCATAGAATACAATACAACATTACAAATCCACACGATTACATCAAAATAACTACAGGATTGAGTTGGTGTCATTGCGTTGTGTAGATTATCCCGTTGACCGACTAAAGAATCCTAAAGGAGGGTGTGCCTACAATGACCAAGGTCGACCCCGTCGAACCTTCTGATTTGACCCTTCTTCTGGCAACGACACATAAATACTTGAATTCCACAAACCCCGATTCAGTACCATATAAGGAGCTCCTTATATGGTGTTGAAAGGAGGTTTGTGGATTTCAAGTATTTCTGTGCCGCTGCCAGAAAAAGGGTCAAACAAAAGGTTCGACGGGGTCGACCTTGGTCATTGTAGGCTCACCCTCCTTTAGGATTATTCAGGCGGTGAACGGGATAATGGCCACCAGGCAATGACTCTAACTCAATGTTGTAACAATAACATTATTCATACATTTGAAGACTTATTTAATAACTAACAACAATAATGTTATTATTACAACATTGAGTTGGCGTCATTGCCTTGTGGCCATTATCCTCTTGACCGCGTCAAGATTTCTAAAGAAGGATGTGTAATACCCCTCATTTTAGTAAAGAGTATTCTGGTAAGTTTTCCAAACACTCGTATTGTAGTCGAATTATTTTCAGAGAAGTTCAGACTTTCTGTTAAATACTTGATCTCCGTAATAATTCCTTGAGTGGAATAAAATACATTCGACGTATTTTTGGGATTTAGAATAATTGTTCGGGTACAAATATATTTAACCCGGGGTTAAAACCCATACCCATAATTCTTCCCGATCAAAAGTGGGCTTCCCGGTCAAAGAATGGGCAAAAGGCACAAAAATTGCCTTGACCGCACCCGCGGTCATACCCATCGCACCCCGCGGTCAGGAATTGGTCGCCACCGCACCCCGCGGTAAGACCCACCGCACCCGTGCCGTCATGATTCCTTTTCTACTCCGCCGAACGTCGCTTGAGCTGCTTGTCGTTTCGGTCGGCTCTGAGGCGGTGGGGGAGGTGCCAGCTGGGCTCCTTGCTTGGCCTATAAAAGGAGGAGGCTTGGAGGAGGAAGACAACTCCAATCTCTCTCTCTCGTTCCATTGTCACCGGAGTTACAAGCTTTCGTCGGAGTTCTTCAAGGTCATCGTCAGAGCTACCAAAGGAGGAGGTGGTGCTTGGGTGGTCTAGGGAATCCAGAAGTCGGAGCCACCACGAGTCGAGCCCCCATCGTCTTCCCCGGTGAGTTGTTGTCGTCGTCGTCTCGCCTCTGTAGCCTTGTCGCACCCGCGGTGGGCCTGGGCGTGTGTGGTTGTGGCTTGGGCTTTGTGATCTCGTTTGGGACTTTCGTTCCTTCGATTTCGTTCATTTTTCTTTAGATTCGTACTATTTATTGTCGAATCTAACTTAGGGTTTCGTTATGGGTCGTTCCGTAGGAAATCATAATCTGAGTTCTTCCTCGTTTCGGACCCGAAAACCTGTCATCTCGAGCAATGTTGAGCTTCGTCTAAATCTAAGGCAAGTGGCGGTTCACTCTTGCTTATCATTCCATATTTATATTAATTATCAATTGTTTAATTTTTAATTAATTTAGGATGAATATTGTTTTCGTCTGGGAACAGTTTTGATAACTGTATGTGATTTAAAAAGAGATATTATAATAGGTTGCATATATTGCTAGAAACAACGCTATTATATATATATGATTGAAATACAGATATTATAATATGTTGTATATATTGCTAGAAACAACGCTATTATATCTGTTATTGGCCTCGATGGCTTTGATGTGAATTATTGCTCTTATGTTTTAACTGTTTAGTTAGAACGAGTATTCGTAGGAACACTATGTACCTTGTGAGGTTTAGTGGTTTCTTGATAATGGTGCTAGGAGGATTTTTCCCTAGTATCTTCGGTCATGACCTTACCCTTACTCAGGGTATGTGCACACAGCTGGTGCCGCCATTTGGGATGTATTCCCTGGGATGTATTCCCTTTGATATCTCTTGTGAGGAGATCCGATATCTCTTGTGAGGAGATCCGATATCTCTTGTGAAGAGATCTTAAAAGCTTATAACGTAAAATGTACGTTTTGGAATTAAATAAGATAAGTGCTTTAGTGCACATAATTAATATACCCTCAGGCGAGTAGTGCAGCTAAGAGAGTAGTACAGCTAGGAAACTCGTCTAGACTTTGGTCAGAGTAAAGTTCTCTTTCCAATCTGAATTCGCATTGTGCGGTGAGGTTGGTCGTGAACCGAAACACCAAGTCAGTTTTAAAACGCTTGTGTGAAACTGATGTTCCTAAGCACTTGTCATACTTTCCGATAAGACTCAACCTTTTGGAGTCTTCTCTTCATATGTTTCCTTAAGACTCAATATTTCAGAGTCTTCTCTTGATCATACCTTTTCGTATATTTCAGTAGGAGTATGGTGGTTGACTATCGTCATCGACTTTTATTCGAGAAGCGATGAGTCTAACCTAATACGACTACTTAGAACCTTTCTGTTTTACCCTTGCATAGTCTTTTATTAGACTAACCAACCGGTTATATTCCCTTGCATGGTTGGCTGGTGTCATCTGTCTCATATGGCACATCAGATAAACTGCAGTTCCGATGAAGGCTAGAAACGACAATGATGGCAGTTGGAATTTTGAAGATTTTTACCAGGTTGAGATTCCTTGGCCGGTGATCGTTTAGATCAAGACCCTTGTGTCCTTTATGTATTAAGACTTCCGCTGTAATATATTTGATTATGTATTTTGAATCATGGATGTAATTCCGGAAACATTTGCTTTAATCAAAAGTTATGATATTTTGTATTATAACTGTTGTTTTATGATTTATATAAACGGGTTAAGCCTGGGGTGGTTTCAGATGTGAAATCCGAGATCACTGGCGGTAATACCTTTCAAGGATATATATTTGGGGGTGTTACAGATCTGGTATCAGAGCCGAAATTTTTTAAAACGGGTGGGTTTTAAAACATTTTCTTGGCATAATTTTTTTTTATAAACCATTTACTCGTTTTGAACTGAGAAAATTTTTGAAGGATTTGAATTTCCAAATAAAAATTTTATTCTGTCGATCTAGTCGTGCATTTTCTTTAGTCTGATATAGAAGTGAACTTCTATATTTAGAAAGAGTAACTCTTTTCTCGTCACCCGTAGGTTATGGGTGCATGCTTTTCTCTTCGAAGGGACTCAGAAGAAGCCGAGGTGGATCCGCCATCTCCAATGAAGCTTGAGTTTCCAGTTCCCCTGCGATGCTTCGAGGTCGGAGAATCTAGTAGTCCACCCTAGGAGGTAAAGACTGTACTCTCTGAGTCGGTAGTGCTACTGTCCAATAAAACCAAGGTTCCAGTGGCAGAACCTACAGAGGAGATAAGGGAGGACACGAAAAATGAAGAGGAGTGGTCAAGGTATGCAAGAGGGCATTACAACGACGACTTCATGATTGAGATGATTCCCGAAGAGGATTTAGAAGAAAAGGATCCTGAAGAAGACCCGGAAGAGGATCCGGAAGAAGAGGAGGACCCCGAGGAGGACCTCAAGGGACAGGGCCACGAGTCTGATGGCTTAGAGCGCTTATTGGTGGGCAGCGAGGACCCGGGAATGGAGTTTATCTATCCCAGTCCGGAGTTGCCGCATGAGCAAGAATACTCGCCATTGACTTTGGCCGATTGTGATACGCTTTACGAGGTAGTATTTCCCAGAAGAAGAAATGGTCCACAAAATGCATCTGAGAACTCACAGCCTATTCCTACTCAGAGAAGGCTAATGTTGAGTCCTGACTCGCGAGAGGCACTTCGCCTAAGTCAGATGATTTCCCCAGAAGAGCGCCGCCAGATGGACGAGGCGGTGGAGCATGCTCTAAGAAGGGCAATACCAAGGAATGAGCCATGTGCTCCTGGACCGAGCAGGGTGAGAAGTCTTTCACCAGACCCCGATGGTAAACCCCGTTCGAAGAAATCTTGTATGAGGAGTGGCGATTACAGGAAATGTTTCAGGGCGCCATGATTGGGCCAGTGCTGATTAGCAATTTATTTTCTTGTATTTCAGTTGTGTTGTTAAGAACCTAAGTCTCCGGGCAATTTTGTCTTGACGCTCGGGAGATCCCTTTATCAATGAAAATTACCAAGTTTGATCTATTCTGAGTTGATTTTTATTACGTTAAGTATATTGAATGATATTAATGTAATAAAATACTTGGAATTTGATCGGTAAACAGATGGTGAACACAAGGAACACCATTCGTGCTGGTGCTGGGCCAAGTAATGACCCCATACCAAATGTTAGAAATGTCGCGAATCCCGTGGATGAACTCGAGTCTGCTTCTAACAACAATCAAAGGGGCAATGACCAAGTTCCAGTCAACACTCCAATGGTATTTGATGCAGCGGCAATTGAAGCTATTCGGGGAATCGTTATGCAAGCATTCACCGACATCATGCGACCAATTGTGCCTCAGGCACAAGCTGTGCCAATTCCTCCAACGGTTCCTAGATTTGAGGAGCCTAATATCCATGTACCCCAAGAGGAAGCGGTCAGGAATAGAGGCGACTATGGTCGAGCACTGAAGGCCATAAGCTCTATGAGGCCCGACTGCTATGATGGGAAGGGAGATCCAGTTAGAGTGGCACATTGGTTTTCCCACATGGAGTGACTATTCCGCAATGTTGAGTGCACTGAAGCAGAGAAGGTGCACATTGCATCCCTTCAGCTGAAAGAAATAGCCAGTGAATGGTGGGAAGGTACAGGTTTGGCTGATCACCCAGGTTTGAACTGGGGAATGTTTAAAGCCAAGATGACTGATCGTTTCTTCTCCCGAGCTATGAGGGAAGAAAAACACAAGGAGTTCTTCTATCCAAAGAAGGATGGATTGAAAGTGACTGAGCTTGCGGCCAAGTTCAATCACCTGCTACAGTATGTTGGGCCGGAGGTGTCCAGCGAAGAGCAAAAGATCTGGCATTTCTATGAGTGGATGAATCCAGATATTAAGCCGTTGATGGTACGTCACGGATGCTCTACTTTGGAGCAATACGTGGACGCTGCCTATAAGTTGGAAGTGACTTTGGAGGAGTCAACAAAGAAACGAAGTCGCCAGAGGTCAATGCAGGGCCAGCCTCAGGCGAGTGGATTTAAGCGTCCCGCACCACCGTCTAATTTTGCCAAGTCTGGCAGATAAAAAACGGATATGACTCATGGAGGGTCTACACGTCAATCGGGTCAGGACAAGAGTCCGATCCAATGCTATAATTGTGGTACACACGGACACAAGAGTAATGAGTGTCCGAAGGAGAAGAAGACGTGTTTTGGCTGCGAAAAGGTGGGACATTTGCAGAAGTTCTGTCCACAGCAAAGGCAGAAAGGAGCTGAGTCACAACAAGGGTCAGTTAATCAGAACAATCGACCTAAGTTCAGACCAGTGGAAGCTCCTAGTCCTTCGATGCAGACATCTGCACAGAATAAGGGGAAAGCCCCAGCTTCTTCTGGAGGTCAAGGTCAACGCCTTTACGAGATGCGTGAGGCTGATGGACCTAATGCTCTAATTGCTCAAGGTACTATATACCTTCATTCTATCTCTGTATGTATGTTATTTGATTCGGGTGCTGATAAGCACTACTTTGTAGGGCTTAACTAAGAGTTATTAGAGGGTTTTATTGGTGCCATTCGGGTAGATTTAGACACATTCATGTGTATGGCGTTTGGGGGCGAAGTTTGGTGTTTTTGGAAGTGTTTGAGCTATCTTGGATATCATAGGAGACACTGAGGAAGGAAGCCACCAAGAGAAGACGCCAAGGAAGTGAAGAGGAGAGGTTAGGAGGCGAAGCCAAGGAGTAAAGGCCGAGCATTAACCGCGACCGCGGGCAAGGGTGCCGCGATCGCGGTTCCTCGGGGCAAGTCGAGAATTATCTGCAGGCGCGGAGAAGTGTGAAGAGCGCGGAGCCACAAGGGGCCGCGATCGCGGTCCATGGGCCGCGATCGCGGGTCATCAACGCAGGAAGTTCGGACTTTTCCCGAATCTATCTTTTCTGTTTTATTTTCTTATTTTCTCATTTTATTCCGTTTCTTTTCTTATTGGGCTATGTCATTTGTTAGAAGCCCTATATATACTCTCTTTAGCATTAGGTTTGAGAGTTGTCCATTCTAGATTTTTCATTTCATCGTTGCCACTTTTCATACTTTTGAAGTTCATCATGTTTATGAGGAGCTAAGCCTCTTTTGCTTAGTCCGGTAATGGAAGCATAAGTTTATTCATCTGGTTGTGAGGTTTTGTTCCTATCTATCTTATCCTATTGAGTTATATCTTTTCTCTTGCGTAAATTCTTATTTGGATGTTTGTTGGTTTATCTAGATTGATCACCTAGGTTTATTGCTTTCATTCATATTGCTAATACTAGGGAACTGTTGGGCTAACGCTCTAGTTCGAGTAGCGAGCATAGATTATATCTGCCACTCTGGAATTTATCTATGTAGAGAATTGATTACATGTTGAATGCTTCTGGTTGAGGTGTTATGTGTATCCTGGTTAATTCTTATATGCATTGCTGCCTTTGGATTGAATCACTAGTGGTGCTAGGGTTATTCATTGGTAAGGGTTCTTAGGTTTGGTTGATCTTTGAATCTACCCAAGATCAGGACATGAATACCGAATAGGAAGATAGGACATAATCAAGGAACAACCGTTGGATGACTTATGTGGACATTACTTGGCTAAGTGTTTTCTCTCTTTGATATTTCATTCATCTACTTTGCTGTGTTTGATTTGATTGTGACCAATCAACTTACAAACCCCCCCTTTTTAGTGACTTGCATGCAACCACCATTAGTTTCGCTCCTTCCCTGTGGGATCGACCCTTACTTATTGACTATACTAGTTTATTTGCGAGGTTTTATATTTGACAGCTACGAACGACAGCACGTCAGGTGCTACCCATTCTTTTATTTCGGAAAGTTGTGTCAGTAAGTTAGGGTTAGTATGCAACGAGGTTTGTGAACCTTTCGTTGTGAATCTTCCTAATGGTGAACATTTGGTTGGAACCAAGCGTCTGTCAGAATTTCCGATTACCATTCAGGGTAAGAAGTTCGAAGAAGATTTGATCTGTATAGCCATGGCTCCATACGACATTATTCTCGGTATGGATTGGCTGACGCGTCATGGGGCGGTAATCCATTTCAGCTCAAGGACTGTGACGGTGTCATCTGGGGGCCAGTATGTATGCAAGTTTAAGGGTCAGAATGACGCTGATAACGACAAGCTTATCAATGCGATGGCTGCGTTCAAGCTACTTCGACAAGGTTGTGTCGGGTACCTGTGCTATCTAGACGAGCCCAAGAAAGATGAACCTTCAATTCCTGATATTCCGGTTGTTTGTGATTATCCGGATGTCTTTCCGGAGGAGATTCCTGGTTTACCCCCGTATCGTGACGTAGAGTTTACCATTGATCTCGAGCTTGGTACCGTGCCGATCTCTAAGGCACCGTACCGGATGGCTCCTGTTGAGATGAAAGAGTTGAAAAAGCAACTCGAAGATCTTCTTGAGAAGGGTTATATAAGGCCGAGTGCATCACCTTGGGGTGCTCCGGTCTTGTTCGTCAAGAAGAAGGATGGATCGTTCCGACTTTGTATCGACTATCGTGAGTTGAATAAGGTCACGATCAAGAATAAGTATATGTTGCCAAGGATTGATGATCTATTGGATCAACTGCAGGAAGCAAAGATCTTTTCCAAAATCGATCTGAGGTCTGGTTACCATCAGCTCAGGATTCGTGAGGAGGATATTCCGAGGACTGCATTCCAGACGAGATATGGTCACTACGAGTTCGTAGTCATGCCATTTGGACTTACCAATGCTCGAGCAGTCTTCATGGATCTGATGCATCGATGTTTCCACCAATACTTGGATAAGTTCGTAGTGGTCTTCATCGATGACATTTTGATTTATTCCCCGAGCGTCGAAGCTCACGAGAAACATCTTCGGATTACTTTGTCAGTCCTTAGACAAAATTAGCTTTATGCAAAGTTGTCTAAGCGTGACTTTTGGATCAAAGAAGTGGCTTTCTTAGGCCTCGTGATTAATGAGAATGGGATTATGGTTGATCCCCAGAAGATTGAAGCAGTAGCCAATTGGAAGCGGCCTCAGAATGTGAAGGAGGTGCGCAGTTTTCTAGGACTCACTGGTTATTATAGACGGTTCGTGGAGGGATTCTCTAAGATCGCTCTACCCATTACCCGTCTTCTCCGCAAAGTCTATACGAAGTTTGTCTGGGATGACAAGTGTGAGGCCAGTTTTTAGAAGTTGAAGCAATGTCTGACCTCCGTACCAGTGTTAGCGCTACCGGAAGGGAATGATGGTTATGTGGTCTATAGTGATGCTTCAAAGAGTGGTTTGGGATGTGTGCTGATGCAGAGAGGCAAGGTTATTGCATACGCATCCCGATAGTTGAAGACTTATGAGGCAAACTATCTGACGCATGATCTGGAACTAGCAGTTGTAGTTTTTGCGCTGAAGATTTGGAGACACTATCTCTATGGTGTAAGGTGTCAAGTCTTCACCGATCACAAGAGTCTCAAATATATATTCACTCAGAAGGAGCTAAATATGAGACAACGTCGCTGGTTAGAGCTACTCAAAGACTACGACATCGAATTGCTGTATCATCCGGGCAAGGCTAATGTAGTAGCCGATGCATTGAGCCGGAAGACGCCGCACGAGACTGTAGTGGCTTTACTCACTGCTCAGACCAAGCTAAACCAAGGGTTGTGCGACATTGAAGTCTTGTACGATCAGCGTAGAGGATATCTGAGTATGCTGGAGATTCAGGCCACGCTACTTGATCAAATCAGGGAGAGACAAGTTGATGATGTAGTCTTGGTGAAGCTAAGCAGTGAAGTGATGGACGGGAAAGCTCCCGGTTTCGTGATTGAGGAAGATGGATCACTCTGGTTTCAGAACCGGATCTGTGTGCCTGACATTGATGGTCTTTGCCAGTTGGTGATGAAGGAGGCCCATTCGTCAGCTTATTCTGTACATCCAGGCTCTAGCAAGATGTACAAGGACCTCAGGAAGAAGTTTTGGTGGCCCAATATGAAGTGGGATGTAGCAGAGTTTGTGGCGAAATGCTTGACTTGTCAGAAGGTCAAGATAGAACACCGCAGACCAGGTGGTGAGTTGCTACCTCTTTCAGTTCCAGAATGGAAATGGGAGGATATTGCTATGGATTTCGTCACGGGGCTGCCAAAGACTCAAAGTCAAAAGGATGCTATATGAGTAATCATTGACAGGCTCACAAAGAGTGCTCATTTCGTGGCTATCAAGTCAACATGGGGAACCCAGAAGTTATCAGAAGTGTTTTTACACGAGATCATCCATTTGCATGGTACTCCAAAGACCATTGTATCAGATCGTGATGGCCGATTCATGTCAAGATTCTGGAAAGAACTACATAAGGCCATGGGAACCGAGTTGAGATTCAGCACTGTGTTTCATCCTCAGATGGATGGACAGTCTGAGAGGACCATCCAGACCTTGGAAGATATGCTAAGAGCTTGTACACTCGATCGTCCGACTAGCTGGGAGAACAGCCTAAGTCTGATTGAGTTCACATACAACAACAGTTGGCATGCTATCATTAAGATGGCTCCATTCGAGACTTTGTACGGTCGAAGGAGCAGATCTCCGATTTGTTGGGATGAAAATGCCGACAAGGTTCTGCTCGGACCGGAGTTAGTCGAAAGGACTGCCTCGGACATTGCTTTGATAAGACAAAGGATGTTGACAGCTCAGAGTCGACAAAAGTCTTATGCAGATCTGAAGCGCAGAAATGTTGAGTTTGAGGTTGGTGACAAAGTGTTTGTCAGAGTGTCGCCATCAAAAGGTGTGTTTAGGTTTGGTAAGCGTGGGAAGCTTAACCATCGCTATGTGGGACCGTTTGAAATCCTTGATAGAGTGGGGTCTCTAGCGTATCGTTTGGCATTGCCGCCATCGGCACATCCAGTGCATAACGTGTTTCACGTATCTTTGTTGAGGAAGTACGTGCCAGATGAGTCTCATGTGCTGAGTTATGACGACATCGAGATTCAGACAAATGGTACCTACGAGTATGGGTGAGCAAAAAAATCCAATCCGGCTAATCCGGTCCGATAACCCGCCAACCCGTATCCTAAATATCCGTATCCTAAAAAATCCATTTTAATTTTATCCGTATCCGGTCCGATCCACTATTTTTAGAGGATAATCAAACCGGATAAGGATCACGATATTTTCCTTAAAGGATATCCGCCGATCCGATAATATTTTTATAATATATATATTTTTCAAAATTAGAAAAAAATATAAAATTATTAATAATTAGTTAATTACATATAATGATTTTATTGTACAAATTAAATAGAAACTACCTCTAAGTCTCTAATCAGTCCTCAAAAAATACATGGGCCTTTGATTTATTCACTTTGTTGGGCCTCCTCTTCCTGTATTTCTCCATGATCCGAAGAAAACCCTACTTTCTCTGTTTCTCATTCTACTGCGCCGCTGGCGCTCACTCTTCACTTCTTCAGTCTCACTCTCGCTTCTTCTCCACCAAGCACCGTCTATCTGCAGTCTGCTCTCCTCCTTCCAATCTTCCATACCGTTTTGTTTCTGGGAGATACTCCAGCAGGCCCTTAGCTTTGGTTCATCATCTCCCCCCGGAGCAGAATTTGGAAGATCAACGCAGGAGCCAGCCATGTCAACCCTCAGCCTTCCTCCTGTTCCCACCTCGCCTCGCCAAGATGCCACCTTGCTTCATCAGGCCTTCAAAGGTACAGGAATCAATCTTATTTCATTCATCATCTTTTATTTGCACAAATTCCATTGATTAATTAATACGTTTGTTGTTTTTTTACTTAATAGAATTTTGTTTAAGATTATTACATGGTGGAGATTGGGGACTTTCACTTTTTGAATTGGGAATCTGTAGCTTATATGGTTTAGCATCATAATAAATTTTGGTCAGATGACAATATTTTTCCCTTTGTCTGTGAATTTGGGCGTACAGTTATCTAAGTATTTAGGTCAAATGGATAAGGGGTTATCATACGATTCATTCTGTGTTCAGTTTAGCCCTAATCTTTTCGTTCTTATGGTATCTCTGTCTAGGTACGAAGAACTAAGTCATATCCTCCACCTGTGGGTTGTAGCTGACTGCTGACTGACTATTGCTTGTATACGAAGAACTAAGTCATATGGTAAGTTCATGATTTTCCATCATTTGTTATATGTTTACTTCTTCTTTTGTTGGATAGAATTTGTCAAATTACAGTGGTAATAGCATGGATTTCATCACAGTTGACATGTTACTTGTATACAATACGTAGAGTGATAGACCATTAGACCATTCTTTAGGTAGTTGGATAAACTCTATTCTTTGATCTAATTATACTATTATAGTGGTAATAGCATAGTTATATAAATTATATAGTTAGACTTAATATACATTTAGGCTTGCATATTTAGGCTTGTATAATGTACATAGAAATACCATTATTATATAAATTGTATATATATATATATATGAAATCATATATTGTCTCTAAACATTGCTCGTATTTGTGTAATCAGGATCCTGTTATATCTTCAACTTTGCCATCTCATGACTCAAGTGATCCTGAAGTTCAAGTGGATGATGTGGTTATTATTGAGGATGCACAATCTGCAAAACCTCCAAGGCACCCTTCTTCTACAAGTAAGCAATCAGCTGGTACATCGGGTAAGAGAAAGAAATACTCTCCTTGTTGGGATCATTTTGTTCAAGTTCCTGGTACTGATTTTGCTAAGTGTAACTATTGCAATACATTGATTGGTTGTGCTTCTGGAAATGGAACTACTCCTTTAAAAAATCACACTAGCAGATGTAAGAGACTTCCTTCGAATTTAGATAAGAAACAAAAGATGTTGGATATTCAAACAAAAACCATTATAGGTCCTAATGGTGTGGTTGAAACTATTTCTGTTCCATGTGCTTGGATGTTTGATCAAGATGCTTGTAGAAAGGCTATTGCTAGGATGATTATTTTGGATGAGCTTCCATTTGCTATTGTTGAGCGTGAGGGTTTTTTATACTTTTGCAAGTGTTTGAACCCTGAATTTGTTGTTCCTTCTCGATGTACGGTTGCTAGAGATTGTTATAAGCTTTATTATGAAGATAGGAAAAACTTGAAGGAGTGTTTTAGAAGGATGTCTTGCCGAATCAGTCTTACTACAGATGCATGGACTTCTAGTCAGAACTTAAGCTATATGTGTCTCACTGCTCATTTTATTGATGATGATTGGGTTTTGCATAAAAGGATCTTAAACTTTTGTCCTCTTGCTGGCCATTCTGGGCAATTGATTGGTATAGCTGTAGAAAAGTGTTTGGCTGATTGGGGTATTGAAAACATCATGACGGTAACTGTTGACAATGCTAGTTCTAATGATTTAGCAATTGAGCATTTAAGAAGGATATTTAACCATAGAGAAACTGGTGTTCTAGAAGGAAAGTTTTTGCACATGAGATGTCATTGTCATATTCTGAATCTTGTTGTCAAAGATGGATTGAAGGATATTGATTCTTCTGTTTTGAAAGTTTGTGGTCTTGTAAGGTATGTGAGGTCTTCTCCTGCACGAATGGATAAATTCAAGAAGTGTGTAGAAGAGGAGAAACTAGAAAGTAAGAGTCTTCTTTGTTTAGATGTTGAAACAAGATGGCATTTACAAGAAAATTTAAGAAGGCATTTACAAATTTGATAATGAAAGATTCTGCATGCAGTAAGGAGAATAAGAAAATTGGTATTCCTAATGAAGAGGATTGGAAGAAAGTGAGCAGCATTTTAGCTATTCTGAAAGTGTTTTATAATGCTACATTGTTATTATCTGGTTCTCGTTATGTCACTAGCAATTTGGCTGCTGAAGATGTATTTGGAGTTGGTAGGATGATTAACAATTACTGTATGAATGAGAATGGAGAGCATGCAGCCATGGCTCTAAAGATGAAGGCTAAGTATGATAAGTATTGGGGTAATGTTATGAACATCAATCTCTACATGTTTGTTACTGTTTTTCTTGACCCAAGGCGTAAGCTTGGATATGTTAATTTTCTTGTGCGTAAGCTGTTTAATGAAACTAAGGAAAAGCTCTTAAATCTCCATATTAGTGATCTTATTGTTGATTTATATGGGATTTACACTTCTTCTATGCCTCAAGTGAGCAAACAATCAGGAAGTTCTACTCCTATTTCATCTTCTAGTACTTTGAATGAATGTGATCAAGGAGATGGTATGGATTTTGCTACATTGTTTAGTGATGAGTATCAGATTGAGTTAGGTGTTGATGGTACTGGAAACAAATCTGAGTTGGATAAGTATTTGGAAGATGCTTGTGAAACGGTTGGTAAACATTTCAGAGTTCTGCAGTGGTGGAAAGACAATCAGAAAAGGTATCCTGTTTTAGCGAAGATGGCTCGAGATATCTTGGCAATACCGGTTTCCACAATTGCTTCTGAGTCTGCTTTTAGCACTGAAGGACGTGTTCTAGATTCTTTTCGTACTTCATTGTCTCCGAACATGGTAGAAGCTCTTATTTGTTCACAAGATTGGCAGCGTAAGTCTAACACTTCTATATTCATCGAGGAGTCCATTGCTGGATTGGAGAAAATTGAAGAAGGTAATGTCCTACTTCTTCGTCTTTATTTCATTGCTCTTTTGCATTCCATTATTTCATTACTTTTTACATGATTTAGTCACTCATTCCATTATTTTATTGCTGTTTTGCACGTATTATTCTAGGATTGACGGAGTTATATGTGGATCATCCGGATCATAGAATCGATGAAGTGGTAAATGATTCTCTTGATCAATCACAAGTCACTGAGTAGGTTGTCCTCTTTCCTATTTGTTCAATATTTATTTGATGTATTTTTTACTTGTTTTATTACATCATTGATAGTTTGATACTAATTGAATTGATTTGTTCTATTTTGTGGAAGGCAAGTATCATCTATGAAACAGTGAACTAGTGTAGCAGTGATTATTGCTATTGATTACAACTCAGTCAGAATCTATGTTGTTTCATTTATTGGTTATAATTCAACATGTTGGATATTTATTGTTTAATGTGTAATTTGATGTTATTTGATATGAAAACATGTATTTGGAGTTTTTTAGATTGCTGTGTGAAGTTACTGGGGTTTGTAATATGTTATGTAGGATATCCGGTTATATATCCGATCCGATCCGAGTTCAAATTGT
Source organism: Rheum nobile (assembly GCA_027886185.1). Taxonomy (NCBI): domain Eukaryota; kingdom Viridiplantae; phylum Streptophyta; class Magnoliopsida; order Caryophyllales; family Polygonaceae; genus Rheum; species Rheum nobile. Next base: position 508,069 of record WOAB01000326.1, on the reverse strand, counting down.
CGGATATCCGACCCATCTCGGACCGGATACGGATCGCATTATCATTAAAAAAATAACCGGATATCCGGTATAGCGGATCGGATCGGATCGATCCGTTTGCTCACCCCTACCTACGAGGAGATACCGGTGTGTATTCTCGAACGCCGTGAGAAGCAGTTACGGAACAAGGTGGTAGCATTGGTACAGATTTTGTGGTCCAAGTCTGGAACTGAAGAAGTTACTTGGGAAACCTGGGAAATGGAGGCGGATATGCTTAGACGTTTTCCAGAGCTATTTTTGGCCTAGTTTCGGGGTCAAAACCTTTTTAAGGGGGTAGTGTTGTAACACCTCGCTTTTCTTTGGTTTATTAGGCCAAGTTTCAGGGTCGAAACTTTTTGTAAGGGGGAGGTGATGTAATACCCCTCATTTTAGTAAAGAGTATTATGGTAAGTTTTCCAAACACTCGTATTGTAGTCGAATTATTTTCAGAGAAGTTCAGACTTTCTGTTAAATACTTGATCTCCGTAATAATTCCTTGAGTGGAATAAAATACATTCGACGTATTTTTGGGGTTTAGAATAATTTTTCGGGTACAAATATATTTAACCCGAGGTTAAAACCCATACCCATAATTCTTCCCGGTCAAAAGTGGGCTTCCCGGTCAAAGAATGAGCAAAAGGCACAAAATCTGCCTTGACCGCACCCGCGGTCATACCCACCGCACCCCGCGGTCAGGAATTGGTCGCCACCGCACCCCGCGGTAAGACCCACCGCACCCGCGCCGTCATGAGTCCTTTTCTGCTCCGCCGAACGTCGCCTGAGCTGCTTGCCGTTTCGGTCGGCTTTGAGGCGGTGGGGGAGGTGCCAGTTGGGCTCCTTGCTTGGCCTATAAAAGGAGGAGGCTTGGAGGAGGAAGACAGCTCCAATCTCTCTCTCTCCAATCTCTCTCTCTCTTGTTCCATTGTCGCCGGAGTTACAAGCTTTCGCATGAGTTCTTCAAGGTCGTCGCCGAAGCTACCAAAGGAGGAGGAGGTGCTCTCAAGGTGGTGCTTGGGTGGTCTAGGGAATCCAGAAGTCGGAGCCACCACAAGTCGAGCCCCCATCGTCTTCCTCGGTGAGTTGTCGTCGTCGTCTCGCCTCTGTAGCCTTGCCGCACCCGTGGTGGGCTTGGGCGTGTGTGGTTGTGGCTTGGGCTTTGTGATCTCGTTTGGGACTTTCGTTCCTTCGATTTCGTTCGTTTTTCTTTAGATTCGTACTATTTATTATCAAATCTAACTTAGGGTTTCGTTATGGGTCGTTCCGTAGGAAATCATAATCTGAGTTCTTCCTCGTTTCGGACCCGAAAACCTGTCATCTCGAGCTTCGTTGAGCTTTGTCTAAATCTAAGGCAAGTGGCGGTTCACTCTTGCTTATCATTCCATATTTATATTAATTATCAATTGTTTAATTGTTAATTAATTAGTGGTTTCTTGATAATGGTGCTAGGAGGATTTTTCCCTAGTATCTTCGGTCATGACCTTACCCTTACTCAGGGTATGTGCACACAGCTGGTGCCGCCATTTGGGATGTATTCCCTGGGATGTATTCCCTTTGATATCTCTTGTGAGGAGATCCGATATCTCTTGTGAAGAGATCTTAAAAGCTTATAACGTAAAATGTATGTTTTGGAATTAAATAAGATAAGTGCTTTAGTGCACATAATTAATATACCCTCAGGCGAGTAGTGCAGCTAAGAGAGTAGTGCAGCTAGAAAACTCGTCTAGACTTTGGTCAGAGTAAAGTTCTCTTTCCAATCTGAATTCGCATTGTGCGATGAGGTTGGTCGTGAACCAAAACACCAAGTCAGTTTTAAAACGCTTGTGTGAAATTGATGTTACCAAGCACTTGTCATACTTTCCGATAAGACTCAACCTTTTGGAGTCTTCTCTTCATATGTTTCCTTAAGACTCAATCTTTCAGAGTCTTCTCTTGATCATACCTTTTCGTATATTTCAGTAGGAGTATGGTGGTTGACTATCGTCATCGACTTTTATTCGAGAAGCGATGAGTCTAACCTAATACGACTAGTTAGAACCTTTCTATTTTACCCTTGCATAGTCTTTCATTAGACTAACCAACCGGTTATATTCCCTTGCATGGTTGGCTGGTGTCATCCGTCTCATACGACATATCAGATAAACTGTAGTTCCGATGAAGGCTAGAAATGACAATGATGGCAGTTGGAATTTTGAAGAGTTTTACCAGGTTGAGATTCCTTTGCGGGTGATCGTTTAGATCAAGACCCTTGTGTCCTTTATGTATTAAGACTTCCGCTATAATATATTTGATTATGTATTTTGAATCATGGATGTAATTCCGGAAACATTTGCTTTAATAAAAAGTTATGATATTTTGTATTATAACTATTGTTTTATGATTTATATAAACGGGTTATGCATGGGGTGGTTTCGGATGTGAAATCCGAGGTCACTGGCGGTAATACCTTTCAAGGATATATATTTGGGGGTGTTACAGGATGAGCATGTTCGACCTGGTCATCGAATGCTCATCCTTCTTGAAGATTTCAAGTATTTCTGTGCTGCAGCGAGGAAAAGAGCGGATGAGCATGTTCGACCTGGTCATCGAATGCTCATCCTTCTTTAGAAATCTTGACGCGGTCAAGAGTATAATGGATACAAGACAATGACACCAACTCAATGCTGTAATAATAACATTATTCATACAATTTAAGACTTATCTAATGAAAAAACATAGTTATAACTTATTTTGTTATATCATAACCCCGATAAAATATCTTCCTCTTTAACTTCCAGTTTGAATCTGAAAGGGTCTCGCACAACTTTTTAAGCTCATCTCTAAAGGAGGGTGTGCCTACAATGACCAAGGTCAACCCCGTCGAACCTTCTGATTTGACCCTTCTTTTGGCAATGGCACATAAATACTTGAATTTGACAAACCCCGGTTCAACACCATATAAGGAGCTCCTTATATGGTGTTGAAAGGAGGTTTGTGGATTTCAAGTATTTTTGTGCCGCTGCCAGAAAAAGGGTCAAATCAGAAGGTTCGACGGGGTCGACCTTGGTCATTGTAGGCTCACCCACCTTTAGGATTCTTCAGGCGATGAACGGGATAATGGCCACCAGGAAATGACTCCAACTCAATGTTGTAACAATAACATTATTCATACATTTGAAGACTTATTTAATAACTAACAACAATAATGTTATTATTACAACATTGAGTTGGTGTCATTTCCTTGTGGCCATTATCCTCTTGACCGCGTCAAGATTTCTAAAGAAGGATGAGCATTCGATGACCAGGTCGAACATGCTCATCCGCTCTTTTTCTCGCTGCATCGCAGAAATACTTGTAATCTACAAATTCCGAAATTTGAAGATTTCAAGTATTTCTGTGCTGCAGCGAGGAAAAGAGCGGATGAGCATGTTCGACCTGGTCATCGAATGCTCATCCTTCTTTAGAAATCTTGACGCGGTCAAGAGTATAATGGCTACAAGACAATGACACCAACTCAATGCTGTAATAATAACATTACTCATACAATTGAAGACTTATCTAATAAAAAAACATAGTTATAACTTATTTTGTTATATCATAACCCCGATAAAATATCTTCCTCTTTAACTTCCAGTTTGAATCTGAAAGGGTCTCGCACAACTTTTTAAGCTCACCACCGAACTTGAATGGCTCCTTGGGTGTGGAAGAGATGAATTTGGCTGTGGTATTTATAGGCATGCTGGACGGCACGAGGTGTAGCCCAAATAACTATTCTAGGTGGCACATGGTGCAGCCCACACATATGATTTATATCACATCTGGACGGCACCTGGTGCAGCCCAACCACACTTGGGTCCTTGTATGGGCGGCACATGGTGCATCCCACACATATGATTATACCCTATAGTTATATAACCTATGATTATATCCTATGGGTATATAACATATGGTTATATCTGTTGGGCCCATCATTCTCCAAGAGGATCAAACGAGCAAGTTGGGCCAAGATCCAAACGGAGTCGGAAGCCAAGAGAAACCAGGAGGAGGCATCGCACATTCCTCAGACGCGTAGGATCCGACCAATTCCGAAGATCTCGCCCAGCACATTAAATGCTCGAATCAATGGCAACGGCTATGGCATTAAACACAGAGATAATGTTGGCAATCAAGAGCAAATCCCGAAGATCTCGCCCAGAATTAATAAGAAATATTGAAAACGATGAAGTAACGGACACAAGATGACAATTACCATATATAGATCACGATAAGGCAAGTAATTGACACACGTCTACATCTTGCATTCGTGAACTTGCTCCAAAAAGAACATGAGAGTGCACCCAGTCTAGCTTAGTCTCCTCAGAATATCGCTCAGTCACCACCGGTTGAGTCACAGAATCACAGATCGAACAGGATCCGATCTTTTGTCCTCCAAGGATAAGTTGTACTTCGATTTGATTCAATCATCAATAGAACAATAAATCTACCTTGCTATTTCGTATTTATTCTTTATTTGTTGATTGTTTGTTTAGTTTGGATTGATTTCTATTACCCGATCGACTCGTTACCCCGTCTAAGGCGATTTAGGTCGTCCGATCTTTTCGCCCCAAAACAATTTGGCGCCCACCGTGGGGCAACTTGCCAATCACCATATCAAAACCTTCCAACCATGACTATCAACCCACCTACCGGTATCGAGGAGCCACGCCTCGAAGACGACACCCAAGCTCAAGGAAACACGACCGGAAATCCTACCCCAACCCAATTCCAAGAGCTTGCCCAAAAAATTACTGCCCTACAAGAGGAACTTGCCCAACAACGCCAAAAGACCGAACCCTTGGCTACCTTATCTACCCAATCCGAGGCCGAAATTGCACAACTAACCCGTGAAAATGAGTCTCTTAAGTCGCAAGTACAATCAATGGCTTCTGGATCCAAGCGGATGCCCGTCCATAGCAGCGTCCAGACGCGCCTTAACATGGATGGCGTCGAACTGACCCCTTCGAGCGTACGGCGTCCCGGATATACTGAGGGTACATATCGAACTCCTTTGGTTAATCCATTTTCGACTAACAATGTTACTTTCTCCACACCGATCGGGTCAACAGGGACCCGAATCGACGAACCACAGGGTACCAATCCTTCCGACATCCTAGCTCTCATCCAGCAGACGCTCAATCAACATATGAAGACGCTTGACGATCGCATCGCTAGGATTCTCGGAGTTCCGCAACCGATCGAGAAGGAGGCGTCAGGCGGATTCGAAGAATCTCCGTTCGTCGAGGAGATCGCTAGGGTCGACATCCCAAAGAAATTCCATCTCCCCACCATGGCGACATACAAAACAAAGGCGTCATCAACAAACTTCTCTAGAAAAGTGTAATATCCCTCATTTTGTAAGGGTGATTTTGAATTTTCTAATGCCCATATTACAAGTCAGATTAAATTCAGAGAAGTACGGACATTCTATGAGATGTTTGATCTCTGTAATATTTTTCTGAGTAATATAAAATATAGTTAATGTGTTTTTGGGTTAAAAGGTCGTTCGTGTATGAATATATTTAACCCGTGGTTAAAAATATCTAACCACTTGGTAAAAATGACAAAACGGGCAAAAGGGGGCAAAATTGGCCTTGACCGCACCCTGCCGCACCCGCGGCGAAGGCCAATGCCAGTGGCGGTCACGAGTCGGCCACCGCACGCCACCGCACCCCGCGGTGAGCCGCTGTCACTCGACAAGTTGCAGTGCAACTTGGCTAGCTATAGAAGGTAGGCTTCGTGAGTCGTTGGGGCTACGCCTACTGGTCGGGACACCTCATGGTAGTTGTCTCCAGCTCGTGAGCTCCTTGCTTGAGCTATAAAAAGAGGAGAATCGTGGAGGAGAAGGCCCTAACATCAGCTGCAACTCCATCTTCCTCCTCAGAAAATCTCCATTAAAGCCCAAGCTTTTGAGCTTTGTTAGAGAAGGTGATCGAACTCCTTTGAGCGTTTAGAAAGGTGCTCTTGAGTGTTATTCAAAGGTCTAAGGTATTGAGAGATCAAAACTCAATCGGATCGAAGTCGAACGAATCGATTTGGTGAGTGTTTTCCCCGTTGCCATCGTTGAAGTCTCGCCACTGTTAACCGATCGCACCCCGCAGCAAGGGCCCCACCGCACCCGCGGCGAGCCTTGTCCGAGGTGTGTGTTCATGTGTGTTTCGCTTGGGGCGAGGCTTGACTCCTTTGGTCCTTTTCCTATTCTTTTAGATTCATATATGTAGATATCGAATCTAACTTAGGGTCTCGTTATGGGTCGTTCCAGAGGAAATTATTGTCCAGGATCTGTCCCAGTTTCGGACTCGGAAACCGTTATCTCTAAGCTTGTTAAAGCTTCGTTTAATCTAAGGCAAGTGGCGGTTCGCTCTTGCTCATCATTCCATATTTCAATTAATTATCAATTGTTTAGTTGTTAATTAATTTGGGATGATTTACTGTTTTCGTTGGGAACAATTTTGATAACTGTTGGTGATTTTAAAAGATATTATAATAGGTTGTATATCTGCTAGAACAACGCTATTATAGATATAAATGATTAAAACATGATATTATACTAGGTTGTATATCTGCTAGAATAACGCTAGTATAGATATATGTTTTTGATGTTGGCCATGATGGCTGTGATGTGGATTATTACTGTGTTGAACTGTTTAGTTAGCACTAGTAGTTAGGAACGTTGGACTCGTTGAGGTCCAGTCGTTTCTTGATAATTATTGGTTGAGAGGGCATCGGAGACCCTGACACCAACTGGCGGATCATGATCGTCCTCTATCCGAGTATAGAGGTGGTGCACTTAGCTAGTGTCACAAACCTTGGGAAGGATTCCCTTCGATATGTGTCCCTCATGACGAAACATATATCTAAAAGCTTATAACGTGATGTGTGTTTTGGAATTAAATAAGGTAAGTGCCGTTGTCACACATGATTAATATACCCTTGGGCGAGTAGTGCAGCTAGGCAATAGTGCAGCTAGGAAATCTCGTCTTGACTTTGATCAGAGTAAAGTTCTCTTTCCAATCTGGATTCGCCTTGGGCGGTGAGGTTGGTCGTGAGCCGAAACATCAAGTCGTTTTTGAACGCTTGTATGATATTATTAATGTTCCCCAACATTTGTCATGTTTCCGATAAGACTCAATTCGTTGGAGTCTTCTTTGGGATTGATTTCTGTGAGACTTGGTCTTTCAAAATCTTCTCTTGATCATGCCTCTTCATATGTTTCAGTAGAGTATGGTGGTTGACTATCGTTATCGGTTTTGATTCGAGGAGCGATGAGTCTAACCTAATACGACTACTTCGAACCACTCTGCTTTGTACCCTTGTATAGTCTTTCATTAGACTAACCAACCATAATTGTTCTCTGCATGGTTGGCTGGTGTCATCCGTTCGATTCGGCACATCAGATAAGTTGCCATCCCGTGAAGGCTAGAACGACTATAGAGGCAAACGGTGTTTTGACAAGTTTATTCAGGTTAAGATCCTTCGCGGGTGATCATTGCGATCAAGACCCTTTTGTTGGTTATTTAAAGTCTTCCGCTGTGTTAAATATGTTTTGTGTAAAGACTTCCGCTGTAATGAACCTGATTTTGTATTTTGGTTGCATTTCGGATTATGGATGTAATGCCGAAATAATGATTTTAATCGAAGGTTATGATACTTTGTATCATAATTGTTGTTTGATGATTTATATCAACTGGTAAAGCCTTGAGTGACATCGGACAGAACGTCTGAGGTCACTGGCGGTAATGCCTTCAAGGTTATAGAATGATTTTCGAATGTCTTGTCCTTGTGAAGTGATTTTATGTACGTTTGAAGTAAGAATTTCTCTTATCCCGATGATTTATGATTCAAACAGATTTATGATGATGATTATGGATTAAATAATGAGCTATGGCTAAGTATGATATTGATGATAGTCATTGTGATGAGAGAGTTATTATATGAGCTAAGTATATATGAGTTTTGAGGATTGGATGAGTAGTAAGATATTTTGGGAACTTAATATTGATGAATGATTATATGCTATAAAACTTGTGATTAAGTATAAGCGATGATGATATGATGTTATAATTAATGAGTTATGATAAATGATACTTAGAGATATGTGATTTATTGGGTATGTAGATCCAATGGTATTTGAGGTATAGCTAGACATTCGATCCTATTGATATTTGAGGCATAGTTAGGTATTTGGATCCACTAGGTATTTGAAGTATAGTTTGATATTTGATCCAAGTGATACTTGAGATAATTGGGATATAGTATAATGAGAGTTATCGTATAAGTTGTTATACATGAGATTATGAGTAGTGATGTATCTTGAGTATTTAGTGGAAAGATGATGAATGTATTAAGGTGATGGGTTAGCCTTATATGTGTTTGAGGCTAACTATGATAATAAGGTAATACAGTGTTGAAGTATCTAGGTAAATTGTTGTTCGAGGTTTAGATGATGATATCCTTGGGTTATAGGATATTATGGTGTGTGCATATAAGTTATCCTTTATTTATGTTATTGAATGTACTCGATTCGCTTATGACTTGCTTAGTCCGTTCAAGGACTAACCCCATTTCTGGGGGAAACAGTTATGATTGCAGGCCTGAATATCAGAGTAGCGCAACAGAAGCAGGGAAGAGAAAGGACGTGCGACATGATGCGACATTTGGATAAGTGTTATTCAAGGTTATAGTGTTTGGGCCTAGGAAATCTCCTTGAGGTTAGTTTTCTTTCTTATAAGCCTGAGGGAATTTCTGCAAAAAGAAATTCCTGGCACTGTAGCTCCCCAAGGTTAAAATTTGGGGCGTTACATTTGTTTTTTATACTTTTTTAAATCCGCAATGTGATATTAAAATGTTTACATGTTTGTGATATTAAGTTTTTTATCCCAAACTGATAGCTCCATGACCCACTCGATGACGGCGAAGGACGAAGAAGATGCAATGAAGGTGCGCTCGAATGGCCCGATAACAAGAGCTCGCACAAGGGCCGGACGAGAAAGCATCATAATGTAGTTCAGTAGAAGTGCACGGTTTGCTGCAAACCGTGCAGTGTTGCATGCAAACCGTGCACCAGCCAGAATATTGCTTTCAGTTGAATTGCACGGTTTGTAACAAACCGTGCGGTTGTGTTACAAACCGTGCGGTCGTCCTGACGCGGCACGGATTAGTTTTTCGAGATCTTTTCTTTTAGAAAATATTATTTTTTGACGGTATTTAAACTTAGAAAACCATAGTTTGTATTTTTCACGTTGAACTTGAGTAGTAAAGTTGAGTACGCTCCTTCCCTTGAGTTCCAACGTCAACTCTTCGATCCCAAGGATCGTCGCTTCGAGCAATTGTTCATCGTCTCTTTGGTGATCGTGATCATCTCTTGATCCTTTGTTCATCACTTTGAACGCGTTTGATGATTATCTCTTTAGCCCTAGGAAAGCCATCACTTTGGCTACGGAAGAGGAGAATCGAACTCAAGCTTGAGGAACCAAAGATCCTGCGTTGCAAACGACACTCCAGGGGTTGTTCGCATCAACTGGCATCAGAGCATATCCAAGCTAAGTTTGTTTCTTCTCTCCTATTGTGATTCCATGCAATTTTCCCCTTACAAACCCTAGAATTTTTTTTTCTCTCACCCCATCGCCGGAATCACCACCACCATCCGCTACCACCACCCCGTTTCGCCACCCCTTACGGCTGAAACCCTACTTTTCCCTTAGGTTTTGGTTACTTTTCCAACAGCCCTAAACCTTATCCTCTAGCAAATCTTGTTTCCTTATTTGCATATTTGATTTCCTTGTTTCTTGTTGATCAAGTCTTGCTTCATCTTTGGATTAATTGCTAGATTAGTTATAGATTTTTTTTCCCTCATAGTTGTTTATCTCTTCTTTCTTTTCCTACACTTGCTTGTGTGGTTCTTTCTTGCTTGATTCACAATCAAATAAAAAAAACTAAAAACAAAGGTGTGACCGTACAAAAATAATAATAATCAATTCTCACCTTCCATCACACAAAAAAGGTTTGGGAAGATGGAAGCCAATAAAAAAAATGACAGAGAACGCACCATACGGTCATACTCCATCTTCTCTTCTTTCATGTCTCTACGCAACTCTTATTGAAAAGGGCAAAGAAAAATTTTCAACTTTCTTGTGATTAATTCTTAGAAACTTGACTTGATCTACTTGACCTTGGAAATTTTGTGTGTTGTTTGGGACGTGATTTGCTAGTTCTGGCTTTGTTGCCTTCCGTTCAAGCCTCTCCCTCCTCACGAGCAACCAAAATTAGTACACCCATTGGAAAATTTCTTGGTTCACTTTTGAGACAAGGACTTGGCTTGGACTTGTTCTTTTGCTTTGTACAACTTACTCCTTGTTTTGTATGCTTCGTATAGGTACTATGGAGGCCCCTACACCCATCCACTCTCCTTCCACGGACAACCACAACCCCGGACAGCTGGACTCCATCTTTGGGCGAATTGCCGCACTCCGTGCACTAAGTGCAGATCACGATCGCCAACTCGCCGCACAGGCTTCCGAACTTGCCCACCTTCAGCGCACCATAAGTGACATGAACTCTATGGGCCACCGAGCCCCCAACACATGGCCTCCGTCTGTGCACGAACTGACTAACTTCAAGCTTCGAATGCCGCTCTTCAAGCTTCGCATGCCGCGCTGGCTGCCAAGCTTGTGCAACGTCGTCTGGCCATGAGTGACTTCAGGTTGACCACGACTGATCCAATGTCGAACACCTCCGGCTACGAGTCTTTTTACGAGGACACCTACGAAGCCGGCCCGGTATTTGACACCTACGACGATGAGGAGGAGGAGGAGATGGACGAATACATATGCATCTCTATGGACGAGCAAGACAACATGCCTATTGGCTTGGTTCCACACAGCGTTATTACCGCCAACGAAGATGGTGGGAGTTACCGCAACATCATCACTACAAAGGTGATCCAGTACTTCATGTTTGAGACGCCTCCAGAGCCCGACATTCACGGCAACTGCGAGAACCGGCTGCCCTTAGCCCAGTCCCGGGATGTCTCTCCAATAATTCAGGGACGTCTTCCTTGCTTTTTACTTGATCATTTCGCGTGTTTCTTACATGTTAAGGCTTTGGTTGATTTACCCCCTACGGTGTCTGCTCTTTTGCAAGAACGCACCGCACGGCGGCGTACCGTGGAATTTGTGCCCGGAGGCTTGGTATGGCTGCACTTAATTGCGTCGCGATCTCTTTCCGTTCAAGCGCCACCACAAGTGGGATGCTAGCGGTATTGGTCCATTTCAGGTGCTACTACGCCTTGGTGCCGACTCCTATCGCTTGATTTTACCCGATGACTATGGTGCGCATCCTATGTTCAATGTCACTGCTCTTTCTCCTTATACGCCTCATGCTTTTGCCGACAAGGACGAAGCGGGGACGCTTTGCAGCCAAGAAGGGGAGATTGATAGCTCCATGACCCCCTCGATGATGGAGAAGGACGAAGAGGACGCAATGAAGGTGCGTTCGAATGGCCCGATAACAAGAGCTCGTACAAGGGCCGAACGAGAAAGCATCAGAATGCAGTTCAGTAGAAGTGCATGGTTTGCTGCAAACCGTGCGGTGTTGCATGCAAACCGTGCACCAGCTAGAATATTGCTTTCAGTTGAATTGCACGGTTTGTAACAAACCGTGCGATTGTGTTACAAACCATGTGGTCATCCTGACGCGGCACAGATTAGTTTTTCGAGATGTTTTCTTTTAGGAAATATTATTTTTTGATGGTATTTAAACTTAGAAAACCCTAGTTTGTATTTTTCACGTTGAATTTGAGTAGTAAAGTTGAGTACGCTCCTTCCCTTGAGTTCCAACGTCAACTCTTCGATCCCACGGATCGTCTATCCCGTAGCTCGTCGCTTCGAGCAATTGTTCATCGTCTCTTTGGTGTTCGTGATCATCTCTTGATCCTTTGTTCATCACTTTGAACGCGTTTGAGGGTTATCTCTTTAGCCCTAGGAAAGCCATCACTTTGGCTATGGAAGAGGAGAATCAAACTCAAGCTTGAGGAACCAAAGATCCTGCGTTGCAAACGACACTCCAAGGGTTGTTCGCATCAACTGGCATCAGAGCCTATCCAAGCTAAGTTTCTTTCTTTTCTCTTATTGTGATTCCTTGCAATTTTCCGCTTACAAACCCTAGAATTTTTTTTTCTCTCACCCCATCGCCGGAATCACCACCACCATCCGCCACCAGCACCCCGTTCCGCCACCCCTTATGGCTGAAACCCTACTTTTCCCTTAGGTTTTGGTTACTTTTCCAACATCCCTAAACCTTATCCTCTAGCAAATCTTGTTTCCTTATTTGCATATTTGATTTCGTTGTTTCTTGTTGATCAAGTCTTGCTTCATCTTTGGATTAATTGCTAGATTAGTTGTAGATTTTTTTTTCCTCATAGTTGTTTATCTCTTCTTTCTTTTCCTACACTTGCTTGTGTGGTTCTTTCTTGCTTGATTCACAATCAAATCAAAAATACAAAAAACAAAGGTGTGACCGTACAAAAATAATAATAATCAATTCTCACCTTCCATAAGACAAAAAAGGTTTGGGAAGACGGAAGCCAATAAAAAAATTGGCAGAGAACGCACCATACGGTCATACTCCATCTTCCCTTCTTTCATGTCTCTACACAACTCTTATTGAAAAGGGAAAAGAAAAGTTTTCAACTTTCTTGTGATTAATTCTTAGAAACTTGACTTGATCTACTTGACCTTGGAAATTTTGTGTGTTGTTTGGGACGTGATTTGCTAGTTCTTGCTTTGTTGCCTTCCGTTCAAGCCTCTCCTCCTCACGAGCAACTAAAATTAGTACACCCATTGGAAAATTTCTTGGTTCACTTTTGAGACAAGGACTTGGCTTGGACTTGTTCTTTTGCTTGGTGCAACTTACTCCTTGTGTTGTATGCTTCGTATAGATACTATGGAGTCCCCTACACCCAGCCACTCTCCTTCCACGGACAACCGCAGCCCCGGACAGCTGGACTCCGTCTTTGGGCGAATTGCCGCACTCCTTAAACTAAGTGCAGATCACGATCGCCAACTCGCCGCACATGCTGCCGAGCTTGCCCACCTTCATCGGACCATAAGTGACATGAACTCTACGGGCTACCGCAGCCCCCAACAAATGGCCTTCGTCTGTTCGCGAATTGACGAACTTCAAGCTTCGCATGCCGCTCTTCAAGCTTCGCAAGCCGCACTGCTGCCAAGCTTGCGCAACATCATCTGGCCATGAGTGACTTCAGGTTGACCACGGCTGACCCAATGTCGAACACCTCCGGCTACGAGTCTTTTGACGAGGACACCTACGAAGTCGGCCCGGTATTTGACACCTACGACGATGAGGAGGAGGAGGAGATGGACGAATACATATGCATCTCTATGGACGAGCAAGACAACGTGCGTATTGGCTAAGTTCCACGCAGCGTTATTACCCCCAACGAAGATGGTAGGAGTTACCGCAACATCATCAATACAAAGGTGATCCAGTACTTCACGTTTGAGACGCCTCCACAACCCGACATTCACGGCAACTGCGAGAACCGACTACCCTTAGCACGATCCCGGGATGTCTCTCCAATAATTCAGGGACGTCTTCCTTGCTTTTTACTTGATCCTTTCGCATGTTTCTTACATGTTAAGGCTTTGGTTGATTTACCCCCTACGGTGTCTACTCTTTTGCAGGAACGCACCGCACGGCGGCGTACCGTGGAATTTGTGCCCGGAGGCTTGGTATGGCTGCACTTAATTGTGTCGCGATCTCTTTCCGTTCAAGCGCCACCACAAGTGGGATGCCAGCGGTATTGGTCCATTTCAGGTGCTACTACGCCTTGGTGCCGACTCCTATCGCTTAATTGTACCCGATGACTATGGTGCGCATCCTACGTTCAACGTCACTGCTCTTTCTCCTTATACACCTCATGCTTTTGTCGACAAGGACGAAGTGGGGACGCTTCGCAGCCAAGAAGGAGAGGTTGATAGCTCCATGAACCCCTCGATGACGGCGAAGGACGAAGAGGATGCAATGAAGGTGCTTTCGAATGGCCCGATAACAAGAGCTCGCACAAGGGCCGGACGAGAAAGCATCAGAATGCAGTTCAGTAGAAGTGTAAGGTTTGCTGCAAACCGTGCGGTGTTGCATGCAAACCGTGCACTAGCCAGAATATTGCTTTCAGTTGAATTGCACGGTTTGTAACAAACCGTGCGGTTGTGTTACAAACTGTGCGATCGTCCTCACGCGGCGCGGATTAGTTTTTCGAGATGTTTTCTTTTAGGAATTATTATTTTTTGACGGTATTTAAACTTTGAAAACCCTAGTTTGTATTTTTCACGTTGAATTTGAGTAGTAAAGTTGAGTACGCTCCTTCCCTTGAGTTCTAACGTCAACTCTTCGATCCCACGGATCGTCTATCCCGTAGCTCGTCGCTTCGAGCAATTGTTCATCGTCTCTTTGGTGTTCGTGATCATCTCTTGATCCTTTGTTCATCACTTTGAACGCGTTTAAGGGTTATCTCTTTAGCCCTAGGAAAGCCATCACTTTGGCTACGGAAGAGGAGAATCGAACTCAAGCTTGAGGAACCAAAGATCATGCATTGCAAACGACACTCCAGGGGTTGTTCGCATCAACTGGCATCAGAGCCTATCCAAGCTAAGTTTGTTTCTTCTCTCTTATTGTGATTCCTTGCAATTTTCCACTTACAAACCCTAGAAATATTTTTTTTCTCTCACCCCATCGCCGGAATCACCACCACCACCCCGTTCCGCCACCCCTTACGGCTGAAACCCTACTTTTCCCTTAGGTTTTGGTTACTTTTCCAACAGCCCTAAACCTTATCCTCTAGCAAATCTTGTTTCCTTATTTGCATATTTGATTTTTTTGTTTCTTGTTGATCAAGTCTTGCTTCATCTTTGGATTAATTGCTAGATTAGTTGTAGATTTTTTTGCCCTCATAGTTGTTTGTCTCGTATTTCTTTTCCTACACTTGTTTGTGTGGTTCTTACTTGCTTGATTCACAATCAAATCAAAAAAAAAAACAAAGGTGTGACCGTAAAAAAAAATTCAATTCTCACCTTCCATCAGACAAAAAAGGTTTGGGAAGACGGAAGCCAATAAAAAAATTGGCAGAGAACGCACCATACGGTCATACTCCATCTTCTCTTCTTTCTTGTCTCTACGCAACTTGATAACAACAATTTGTCGTGCTAATTACTGCTATGCAAAATATCCAAACAAACCTTAAACCGTAGTCCTAGGTAAGTAAAGGTCGAGTCCACAGGGAGACAGAGTCTATCG
This sequence comes from Rheum nobile, assembly GCA_027886185.1. NCBI lineage: Eukaryota > Viridiplantae > Streptophyta > Magnoliopsida > Caryophyllales > Polygonaceae > Rheum > Rheum nobile. The sequence goes on along the minus strand of WOAB01000326.1, from coordinate 492,727 downwards.
TTATATGCAATTTATATGTCAATCCAAAGTAACCAAAGGGGGGTTTTGTATGTTTCAGTAAATCTAAGCATGCAAAGGCAAACAAACTAAAAGTTGTGAAATCAGTGATGGGGAAATAACTCAGTCAAACAACATCCACTATTCGTATGACAAGTTGATCTTAGAAAATCATTCAATATCTCATGCAATGGAAATTCCAATTCCTTTTCAGATATAACTAATAGCACAACCAGATACTATTAGCACTAACTAATTAAACAACCCTGAAACTATCAAGATTCAGTTTAACAGCAGCGTTACGGATATGGATATAGTTGGATACAATTCTAGCATAAAACAACCAGCTTTTATCCTAGAATGTAAATCAGTTCTCTTCTACATAAGACTAGTACAACCAGATACTAGTACGATGCAATTGTTACTCTGAAATAGATATGCTCAACCAATAACAATCTAGATCTAGCAATCAATCAATAGAAACAAACCCTAGTTGTGCAGGCTAGAGATTATCAATATTAATCATAAGCAATCAAGCAAGAGAATAGATAAAATACATGCAATAGATAAGGAACAAGAATCTCACAACTGAATCAAAACGAAAGCTTCAGCGTCTGAATAAGCAAGAGTGGCTTAGTTCTTCATAGCAAGTACGTAGAAAGGGAAAAGATGAAATTAGGGTTCGGGGATAAGGGAGGCCAAGCTCCCTTCTAACCCTAAATACTAGAAAATAATAAGGTCTTCCAAAAAGGTAAAAAACGAAATAATAAAAAATACTAATAATAATCCAAAATAACAAAGTAAGGAAAAGTGGTTCGGTTCCGCATCCGACACGGCGGCGGTCGCCGTAAGCCTGGCGGCGGTCGCCGCCAGATTTCTTCATTTCAGCTCCTGCGACACTTTCGTAAAAATGCCATAACTTTTGATTCCCAACTCGATTGCGCTCATATTTTGAGGAATTGCAGTAGACTTCAAGAGCTAACTCCTCGAATTGGAATCACTCCATTTGGACGTCTGAGTAAAGAGAACGAATCAATTGAATTCAGCACATTGTTCTTCTACTCTCGTGTAGACTCTCTCCTTGGTTCTTCTTCGTCTCCTCAGTGGTCAACTCCTCTTCCTCTGGATATCTTCAATTTGCTTCTCCAGACCACCAAATCGACACTTCTCCTCTCTAACTCCATAATCCACAGTTGTGCACTAAATCCATCCAAATGGCACCTCAAACCTGGTAACAACCCCTAGAAATATACTACAAAATAGTGTCGATCACAACTCTTATTGAAAAGGGCAAAGAAAAATTTTCAACTTTCTTGTGATTAATTCTTAGAAACTTGACTTGATCTACTTGACCTTGGAAATTTTGTGTGTTGTTTGGGACGTGATTTGCTAGTTCTTGCTTTGTTGCCTTCCGTTCAAGACTCTCCCTCCTCACGAGCAACCAAAATTAGTACACCCATTGGAAAATTTCTTGGTTCACTTTTGAGACAAGGACTTGGCTTGGACTTGTTCTTTTCCTTGGTGTAACTTACTTCTTGTGTTGTATGCTTCATATAGGTACTATGGAGGCCCCTACACCCAGCCACTCTCCTTCCACGGACAACCGCATCCCCAGACAGCTGGACTCCGTCTTTGGGCGAATTGCCGCACTCCGTGCACTAAGTGCAGATCACGATCGCCAACTCGCCACGCAGGCTGCCGAGTTTGCCCACCTTCGTCGGACCATAAGTGACATGAACTCTACGGGCCATCGCAGCCCCCAACACATGGCCTCCGTCTGTGCGCGAATTGACCAACTTCAAGCTTCTCATGCCGCTCTTCAAGCTTCGCATGCCGCACTGGCTGCCAAGCTTGCGCAACGTCGTCTGGCCATGAGTGACTTCAGGTTGCCCACGACTGACCCAATGTCGAACACCTCCGGCTACGAGTCTTTTGACGAGGACACCTATGAAGTCGGCCCGGTATTTGACACCTACGACGATGAGGAGGAGGAGGAGGAGATGGACGAATACATATGCATCTCTATGGACGAGCAAGACAACATGCCTATTGGCTTGGTTCCACACAACGTTATTACCGCCAACGAAGATGGTGGGAGTTACCGCAACATCATCAATACAAAGGTGATCCAGTACTTCACGTTTGAGACGCCTCCACAACCCGACATTCACGGCAACTGCGAGAACCGGCTGCCCTTAGCCCGGTCGCGGGATGTCTCTCTAATAATTCAGGGACGTCTTCCTTGCTTTTTACTTGATCCTTTCGCGTGTTTCTTACATGTTAAGGCTTTGGTTGATTTACCCCCTACGGTGTCTAGTCTTTTGCAGGAACACACCGCACGCCGGCGTACCGTGGAATTTGTGCCCGGAGGCTTGGTATGGTTGCACTTAATTGTGTCGCAATCTCTTTCCGTTGAAGCGCCACCACAAGTGGGATGCTAGCGGTATTGGTCCATTTCAGGTGCTACTACGCCTTGGTGTCGACTCCTATCGCTTGATTTTACCCGATGACTATGGTGCGCATCCTACGTTCAACGTCACTGCTCTTTCTCCTTATACGCCTCAAGCTTTTGTCGACAAGGACGAAGTGGGGACGCTTCACAGCCAAGAAGGGGAGATTGATAGCTCCATGTGTAACACCCCTAAATTACCTTAGGAATATTACCGCCAGTGACCTCGGATCACATATCCAAAATCACCCAAGGCTTTACAGTATTGATCGCAAAATAACAAATTATAACGAACAATAACAAATATAATATCGAAATCAAGTTGTATTATAATTCGACGTTGCAAAACGGCAACCCAATAATGTATATCAAAATATCAGCGGGAGACTTAAATATTCAAAACATAACAGGATCTAAACCTTGTTCGAAAATGATCAAATAACAAAGGAAAGTGTAGCTGCCTTCAACGTCTTCGTTACAGGGCTTCGATCTGGGAAGCTGTACCTGATGTGCCGTATAGGACGGATGACACCAGCCAACCATGCAAGGAAACGGAAAGGTTGGTTAGTCTAATGAAAGACTAAACAAGGGCTCAAACAGAATGGTTATGGTGATTGCATTTGGTTACTATCATTGTCTCTCGAATGAAAACCGACAGACGATACATAAACAGACACTCTCACTGAAACTAGGAATAGGAATGCAAGAAGAGAAGACTCCAAAGGAATGAGTCTTATAGGAATATTTATGATTGTTTGGGAACATTATATTTCACACAAAGGTTGAAAACGATCTTGACTATTTGGGTCCACGACCAACCTCACCGCGTAATGCGAATCCAGATTGGAAAGATGACTTACTTTAATACAAGAGTCCGGGTGGGTTCCACATTGTACTTTTCGCCCGAGGGTATATTAATTATGTGCAACAAGGCACTTATCTTATTTAATTTCAAAACGCGCATTTTACGTTGAAGCTTTTAATTTCCACAACAGATCTCGCAATGAGATATAGGATGAGAATAAATCCAGAAGATTGGGAATAAATCCCAAAGATTGGCACTAGCTAAGTGCACCACCACCTATATTCGGATAGGGGTAGGTCATGACCAAAAGCATTAGGGCAATAATCCTCCTAACGCCAAGTTATAAAGAAACGACTAAACCTCGCAAGGAAATAGCGTTCCTACGAATACTCATGCTAAACTAGCATTTATATTTCCACACCAATGCACAACAAGTCCACACCAATTATAGAGTGCGGTTTCGGTGCGGAGCACTCTTCCCGTGCGGACGTGCGGACATGCACTATAGGGCCTTATTTGTGCACTTTTGGGCCTTATTTGTGCACTTTTGCAAAAATTTTGAAAAATGCTTGGAAAAAAATTTGAAAAAGATTTTTTTTTTTTTTTTTGAAAAAGTGCACAAATAAGACGTTAAAGTGCACAAATAAGACCCAAAAGTGCATGCTCCGCACGTCCGCACGGGAAGAGTGCTCCGCATATGATCCAAACTCCCAATTATAACTAGCACCCTATAATAATAATAATATATATAAGGGTCATAGCTAGCATATTATACAACCTAATAATAAGGTTCAATTAAACACACCATTTATTCACACAAGTTCCCAAACAAGAAAAGAATTATTTATCCCAACGTAATAGCACAACCGATTCATTGGCAATTAAGGTAAAAATGGAATAAATATGCAAGAGCGAACCGCCACTTGCCTTGATTCACAAAAGAGGAGCGGTATCGCGGGGATGGTTGTTTCCAGGTGGCAACTTGAATCCCTGCTCTATTTCCGTTACAGAAGCGAATCCGAGACATACCCATATCACACACAAAATAAATTATAATTAGATAATTTATTTAAAACTGAATTTTGAAGGGTATATGTCTCAATATTGAATTAATACATCTCTAATTAATTCAATCTCAAGGCTTAATCGGTAGGATGATTATCTATACGAATAGAAGTCAATTAATCATATATTCTAAATAATCTTTTCATACATAAATAAATATCACAATTTATTTATAAATCCAGAAATCTTACTCCAAAATATTATCTCCATGAAAAGTCAATATTATAACCATTCATAGTCTAAGATAATAAACAAAGTAATTTTAATTACTTTAATTCAGATTTTATAAAGAATCAGAATAATTTCATCTTATTATATAGTAATTAAGATTAATTTATTTAACCTTAATTAAACTATATAATGATGAAATAAAATCAGAAACCGATCTAAAATTCAAAAATTCCCAATTCGGATCGACGTCGCAAGGGAGGTTGCGGTTTTCCGGTTACTGCGGTGGTCGGAGGTGGTTAATCGGAGATGAGACCTTAGGGCTTGGGAAGCTAACTCCCAGGCGCAACTTCTGGCGGTGGTGGCGACTCTAACGGTGGACGGTGATTGATGAATTTCGGCGAAGAACAGGCGCGGCCGAGATCTAGGGTTCTTGAGCTTTGGAGAATTAATTGGATGCCGAAATCTCAATGAATGCTGCCCTATTTATAGGGGTTGGAAATGTCTCTAGGAGATCTTCGTTTCCATATAAAATTTGGACGAAAAAGATCCCGGAATGACCCCGATTTCCCCTAGTTTCCATAGAGCCAAAACCGAAAATTTATTTCCATATATACTCAAATTCGGTCTTATCGGTGATCGTTTCCTTCCGAAATCACTTGGGTTGGACGAGTAATTAATCCAAACGAGCCCAATTGGAGGTACGATTCGGCGAAAAACCGCCATTGTTGACATGGAGGAGCTCACGGCTGGGCTGGAGGAAGAAGGAGGTGAATAGTACCCGATCGGGCCCCCCTCACTTTTGGCTTAATTGCATTTTTGGCCCCAAGTTTTCAAGTTGGGGCAAAAATGCCCTTGAATAATTCTTGAAAATTAAAAAAATTACCCAAACTTTCACAAACTTAATTATTTTAATAATTCTAAGTTTCTAATATTATTTTAGCCCAAAATTAATATTAGAAAAAGTAACCAAGGATAAAATAAGCTTAACTTAACCTAAGACAAGCTTAAGTTACAATTCCTATGGCTTTAACCATATTTAGATCTCTTAACAAACTTGTTAACCTTGATCTAAATATTCTAGGTTAAATTTCATAGTTTTATTTAAATTTAATAATAACATAATGTTACCCAAAATTTTAAATAACACACGACCTTAAGGTTGTAATGGCTTATATTAAAATTCTCCATTTCATTTCTATTTTTGGAATGTGGAAATAAATACCAATATTCCTTTATTATAAATAGACTTGGAAAATTACATAAATACCCTTACTGAAATTGAGGGTTATTACATTACTACCCCCTTAAGAAAAAGTTTTGACCGCAAAACTAAGCCGAAAATAGCTCAGGGAAACGACTACGCATATCAGTCTCGGTCTCCCAGGTTTCCCAAGTTACTTCCTCGGTTCCAGTGTTCGACCAAAGAATCCTCACCAATGGAACTACTTTGTTCCGCATGTGTTTCTCTCGACGCTCTAGGATACGCATCGGTCTCTCCTCGTATGTACCATTCGATTGAATCTCGATGTCGTCATAACTCAGAACATGAGACTCATCTGGTACGTACTTCCTCAGTAGAGAGACATGAAACACATTATGCACCGGATGTGCTGAAGGTGGCAATGTCAACCGGTATGCCAAAGATCCGACTCTGTCAAGGATCTCAAATGGTCCGACATAGCATGGATTGAGCTTCCCACGCTTCCTGAACCTGAACACACCCTTGGTTGGTGACACTCTAACGAAGACCTTATCTCCAACATCGAATTCGACATTCCTTCGCTTTAAATCAGCGTAAGACTTCTGTCGACTCTGAGCGGTAAGCATTCTTTGTCTGATCAAAGCAATATCTGAGGCAGTCCTTTCGACCAACTCATGTCCTAATAGTATCTTGTCGGCATTTTCATCCCAACAATTTGGCGATCTGCACTTCCGACCATACAAGGCTTTAAATGGAGCCATCTTGATGGTGGAATGCCAACTATTGTTGTATGTGAATTCTATCAGACTCAGACTGTTCTCCCAACTGTTCGGACGATCCAACACACATGCTCTCAGCATATCTTCGAGTGTCTGGATTGTCCTCTCCGACTGTCCATCCGTTTGAGGATGAAACGCAGTACTGAATCTCAACTCAGTCCCTATTGCCTTGTACAACTCTTTCCAGAATCTCGACATGAATCGACCATCGCGATCCGAACAATGGTTTTGGGCGTACCATGCAGGCGCACAAGCTCGTGTAAAAACACTTCAGAGAGCTTCTGCATTCCCTAGGTTGACTTGATGGCCACAAAATGGGCACTTTTCGTGAGCCGGTCAATGATCACCCAAATAGCGTCCTTCTGACCTTGAGTCTTTGGTAAACCCGTCACAAAATCCATTGCAATATCTTCCCACTTCCATTCTGGCACCGGAAGAGGTTGCAATTTGCCACCTGGCCTGCGATGTTCAATCTTCACTTTCTAACAGGTCAAACATCTTGCCACGAATTCTGCTACATCTCACTTCATATTGGGCCACCAGAATTTCTTCCGCAGATCTTTGTACATCTTACTAGACCCCGGATGTACAGAATAAGTAGAGGAATGGGCCTCCCTCATGATTAGCTGACGAATGTTGACATCATCAGGCACGCAGATCCGATCCTGAAACCAAAGGGATTCGTCATCCTGAATCACAAATCCTGGAGCTTTCCCATCCGTAACTTCGCTACACAATTTTACCAAAACCACGTCATCGACTTGTCTTTCCTTGACATGGTCAAGCAACGTAGCCTGAATTGCAAGCATACTCAGACGTCCATGTCGATGATCAAACAAGACCTCTACTTCACACAATCTTTGTTGCAATTCTGTCTGAGCAGTGAGAAGAGATACTATAGTCTCATGCGGCGTAGTTCGGCTCAATGCATCCGCTACCACATTAGCCTTGCCTGGATGATACAACAACTCTATGTCATAATCCTTGAGCAATTCTAACCAGTGTCGCTGCCTCATGTTTAACTCTTTCTGAGTAAAAACATACTTTAGGCTCTTGTGGTCGGTAAAGATCTGACATCTGACACCGTAGAGATAGTGCCTCCAAATCTTCAACGCAAAAACCACAGCTGCTAACTCCAGATCATGGGTTGGGTAGTTTACTTCGTAAGGCTTCAACTGCCAAGATGCGTATGCAATAACTTTCCCCTTCTGCATCAACACACATCCCAAACCCTGTTTCGAAGCATCACTGTAGACCACATACCCATCCGATCCTTCTGGCAGTGCTAGTATAGGTGCTGACTTCAGGCACTCTTTCAATTTCTGAAAGCTAGCCTCGCACTTCTCATCCCATACAAACTTCTTGTGGACCTTGCGGAGTAATTCGGTCATTGGTAGATCGATCTTTGAAAATCCCTTCTACAAACCGTCTGTAATAGCCAGCAAGTCCAAGAAAACTGTGCACCTCCTTCACATTCTGAAGCCACTTCCAGTCAGCTATCGCTTCAATCTTCTGAGGGTCAACCATTATCCCATTCTCATTGATCACATGTCCTAAGAAAGCCACTTCCTTCAACCAGAAGTCACATTTAGACAACTTAGCGTATAGCTGATTTTGTCTAAGGATTGATAACGCGATGCGAAGATGATCCTCGTGAACTTCTTCATTTGGCGAATAGATAAAAATATCGTCAATAAACACCACCACAAACTTATCCAGATACTGATGAAAACATATGTGCATCAAATCCATAAAAACTGCTGGAGCATTAGTAAGTCCAAATGGCATGACTACGAATTCGTAGTGACCATATCTCGTCCGGAATGCAGTCCCCGGAATATCCTCCTCACGAATTCTGAGCTGATGATAACCATACCTCAAATCGATCTTGGAAAAGACTTTAGCCCCTTGCAGCTAATCTAAAAGATCATCTATCCGCGGTAATGGGTATTTATTTTTGATTGTGACCTTGTTCAGTTCCCGGTAATCAATACACAGTCGGAACAAACCATCCTTCTTCTTGACAAATAAGATCGGAGCACCCCAAGGTGACGTACTTGGTCTTATATAGCCCTTCTCAAGCAACTCCTCGAGTTTATTCTTCAGTTCTTGCATCTCCACTGGAGCCATACGATAGGGTGCCTTGGAAATTGGCGTCGTACTAAGTTCCAACTCAATAGTAAAGTCCATGTCACGATTCGGGGGTAATCCGGGAATTTCCTCCGAAAAAACATCGGCAAATTCACGCACGGTAGGAATATCGTGAATCAAGACTTCATCTTTCTTGGGTTTATCCAAATAACACAAGTACCCGACACAACCTTGTCGAAGTACCTTAAACGCAGCCATCGCATTGATCAGCTTTCCGTTATCGGCGTCATTGCGACCCTTGAATTTACACACAAATTGGCCCCCAGATGAAACTGTCACAGTCCTCGTGTTGAAGTCGATTATCGCCCGTGACGCGTCAACCAGTCCATCCCGAGAATAATATCGTATGGAGCCATGGCTATACAGATTAAGTCAGCTTTGAATTTCTGACCCTGAATGGTTACTGGAAATTCCGACAACCGCTTGGTTCCTACTAATTGTTCCCCATCTAGTTGTGTTTACGTTTATATAAGTCGATCGAAATTATGCTACTGGTAATAAATACCCAAATGCAATAATTAAGACAACCATCTAATAAACTCAACTTTTCATTAATGAAAAACACACCAAATGTCAAACAACAACCGAAAGGAAAGAAGAAATAACATTAGGAGACTACTACTCCGTTATTGTCTAAGTGGGAAAAATACTAGAAAGGAAATCACTAAAGAACTATGATTCACTGATCCTTCGTAGGGGCCCGAAACAGGTTTATATAATACATGGTCATTCCAGTCTTCCTCTTCTTCAGAGGCAGCCCATCCCCGGACTTATCCGCGGGTCTCTTAGGCTTTGGGTCCCTTGACTCCTCAGCTGGCACAGATTGTTCTCCAGACTTGCCCACATCGCCATGCTGAGGCTCGGAGCCTTTCCAAGTTTTCCCCAAAGAGACTCTAAGAATTTATCGGCATCCTCTAGCTCATCCAGCACTGAGTGAGCGTGCTCTCGCCAAGTGTTGAGAGTCGACACAAAGTCTCGAGCTTTAGCCTTCAAGTCGTCTATAGAGTCCTTCTAGTCCTTCATATACTCGTGCAGCACCGGGACATTCACACGAGCTTGACGTGGCCTCGTGCCCTCAGAATACATATACTCTACCCAAGTACGAGGTCTCTTAGTTACCGGTGGCTCAGCACTGCCACAAGCGAAGTATCTCTCACAAGGTCGCACTAGCAACCTGGTCTGTTTGGTCTTCTCATCGATAAGTCGCATTGCTTCTGGGGTAGACATCCCATCAAGCGTCTTCTGAGTGATTGGACCTTCCTGGGGTCGAAGAGGCGGAGAGTCAGAAGAGGGATCCACGTCGACTGGTGGTAAAGTCGGGTCGTACTCCTCCCGTGTAGCACCAGAAATCCCCTTAGCCTCTTAAGCAGCTGGAGACAGAGGCGTATACGTGGGAGATAAGGCGCCAACCGGGTGATCTGGCCCGTATCTTTCTTCCCAACTCTCATAATAGGGATCTAGTGGTTCCTCCTCACTCTCTGAATCCTCGATTGGATCTTCATCGACGTCCGCGAGGGTTGAGGATTGCTTGGATTGCACTTCCCGTTCTCCCTCACTCACGTACTCAGGATCCTCACTTGGGTCCTCCTCCTCGGTGGTCTCAACTACCACTAAGTGCTCCACGGCTTCTCCAGGTGGAGTGAAATCTACCACTGGGCCATCATTCTCGACCACCTTCACGGAATCAGACTCAGACTTGATCGTCGGAGCGGTCTTAGATTCTTCCTGGGTCCTAAGCTGGGCTTTAGTAAACACCATTGTCTGAAAAGAGACAAGGAGAGGTTATGACTTTTCCGATATAGAAATTATATCTTCTATAGCAAGCATGGATGGTTGGACTACTAGCGTTGGCAGAAGTTTGAAAAAGAAGCTCACACAAAAACTACTAAGACAAATTTCACTCGTTGTTAAACTTGACCTTGTCTTCCATTTCAAACCCGTTATACTATAATATTATATTTTTGAAATAAACCCCACCAAATTACTGTGGTTCAAAAATCATTGAAAGACATTTTTATCTTAAGCCTTACATAGGGCCTATAGTAAAGAAAATTCTTACAACAAGTTCTTGTTTTTATAAAACTCAAACAAACACAAAACGGTTTAAAACTTTCGAGTTTTTTTAAAAAAACTTTTAGCTCTGATACCATAACTGTAACACCCCTAAATTACCTTAGGAATATTACCGCCAGTGACCTCGGATCACATATCCAAAATCACCCAAGGCTTTACAGTATTGATCGCAAAATAACAAATTATAACGAACAATAACAAATATAATATCGAAATCAAGTTATATTATAATTTGACGTTGCAAAAAGGCAACCCAATAATGTATATCAAAATATCAGCGGAAGACTTAAATATTCAAAACATAACAAGATCTAAACCTTGTTCGAAAATGATCAAATAACAAAGGAAACTGCAACTGCCTTCAATGTCTTCGTTCCAGGGCTTCGATCTGGGAAGCTGTACCTGATGTGCCGTATAGGACGGATGACACCAGCCAACCATGCAAGGAAAAGGAAAGGTTGGTTAGTCTAATGAAAGACTAAACAAGGGCTCAAACAGAATGGTTCTGGTGATTGCATTTGGTTACTATCATTGTCTCTCGAATGAAAACCGACAGACGATACATAACCAGACACTCTCACTGAAACTAGGAATAGGAACGCAAGAAGAGAAGACTCCAAAGGAATGAGTCTTATAGGAATACTTATGATTGTTTGGGAATATTATATTTCACACAAAGGTTGAAAACGGCCTTGACTATTTGGGTCCACGACCAACCTCACCGCGTAATGCGAATCCAGATTGGAAAGAGGACTTACTTTAATACAAGAGTCCAGGTGGGTTCCATGTTGTACTTCTCGCCCGAGGGTATATTAATTATGTGCAACAAGGCACTTATCTTATTTAATTTCAAAACGCGCATTTTACGTTGAAGCTTTTAATTTCCACAACAGATCTCGCAATGAGATATATGATGGGAATAAATCCCGAAGATTGGGAATAAATCCCGAAGATTGGCACTAGCTAAGTGCACCACCACCTATATTCGGATAGGGGTAGGTCATGACCAAAAGCATTAGGGCAATAATCCTCCTAACGCCAAGTTATAAAGAAACGACTAAACCTCATAAGGAAATAGCGTTCCTACGAATACTCGTGCTAAACTAGCATTTATATTTCCACACCAATGCACAACAAGTCCACACCAATTATAACTAGCACCCTATAATAATAATAATATATATAAGGGTCATAGCTAGCATATTATACAACCTAATAATAAGGTTCAATTAAACACACCATTTATTCACACAAGTTCCCAAACAAGAAAAGAATTATTTATCCCAACTTAATAGCACAACCGATTCATTGACAATTAAGGTAAAAATGGAATAAATATGTAAGAGCGAACCGCCACTTGCCTTGATTCACAGAAGAGGAGCGGTATCGCGGGGATGGTTGTTTCCAGGTGGCAACTTGAATCCCTGCTCTATTTCCGTTCCAGAAGCGAATCCGAGACATACCCATATCCCACACAAAATAAATTCTAATTAGACAATTTATTTAAAACTTAATTTTGAAGGGTATATGTCTCAATATTGAATTAATACATCTCTAATTAATTCAATCTCAAGGCTTAATCGGTAGGATGATTATCTATACGATTAAAAGTCAATTAATCATATATTCTAAATAATCTTTTCATACATAAATAAATATCACAATTTATTTATAAATCCAAAAATCTTACTCCAAAATATTATCTCCATGAAAAGTCAATATTATAACCATTCATAGTCTAAGATAATAAACAAAGTAATTTTAATTACTTTAATTCAGATTTTATAAAGAATCAGAATAATTTCATCTTATTATATAGTAATTAAGATTAATTTATTTAACCTTAGTTAAACTATATAATGATGAAATAAAATCATAAACCGAATTAAAATTCGAAAATACCCAATTCGGATTGACGTCGCAAGGGAGGTTGCGGTTTTCCGGCTACTGCGGTGGTCGGCGGTGGTTAATCAGAGACGAGACCTTAGGGCTTGGGAAGCTAACTCCCAGGCGCAACTTCTGGCGGTGGTGGCGACTAACGGTGGACGGTGATCGATGAATTTTGGCGAAGAACAGGCGCGGCCGAGAGCTAGGGTTCTTGAGCTTTGGAGAATTAATTGGATGTCGAAATCTCAATGAATGCTGCCCTATTTATAGGGGTTGGAAAGGTCTCTGGGAGATCTTCGTTTCCATATAAAATTTGGACGAAAAAGATCCCGGAATGACCCCGATTTCCCCTAGTTTCCATAAAGCCAAAACCGAAAATTTATTTCCATATATACTAAAATTCGGTCTTATCGGTGATCGTTTCCTTCCGAAATCACTTGGGCTGGACGAGTATAATCCCCTACTAAAAATCCCATGGGGTAATTAATCCAAACGAGCCCAATTGGAGGTTCGATTCGGCGAAAAACCGCCATTGTTGACATGGAGGAGCTCACGGCTGGGCCGGAGGAAGAAGGAGGTGAACAGTACCCGATCGGGCCCCCCTCACTTTTGGCTTAATTGCATTTTTGGCACCAAGTTTTCAAGTTGGGGCAAACATGCCCTTGAATAATTCTTGAAAATTGAAAAAATTACCCAAACTTTCACAAACTTAATTATTTTAATAATTCTAAGTTTCTAATATTATTTTAGCCCAAAATTAATATTAGAAAAATTAACCAAGGCTAAAATAAGCTTAACTTAACCTAAGACAAGCTTAAGTTAGAATTCCTATGGCTTTAACCATATTTAGATCTCTTAACAAACTTGTTAACCTTGATCTAAATATTCTAGGTTAAATTTCATAGTTTTAGTTAAATTTAATAATAACATAATGTTACCCAAAAATTTTAATAACACACGACCTTAAGGTTGTAATGGCTTATATTAAAATTCTCCATTTCATTTCTATTTTTGGAATGAGGAAATAAATACCAATATTCCTTTATTATAAATAGACTTGGAAAATTACATAAATACCCTTACGGAAATTGAGGGTTATTACACCAGACCCCCTCGATGACGGCGAAGGACGAAGAGGACGCAATGAAGGTGCGTTCGAATGGCCCGATAACAAGAGCTCGCACAAGGGCCGGACGAGAAAGCATCAGAATACAGTTCAGTAGAAGTGCAGGGTTTGCTGCAAACCGTGCGGTGTTGCATGCAAACCGTGCACCAGCCAGAATATTGCTTTCAGTTGAATTGCATGGTTTGTAACAAACCGTGCGGTTGTGTTACAAACCGTGCGGTCGTCCTGACGCGGCGCGGATTAGTATTTCGAGATGTTTTCTTTTAGGAAATATTATTTTTTGACGGTATTTAAACTTAGAAAACCCTTGTTTGTATTTTTCACGTTGAATTTGAGTAGTAAAGTTGAGTACGCTCCTTCCCTTGAGTTCCAACGTTAACTCTTCGATCCCACGGATCGTCTATCCCATAGCTCGTCGCTTCGAGCAATTGTTCATCGTCTCTTCGGTGTTCGTGATCATCTCTTGATCCTTTGTTCATCACTTTGAACGCGTTTGAGGGTTATCTCTTTAGCCCTAGGAAAGCCATCACTTTGGATACGGAAGAGGAGAATCGAACTCAAGCTTGAGGAACCAAAGATCCAGCGTTGCAAACGACACTCCAGGGGTTGTTCGCATCAACTGGCATCAGAGCCTATCCAAGCTAAGTTTGTTTCTTCTCTCTTATTGTGATTCCTTGCAATTTTCCGCTTACAAACCCTAGATTTTTTTTTCTCTCACCCCATCGCCGGAATCACCACCACCATCCGCCACCACCACCCCGTTCCGCCACCCCTTATGGCTGAAACCCTACTTTTCCCTTAGGTTTTGGTTACTTTTCCAACAGTCCTAAACCTTATCCTCTAGCAAATCTTGTTTCCTTATTTGCATATTTGATTTCCTTGTTTCTTGTTGATCAAGTCTTGCTTCATCTTTGGATTAATTACTAGATTAGTTGTAGATTTTGTTTCCCTCATAGTTGTTTGTCTCTTATTTATTTTCCTACACTTGCTTGTGTGGTTCTTTCTTGCTTGATTCACAATCAAATAAAAAAAAAAAACAAAGGTGTGACCGTACAAAAATAATAATAATCAATTCTCACCTTCCATCAGACAAAAAGGTTTGGGAAGATGGAAGCCAATAAAAAAATTGGCAGAGAACGCACCATACGGTCATACTCCATCTTCTCTTCTTTCATGTCTCTACGCAGCTCTTATTGAAAAGGGCAAAGAAAAAATTTCAACTTTCTTGTGATTAATTCTTAGAAACTTGACTTGATCTACTTGACCTTGGAAATTTTGTGTGTTGCTTGGGACGTGATTTGCTAGTTCTTGCTTTGTTGCCTTCCGTTCAAGCCTCTCCCTCCTCACGAGCAACCAAAATTAGTACACCCATTGTAAAATTTCTTGGTTCACTTTTGAGACAAGGACTTGGCTTGGACTTGTTCTTTTGCTTGGTGCAACTTACTCCTTGTGTTGTATGCTTCATATAGGTACTATGGAGGCCCCTATACCCAGCCACTCTCCTTCCACGGACAACCGCAGCCCCGGACAGCTGGACTCCGTCTTTGGGCGAATTGCCGCACTCCGTGCACTAAGTGCAGATCACGATCGCCAACTCGCCGCGCAGGCTGCCGAGCTTGCCCACCTTCGTCGGACCGTAAGTGACATGAACTCTACGGGCCACCGCAACCCCCAACACATGGCCTCCGTCTGTGCGCGAATTGACCAACTTCAAGCTTCGCATGCCGCTCTTCAAGCTTTGCATGCCGCGCTGGCTGCCAAGCTTGCGCAACGTCGTCTGGCCATGAGTGACTTCAGGTTGACCACGGCTGACCCAATGTCGAACACCTCCGGCTACGAGTCTTTTGACGAGGACACCTACAAAGCCGGCCCAGTATTTTACACCTACGGCGATGAGGAGGAGGAGGAGGAGGAGGAGATGGACGAATACATATGCATCTCTATGGACGAGCAAGACACCGTGTCTATTGGCTTGGTTCCACGCAGCGTTATTACCGCCAACGAAGATGGTGGGAGTTACCGCAACATCATCAATACAAAGGTGATCCAGTACTTCACGTTTGAGACGCCTCCACAACCCGAAATTCACGGCAACTGTGAGAACTGGCTGCCCTTAGCCCGGTCCCGGGATGTCTCTCCAATAATTCAGGGACGTCTTTCTTGCTTTTTACTTGATCCTTTCACGTGTTTCTTACATGTTAAGGCTTTGGTTGATTTACCCCCTACGGTGTCTACTCTTTTGCAGGAACGCACCGCACGCCGGCGTACCGTGGAATTTGTGCCCAGAGGCTTGGTATGGCTGCACTTGCGTCGCGATCTCTTTCCGTTCAAGCGCCACCGCAAGTGGGATGCTATCGGTATTGGTCCATTTCAGGTGCTACTACGCCTTGGTGCCGACGCCTACCGCTTGATTTTATCCGAAGACTATGGTGCGCATCCTACGTTCAACGTCACTGCTCTTTCTCCTTATACGCCTCATGCTTTTGCCGACAAGGACGAAGCGGGGACGCTTTGCAGCCAAGAAGGGGAGATTGATAGCTCCATGACCCCCTCGATGACGGCGAAGGACGAAGAGGACGCAATGAAGGTGCGCTCGAATGACCCGATAACAAGATCTCGCACAAGGGCTGGACGAGAAAGCATCAAAATGCAGTTCAGTAGAAGTGCAGGGTTTGCTGCAAACCGTGCGGTGTTGCATGCAAACCGTGCACCAGCCAGAATATTGCTTTCAGTTGAACTGCACGGTTTGTAACAAACCGTGCGGTTGTGTTACAAACCGTGCGGTCGTCCTGACGCGGCGCAGATTAGTTTTTCGAGATGTTTTCTTATAGGAAATATTATTTTTTGATGGTATTTAAACTTAGAAAACCCTAGTTTGTATTTTTCACGTTGAATTTGAGTAGTAAAGTTGAGTACGTTCCTTCCCTTGAGTTCCAACGTCAACTCTTCGATCCCACGGATCGTATATCCCGTAGCTCGTCGCTTCAAGCAATTGTTCATCGTCTCTTCGGTGTTCATGATCATCTCTTGATCCTTTGTTCATCACTTTGAACGCATTTGAGGGTTATCTCTTTAGCCCTAGAAAAGCCATCACTTTGGCTACAGAAGAGGAGAATCGAACTCAAGCTTGAGGAACCAAAGATCCTGCATTGCAAACGACACTCCAGGAGTTGTTCGCATCACAAACTTTTTATTCTTTACACCTCTTCTAGGTTGTGTTTGCTTTTATCAGTTCGTAGTTCATAGCATCACTAATTATGAGAATATAAAAAACTCTAAATTAATAAAATAAGAAGTGTTATCTGATGCTAACCACAACCGAAGAAACTAAATTGAATTAGTAATTCAGAATTCATTATTTGTACATAATCTCTTGGGGCTTTTATAGATAAAAATGTATTAAAAAAATCCAAGAACTCATTATCGGATGCACATACACACGACAATAAATCCATAAAAATTATGTCAAAATTAAACAAATACTTCAAAGCATGAAAAAAATAACATTAAATACTCTATGCAATTCTGGAAGATCTTAACTCAAACATAAACCAAATAGTCTTGGATCGATACTATTGAAACCAAATAGTCTTTCGATGTGAATAGAATGATATATATCGAGAACCTCATCAAATATATGATGGCTATTATCGGAATCAACCTATATATAATATATCTCATTAAAGAAGGAAAAATAAGATTACTGGTGTATATTAAACAAAAGTAGTATAAGATTTTTTTTATGGATCTAAAAATTCTCTTGATGATTTAAATATTGACTATATTGATCATTGTTTACAACCATGAAACACCCATTTGCATGCAACATGCAAAATGTTAACAACTCAGATCTTAGTAGTTTAAATGCTCACACTACAAAAATACATACACGAAAGAAAATACTCGAATCAGTTGGAAGATAATATAATGAATTTTTTTGTCTTCATGATGTATTCATCTACGTCATCATCATATCCTTTTTTTTTTACAGACAATTAGTTTTAGATCTTAGCACAAAAGTTATATGATTTATATTTAAGCCTAATAGATCTCTAGAAGAGATCGATAACCTTATGAATTTGTCAAACCGATATGCTTATAGGTAGACAACCTTAAGTGCACTTCATTTATTCTTACCCATGAGATAACATAGACAACTACTCTTTGCAAAAAAAATTGATAGTTATAGAATAATAATTCACTCACAAGTAGAGAAAAATGGGCTAACTATTACAAAGTACATTCAATATATTAAACTCTAATTATTTCAAAATTACACTGATCACTAATAATAATAAAAAAACAAGGATATTCCTGCAGAATCCCGGATTAGGCAGCGATCCGGCTAGCACTCCAGATCACCACGGGTGGGGCTTTCTCCGATCTCCCCTCACCTGAGAGGTTCCTCGATGCGGCTTAGATCCTGGACGCGGTGGACATCAGTTGCTCGGAACACCTTTCTCGGAACTCCTTTCTTGATGGGACCAGCTCTTCTTCAACGGCGTCAACCAGAAACAATCCCTAAAAAGTGGATTTTCGGGAGAAAACTCTCCGACGCCCAAGTAAGCAAACCGGCAGAACCAGAAAAATGAGATTACATACAGTAATGTTCAAATCTGGCTTCGAGAGGGACATTGAAACGTGAGATTGGACAGGGAGAAGAGCTCACAAAGCTGGAAAATGGCATTTATGGAATCCGCCATTCCTTTTGCCTTTTTTAGGGTTTTTGGGATTGGTGAAGGAAGCTAAATGTAACACCTCGTCCAAACACCCAGGGAGTTACATGGTAGTGGTCCACACATGGGTCCACCAGACCTAGTCTGACAACAAAATCACTAAATTGGACCTTCCAACAAAGGCACGACGATAAAATAATGAAAACTATCTAACTTATAATTATTAAATAGTGTCGATGAAAACCAGCATGTATGCAATACCCAAAGTACAACTAGAAGGACGATGCGGAAGACTGAAACTATAGTGATATATCAACTATTCCTAGGACCAATGAAAGGTTCCTAGAAGTAAACTCTAACAAACTCAAACGAACCGATGAAACCATCCTAAGGCACATCATGTTGAGGTGGGCCACCATCATTCGGAAAGGGTCCCTCTGGCGCACCAAACACGCCCGTAACATTACCTAAAAACCACAACAATTATCACATTAGCTAACGATTCTAATATGAACCAAACAAGCATAAGAAAGCATGCGAAGTAAAACCAAAATACAAGATGTCTATGTGAACATTGTTGGGGTCGGAAAATCGACTACTCGTCCAATGGGCATCAACTGTCTGACGCAACCGTCGGACGCATCAGACCTGTCGGACGTGAGCCATGCGACCGTCGCCTGATTCCTGGACGCAACGGACCAGCGAGATTTTCTCCTTTAAATATAACAACTCCGAGATCTCCAACGGCTATATGCATTATTTCAGCCATCAAGGAAGGAATCAACCATCTTTAAGAGAGGATCAAGGCTTATTAAGAGGAGATCAAGCGTAATTAATGCAGAATCAAAGAGAAGATCAAGAGCATTTAAGGAGAGATCAAGAGCATTTAGGGAGGGATCAAACAAGTATAAATAAGGCTCTAGGAGAAGCCTCAAAGGACACTCTACGACACTCTACGACATTCTACAACACTCCATTCTACTACAACCACTTGTACTCTCATCGTCAAAACTCTCATTTTTATATATTCTATCTTGTCCAACGTTGTTTAGTCCGACCGACGCTTGTAGTCTGGTCCGACCATTCTTTCTCTTTCGACTATACACATTGTAACTTTCTTCTTTCTCTCTTGCATCACAAAAACTACCATTTGTAATCACTTATTCTCATCAAACGGAGTAGATTTATCACCCTAACTATTGTTACCCCTCAAATCAACGAAAAGAGATCGATTGGTCATTTTCCGTCCAAAACAATTTGGCGCCCACTGTGGGGCCGATAGTTAGATAATCTTGATTCATCTACTTCCTAATCCAAACACATCCAATTCGTGGCCATGCAAGGAGGACAGGGGCAAGTCACCATGGATGACCTCTCAAAAGGCAACGGCTCAAATTCGACTCGAAGAAGACACACCCGAAAGGACGATGCATCATCGAAGGGACAATAGGTTTCATCCATATCGTTTCTAAGTAATTTATTACGTATTATCATTTACTATTTGCACTCATCGCATCTTTGGATTATCGCTTTTCGAATTACAAAATAATTTGACTTTTACATGTCGACCTACGATTACATTCGTGTCATTTCAATTTTAAATATATTCTCGCTATATACTATTACTTGACATGATTGCTAACATGACTATTGGAGGATTGTCGATAAACTCGAGCACCAAATCCTACCATGTCTTTTTGATCCTACAAGGTACATGACGAATCTATTCAGTGCGAAGAATACAAGACAACATCAAAATCAACTACGAACAAATCGACTTGACATGTCGCGTTACATTTACATACATACGGGTGACGACCCTTAACATACATGTTGGATCCAGTCATCCGCAAAAAGCGCTTACACTACATTTACACGATCGATCGGAACACGGGCGAGATGAACAACACAGGCACGTCGACACACCGCCTGCCTTATACATTACATAAGGTTAAGACACCTTATTACATTTACGCAATAGAAACATATTGCTTACCTCCCCGGCATAGAGTCATGACTAACACACATTACGGGTGACAAACCCTACATACGGTACCTACAAATACACAAACATGTGCAATACACATTTACAAAGTTAACGCCTCACACGGCTACAACTTACACACGACCCACCAACAAAAGCTTTTACGCAAACGGTGGTACAATACAATATACATTTACGGAGTTAACGCCCGATGGCTAAAAACTTCAATTCAACACTTTCAAAGACAAAAGCTTTTACACAAGCAACGTCATATCACATCAATTCATCGACTATCTACATAGCAGGATGAGTTCGGACAAATCGAAATTACTGAAGGACGATTCCCTTAAAGACTTGAAATTCATCTCATCCACCGCCTTGCATCGATGACTAAGATGAATTTGGGGCAATTGTTGGGGTCGGAAAATCGACTACTCGTCCAATGGGCATCAACTGTCTGACGCAACCGTCGGACGCATCAGACCTGTCGGACGTGAGCCATGCGACCGTCGCATGGCTCACGTCCGACATGCCGAGATTTTCCGACCCCAACAAACATATATATATCTTTTAGGAGTAGTAGTAGTAGTAGTAAAGCTATCAGTATACTCAATAACCGAATTGCGATAACAAGGATGACCATTAAATATACAGAAGTACATAAGCACATATCAATTCGAGTTCATCAACAATATATCCCATCTCCAATCATTTAACAATCATATCATAACACAACTTGATCTATAATTACATCGTAAGTTAGATCATTCAACAATCATCTCAAAACTCGGAACGATCACCAATCCTGGCACCCTCCGGCCTCAATCTCGGCACAACGGTCAATGCGCAACTCTACTCGTTGTCCATTTTCAACCATTAAACTTCTAACCCCGGCTAAGTCCCTACTAGAGCACTTGCCAAAATATTTAACCTTTTAAGAAAGGGCCCCACCTCGCCGCATGGTTATGCCTGGGGGTCACTTCCTCAATGACTTACCCCATGCCCATAACCATACCGGTGGAAACCAAATTGAAAACATTACAAAAAAAATCATTTAAAAGAACACACTTAACAATTAGGGTCGTCTCCCAAAATACGGCCCCACATGCCCCGTCTACAAGTCTAGCGCATATAAGAATCGAAAGCTAAGTAAGTCCAGAAGAACTTACCTCAAGGAAGAAACTTCCGACACCAAAAGAAACGGAGTAGGAATGAACAAGATTAGGAACCCAACGAATAGAAATCAATAACAATTAATTCCAAAATACTTAGGACACCCAAACATGAACAACTAATCAAAAGCTAAGAAATAAGCTAAGATCCTGAATTTCTGAGCACTGCAAGTTCTTTATGAATTCTCAAACAATTATCTAATGAACTCCAAAAATTACATAACTAATTTTACCATAATCCTAACTTCATTATCTTTCCAGTTTCCCCAGTTTCATATAATTCCGAGTTCTACATAATACCCAAAAATTCATGCAAATCAGGACTTTTCAGGATTCAGCATACAATCATAGCTCACGGTTTTTCTCAGATTTCACCACCTTATAGGTTCTATAAAATTCTACCAAACTACCATGATACAGTACATAACATAAGCTTTCTAATGACTATTCATGGATTCGGTAACTCCTTCTACACACATAGTTATGAATTTTCAAAGTTCAACACTAATCCAGAAATTCAAAACAAACTGAATCTACTTATCTGAATTTTAATTATCAATCCACGCATCCATATTATCCCAAACTTTACAGAGATGTTATTCTATAAGACCTATATCACATGTAAAATTTTCATTAATTTCCATGCTCAGTAACGTAGTCCGATAAATCTGAATAACAAATAAGCCCCATCCGTCTATAATTCCAGATTCATTGAATAAAACTAAATAAGATCTAATCTATTATCAAACACCTAAACTAGTTATAATCAAGCTAACTATATACAAGAATAATATATAGATAGCTTACCAAGGAGTATGAAAACAGAGGATGAATTGGAGATTGAGGAATTGGAGATTGGAGGATGAGGTTGAGTACGGTGCGGCATAGGAATGAACAATCTAGGGTAACTTAGGATTAGAAGTATATATATATACTTAAAAGAAAAAAGATATAATAACAAAATACCTACTAATTATTAATTAGTTATTCTACAATAATTATTACAAATTTCCAAATAATTTAACTCTATCAAATCTAGCCTCAATGCTAAAGATTAAAATTACCTTAAGGATAATTTCGTGAACTATAGAACCTTATAATATATGAAGACTCTCTATATAAGAAACATAATAAAGACCCGGATATTACACTAAAGCTGGAAAAAGATCCCTAAACCTTTCCTCTTTCAGTTATATATATATACTCACAGGTGGCCTAAGCTCCAGATGGGCCTTCGTAGGCCGGCCCAACCTTCCTCGTAAATCTGGGTAACTTTCTTTTCGAAGACGCTTCGCGAAGGTTGAGGGTGGTGGTGTTTCGCGGACAAGATCCTGACCCCACAGCCAACCCTCCAAGCCTTTCCCAGACTGCCAATGAAGTGAAAGCTTGGCAATTGGTCTTTCGCAAAAGTGGTCTTCTCCTGGTAACCGGTTTCTCTCCCTTTTCTTTTTTTTCAAATTTTGAGGCGGTTTTAGATTTGTGTAACTTTTGGTGCCTCTTTTCTTTTCCGTTTTATTTTATTTTTATGAAGCTTTAACTCTCGTAATTTTTTCTTTATAAAAGGAGGGCTATTCCGACCGTCTCCTTCTTAGTTCATATTTTGCCTTGTCTTCTAAGGAAATCTCGTCTCAGTTCACTCAGCAAAGCGACATTGCTCGAACTTCTGCTACGGCTGATGACATTCCCACGGGCTTGCGCGATGTTCCTTATTGTTTCTCCTCTTCTTCTTTTTGCAGGAATTAGGGTTTCACTTTTTCCTTTCATTCTCGGTCTTATGAACAAACGCACAACAATTATGAAAATAAATAACATAAAACACTCTATGAAATCCCGAACTTAACTCAAACATAAACCGAGTAGAAATTCTTTAAATTAGAGGTCTTGAGGTGGAGTATTGGGTACTAAAGAAACCAAATAGCCTTTCGATAAGAATCGAATGATATATATATCATGAACCTTGTGAAAGATAAGATGCCTATTATCGGAATCCAACTATACATAATGATGTGATACGAGCCCACCTGGGTCCGCCTTCCCATGGTCTACCTCGATCGGCGGTCTGACCCAGCGGCCCAGCCCACGGTCTGCCTCAATCGGCGGTCTGATCGCTGGCGCCCTGATCACAGAGCAGGGCTGCAGCCCCTGCACCCCAACCTGGGGGAAGGCTTGTGCTTGTTAATCCCCCAGGATGTTGGAGGGGGGAATCGAACCCCCAACCCTTTGATATGAGGGCAGTGGAATACCCATCATATCACCAATTGAGCTGCAGCCCAATTGGTGATATGATGGGTATTCCACTGCCCTCATATCAAAGGGTCGGGGTTCGATTCCCCCCTCCAACATCCTGGGGGATTAACAGGCGCAAGCCTCCCTCCAGTTTGGGGTGCAGGGGCTGTAGCCCTGCTCTGTGATCAGGGCGCCAGCGGTCAGACCGCCGATTGAGGCAGACCATGGGCTGGGCCGCTGGGTCAGACCGCCGATCGAGACAGACCATGGGAAGGCGGACCCAGGTGGGCTCGGATCACATCACATAATATATCTCATGAATGAAGAAAAAATAAGATTAATGGTGTATATACTAAACAAAAGTACTACAACATTATTTTGGATGGATAAAAAAGTTCTCTTGATGATGCAAATATTGTCTATATTGATCATTGTTTACAATCATGAAACACTCATTAGCATGCAACATGCAAAATGTTAAAAACCCAAAACTTAGTATTTTAAACGCCCGTACTACAAAATTACATACACGAAAGAAAATACTCGATTCAGTTGGAAGATTATAAAATGAATTTTTCATCTTCATGATGTATTCATCTACATCATCATCATATCCTTTTTTTAAAGACTATTATTTTTAGACCTTATCACATAAGTTACATGGTATTCATAGATCTCTAGAAGAGAACGATAACCTTATGAATTTGTCAAACCGATATACTTGCAGGTAAACAACGTAAACTGCATTTCATTTATCCATACCCATAAGATAACATAGACAACTACTCTTTACAAAGAAAAATTGATAGTTATAGAATAATAATTCAGAAGTCGAGAAAAATAGGTTAACCATTACAAGGTACATTTAATATATTAAGCTCTAATTATTTCAAAATTACATTGATCACTAATAATAATAAAAAAACAAGGATTGGCCCATAAAAATTATTCTTTCATTTAGTTTTTTAGCACCAAATTTGAGTTTTTAATAGAAGGTATGTTGATCTTCTTAGCTCATTTATCCTTCTCAACGGATCTTTTAAATTTCCCTTTAGCAATCAACATGATATATTTGTTTTTAGCATCAAGCTTTACCCTTTTGGAACAAGTAACGCTTTGAGGTAAGTACAAATATTTGTGGTGAATGAACCGATGTGCAATATCTTGTGTAATTTCAAGTGTATATGTGTAGTATATAGGTTGACAAAGTGATAAATCTTTGCATTTTTTCTAGAGGACCTATGAGGCTTCATATCCAGATTGAAATAATAAATAAATTAAAAGTAATATTGGTGATGTTTAGGTATGAATACAGACTAATAACGAATATGAAAGAAGCAAAAAATCATATTAATATGAAGTTAAAATATAATCCCTTTGTGAAGATCATAATTTTCTTAATTAGTGGAGACTCAAGAATCATGTATTTTATTATTATGGTTTTTTCCGCTAATTGATAGTTATACTTGATTATAGAAAGAAGATTTTCAATATAGGTCATTTACCGGACAATAAAAATAAAAAAAATTACCCATTGTTATTTGGTACAATTTATGCATCCATATAGAGTAGTATAATATTTTTCACAAACTAATGTTATGCTCCTTTTATTAAAAAGATTAATTTGTAACAATTGTTTCTATATTTGAATTGTGAAATCGCATTTCTTCGCATATCCTTTATTCCTTATTTTCTTTGCATATGAATTTATCGGATCAATCTATTTGAAGCAACAACATAGATAGGGGGTTCCACAATCTCCTCATTTATAACCACTAGTGTAATACCCGTGTTTTGCACGGGATTTGTCTATTTTATTTTACATTTGTAAATATCGTATATTTTAATTATCGAATAATCATTGTTTCAATATATATTTGATTAGTTATTTAAATTAAAAATGACAAATTGACTAAACAAATTAAAGATATAAAAAAATTACATTATATAAAGAGAGACGAGACTCTCCATAACTTTATTAATCATAAAAATTGGTTAAGTAGTCTTACAAACAGGCATAGCCACACTCTTTTACATCAATACTTGTAAAACAATCAAACATAATAAAAATGTTCATTTAACTCTAATACATGAAAATGATACGCTAAACATAGAAGATGGCACGATGTTCAAAATTGTTATAGATTATCAAAAACTTCCTTGTATACTACATTGGTTGTAGTATTATATATCTTCTTGTCTTTGTCGCAAATCAAGATCTTCAAGCCTTTCTTGCTAGTCACCCTTGATGAAGCAACATAAAACTGACCATGACTGAAAACAGGGCGTGGAAGATACAAACCGACATTGTTTATGGTCATAGCAAAACAGACATTCAAGGGAAATTGTCTTCGTTGAAACTTAAAAGGAAATGAAGTGTCTGACGGTGACATTATTATGCGAGGAATCAAAACCGTATGTCCAATATTGTTGCCTGAAATAATTCTCCCTTGTATGACATGACTGCCAAGCAGTGTGGTTATCAATCTCGTCCTGTTGCATAAACCTGAAGTCTGATCAATATTTCAAAGCAGCATAATAGGGATCCCAACCTTAAGTTTCATTACATATTCGGCAGGTGATACCCAAATGAAATTTTAACTAAGAGTCACTTGTTCTAAAAAAACGAAATACTAATTTGAAAATTATAAATACCTAAAAACTTTAAAACAAATGAAATTCATACTATCCTAATCTTCATTGTCTTCTTCCTCCTCAAAAGGTTCTTCTTCTTCAGTTTCTTCATCTTCATTGTCTTCATCTTCAATATCTTCTTTTTCTTCTTGATTGTATTCTTCCTCTTCATCATCACTATTGTCTTATTCTTCTTCTTCTTCTTCATCATCAAACCCTAAATTAATCACCTCCTTTCTACCGTCTAAGTATTGCCAAGGGAGACGATTATGAAATGCGAATCCATCCAAAATACTCCATAGTGAAAGTCCGGAAATTTCATTACCCATGTCGTAAATACATGAAAGTTGCCACGCTTCAACACACTTGCTGTTAAATTTAATAATATGATCGCTTCCATCACCGTAAATCCATATATTAATATCACTGCTACGCCATGTGATGTAATTGTGTTCATTATTGTACAATGACTCAATCCGTATATAACGATCATGTCCATATGGTAAAAATATACTATCAAGTAGACTTTCATCGAATTCAGCATGTGTAAGAAGAATAATCATTGGTTTATAGGATGTAAATGTCGAATGAAATCCAGCGAGTTGACTTGGACCAAATAATCCTACCACATTTCTTATTGCCAAATTCATATGAATGTTTGGGAATAGAATAAGATCCCGCTCATATATGAATGGAGTATATCTTGTATTCATCTCATCCAAAGCATTTTTGAATCTGCATATGCATAAAATAATAATTAATTAATTAAAAGAATCATCACCCTAATCAATTATAGGTCATTTAAATTCTGTATAATTGAATAGAGCTTTTTTATATAACAAAAATACTATATAATATATATCTGAATAAAAAAATAAAGAAAGTTCTTTTTTTAACAACCGTAAATGATAAAAAATTACAAATAATATTATTAAAAATAAAAAATAGAATACTATATTAAAAAAAACAATACAATAAAAAAAGATAAAATGGCATAATCAATATGTATGCAAATTAAATAAAAAATCATATAATCAATATGTATGAAAAAATAGCATAATAAATATGAATGCAAATTAAAATAATTATAAGTCAAATTACATATAAATTATGAGACATAAAATGATACAAAAAGAAAAATATGAACATAAAAAATACCTTTGTGTTGCATTTGCAAGATTAGTCGGCATAGTAATTGAACACTTGATGTAACGTTCATCGCCCGATAAATCAATTGGTACGGAAAACCGAATATAAAAATTGTTTGCAATACTTGTGAACCTAAAGAAATGGCTTTCCGGTACCACATCTGAAAGAAAAACAACCTCAGTCTCAGTTGAGACATCATGCGCAATAGGATGCACCACAATTTTCAATGAAAGTGCTTAAAAATTAAGAATGTTGAACTTGATAGATGCACTACAACCAATGCCATACTTATAAAATCGTGATTTGTTAAAAAATCTTCATTAATCACGTAAGGAAATTTGTAAAGAAAAATCACATATATGAAAATTATATAGTTTCCCGTCCAATGACTGCAATTAATGGATATATACTTTTATGGAAAATTTTCATATCAATACAATGTGATTGCTATGGAAATTCTAATGTTTCTATTATTTTTTTGAAAATTATAATGTTTCTATTTAATATAAATATTATATTATGTAATCATAATATATACATTTATGGAAATTCTGTAATTAATGGATAAGGGCACTTCATATGTATTGAATATAATTTTATTATAGCATAAATTTGGTAATAGACACTCCTATAATTTATAAATGAAGAAATCTCGATGAATCTTCATTAATCACAAAATTATAATGTTTCTCGTCCAATGACTTAAACAAAAATATTCATTAATCACGTAAGGAAACTTTTTATATCATCACATATGTGAAAATTATAATGTTTTTATTTAATATAAAATATTATATTCTATAATCATAATTTAATTGAAATAACCAATATTAAACACGTGTAATTCAACATATAACCCCCAAAACTATAACCTAAACCATAACCAATAAAGGTCCACCTAAATTGTAATAAAAAAAATCAACATGTGTATGCACTACTATATAATTTAATTGAAATTATAATACCCAAAACCTAAACCTAAACCCTAAACCTAAAACCTAAATATAAAATCAGCATGTGTATGCACTTATAACCTAAAACCTAAACAAAAAAAATTATGACCCTCAACACTATAACGTAAATCGTAAATCTAAGTATTAAACTTTAACATTAAATCAACATGTGTATGAACTTATATTCGGAGTTTTAAACCCAACTAACCTAATTATTGTTGTTATATCTTGAATATTCATATTATTCAATAAAATAAAATATTTTCATTGTTTTTTTCAACATACAAAAATATTGATATTTCTAAGAATACATGCACAAAGATGGTAGATGAATGTTGTTAGGATTGGTATTTCATGTTGAGATCCATTGAAAATAAAAAAAGTAGTATAATTTGCAATACCAATAATCTAAACAAACATGTTGTGAAACATAATCTATGTTATACCGTAAAAAATGCAATAGTTAATTAACCGAACATAAATATTCAATAAATAAATTCTGCAACAATTCACTGAATACTTAAAGCAATCACTCAAACCTAAAAAATGTAATAGTCACTTAACGCAATGAAAACAGTAACTCATACTTTAAACAATTGAATAACATAAATCCTCAATAAAAAATGTAATAGTCACGTAATAGTCACTCATGCTTTTCCTTCTTCACTTTCTTCAATGTAATCCTCTTCTTCGTAGTTGAGTTATCCCCATGATTTGTTATAGGATAATCATCAACTTTAATACTCTCCTCTTCATCCAATTTAGCACTCTCTTCATCTTCATCGATGTTTATATAGCAACGCTTATGGGGGCTCGCCATTTCATTTGATGACACTTTTGATACAACATCGTTTTCTAGAGTGTATGATTCCAGGCTTTCCTATACATAAAAGAAATTGTCAAAACTGTATAAGTAATAACACATAATAATGTAAAAAATTAAAAATTTAAAAATCAGCAACACTTAGGTAACCTTCCTCGGATTCTATAGAGAATTCCTCAAATTTTGAGATTAAGGTTGAATCGTCATTCATGTTTGTCATTGTATATGCCGAAGGTGATGGAAGACGACTAACATAAATGTAAATAACAGAGTTAATTATGTAATAACATAAATGTAAATTGTATAGAATTAACATAAATACAGAAATGTAAATTGTATAGAAATTGTGAAATAACATAAATTGTATAAACAAAGTTCAGAATATGCAATAACAGAAATGTAAATTGTATAGAAATTGTGAATTGTATACAAATAGGCTAATTAGGCTCAACGGGCTTCAAGCAGAGGAATAACATATAAAGGTGGTAAAGGAAAATAAAGGCTAATAAAAATAATGCCTCAATCATGTTTATGTTATACACAAGAGTCATAAACGTGGCCTCAAAATAAGTTCTAAACGCAAGTTCTAGAGATAAAGTAATTAAAGTGAGAATCACACACATGAAAAGAAATAAGATGACTTAATTATGTGCAGTCCTAAGGCTCAAAAGCTCACGGGTTATTTGTCTAGAATTTCAGTCATAACTAGTCTCAATAAATGACTAAATACATACTCTAACTCAAACATTGAAAAATATAAAAATTCTCATCAACATGCTTAAAATCATATAGAATACCAATAACCAAAATATTTCAAGAGGAATTTCTGCAAGACAAATAAACAAAGTAAAGTATGGAAGTCATATCAAACACCTAAATGCAATGCATGATGCATGAAATGTTATAAAAGACGAAGAAAAATGACACAAAAATCATTAAAATGCAAACGAAACTACACCATGGAATTATCCATCCCCCAAGCTTAAATCCTACATTGTCCCCAATGTAAAAATAAAAGAAAGCGAAAAGAAAACTCACCAAATTATTAGGCATTTAGGCGTCTTCATATAGAATCGGGGTTGAGAAAATTGAGTACAAGTGCACGACTTCTTTGTAGCAACATATCTCCTTAAATGGCACTGTACACAACAAATACAAAGCAAACCCCAATGACAAGACTATACATACTAATAGCTAATAGGCATAAAAAATTAACAACATGCTCAGACAAATATCGAACACATGTTCAACACAAAAGAAATATATAAGTCCAAGTCTAAGCACGAAATTAGCACGAAATAACGAATGCCATAAAAACGATCGACGTATAATTTCACCGTGGCATTATCTATTAACAAATTGAGTTAAAGCTGCCAAGGCCCAAATTTGCATTGTTAATTCACCAAAATAATGGTACTTAGTCCAAGCATAGCAAAAAATGCAAATATAAAGCCAGGAAAAATCACAAATTCAACACAATCCCCATCCATAAAAATTCACATTCTATTGAGTCCACCACCATAACCAATCAAGTCCATTAAAAAAATGTGAAACTGAGCAAAAGCAAAACAAGGGAATGTGGAAACCGAACCTATTCCAATTGGACACCAGACGTGAAGAGCTGCAGTAGTGGTGAGCAAGCTGCGAGGTGTCACGGCAGCGGTGCGGTGGCGGCACAGGCAGGTCACGGCGGTGCATAGCCACGGGGGAGAGGTGGAGTGGGCGCGAGCAGGTCTGGCTTGGTGGTCTGGTGGTCACCGGAGTTGGTTGGCAGGGCACTCGCGAGCTGGTGCAGCTTGGGGTGGGTAGTGCAACGAGTCTGGTGGTGAAGTGTGACAGTAGCGGTGCGTGGCTGGGGCGCGGAGCGGTGTGGTGGGAAGATCTGGTGGATCAGGTGGGAGGGGGAGATGGCGAGATGGGTTCGGTGTTGGCGGGCTGCACGGTGGAGGTTTGGATCGGTGCTGGGCGCGAGCGGCTGGCTGGTGGTCAGTTGTAGGGGCGACGCCGGGTTAGTGGGTCGGTGAGTTATCGCGAGCAGCAGTGGTGGCGTGGTGAGGAGGTGGTGGCTCGCGGCCGGTTGAGGTGGTTGGACATGCTGGGGACGGGCTCTTGGTACGGTAGGTGTGGTCAGTGGCGGAGCCAGGGCGAGGGCTAGGGGGCTAAAGCCCCCGCTTCTGGCTCACATAAATATTATATATATATATAAAAAACGTTTAAATAGTGAAGAAAAGCACATTAGTCTAGTTGGCACATGACTTCTTCATCTATGCTTGAGGTCGCGTGTTCTATTGCTTCAAGCATTTGTGTGCCACAAGCAAATTTCTACTTCTTTTTCTCGTGCACTCAAACATTTCTTTTTCTATTTTAGATTTATTTGTATGGTCTAACCTTCTTTCATTTTATTATGTTTTAGATTTTGTGTCATTCCCTATCTTTATTTAGAAATTAATTATACTTAATATGACTCATAGAAGAGTATAAATTTTTATATTATTTTGTTTGTAGGGTTGTATGTTTGGAAGTTAACAAAGAATATGTAAATTATTTTAAAAAATAAATTGAAATTTTATTTAACCCTACTATATATATTTGTAGTGTACTTAATTAACTTAAACACAAATTATTTTCTAATAAATCAGCTTTATACTACTATGCAATTCTTATCTATCAAAATTAATGTTAATATATAAGTATTAACTTTAAAAACATTGTAATATCTATTTTATTTGAAGGCTAAGGTATCACTATTTATTGTACAAGGTTTAATATAAATCATTGGCACGTTATGTTCCTTTCATCCAACGGTCTGGAGTTATATCTCGTGACCCCTCTCGCAAAAAGGCTCGTCAGGCAAGTTCCAATCACGCTATGTTCCTTTCATTCAACGGTCTGGAGTTATATCTCGTGACCCCTCCGGTAAAAAGGCTCGCCAGGCAAGTTTCAATCACATGTTAGGCCACCGACAACTCCATACACTTGTTGTTAGTCCCTCCAACAAACTGTGAATCACGATTACATTAAAGACCTTAGCCCCCCCTTTTCAAAATTTCTGGCTCCGCCACTGGGTGTGGTTCGGTGGTGAGGGAGAGGGAGGTGAGAGGAGAAGGTAAAGAGTGGTTGGGTAGAGGGAGCAGCAGCATGGGAAAAGAACAGGGGAAGATAAAAGAAAAGAAAGAAAGAAAAAGTGAAAGATCAAGATTTTTTTTTTATCAGCTAAAAACGCACGGCCTGTGCACTCAAGTGCACAGGCTGTGCAGTGCTCTCGAAGTGGGAAAAAATTTAAAATTCGAACAGCTGACAAAAACGCACGGCCGTGCGAAATAACGCACAGGCCGTGCGGTGCTCTCGAATTGGCAAAATATGTTTTTTTTTTTATATTTAAGGTGAGAAAAACATACCTTGGGTTGCCTCCCAAGCAACGCTTATTTAAGGCCGTGAGTTAGACCTTCACATGGGTCCAATACTCGGATCGGGTGGGTCGGTGACTCTCAACTCAATCGGATCAGGCTCTTTGTAAGGTTTAAGTCGAATCTTACGCACTTTGAAATACCCCGAGTTCTTATGTCATAGCTCAATAGAATCATTTTGAAGAACTTGGTTCAAGTAGTATGGACCGGACCATCTTGTTCTCTTGCTTCCCGGGAACATGCTCGATTTATGATGATAGAGAATCACTTGATCCCTTTCCTTAAACTTAATTTGATCCCGTTTAGTAGAGCTTCTTTTTCTCTTTTTCCGTCTACTCCGACATTTTCTCTCTCAGTTAGCCTCCACCCTGGGTTCTTAGATTTCCAATGCAACTTGTGGTAACATAGCTACATCGGGCAATGAATTAGGAAGCTTTTCCTACACTTCACAGCAGGTATTGGTGCTAGTGGTCGGGGTAGCGTTCGGTGATAGCTCAAACTCATCAAGCACAGGGTCCTCCTTGGTCAGCTGGGTAGGCTCTCTTCTATCCAATTCTGGCACTTCCCATTCTTTTACAACCCGTTGTAAAATATAGCAGTGCATTGTTCAATATAATGCACTTCAGGTGGCTCTACAGGAAACTTTGGATTAACCAACTCAGCAATTTGATCTTCCAGCTTTTGATTTTGAGTGGTTAACGTATCTACTTGAATCTTCAAAGAGTCCACCATACCTAAAAGAGTTGAAAATTGGGTTGTTAGGGTTTAATCACATTAAAAACAATTTCTTCGAGACATTGACCAATCTTCTTAACTTCCCTATCATGTCTTAAGATGAAGTCATCAAGCGTACGATCTTGAATAGACTTATTGGGCTCAGGCTGGAGCGGTATGTGTGGTGGTGTCATCCAACTAGGATTGCATGAATTTGAATTTCTCTCAATTATCTCTCCCAAAGTTAAATGACAACCTGTACGATCATGATCTGCAGCTCCACAAGACTCACAAAAGAGGTTAAAAGTATTTGGGTTTGGATAACCCAAATTAGAATTTTCAAAATCATACCTCTGAGTGCTTGTATTAAACCTAGACGAAGAAAAGGGGTAATAATTTACTTCATACATACCTGAATCCATTTGTTCGACTCTTTCTGAATAGCCTGAAAAACAAAAAAAATCAAAGCAAAAATAATGACCTAGACTCACCAATAGAGGTGACAACTAATATTAACAAATTGGTCCCCGGCAACGGCGCCAAAAACTTGATGTGGCTAAAACGTACCCGCAAGTGTACGAGATCAGTTGTAGTAGTCATGTGTCGATCCCACAGAGACCAATGTAACATTAATTGAAACGCTACCAGTGAACTAGGCCGGAAAGATATGAAATTGGGGAAAAACTATAACTAAGATAACAAATAATAACAAATAAAACAAGATAAAATCAATGGGATAAATGTGTCTAAGGTTAAGGATCACCGCAACGATGCAACAGTAAATAAAATCACACTTCATCCGAATCTAGTCCAAATTATTTGAAGGTACCTATCTAAGGTAATTACTAATTCCTCTCGGATGATAGTAAATGTGCCTAAATCTAATTAACATCACTCTCGCGGCTTGCCAATCAAAATCTAGACCCTTTGGGCACTTAGAATCTAAGGTCAAACTGAATTAACATCCACTCTCGTGACTTGCTAAATCCATTTTAATCTTAGGATTTCTATGATAGTTATTAATCCACAGGAGAAATTAAGAAGCTCTCGCAATAATAAAATCTCAGGTTCAATTCCTAAGATTCCAATTGAAGTTATTATCTCTCGGTTTCAAACCCTATCTGACTACCTATTAACGTTTTTACCTCTCAGTTGCAAACCCTAATAGGATCCAATTCGCATAGGCTAATATGGGAATAAAGCATCTAGGAATAAATCAAATATTATTTCAATTCAGGCAAAGAAATAATTCTAAATACATACGCATCGTCGGGATCACCCCAACCTTAGAAATATGAATTTAGCCAAGCATGATTGAAGACATATTCAATTGATTTAAACTAGCCAACAACATATATGAATTAATCAATAAATACGGGAGATAAAAAATCCAAATCTCAGTAATAAAATAATTCAAGTTGATAAAGTCTAGAACAATAATACCAAATCTCCAATTGTGTCAAAGGCCAAAAATCCCTTCTTGAATAATTGTCCTGTACGACAACCTTCAAAACTAAAAGCAAAACTAAACTAAACTCTCCCCCCAAACAAAACTAAAGCTACGTAAAACCCCCTTTTTAAAAGTCAAACCCCCTCTCTCGATATTTCCCTCCTTCACAACCTCCACCGTAGCTGTTGGGCTCCGATTTTTGGTGATCCATCAAGTCGGCCCATTCTGTGGAAAAATGATCTTCCCCAAGAAAGTCAGTGCAGTTCGCCAACAACCGTAGATTGGAAAAGCAATAGAGCGATCTATATAGGATCGTGCAAAGGTATGGTAAACCTCTAAGATACTATCTTAACAAGTACATCAACAAGAAGGTCGCGATCTCACATTGCGACATCCCAACGTCCGTCGAAGTCTTCTGCCAAGGCTTGATCAGGGACAACGAACTCTATCATGAACTGACCAAATACTCGTGCCGAAGCTTCGAGGACATGCATTCCAAGACCATGGCCCAAGTCAGGATAGAGGAAGACGAAGAACCCTAAAAGGTAAGCAAGAGCCCCGATCAAGTCAATCGAAGGAGATCTTCGGATCATGACGCGATCGACGACACCAACCTTACCCCAAGGGGCGAGGCGACCCCAGTCAGGTAAGCAACTCTTATGACAAGAACCAAGACTAGAAGAATGATCCCGCTCTCCAAAGCTCCACTCTTACAACTTCAACATCTCCGTGTCGGAACTCGCTAAAAGTTTTGATAGGTATAGTAAAGAAGAAAGGTGGCCTCGGAAGAGTGACAAGCTAGACGCCAAGAAATACATGAGCCGATGGTGCAAGTTTCATGGAGACCATGGTCACTCCACAGATGAGTGTATAGCCCTCCGCAAGGAAGTTACAAGACTCCTCGCACAGGGGCTACTACGCGATATCATATCCGATAAAGCGAAAGAGACCATTGATCGAAAGGACTAGGAAATATCTAATAAACCATCCTCTCTAATTCACACTAAAGTCATTAATACCATTTCAGAAGGGTTGGACGTATGTGGAAACACATTCTTGGCCGCCAAAAGATACGCCAAAGAAAGAAAAGGCAACAGGCCAATCCGATCGGAAGCAAGCCTATCCCAAACCCCTAATGCACCTGACATCACTTCGACGGTTTTGATGCCGAAGGGTTGGGCGACCATCACGACGGTCTGGTAATCTCTCTATCAATTGGTAATTATCTCATTCATCGAGTATTAATCGACACATGTAGCTCAACCAACTTATTGACACTTGACGCCCTAAAGGGTGTGGTTTTAAGCGAGGACGATTTAACCCGAAAATCCACTCCGCTAGTCGGATTCAATGGAGAGGTCAAACATACCTAAGGGAAAATAGTGTTGACAAAATACGCCGGTGGAGTCAACCAACAGGTAAAATTCTTAATACTCGCTTGCCCGTCCCCATGCAACGCGATCCTCGGCAGACCCCGGATCCACGCCATGAAAGTTGTACCTTTCACTTATCATCAAACCCTAAAGTTCTCGACTAAGTAGGGGTACAGGAAATAAAATGCGACCAGTGGGCTGCCAAGGAATGCTATGTCATTTCGATGAAGGGGGCAGTCGATTGAGCTTCAGCATAGCAACCACAGTGCGGCGAAGGGACCGCGCGATACATCAAACCAGAAATGGAACAACTAGATGAGATTGCCTTGGACCCTTCAATGCCAACACAAACGGTAACAGTTGGATCAGATTTAAACGATTCGACCAGGTCAAATCTAGTAGCTTTTTTACGGTCTAATTCTGATTGCTTTGCCTGGTCGCATGAGGATATGGTAGAGATTTCTCCTGATATTATTACTCACAAATTGAATGTATATCCAACCTATCTTCCGGTCAAGCAAAAAAGGAGGAAATTCACGTCGGAGCGCAACATGATCGTAGACGACGAAGTCAGAAATCTACTTGAAACAAGTAAAATTAGAGAAGTTAAATATCCCGACTGCTGGAAAACGTCGTCGTGGTCCAAAAGAAGAATGGGAAGTGGAGACTCTGCATCGACTTCACAAATCTAAACAAAGACTGTCTAAGAGACTCATTTCCATTACCACACATCGATGCAATGGTCGATGCAACCGCAAGACATGAGGTGCTAACATTCATGAACGTGTTCAACGGGTATAACTAAATCCCAATGGACCCCGATGACCAATAAAAAATGGCCTTTATGACCAGTCAAGGTACATACTACTACAAAGTTATGCATTTTGGACTAAACAATACAAGGGCCACGTATCAAAGGCTAGTGAACAAGATGTTCAAAGATGAAATCAGAGATACCATGGAGGTCTACATCGATGACATGCTCGTCATGTCAAAAGCAGTGAGAGACCACATTGAGCACCTAAAAGACGCATTCGAGATACTAAAAAGGTATAACATGAAATTAAAACTGACTACATGCTCTTTTGGAGTGTATTCAGGAAAATTCTTGGGATACATGGTGACGCAAAGGGGGATTGTAGCTAGTCTAGACCAAATTAGAGCTATACTCAACCTGAGATCTCCCCGATGCGTCAAAGATGTACAAATACTTACAAGACAGATAGGAGCATTAAACCGATTCTTATCCAAATCCTTGGACAAATGCAAACTTTTCTATAAAGCTTTGAAGAAAAACAAGTCGTTCGACTGGACAACGGCACACGAGCAGGCTTTCAAGGACCTGAAATAATACTTGGCAAGCCCCTTCCTACTAGCCAAACCAAAAGACGACGAGCCACTACCACAACACCTAGTTGTATCAAAGTTGTAAGTCAGTGCAGTCTTGACAAGGAAAGAGGAAGGAAAGCACTCCCCAGTCTACTATGTAAGATGATCCTTAGTCCCTGCTGATACATAGTACACGTCGCTCAAATAGTTAGTCCTAGCTGTAATAATGGCCTCAAACAAGCTTAGACCTTACTTTAAGTCACATGCTATTATTGTAAGAACTAACTGACGGACGGGTTTTTAGTCGTCCTAAACCCGGTCAAAATAAAACCTAACAAACCTAAACAAGTAATAGAGGCAAGCAAGGGTCGAATCCCATAGGGAGGAAGTAATCTTTCTAAGTGTTAATTAGCATGCAAAAGACGTGTAACCGACAAGTAACAGGGGGTTTTTTGTATGATCGCAGAGTAACAAGGATGCAAGCTTTAGAGAAAGAATAAGTATGATGGGTGGAAGTATTCCACTAGACAAATATCCACACTGCAGATAAAACTGGTTGATCACTGATAACTATTGTTCCAAGTTCTTTTCACAATCTTATAGTCGTTCCCATTCTGATCGTAATTAACTACCAATTCAGACAGTTGTTGATAGTACTTACCACAATATCAATAGAAGAAAACCTTACTATCAATAAAGCAATAGCATTCAAACAAGGATATAGGATACATGCAAATAGAAGAAAACCTTACTACTTAACATGCAAATAACTCTCTCTCACAATTGCACACTCGTATTCCACTATATGTAACAATTGTGTTTGCTACTAGATATGCACTCGCATTCCGCTATATGCAAATCCTAGCACTATGATAAATATCGATAAACCTAGTTAGCAACTCTAGATAAATCAACACAAACCAATAGACAATATGCTCAAGAGAATTAAACCAACTTAATAAGATATAGAACAAGGAATAGAAATCTCACAACCAATCCATTGCAATGCTTCAATCGTCTAGCGAAACAAACGTGTTTAGTTCTCCATGGGTTAAAACCCTAGAGGCAGAATGAAAAACGAGAGCCTCTCGATTGTGGCAACTAGTTAACAAAAAGTTGTTTTAACCTAACTCTGAAAGTGTTAAAAATAATAAAAGAAAATAACAATAAAATAATAACCAAAAATAAACAATGAAAATCGGGGACAAATTAATCCCGTTCAGCAGCTGCTTCTTCGTCTCGTTCAGCAGCTCGGTCCAACTCGTGAAATCAGCTTCTCGGCCCCACACCAATGCAGCGGCCCACTCCAGCAGGAACTTCTCTCTCGCTGACGTCATGGCCCGCATCATCTTCCAATTCTCCTTCCACCTTCAATTTCACGCGCCCGAACTCCCGCTTCAATTCATGCGGCCGATTCTTTTTGGGCTTTTCTTCTATTGGGCCCTATTTCCTCCACTTTGGCCCATCATCAGCATCAGCACGCGGGCTTGTATTAATTTAAGCTGCTTTGCCTCGCGTGATGGCCGCGGTCGCGGCCTCTTGGCCGCGGTCGCGGTTTGCTCTCGAATTGGCCTAATTAATTTCCGACCGCGGCCCTCTTCTCTTCCACGTCATTTTCTTCGGAAATTAGCCATCTTCTCAGGTGGTCAACTCCTTTTCCTCTGGATGTCTCCAATTAGCTCCTCCGGACCACCAAAACCACACTTCTCCGCTTTAACTCCATAATCTCCAATTGTTCTCTAAATTCAACCAAATGGCGCCATAAACCTGGTAACAACTCCTAGATATGCACTACAAAATAGCACTGATCAAATCCCCCATGCTTAAACCTTGCTCGTCCTCGAGTAAGCTAAAGTCAACCTACTCCTCCAAACAATCCCCAAGGTTTCAGGAAGCATGGAAAACTCAATCTTCAAGAGTCATACCCAACAATAAACTCCAGGCAGCCAATACAATATAAGCCCATCACAATAAACTACAAGATCAAATCAAAAATCTCAACACCCCACACAATCAAGCCAAAAGGAAAGCAGAGTACTTCCCCCAAGCTTATCCCAAACACCATAGAGTGAATAAAAATCTAATCCTATCTCCCATCTATCTTCTTATACCTCCCAGAGTGACTTACCCGAATCCTCCTTATATCTCCTCTTCTTATGTCATCCCGCCAGGAAAAATGAGGAATCCTAAAAAATCACTCTTCTTCTTTTCACTCATTTTGCCAAGGCGCTCTTTCGGGTTTTCAACAAGCCACTCATTTCATTTTTCAATAGATGGGCTCACAGTATGCTCACATCACTCTTGACCAATTATTACCCCAACCTAATGCTGGTCCAAGCCACCTTCTTATTACCTAGGCCGCCCTTTCGGGTTTTCGACCTATCCCAGGATTTCATGTATGCCTTTTTTCAATTTTTGGCTTTTTTATTTTTTTTCCTCAACAACGTAGCAAGTATAGAACTCTCCCCCATGCTTAAACATTGCATTGTCCTCAATGTAATAAAAGACAAAAGAATAAAGCACAGGGAAAAGCAAAAAATAACTCACAAACGTCGCCAAGCTGCTTGGACACTATAGGTGTCGCTGGCGGTCTTCTCAATAAATGCCCAGGTCTCTGGTGTTGGGCGGGTGTCTTCATCAACTCTATAATCTTCTCCTACCGTGCAATCAAAAGGGAACCACTTTGGTGAGTAGTGGTAAAACAATGATAGTAGGGTTGCACGGCCTTCTAGGAACACATGGTGGAGCCCAGATGTAATCGTGATGGGGGCTCTAGTGTTCCTCCTCCTCAGTTGTCAATTATAGGGCCATCATCGTTGCCAAATAATGTGTAGGGCAATGTATCCTCCTTGACAACATGATGCGCACCTTCTCCATGGGGAACTCTGGACAGCTGGCCTTCGGTACCACTCTTTTTTTTTTTTTTTTGCTCCCCGTTTAAGGTTTTTTCGGGGAGTGACTTAGTGCAGGGAAAGAAGACTTACATTGGTGTGGAAAACACCTTCTTCAATAGGTATGGGTTTCTTCCCTGCAGGTTAGTCGGAAACAAAAACAAAAACAAAAACAAAACACACCGAAATCAAATGCAAAAAACAAAGAAAGAAAAACAAGGGAAAATAATTACATACCTCGGGTTGCCTCCCGGACAGCGCCTTAGTTATTGTCATGGCTTGACATCCTACTCAATCTCTCAACTTGGGTTGCTCATAGCAACTGAACTCCTGGGGCCTGGATCAGGGGGATGTTTTTTTGTATGCTCTGTGTTGAGCGTGACCCCCAATCTCTTGTACTTCTTTGTGGGTGGACCGTTGTGCATACCCATGAACGCACTTGCCATCTTCAGAAATGGCCTACCTAACATCTCAGGGGCTGCATGTTTGTTTTTTAGGGGAACGGGCATCGCTGGAGTATTTCCGTGGCCACGGCTCTCCTCCTCATTGTCGCTGAAATCCCCCAGGCTCAAAAAGTACTCCTCTTCTGAAAGCACCTCTGGGAATGGGGCAGGGTTCTCAATATCCAGATCTAGGCTTTCACCGCGGGGTGGTGGTTTCACCGCGGGGCGGTGTACTTGGCCGCGGGGCGGCGGTGGTAATTCAGGAGAACTGAGAGTCTGCGTCGGGTCGCGGTCGGTGTCGCCGCGGGGTGGTAGGGGTCGCCCATCTTCAATTTCAGCTTCATCAGTGCCGTTTTCGCCCTCGATCACCTTCTCTTCGTGGGATACCTCCATACTCTCCATGACCTTTCTGGTCTCAATCTCAGCCCCGCACTTCAGCTTCATATCATAGACAGTCTCTTGCGTATTTTCTGCTGCAGGGACTCGTGGTTGTGCGGAATTCGACTCAATCAATGCTTGACTCAGTTGGTTAAACTGGCTTTGGAGGCTGGAAATTGCCTCTTGTTGCTGTTGGACACTCTGAGCCATGGTTGTTTGCAGTGAGGACACGTGCTGGGCCATGGTTGCCATGCTTTGAACCAGAGTGATGAGTACATCAGCATTGGGTGCAGGCAAGTTTGCGTGTTGTACTTGGAATCCATGCGCATATGGTTGCCCGTATTGTGGTTGATTTCCATACGGAACTGGGTTATAGTGCTCCCTCCACCCTGAGTTGTAGGTGTTCGGTTACGGCTTCTGTCTCGGTCCCTGTGGGTTTACACCTTGACGTGCTTTTACTGCTGTAGCGAATGCGGGCAGTCCTGGACAATCGTCAGTGGTGTGCAGCGTTTCACGACAGATTCTGCAGGGTCTGACTGGTCTTTCTGCACCCGAGTTGGGGTAGTATCCCCTC
Organism: Rheum nobile; assembly: GCA_027886185.1. NCBI lineage: Eukaryota > Viridiplantae > Streptophyta > Magnoliopsida > Caryophyllales > Polygonaceae > Rheum > Rheum nobile. The sequence continues at coordinate 450,847 of WOAB01000326.1, read as the reverse complement.
TCTGGAGAAAATGAGCAGGGGTATGGGTCATCGCGCGTCTCTCCCCAGAAATCCATATCTGTATCAAAATAAAAAAGGAAAACAAAAATTAGTAGCAAGGGTGTGGACCGTAAGATAGGTCCACACCAAAGTAACACTCACACAAACAAACACACAGAAAAATCAAATCTTGCCTTCCCGGCAACGGCGCCAATTTGACGGACGGGTTTTTAGTCGTCCTAAACCCGGTCAAAATAAAACCTAACAAACCTAAACAAGTAATAGAGGCAAGCAAGGGTCGAATCTCACAGGGAGGAAGTAATCTTTCTAAGTGTTGATTATCATGCAAATGACGTGTAACCGACAAGTAACAGGGGGGTTTTGTATGATCCAGAGTAACAAGGATGCAAGCTTTAGAGAAAGAATAAGTATGATGGGTGGAAGTATTCCACTAGACAAATATCCACACTGCAGATAAAACTGGTTGATCACTGATAACTATTGTTCCAAGTTCTTTTCACAATCTTATAGTTGTTCTCATCCTGATCGTAATTAACTACCAATTCAGACAGTTGTTGATAGTACTTACCACAATATCAATAGAAGAAAACCTTACTATCAATAAAGCAATAGCATTCAAACAAGGATATAGGATACATGCAAATAGAAGAAAACCTTACTACTTAACATGCAAATAACTCTCTCTCACAATTGCACACTAGTATTCCACTATATGTAACAATTGTGTTTGCTACTAGATATGCACTCGCATTCCGCTATATGCAAATCCTAGCACTATGATAAATATCGATAAACCTAGTTAGCAACTCTAGATAAATCAACACAAACCAATAGACAATATGCTCAAGAGAATTAAACCAACTTAATAAGATATAGAACAAGGAATAGAAATCTCACAACCAATCCATTGTAATGCTTCAATCGTCTAGCGAAACAAACGTGTTTAGTTCTCCATGGGTTTAAACCCTAGAGGCAGAATGAAAAACGAGAGCCTCTCGATTGTGGCAACTAGTTAACAAAAAGTTGTTTTAACCTAATTCTGAAAGTGTTAAAAATAATAAAAGAAAATAACAATAAAATAATAACCAAAAATAAACAATGAAAATCGAGGACAAATTATTCTCGTTCAGCAGCTTCATCTTCGTCTCGTTCAGCAGCTCGGTCCAACTCGTGAAATCAGCTTCTCGGCCCCACACCAATGCAGCAGCCCACTCCAGCAGGAACTTCTCTCTCGCTCACGTCATGGCCCGCATCATCTTCCAATTCTAAACCCGGTCAAAATAAAACCTAACAAACCTAAACAAGTAATAGAGGCAAGCAAGGGTCGAATCCCACAGGGAGGAAGTAATCTTTCTAAGTGTTGATTAGCATGCAAAAGACGTGTAACCGACAAGTAACAGGGGTTTTTTTGTATGATCGCAGAGTAACAAGGATGCAAGCTTTAGAGAAAGAATAAGTATGATGGGTGGAAGTATTCCACTAGGCAAATATCCACACTGTAGATAAAACTGGTTGATCACTGATAACTATTATTCCAAGTTCTTTTCACAATCTTATAGTCGTTCCCATCCTGATCGTAATTAACTACCAATTCAGACAGTTGTTGATAGTACTTACCACAATATCAATAGAAGAAAACCTTACTATCAATAAAGCAATAGCATTCAAACAAGGATATAGGATACATGCAAATAGAAGAAAACCTTACTACTTAACATGCAAATAACTCTCTCTCACAATTGCACACTCGTATTCCACTATATGTAACAATTGTGTTTGCTACTAGATATGCACTCGCATTCCGCTATATGCAAATCCTAGCACTATGATAAATATAGATAAACCTAGTTAGCAACTCTAGATAAATCAACACAAACCAATAGACAATATGCTCAAGAGAATTAAACCAACTTAATAAGATATAGAACAAGGAATAGAAATCTCACAACCAATCCATTGCAATGCTTCAATCGTCTAGCGAAACAAACGTGTTTAGTTCTCCATGGGTTAAAACCCTAGAGGCAGAATGAAAAACGAGAGCCTCTCGATTATGGCAACTAGTTAACAAAAAGTTGTTTTAACCTAATTCTGAAAGTGTTAAAAATAATAAAAGAAAATAACAATAAAATAATAACCAAAAATAAACAATGAAAATCGGGGACAAATTAATCCCGTTCAACAGCTGCTTCTTCGTCTCGTTCAGCAGCTCGGTCCAACTCGTGAAATCAGCTTCTCGGCCCCACACCAATGCAGCGGCCCACTCCAGCAGGAACTTCTCTCTCGCTCACGTCATGGCCCGCATCATCTTCCAATTCTCCTTCCAGCTTCAATTTCATGCGCCCGAACTCCCGCTTCAATTCACGCGGTCGATTCTTTTTGGGCTTTTCTTCTGTTGGACCCTATTTCCTCCACTTTGCCTCGCGTGATGGCCACGGTCGCGGCCTCTTGGCCGCGGTCGCGGTTTGCTCTCGAATTGGCCTAATTAATTTCCGACCGCGGCCCTCTTCTCTTCCGCGTCATTTTCTTGGGAAATTAGCCATCGCCTCAGGTGGTCAACTCCTTTTCCTCTGGATGTCTCCAATTAGCTCCTCCAGACCACCAAAACCACACTTCTCCGCTTTAACTCCATAATCTCCAATTGTTCTCTAAATTCAACCAAATTGCGCCTTAAACCTGGTAACAACACCTAGATATGCACTACAAAATAGCACTGATCACTAACCATCCCATGAAGGCCATCATTAGGAAACCAGAATTCACAAGACGAATGGCAAAATGGGCGATACACCTGAGTGAATTCGACATCGAATACAAGCCAAGAAAAGTGATCAAATCTTAAGCCTTGGCTGACTTTGTGGCTGATTTCAATCCTACACTAGAATAGGAAGCCATGAAAGAAGCCGAACAATTGAAAACCGAAGAGGACAAGGACACATAGCAACTCTATACAGACGGAGTATATTATGTAAGAGGAGTCGGGCTAGGTGTCGTTCTAAAATCACCACAAGGGGACCATATAGCCCAAGCTATAAGATGTGAGTAGGATGCGACCAATAACGAAGAAGAGTATGAAGCCCTCGTATTCGGGCTGACACAAGCACAAGATCTCGCAATCTATAACATCGAAGTAACGTGCGATTTTCTCCTAATTGTCAACCAAGTACAAAGATCGTGATGCGGGACAACCCTTGACATTGACGGAGGCCGAGGAGGAAGAGTCGCTTAGCATTCAGTCAGACGGACCAATTATGAGAGCTCGTGCCAGAGCCATTGCCCACGCGACTACGAGCATTGTCGCTAAAGCATTTGCAAGGAATGGAGCGACTTCAACTTCCACACCTACCGCTGTTATGTGTTCGGTGGCCACTTATCAAGAGGAGTAGTCATAAACATTATTAGACATCTTGGGAATTGTTTTTATTTGTTTACTCTCGTATTTTGCATTATTACTATTTTTTGGCATTAGGAAAGTTACTATCTTCGGTAACTTAGGATCTTTTATATTGAAACTTGAAACCCTAATTTTATCACGTTGAATTTGAAGCAAGTCTATGTCGTGAGCTTGATCTCTGCCCCCTTGTATCAACGTCAATAATCTTGTTCGATTCATCCTACAAAATTCACGCACTTGTTCATTCCAATCTCCATCAACACTTGTTCGTTTCTTCCTTGTTGCTGCAAGGCCGAAACCCTAATCCTCCACGCCTCCATCTGCAACACTTCAGGAGAATTGCCATAACCTTCTGCTCCCTCAATATTTTGGTCTGAAATTTTGAGGAGGCAAACTAGACTCGTAGATCTAACTCCTCGCGTTGGAATCATCGCATTTGGATTCCTGAGCAGGGAGAAAGAATTTTTACAAGTCGGACCAACGCCCAGGAATTCTCCTTGCCCAACGAGGCCGAATTCTTGAACTACCATTATTTGGCCAGTTCGTACATCACCTCCATCAATTGTACATCAAGAGAATCGATCTTCATCCGTGTCCTACCTAGATCCATCCCAAGCGAAGCCATTTCAAAGGGGTTTTCGCATCAACTGGTATCAGCTTCCTGGGGTACGACGTGTGGTAAATTTGTCTCTTGATTTCAATTTCTCCCTGCATTTTTTCTGATTATTCCCATAGCTTTCTTTCATTCCTTTCTCTTCCGCACATTCTGATTTTATATAAAAATAAAAAATAAAAAAATTGAGTGCCAAACCCTAGGTGATTTGCTTGCAACGCAAGTTGAATCGAACCGAGCGTTTCTTTTTCTTGTTTGTGAGAAACCGAACCTCCTTGTGTGCAATAGTTTATCTTGCTATATTATTGTGTGGCGTATTGTCTTCTTTGATTATTTCGCTGCATTAAGTTGTCATTGCATGAATGGTAAGTTCGCGTTTGTTACACAAAGTCTACAAAAAAACCTTCTACCTCTTGAGCTTGGGTGCATTCCACGAATACGCTGAAATTTGTGTTGCTACCTTGCTTTCTTTCTTAAAAAAAACAACAAAACAAAAATTCCAACAAGTTGCTGAATTATTATTACCATGCTAAGCATCACACAACCCACATTACTATTAGCACAAAACTCGCCGCTGGCAACGGGAAATCCCGCACTAATTCAGCAATTCCATTTCTTGTCTTCCATATCTCTAGTAGCAATCTATAAAAGAGCTTATCTTGCATGATCTTTGCTTTGATTTATTCATTGTTTGACTATATTACATGCTTGATTAGCTTGAGACGGTTATTGCATACGAGTTCACTTCCTTGCCTTGACCTCCCTCACGGATTTCCAAAACTAGATACCGGGAGACTTTGATTCTTGAGTTGAGTTTATTGCGTTGAGTATCTTTGTTTGTTGTTTCCTGCTGTTGTTTAACCTTCTTTGCTATGTCGTTGCATGGTGATGACTCTGAGGCACACGCCGCTGAACTAGTGGCCGCAAAGGATCGCCTTGCTCAATCCGAGGCGGAACGACTTGAGGTGATCGAGCGGCTACACACCGCGGAGAAACAACTTCAACAATACAAGGGGCTCGTAGAAGCTCAATTAGGCCCGACTTCGGTGCTTGAGGAAGACCAATGGGACGCACGTGACGGGCGACTCATCCGTCATGACTCTCGCCTTGAAAAAGGGAAGCACATCGCGTCCTCTTTACAACATCCAAGCGACACCACTCGGCAAGCCGGCCAGCTGCGCTCGGTCGTGGTGAAGCCCACGGGTCCGCCCATTGACGATCGATGGCAACCTCGGTCCAACTCCAAGGACCTAGATGACAATGGCCACTACTCCGACCATGTCGACACCCCACGTCGGCAACATCATTCTCATGAGAGGCCCAGGTATGATTCCTACGCCCCTGACCCTTATTATGATAACAATCATGCCACTTTTGCAGACCGCACTACCCGAACACCGCATGGACGTTCGCATCCGGTGCCCCAAGCCCCTTCTAGGACGTATCCCCAATGTCCCTTTGCTGAATATGATGAGGAGGACATGCACTTGGCTGGCCAAGTGAACCCGGGTAACTTCCATCCTCCCCTAGTTGAGCCAATTGAGCATCAAGTGCACCCGGAAGGATGGATACCGCGTAAGCTTCCTCCCCCTCCTGTTTTTGATCCTCACCCCGACGACTATGATGAGTACAAGCAAGCGTCACCACGGCGTCGTAGGGGACACAATGGAGGACGTGGTACTGGTCGTGGCTACCAAGGAGAGCGCGCCTATGAAGATAGACGACAAGTGCAACCTAACTACGGCGCTCAAAGAGAAATTAAGGTAAAAATCGAACCCTTTCTTGGTGATTATGATGCCGCTGTCTTTTTGGACTGGTTGCAAGGCACGGAACATGCTCTTGCACATTGCCACTACAACGAGGAAGACAAGGTGGAAATCGCCACGTTACAATTTCAAGGAGCTGCTCGTTCATGGTGGCATAGGGACCAAAAGAACCGGGTTCGTATGGGATACGACCCCATTGAGCAATGGAATCAACTTGTCTATGTCATGACTCGGAAGTACGTGCCCCCGGAGTACAAGCAAGAAATGCATTTGAAGATTGCTCTAGCACGCCAAGGTACGAGCACTCCTCTCGAGTTCTTTGCTCATCTCGAGGATTTGTACTTCAAGGCGGGCATAAGCGTCACTCTCGGCACGTTCAAGACGAAGTTCCTCCAAGGGATGCATGTCGATCTACGAGAGGAGGTCGATGTGTTACCTATCAATGATTTGACCGCGCTTGCGCACGCCGCTCAAAAGGTTCATCAACGTTTGGTGCGCAAGAAGATTTATCCATGGCTATGGGGATCCTCATCCCGCAGGTATGATTCTAAACCGAATCCTTCATCTTTTTCTCCTAACCCCGTTGTGAGTATGCAGCCTCGACCACATGCCCCCTACAACCGGGCCCCGCCTCATCCCGAAGCACCCAAACCGCCCATGACGCGCGTTCCCCCGAAGCAGGACACCCGTTCGGAAAAGACGAGCGACCAGATTTGCGATAAATGTGGCGGTCGTGGTCATTTCATGCGTGATTGCTCGAACTCGAGACTCGTGTTGTTCTCTCAAGCCACGGGTTATGAGTCATTTGATGACGAAGAGGAGACCGAGGACGCACCACCACAGGTGTACGACGATTACGAATATGAGGAGCAGTATGAATGTGGACCACCGGATTTGAATGAAGGTACGCCTCTCTCTCTTGTTGCTCGTCGTACTTTGACGGTGCAGGACACGTCTCTAGTGGACCAACGCGAGAATTTGTTCCACACTCGCTGCATTGTGGGCACTTCTTCGTTGAGTGTGATTGTGGATAGTGGATCGTGCTGTAACATTTTGAATGAAAAGGTCGTTCACGCGCTCAATTTGCCTACGATTGCACATCCTCAACCATATAGTTTGCAATGGATCTCGGAAGGTAAAGGTGATGTGGTAACCAGGCAATGCCACATTACATTCTCTATTGGTCAATATGTTGATTCTGTTACTTGTGATGTTGTTGTTATGGATGCGACTCACCTCCTTTTAGGTCGCCCATGGCAATTCGACAAGAAAGCGGTATATGACGGTTTCTTGAATACGTACACCTTCCAAAACAAGGGACGTCGGGTCACACTTTTACCCATGACGCCACAAGAAATCATTCATGATCAAGTCGAGAGAGACCGGATCAAGGCATTGGAGAAGGCCAAGTCGACGACACCAAAGCCGACACCGCCCGTGCCCAATCCGGCGAAAGGAGCAAAGACGCCAGGCCACAACTCGGCCCAGAACTCGACCGAGTCTCCACAATAGAAGCCAACTCGGCCCAGAACTCGACCAAGTTCTGGACCGAGTTCCTGCACCAGTGAACAACTCGGCCTCGGACCCACAGCAACTCGGCCGAGTTAGCACGGCCAGAAAAAAGTCGAGTCTAACTCGGCCCAGAATTCGGCCGAGTTCTGGACCGAGTCAGGGGCTGCTCCTCCACCTTCTTCTGGCGATCCTTCAAGTGCGATCAAGGGTCGATGTGAACGTCGTTTGCTTATGGCACGCTCGCGGGACCTCTCTCCAATTGTTCAGGGACGTTCTCCTTGTATTTTATTGGTTCCAAATGCGTGTTTTTCGGTTTTAAAGAATGTCGATGAGCTACTCGCTTCTGTGATTTCTATTTTGCAGGACTTCATGGACGTCATGCCCGATGAGTTGCCGGACGGTCTACCTCTTATACGTGGGATTGAGCACCAGATTGATTTGGTGTCGGGCGCCTCCTTACCCAACCGGGCGGCATACAGGGCGAGCCCGGAGGAGACTAAAGAACTTCAACGACAAGTTACCGACCTCTTGGCCAAGGGCTACATTCGTGAAAGCCTAAGTCCTTGCGGTGTCCCGGTAATCCTCGTACCGAAGAAGGAGGGCTAATGGAGAATGTGCATGGAATGTAGGGCCATCAATCAAATCACGGTGAAGTACCGTCATCCAATCCCTCGCCTTGATGATATGCTGGACGAGTTGCATGGGGCCACATTATTTTCAAAGATCGATCTTAGGAGTGGCTACCACCAAATCCGCATGAAGGAAGGCGACGAATGGAAGACGGCATTCAAGACGAAGCATGGCCTTTATGAGTGGCTAGTCATTCCGTTCGGACTCACCAACGCACCGAGCACTTTTATGAGGTTAATGAATCACGTCCTTCGTCATTTTTTGGGGAAGTTTGTGGTTGTTTATTTTGATGATATTTTAGTGTACAGTCGGTCGTTGCATGAGCATGTTTTACACCTTAGACAGGTTCTAGAATGCCTTCGGAATGAGCAATCATATGCCAACTTGGCAAAATGTGTGTTCTGCTCGGACACAACGATTTTTCTAGGATTTGTTATTTCTAAGGATGGGCTGCGGGTTGATGAAGAAAAGGTCCGTGCCATCAAGGAGTGGCCTACCCCAACTACACCGACCATGGTTTGATCTTTCTTGGGGTTGGCTGGCTTCTACAAGCGCTTTGTGCGCGATTTCAGCTCCATTTCCGTGCCTCTACATGAGTTGACAAAGAAAGGCGCCACCATTACTTGGGAACCAAAGCATGAGGTAGCATTCCGAGTGCTAAAAGACCGCCTATGCCACGCACCATTACTACAGCTGCCGGACTTCAACAAGGCCTTTGAGGTTGAGTGCGACGCCTCCAACATTGGAATCGGTGGGGTGCTTCTCCAGGAGCGCCAACCCATCGCGTACTTCAGTGAGAAATTGTCAGGTGTTACACTTAACTATTCTACTTTTGATAAAGAACTGTATGCTCTTATCATGGTGTTGAAGACGTGGCAGCATTACTTGTGGCCAAAGGAGTTCATTATCCATACCGATCATGAGGCCTTGAAGTACCTTAAGCATCAAACCACACTCGGACGTCGGCATGCGAGATGGGTAGAATTCATGGAGACCTTTCCCTATGTGGTGATGCATAAGAAAGGTAAGGAGAATGTGGTAGCTGACGCCCTTTCTCGCAGGTACGTCCTCTTGTCTTCCCTTGATGCTTCAGTCTTTGGTTTTTCATTGATTAAGGAATTGTATTCGCATGATACTTTCTTTAAATCTATTTATGAGACTTGCGCATCTCAGGGCTCCTTAGATTCCTACTTCCTTGACCAGGAGTACCTTTATAAGGGTGGAAAGCTATGCATACCATCTTCTTCTATTAGGGAACTCTTAGTTAAAGAGGCATATGAGAGTAGGGCACATTTCTGTGTAGCCAAAACCGTAGCAGCCCTTAAGGAGCATTTTTATTGGCCCAACATGACTAACCAGGTCACTAGGTTTTGCAATGCTTGTGTCACTTGCCATAGGGCCAAGTCTAGATCCAGTCCCTCACTATACACCCCTTTACCTATACCGGACCGTCCTTGGGAGGACATATCTATGGATTTTGTGATGGGGTTGCCTAGGTCTAAGAAGGGGAGGGACTCTATTTTTGTCGTGGTTGATAGGTTCTCGAAGATGGCACATTTTATACCATGTAAGGGCACTAACAATGCTGCGGATTGTGCTTCACTTTTCTTCGACAATGTTGTGCGTTTACATGGTATACCGCGTTCTATTGTTAGCGATAGGGACGTGAAATTTGTTAGCCATTTTTGGAGAACTTTGTGGGATAAGCTAGGTACCAATCTCTTATTCTCCACTAGCTACCACCCGCAGACTGATGGCCAGACCGAGGTGACCAACCGGACCTTATGGACTTTGCTTAGGACCATGCTTAGGACCAACCCGCGCCGTTGGGAGGACTTACTACCTTTTGTTGAGTTCTCTTATAACAGGTCTGTCCATTCCGCGACGAACATGTCGCCATTTGAGGTGGTGTACGGCCGGAACCCGCTCTCACCGCTGGACTTGGTGCCACACCCGTTGAAGGATGGTGATCATGTACGTGGAGCTGCTCGGGCGGAGATGATACAGGAGCTGCATGCTAGGACAAAGGAGCAGCTGGAGAGGAGAGCCCGATAGCTGGAGCAGAAGGCCAACAAGGGCCGGCGTCGCATCACTTTCGCACCCGGGGACCTTGTTTGGTTGCATTTGAGGAAGGATCGGTTTCCGTCAAAGAGACGATCCAAGCTCAACCAGAGAGATGATGGCTCGTTCAAGGTTTTGGAAGCTTACGGCCCCAATGCCTGCAAGCTTGAGCTTCCCGCAGAATATGGAGTTCACAGCACCTTCAACATTGGAGACCTCTCCCCCTACACACCGTCAGGCCTTGACATTGACGAATCGGGGACGATTCGAGGCCAAGAAGGGGAGAATGATGCGGGACAGCCCTTGACATTGACGGAGGCCGAGGAGGAAGAGTCGCTTAGCATTCGGTCAGACGGACCAATTACGAGAGCTTGTGCCAGAGCCATTGCCCACGCGACTACGAGCATTGTCGCTAAAGCATTTGCAAGGAATGGAGCGACTTCAACTTCCACACCTACCGCTGTTATGTGTTCGGTGGCCACTTATCAAGAGGAGTAGTCATAAACATTATTAGACATCTTGGGAATTGTTTTTATTTGTTTACTCTCGTATTTTGCATTATTACTATTTTGGGCATTAGGAAAGTTACTATCTTCGGTAACTTAGGATCCTTTATATTGAAACTTGGAACCCTAATTTTATCACGTTGAATTTGAAGCAAGGCTATGTCGTGAGCTTGATCTCCGCCCCCTTGTATCAACGTCAACAATCTTGTTCGATTCATCCTACAAAATTCACGCACTTGTTCATTCCAATCTCCATCAACACTTGTTTGTTTCTTCCTTGTTGCTGCAAGGCCGAAACCCTAATCCTCCACGCCTCCATCTGCAACACTTCAGGAGAATTGCCATAACCTTCTGCTCCCTCAGTATTGTGGTCTGAAATTTTGAGGAGGCAAACTAGACTCGTAGATCTAACTCCTCGCGTTGGAATCATCGCATTTGGATTCATGAGCACAGAGAACGAATTTTTATAAGTCGGACCAACGCCCAGGAATTCTCCTTGTCCGACGAGGCCGAATTCTTGAACTACCATAATTTGGCCAGTTCGTACATCACCTCCATCAATCGTACATCAAGAGAATCGATCTTTATCCATGTCCTACCTAGATCCATCCCAAGCGAAGCCATTTCAAAGGGGTTTTCGCATCAGATCGTATGCCGCCAAAGATGACAGGATGATGGCCTACCTAAACGTCGTCAAAAAACTGGTCGGCAAATTCCAAAACTTAACTATCCGATATCCGATAAGTCCCACGCGACCTCAACACACAGGCCGATGCCCTAGCAAACCTCGGCTCCGCCTTACGTCCCTACGACTTTTGCAGCATCCCGTTAGGACACATCAAAACCGCAGCAGTCCCCAAAACATTCAAGACTACCAGTCGTGACAACATTGAGACAGTGAACGAGTGACCTTTAGAAGAAGTCATCTCCGCCGAGGTAGGTGATAACACAGAAGACGACTACATAAGCGACCAAGATGATTGGACCATACCCTACATCATGTGGCTGAAGGACGGCATACTCCCAGTAGACAAAGGTGAAGCCAAAAGACTCAAGGTACAGGCCATAACCTTTGACATAAAAGATAATGTTTTATTCAAATGATCCATCACAGGCCTATACCTATGCTACCTCAAAACATCTGAGGTAAGACGCGTCCTGTAATCCTTACATGAAGGAGAATTTGGAAACCATACTGGGGGATGCAGCCTATCCGACAAATCCCTCAGGACACGTTACTACTGACCAACAATGAATAAGGACGTGACCGACTACGTTAGAAAATGCGATGCCTGCCAACGACACGCACTTATCACACACCAGCCATTAGAAATGCTTTATCCAACTCTAGCACCTTGGCCCTTCATGCGATGGGGAATAGACATCGTGGGAAAACTGCCACCGACATCAAGACAACGCGTCTTCTTCCTTGCTATGACTGACTATTTTTCTAAATGGATTAAAGTTGAAGGATATCGAGAGGTAAAAGAAAAACATGTCATCTCATTTATAAAACGTAACATTCAATACCGATTTGGCATCCCCTCGAAAATCGTATGCGACAATGGCTCCCAATTCATCAGTAGTAAGATGTGATCCTTTCGCAAACAATGGAACATCACGTTGGTCACGTCTACACCGCGATATCCACAATCCAACGGCCAGGCTGAGTCCAACAACAATATAATCATAAACAATCTCAAGAAACGCCTCATAGGGGCAAAAGGAAGATGGGACGATGAACTCCCCTTAATTATGTGGTCCGACAGAACCACCATAAAGAACACAACTGGATAGATTCCCTTCTCTCTAGTCTACGGGCGCGAGGCAGTCATCCCCGATGAGTTTCTCATCCCAATTTCCAGATACGAGCTACAGACCCCAAAATAAAACGATGTCGAGTTAGCCCACAATCTCCACACTGTAAACGAGATTAGAGAAAGGGCCAGGATCCGAATGGTCTAGTTTCAACAACAAGTCGCCAGGAGTTAGAACAAGAATGTCCGTGTCAAAGTCTTCAAGTTATGAGATTGGGTCTTGAGAAAGACATTCCAAAATACCCGAGATCTAGCCTACGGGAAGCTAGCACCCCAATGGGAAGGACCTTACCTCATCAAGGAGATCGTCGGACAAGGCGCATATCAATTGGAAACAAAAGATGGATAACCACTTCCGCGAAGTTAGAATGCGACCATCTAAAGTTGTATCATTTTTAATTTTTTATGTCTTCATGTTTTCTTTACGTTCAATCAATTACGTTTGTTTCATTCATTTTACTAACTTAAGCACTGGAGGGCCATTGGGCTCACACCCAACGGTTGTCCTTTGACCTTTCTTTTATGTGTTCTAAGATAATGCAAACATGAACAAGAGGCCTCGAGATGGAAGAAACATTTAACCAAAGTAAAACATGTCTATAGACAACAAGCACTTACAAATACACGATCGATTGGTACACAAGGAATAGAGGAACAAACGCTACATCCTTCTTACAAGACCAGTCCTATAAGAGGTGCTAGTCTTTAGTTAACATTACAACTACTCTTCCCTGTAAACACAAAGCATGCTACATTAACACACAAATTTACATGTCACTTTGACAAGTCACTACACGTCTCGGCCAAGGCGCAGACAGCAAATCCACTTGCAAAATCAAACAGACACAAGGTATGCGAAATACGAAACATTCACAAAATATGCGACCAGAGATGGTGGACGGGTCGCCAAAACATTATCCATCCCATCTCTGCGATGGGGTACAATACGTCATTTAAATGTCAAAGTCAAAATGTTCACAAACACCACACATACGACATTGTCATCACATTACCTAAGAATCGCCTAACTTCTCATTGATGTCTACAGGGACGACTTTATTACCCTTGGTCACCTCAAGAGGAGCCTTCGATGCGTCCTCAATAGCTTCTTCATTCGCTTCAGGATCGGCTTCTCCTCTTTGCTCGTCCTCACCCAGACCGGCAAGCTTGAACAAATCATCACCGGGATTACTGTTAGGATACAAGAGGTCCATTCTATCCCTTTCATCATCGATCTTCCAATCCACGTGCGCTCATGTGGAAAACTCCTCCATCATCTCAATGCGCGACTTAAGAAAAAGTACATCCCTACATCGCTAGCAATTCGAGTGTCCTTTACGCGAAGCTCCTCGATGCTGCCCTCCAGCTCATCAAGACGAGCATGAACCTTCACTTACTTCTTCTCGGACGATGCCATCTTGTTCTCAGCGGTCTTTACGTGATTGTTAATAGCCTTTAATTTGCCCTCAACTTGAGCAACCCGCTTATCAGCCATGTCGCACAAAGCTTGAACACTCGAGAACGCAGTTATTGAATTTTGCAAGGCTTGTACACGATAAGTTATGTAATCGATAAAAAAAATAAAAGGGAAATTCCTGTTGGTGTCCCTGTGTTTAGGGTTATTCATGTTGGTGTCCCACGATTAAGTTTTTTTTTGTTGGTGCCCTTAAGGTTTGGGTTTGTTTGCTTCGTAACCAAACTTTTTCATGTTTGTACCATTCTAGTTCAAATTGATTAAATCCAAGTCTACCATTGTGTTCCTCGCCCTCAAATTAGTAATATTTGACTCCTAAAATACCCAAATCCCTGTCCGAACCATGTCGATTTGAATTCCGAAGCAACAACCCGTTTCGACCTTAAGAATTCAAATCGGAATGGTTCGAGTATGGATTTGAGTGTTTTAGGAGTCGAATCCTACTAAGTTGAGGTCAATAAACATAGTGATGAGCTTCTATTTGATCAATTTGAACCGAAATGATACGGATATGAAAAATTTCGGTTACAAAGCGAACAAACCAAAACCTTAGGGATACCAACAGGAAAAAACTTAATCGTGGGACACCAACAGGAATAAACCTAAAATCAGAGGTACCAACAGGAATTTCCCAAAATAAAAACAATATGCACACAGTTCACAAACATTTTTACCTTCCAAGCGGCGACTCCAGCTTTATCAATGCAGTTGATTGGATGTAAATCGCCAATCTCCTTCTTTGCCTCGGGATCTAAGGTATGAAGGAAATCATTCAAGGAAATTTCCTTTAACTCACCCATCAGCGGTTCAGCAGCGACTATGGCCTCCCTCTTCGCCCCTGAGGTCTTGGACGAAGGCAAATCCATGACAACAATTTTCGTTGGCATAGACGCTTTAGCAGGTTGAGAGCTTATGGTCCAAAAGGCGGGCACTTGAACTTTCCCCGAGAGATGTTGTCAGATAAGCACAACAGAGTAAGCACACAGAGAAACCAAAAAACCACCCACACGCCTACCCGGAGGAACGAACAAGTGCCTTTCGAAATGACCTCTCTTCCTGAGAGAACGACAACAGAATCTTGGTCACCCCGGCAAAATCAGAGTCTTCCTTTTCCTCCAGATTTGGCACTAAAAAGAAACACATGTGAGCACGAGTTACAGAGACATCTACTAAAAATCCGAAAAGACAAATACAATATCTGATGTCCTCCAAACGTCCCGCGAGAAGGAACAGTCGAAACCCCCCTCAAGCGATTTCTTTTCCACAAAGAAGAACCGCGATCTCAGCCCACGGTCGTTAGCATTAAGGTTAGAGCAATTGGTTTTCTATCTTGCCTAAGACACAATTTGAGAAGAAAAGACCCTCCAGTACTCAAGTAATAAGAATGCCAAACCGATGTTTTTTTACCAATCGCAATAGTTTTTCTAGTAGTAATAACAATTAATATATTCGTAGTTCATTAATTTGCTAAATAATATTTGTTTTGCTTACTGTTTTTAAAATCCTTAATGTGATATTAAAATATTTACATCTATGTGATATTAAGTTTTTTATCCCAAACTTCTTATTTTTTACACCTCTTCTAGGTTGTGTTTGCTTAAATCAGTTCGTAGTTTATAGCATCACTAATTATCACAAAAAAACTCTAGATAAATAAAATAAGAAGTGTTATCTGATGCTAACCACAACCGAAGAAACTAAATTGAATTAGTAATTCATAATTCATTATTTTGTACATAATCTGTGGGAGATTTTATAGATAAAAATGTAGAGTAGGGTTCAAGTGCATAATGATCTTAAGGTGTAAAGTACATGATGTTAATTTTTTAGGAAAATGTTCATGATAAAATTAAAAAAAAAATTGTGGAAATTATTTTTTGGGGGATTTTTTAAGAGAAATTATTATTTTGAAAATAAATTATTTTTTTGGAAATTATATTTTTTCAAAGCAAATTCAAGAAAAAAAATCGAAACAAGAGAATTTTTTGGAAAAGAAAATTTTCAAAATTAAAAAAAAATATATTTTTTGAAAAAATAAATATCAAATTAAAAAGAATTGGTTATATTTACAAGTTTGTCACTCCATGTGTTTTAATCCTAACTCTTCATTCGTACAATCTAGTAGATAAGATTAATCCTCATTTTATATATACCCTAAACACTCTCTTCATATGATCCTCACTCTAAAAATGTATTCAAGAAATCTATAAACTCATTATCTGATGCACATACACACGACAATAATATCATAAAAACTATGTTAAAAGAAGCAAGAGGCTTCACATGAGGCTTCACATTTATCATGGTTTAAATAATAGATAAATTAAAAGCAATATTTGTGATGTTTAGGTATGAATACATATTAATAACGAATGTCAAAGAAGCAAGAATTCACAATAATATGAAGTTAAAATATAATCCCTTTGTCGAGATTATAATTTTCTTAATCAGTGGAGACTCAAGAATCATGTCTTTTATTTTTATGGTGTTCCGCTATTTGATAGTCATACTTGATTATCATAAGAAGATTTTTAATATAGGTCGCTTACCAAACAATAAAAATTAAGATTTTAACCCATAGTTATTTGATACAATTTATGCGTCCATATAGAGCAATATAGTATTTTTCACAAACTAATATTATGCTCCTTTTATTAAAAAGATCAATTTATAACCATTGTTTCAATATTAAAATCGTTAAATCGCATCTCTTCGCATATCCTTTGTAAAACTTATTTCCTTATTTTCTTTGCATATGAATTTATAGGATGAATCTATTCGAAGCAACAACATAGATAGGGGGTTCCACAATCTCCGCATTTATAGCCATTTGAGGTGCACCATATCATGCAAGTTGCACCATTGCAAATTGGTGTCTCGTATTGCGCACATTTCTCGATTAAACTATATCTCTTGCAAATAACTTCACGCGCTTTCATAGGGTTGACCGTACTGCCTGATTATTTGCATATATAAAGAAAAAACAAAGTGATATATTAGAACGAGTTAATAAAGCATTTTCATACGCAAAAACAAAAAATTTGGGACAAATTATATACTTTATTTTCCCTATGAACAATATTCATCATGCTTCTAAAACCATGTTAGGGTAGTAAATAATTCGACAAACAAGTTTGGGATAATGCGTAAAAGATATATTGCATTGACAATTAATTCTATATAGTTGTATATATGCAATATGGGTCTTAATTACCTAGGACGAAGAATAACAACAACATGATTGATAACTTGATGTACTTCATGTTTAACAAATAATAATTATGGTTTTGTGAATGTGTTTGATTCCCCTCATTGTGGTGCTATTTATATTTGAATAATAAACTAAATCTTTATCAAATTGGAAACATAGTAAAATGTTGATCACATTATGTGAATATCCATAATAGAAATTTAAAAACAATGTACCTTTCAACATCATTTATTGTGAAGATATCAATAAAATCCCCAACATATTATGTACGTGGAATAGGGACAATCTCGTCTAATGGCATGTGTAATTCGTCCTACCCCAAAAAAAATATTATTTTGGGATCCCTATACATGTTGTTAATTTTTTTTTAATGTGTTTCATTTTTTCTGAAGTCAAAACTTACCTATCAATAACTTATCACCATGTAGATGTTTTTTTACCAATTGCAATAGTTTTTCTAGTAGTAATAACAATTAATATATTGGTAGTTCATTAATTTGCTAAATAATAGTTGTTTTGCTTACTGTTTTTAAAATCCTTAATGTGATATTAAAATATTTACATCTATGTGATATTAAGTTTTTTATCCCAAACTTGATTATCATAAGAAGATTTTTAATATAGGTCGCTTACCAAACAATAAAAATTAAGATTTTAACCCATAGTTGTTTGGTACAATTTATGCATCCATATAGAGCAATATAGTATTTTTCACAAACTAATATTATGCTCCTTTTATTAAAAAGATCAATTTATAACCATTGTTTCAATATTGAAATCGTTAAATCGCATCTCTTCGCATATCCTTTGTAAAACTTATTTCCTTATTTTCTTTGCATATGAATTTATAGGATGAACCTATTTGAAGTACCAACATAGATAGGCGGTTCCACAATCTCCGCATTTATAGCCATTTGATGTGCAGCATATCATGCAAGTTGCACCATTGCAAATTGGTGTCGTATTGCGCACATTTCCCGATTAAACTATATCTCTTGCAAATAACTTCACGCGCTTCCATAGGGTTGAACGTACTGCCTCATTATTTGCATATATAAAGAAAAAACAAAGTGATATATTAGAACGAGATAATAAAGCATTTTCATACGCAAAAACAAAAATTTTGGGACAAATTATATACTTTATTTTCCCTATGTACAATATTCATCATTCTTCTAAAACCATGTTAGGGTAGTAAATAATTCGACAAATAAGTTTGGGATAATGCGTAAAAGATATATTGCATTGACAATTAATTCTATATAGTTGTATATATGCAATATGGGTCTTAATTACCTAGGACGAAGAATAACAACAACATGATTGATAACTTGATGTACTTCATGTTTAACAAATAAAAACTATGGTTTTGTGAATGTGTTTGATTCCCCTCATTGTGGTGCTATTTATATTTGAATAATAAACTAAATCTTTATCAAATTGGAAACATAGTAAAATGTTGATCACATTATGTGAATATCCATAATAGAAATTTAAAAACAATGTACCTTTCAACATCATTTATTGTGAAAATATCAATAAAATCCCCAACATATTATGTACGTGGAATAGGGACAATCTCGTCTAATGGCATGTGTAATTCGTCCTACCCCAAATTTTTCCCTCCTTTGCTAACACAGCTTGAGCATACAACATTCTCAAGCATTTCTCATAGCACTTTTCAAGGATGCGCTAGAAGAAAATCTTAACCCACTCAGGTCCATTTACTATCTCCATGGGAAAGGCAGTGCAGTTCTTGGTCATCTCAAATCGGATCTTTCGATGTTGATCAACAAACATGTTGTCGATGTGTTGCACAATTGTGTCGAAACCTCCAACGGATGTCTCAATCATGTCCTTAAGCATAGAGTGCTGACCCTCAACCCTGAAAATAATACAATCGTTTACGTTTTACTAAATGAATTTTAAAACCCAGTTTGATTGCAAATGTTTGTATGAAAGTTACCTGTTTGATGTTCTTGTGGCAAAATGGAGAACATTATTGCACCATGCCGCAACTAGCTTTTCCTTATGGAGATTAAACCAAGTTTCCTCGACATATCTCACAAGGCCTTCATTCCATTTCTCTTTAAAGTGAGCAAGTCGCTCTCCATACTCCTCCTTTGTATGCGACCTCATCACCCGACTAACACTTCCCGAGAATTTCTTCTCGTCAATGTTCATCGACTTAGCATATGCCTTCACATTATGGTCTACATGGACCTGACGCAAATGATGCCGAACCTTCGGAAACACCTTATCGGCGGCCTTGATCAGGCCTAGCTCTCGATCAGACATGATGCATATGAGACTTTTCCCCCCGAACAACCACTTCAATCGTGTCAATGCCCATGCATAGTGGCTTTCCGTCTCCCTTTCCATGAACGCCAGAGCAATGCAATATGTGAAGTTGGTGCAAGTAAACCCAACAATCTGGAATAGTGGCATACCGTACCTATAAATGCAACACAAAAAATACTTCAAACCCGCCCAAAATACCATTATCTACTCATAATACTAAAACGAGTAAGGTTTACCTGTTGGTTTTGTACGTCAAATCCATGATGACGACATTAGGGAACATGCACAACAAATGTCGAGTGTCTGGATGAGAAACAAACAAGCACGACAATACCTCATTCCCATCTTCCCTCGTTTTAGTAGCTGTGTCCAACAAATAGCCTTCAAAAACCCCAATGACCATTGTATCACATTCAGATTGCCCAGGGATTTCAACTTCTCATTAGCCCTAACAGTGTACACTTGCCTCCTCGATACCGTTGAACTCGTATATTCATTCCTAATCTATGTAGAAATAACCTTGGGTCTTGCACCCGCCACAGTATCAATCATCACTTTTCTACGTTGCTCCTTCGTAAGTCGGGAAGCAAATGCATGGACAATCAAGGTGGTCGAAAGCATATGGTTATGGCATCCTCTACAACCGATATGGTCCACCCAGGAGCTCTAATAGCATTTCCTTCCCTAAAAATACCATGCAACAAAAAGGGACAACCCTTCTTCTTTGACCTAGCTTTATTCACTCGTATCGGGCTGACCTTTTTACCATCGACTAACTTCTTTTTCTTGCCGGACCTAGGTAACCCGAATCTCTCACAATGAAATATAATCCTTCTAGGCTTTGATGATTTAGTAGTGATCACCATAAAAATACTAAAACCGACCTTTTGCACCCACTCCCTCAATCCCTCCATACTCGGAAATATCTCATTAGTAGTAAAATGGGATGAGAAGTCGATTGCTATAAAAACATCATCACTAGAATCACCCTATTTATATACAAAAATTAGTACATTAGAGACTAATTAATAATTAAATTTATACAAATTAATATTCAAAAATTATGCATTATTTCTAAACATTATACATACATAAATCTATGTTATTTCTAGACATTATACATACATGCATATAGTTTATTATGAAAACAGTCAACATTTCAAACACTTAGTATTTACATTTATTATGAAAAAACAATCATTTTATATCGAAGGCTCTTTGTGCACTACAATTTTTGTCTTCGTACACTATATTTTGAAACGCATAAATGTTGTTTAAGCAATATACCCGCGTTTGAGGGTAAATTGTACCCAGAAATTGTGTTTTTGTACTAGGATGAAACGCAAGCAAAATACCTGCGTTTCAATTTGTTTATTTTTAAAGTGAAACGCAATATCTTTGCTTAAGCAAAGATCTTGCGTTTCAATTTTAAAAAAAAAAAAAAAATTGTCTTCGTACAAAAAAATTCAGGTATTTTGCTTAAGCAAAATACCTGCGTTTCAGTTTTGTTTTTTTTGAAAGCGAAACGCAGGATCCTTGCTTAAGCAAGGATCTTGCGTTTCACTAAAAAAAAATTCTTCAAAATTGCACTTTTTTTCAATAATCATGTAGAGAATTTCAATACGAGTCCGTACATATAAAATGCGTCCAAAACGGACATCATTTGTCCATCCAAAAGCCCAAAAAATGAAGTCTTTCTACCTTTGTTTTTTTTACAATTTGGTGCCCAGCATATAGGACATTGTAGTGAAAATTTTTGGTATCTTCGGAATTTTTCTACTATAATTTTGTATAAGATTTTAATACGAGTATATAACTATACGTTAGAACCATAATATATAATTATAGTATATAACTATACAATATAACAATAGTATATAACTATACGATATAACAATAACATATAGCTATAGTATATAACAATACGATATAACAATAGTATATAACTATAGTATGAAACTATACGATATAACCATAGTATATAACTATTCGTTAGAACCATAATATATAATTATAGTATATAACCATAGTATATAACTATACGATATAACAATACTATATAACTATACGATATAAAATTTGTATATAACCATAGTACGTTAGAACCATAATATATAATTATAGTATATAACTATACGATATAACCATGGTATATAACTATAGTATATAAATGAACGATATAGCAATAGTATATATATAACTATACGATATAACAATAGTATATAACTATACGATATAACCATAGTATATAATTATATATTATGATTATATCTTATAGTTATATCCAATTTGGTTATATCTTATGGTTATATCCTATAGTTATATCTAATTTGGTTATATCGTATCGTTATATCCTATAATTATATACTATGGTTATATCTTATAGTTATATCCAATTTGGTTATATCTTATAGTTATATCCAATTTGGTTATATCCTATGGTTATATCCTATAATTATATCCTATAAGTATATCCTATGGTTATATTCTTTAGTTATATACTATGGTTATATCTTATAGTTATATCCAATTTGGTTATATCTTATGGTTATATCCTATAATTATATCTTATGGTTATATTCTTTAGTTATATATTATGGTTATATCCTATAGTTATATATTACGGTTATATTGTATAGTTATATCCAGTTTGGTTATATCTTATGGGTATATCCTATAATTATATACTATGGTATATAACGATATGATATAACCAAATTGGATATAACTATAAGATATAACCATTGGATGTAACTATAAGATATAACCAAATTGGATGTAACTATAAGATATAACTATAGGATATAACCAAATTGGATATAACTATAAGATATAATCATAATATATAATTATATGATATAACGATATGATATAATCAAATTGGATATAACTATAAGATATAACCATAGTATATAATTATAGGATATAACGATACGATATAACCAAATTGGATATAACTATAAGATATAACCACAGTATATAACTATAGGATATAACCATAAGATATAACCAAATTGGATATAACTATAAAATATAATCATAGTATATAATTATAGGATATAACGATATGATATAACCAAATTGGATATAATTATAAGATATAACCATAGTATATAATTATAGGATATAACGATATAGTATAACCAAATTGGATATAACTATAAGATATAATCATAGTATATAACTATAGGATATAACCATAAAATATAACCAAATTGGATATACCTATAAGATATAACCATAGTATATAACTATAGGATATAACCAAATTGGATATAACTATAAGATATAATCATAATATATAATTATATGATATAACGATATGATATAACCAAATTGGATATAACTATAAGATATAACCATAGTATATAAATATAGGATATAACCATAAGATATAACCAAATTGGATATAACTATAAGATATAATCATAATATATAATTATATGAGAACGATATGATATAATCAAATTGGATATAACTATAAGATATAACCATAGTATATAATTATATGATATAACGATATGATATAACCAAATTGGATATAACTATACGATATAACCATAGTATATAACTATAGGATATAACCATAAAATATAACCAAATTGGATATACCTATAAGATATAACCATAGTATATAACTATAAGATATAACCAAATTGGATATAACTATAAGATATAATCATAATATATAATTATATGATATAACGATATGATATAATCAAATTGGATATAACTATAAGATATAACCATAGTATATAATTATAGGATATAACGATACGATACAACCAAATTGGATATAACTATAAGATATAACCACAGTATATAACTATAGGATATAACCAAATTAGATATAACTATAAGATATAATCATAATATATAATTATATGATATAACGATATGATATAATCAAATTGGATATAACTATAAGATATAACCATAGTATATAATTATAGGATATAACGATACGATATAACCAAATTGGATATAACTATAAGATATAACCACAGTATATAACTATAGGATATAACCATAAGATATAACCAAATTGGATATAACTATAAGATATAATCATAATATATAACTATATACTATGGTTATATCGTATAGTTATATACTATTGTTATATCGTATAGTTATATATATACTATTGCTATATCGTTCATTTATATACTATAGTTATAAACCATGGTTATATCGTATAGTTATATACTATAGTTATATCGTATAGTTATATACTAGGGTTATATACTATAATTATATATTATGGTTCTAACGAATAGTTATATACTATGGTTATATCATATAGTTTCATATATAGTTATATACTATAGCTATATGCTATTGTTATAGCGTATAGTTATATACTATTGTTATATTGTATAGTTATATACTATATTTATATACTATAAGTATATATATTATGGTTCTAACGTATAGTTATATACTCGTATTAAAATCTTATACAAAATTATAGTAGAAAAATGCCGAAAATACCAAAAATTTTCACTACAATGCCCTATATGCCGGGCACCAAATTGTAAAAAAAAAAAGTAGAAAGACTTCGTTTTTTGGGCTTTTGGAGGGGAAAACGATGTCCGTTTTGGACGAATTTTATATGTACGGACTCGTATTGAAATTCTCTACATGATTATGGAAAAAAAAATACAATTTTGAAGAAAAAAAATAGTGAAACGCAAGATCCTTGCTTAAGCAAGGATCCTGCGTTTCGCTTTAAAAAAAAAAAAACCGAAACGTAGGTATTTTGCTTAAGCAAAATACATGCGTTTCTTTGTACGAAGACAAATTAATTTTTTTTAAAATTGAAACGCAAGATCTTTGCTTAAGCAAAGATCTTGCGTTTCACTTTTAAAAAATAATAATTTGAAACGCAGGTATTTTGCTTCAGCAAAATACCTGTGTTTCATCCTAGTACAAAAACGCAATTTCTGGGTACAGTTTACCCTCAAACGCGGGTATATTGCTTAAGCAATATTTCTGCGTTTCAAAGTGTAGTGTACGAAGACAAAATTTGTAGTGTACAAAGAAACTGCCTTTTATATGTATAGTTAATATCTAATCACTTTATACTGTAAAAAATAAAAAATATTACGTACCCTGAAGTACTGAGGAGAAATCGGCGACTGAAAATCAACTTCATCATCTAGAGACGTGGGCGCGCTCGAAGACGACTCCGACAACCCCCTCCAACAAGGATCGCTTGACGACAACATATATATAGCCGGAAAATTACAATGGGTTTGAAGTTTTTTTTTCGTTGTATTTCAATGGTGGTACAACTACTATTACATCTCTCATATATATAGCCGGCCACATGACCGTTTAGACTAAAACGGGATAATTCTGGGCGGCACTATATGCAGCCCAAATTGACCGTTAAATTTCAATCGTACACTCCTTGGGCTGCACCTAGTGCCGTCCAGAAACCGATTTTAGTGAACCGGTTTTCTTGACGGTAATTCGTGCCGCCCAGAAACCATTTTTCAGGTGCCGTCCACAAAACCGGTTCACTGAACCGGATTTTTAATAAATCAAATTAAATCATAATTTTAATATAAAAAAAATGAACCCATCTTGGGCGGCACCTAGTGCAGTCCAAGAAAATCGGATTTTCTGAACTGCACTAGGTGCCGTCCAGGATGGACTGCGAAGTTTAATAAAACGGAGTGTGCGGTTTTTTCGCCTATATATAGCAACGGGATCAAATGTAGTCGACCGCTAAGGTGCTTAGTGCAAATGCATATTGGTTGTGAATTTAAATTGATCGTGCGACCCATATTCCACGCACACGTTTAATAGGAAATTTGTATTGCGTTATATAACACAAAATGCATGTAGCCTAGACTGCTAGTGGTAGTGTACATGTGGGGGTACAAGGTTAGGGGTTAAATTCCCATGAGTCGTGCGCCTTTGCTCATTTTTTTAATTCACATTTTCTTCCTCTTCCTTAAATTATCTAATAATTAAAATTTTAAGACCAATGTTTTTATTTTTTATTTATTATTTTTTGTCAAAAAGTTTACAGTTTTTAGTACATTTTTTTATTGGATATATTTTCATCCAAATTAGTTGTGGATTGGATTTTAAACAAACATTGGCGTTATGATATATGAATCTTAGACGACAATATATGAACATTGACACATACCATATGAACCTCAAGGTTATTTTTATGGTGCACAATATAAAAAATAAGCTAAAGTTTCGAGAAGAATAAATATGAATCAAGGATATATTGATATTTTAGAACACATATATAAATTATATTTTCTAAGTGTTTTATAAAATACAAAAAAATAAAATAAAATTCGAACGGAACCGATTTTTGGACCAGACCGAAACCAAGTTTTAAAAAATTTTGGACCGAAAACTAGACCAAAATTTCCTTGGTCCGGTCCGTTCCGGTCCTAACAATTGGTCCAGACCGGATTTTACTTATCCTAACTCAAGCATAAGGTTTTTCAACCTCTGTATAAAGTTAGTTTGTAAACCTCTAGTATAAAGTTTGTAAACCTCTAGTATAATATTTGTGAACCTAGATACATTCATGCATTGTGTTAAAAGCATAAAAAACTCAAAAATTACGAAAATATTACCGTGCCACTTATACCCATGTAATCCTAGCCCTCCATCCGCCTTGATCTAATGTTCCATAATTGTTCCAATTTAACACCTTAAAAGTCATAAGCACTTTAACCTACCTCCCTAGATATATTAGAAATTTGATCCTGGATCAAATGTGGATCATGCTTATTGTACAAAATAAGCATTCATCTCGGCCCTACATCTAGCTTTATTGTGTGGTCCATGTTATATCCTTGCTTAGGAGTTCTTTAAGTGTCGAGGGGTATTATTGTATTTTTTCCTTTGAATTGTACCTTCTCCACGTGGTTGCATTAGTTCTTCTGCTCGCGTTTTCCTCTTCTTATTTCAATTTTTTCATTGTCGATCGATCTGTTGTTTAAAGCATATAATTGATTCCTTTAACAGTCTTCCTCGTCGATTCTTCTGTTCCATTTCACTGTCTTTGTTTCCATTGAGATGGATTCGTGTAAGTCGAATTACGATTCGATTTTGTTTCAATTGGAACCCTACAATGTCCATTTTGACTTTGTTTTTGTTTGTTTGATCTTTGTTTGTTGTACTACTTCTAAGGTTCAATTTTTTTAAAGAGCATCCATGATATTTGAATATTTTTTTGTTTGGATATGTTTGGATATATTATGATTCATCATGGTTGATTCGGCGTTATTTATTTGTTAAGATAACTCATTGTACATCTTGTGGTTAAGCTTAAGTGTGCATCTTATGTGTCGAGTTTTGATTAACCAGATATCATGCACATATTACTAACCTCATCCAATGTGTTATGGACCCCCATGTATTTTGTATGCACCTATGTTATTGTATTATATTTCTTACACTTGTGTTTATCTCAGGCTCTTCATCAGTCTTAACTGATATGAGTTATGATTTGTTGCACATGTGTAATGTTGATAGTGTAGATGGTATGACATTAGAGCAGCTGGATGTAAGTGACCACTATGAGGCTCAATTTTTCTCAAGAGGGATCTACTTAGTTTGTTTATGTTTACCCGAATGACATGAAATCTACTGTAGGTCAATATGTTCACAGTTCTGGAACTGCCGATTTCAGTTCCAAAAAATCATGAACCGAAACCGGAACCGACAGTCCCATTCCTGATCTGGCTTCCTGTTCCGAACAGGAGAAAAAATTAACAATTTTTAAATAATATTTTTTGATAAAAAAATTCCAACTAAAGAAAAGAAGAAAAAAAGATGAACGTAAAAAAAGATTAACATTAATGATTTAATCTTTATATTTTTTATTGTACAATAATTTCTTAAATTAAAAAATATAATAAGCATTTGTCTTTTGTCACTTGAAACCACCCCGCACTGGAGTAGCATTGCATGATAAAGTATTTTATCTCTTGAAAGATTGGGGAATTCACAAGAAAGTTTTTACTATTACATTGGACAATGCTAGGTGCAATGATAACATGCAAGAGTTGTTGGTTGACAGTCTTTCTATGCATTCTTCTTTGTCTTGTAATGGTGAATATTTCCATGTGAGTTGTAGTGCTCACATCTTGAACTTGATTGTTCAAGATGGACTAAAAGTAATTAATGAGGGGGTACGCAAAATTTGAAAGTTGATAAATTATTGGTTCAGAGAGAAGAAAATTATTGTTTTGTGAGTGTGCACTTCTAGTGTTGATTGCTGAAAGAATGTATGTTTGGATTGCCCTACAAGATGGAACTCCAATTATAAAATGATTGATATGGCTTTGATTTATCGGGATGCTTTTGTAAACATGAAGAGAATGGAGAGAGTTTAATCTAACTTTCCTCCTCTTCCAACAAACGAAGATTGATCTCGGATGAAAGATATTTTTGAACTTTTGAAGCCATTATTGGTTCAGAGAGAAGGAAATTATTGTTTTGTGAGTGTGTGCTTCTAGTGTTGATTGCTCAAAGAATGTATGTTTGGATTGCCCTACTAGATGGAACTCCACTTATAAAATGATTGATAGGGCTTTGATTTATCGGGATGCTTTTGTAAACATGAAGAGAATGGAGAGAGTTGAATCTAACTTCTCTCCTCTTCCAACGAACGAAGATTGATCTCAGATGAAAGATATTTCTAAACTTTTGAAGCCATTTGATGATATTACAACTTCTATGAAACCTGTATTTGAAGAATGTTTGGAAGATTGAATCTTTGTTGCTGAAATATCTTAGTTCCGAGGATGTAGTTTTGAAGAAAATGGCATTGGAAATGGAGGTGATGTTTGATAAATATTGGGAGTCATACAACTTGATCCTTTCTTTTGCTGCGATGTTGGATCCTCGTTATAAATTTCAGCTTGTGGAATATTGTTTCGGGAGTTGGATTCCTCAACTGTAGAAAGTAAGGTCAGTTATGTGAAGGAATTTTTTTACAAGTTATTCAAGGTGTATATCAAACAGAATTATGAACAAAGTGTAAACATGGATTTGAATCAAATGAGAGTTGATGACCTCGAACTAAGTATAATTTTATAATTATTTATTTTGTTTCAGATTTTTTAATATTTCTTTTAAACTATCTTATTTATAAACCATTTTATTTTATAGGGGTTTTCGATTGTTGATGATTTTTCAGAGACAAGGTCTTAGTTGGATATTTATTTGGAGGAGTGTAGGATGCCTCAGCTGGCAGATTTTGATGTACTGATGTGGTGGAAAAAAAATGAGAATAGGTTTTCTAATGTTGCTAAAATGGCTAGAGACATCTTGGTCGTTCCTATAACTACTGTGGCATTCGAGTCTGGATTTAGTATGGGGAGTCGCGTATTAACAAAGTGGAGACCTTCTCTTCTTCCTGATACAGCAAATGCTTTAATTACAACTCGTTCTTGGATATTTGGCTTTGATTTGGATGAAGGTATATTTTATATAGTAATTCGGCAAAATTGGTTTAAACCACCCGTTATATACACGATTTTGCAAGGAATCACCCGTTCTATTCGAAATTATTTTAAACCATCCATAACTCTCCTTCCGTTAGCGATTAACCACCCAGACTATTCAGTCGTCAAAAATCCCGTTAAAACGCTGAAATGACCATTTTGCCCCTATTAAATTTTACAAATTATCGGGTATTGCCCTTATTTTATAACCCGATTCCATTTTCCCTTATCCGACATATTCCTTTACGTTTGAGGTGAAATCTGGGATGGAGCGAGCGTGAAATCTAGGGATTTAGGGTTTATTGGAGAATTTGGGCTTTTGACCTTGAAATCCATGAAATTGGTGGCAGTTGGTGGCAATTTGTTAGTCCTCAGTTGGTTGTGATATCTCTCCAGTTGATTCAGTGTGCACTTGGTGGAAGACTGGAGGTGGATTTGGTTGCGATTATTGTCGAAGACGAAGGCCAATTGAGATATTGTGAGGTAATGTACCCTTTTATTAACAATTTTGTAATTGATTGTGTATGAGGATTATCGGGTTTCGGTATTTGGGGGTAATTCACAATTTTAGGGCAAATCTTAATTGTTGATTTCTTTCGCAATTTTACTGCAAATGTTAATATTAGGGCAATTTCAGGGCAAATCTTAATATTGGGGCAATTTTAGGATAATTGTTGATTATTTTGTAAATTTGGTTATTTGGGGGCAAATGTTGATTTTCGGGTTTGGGTTATAATGAATCTGTGTATGTGTTTGCAGTGAAGAAAAATTTTGCCCTAAAAATAGGTAATGAATGTTTTGTGTTTGCAATGAATTGATGTTTACAGTGGTAATATGGCTGATCAATTTTGCCCTAAGATAATTGTTGGTTTCTAGCTTATTTGTTTGCAGTGGTAATATGGCTTCATTCACATCATCTCATAGTTACATATCAAACAATGATGGTGCATTTTGTCGTTGCAACTTGAGGGCGAGGATTTATACAGCTCACACATCAGCAAATTATGGAAGAAGATTCTTTTCTTGCCCAGTGTATGCAGCAAATGGTCCCAAAGGCTGTAATTTTTTTTAGTGGATGGATATGCCCTTTGAAACCAATGCAGCAAATGTCATAATAAGTTGGTAAATCAAAAGAGAGATTTAGAGGCAAAGAATGCAAAGCTAGAAGAAGCATTGAAGGTTAAAGATTTTGGGATGGAGAAATAAAAGGATTTGTTAAAGCAAAATGTGATAACAATTGTAGGATTTGTTATTCTGGGAAGTTTATGGATGTTTTATGGTAATTGAAGGAAGGAGACCTTGTTATTTTGTTTTGTCATTGTGCAAGTGTTGTACTGACATTGTTGTTGGGAGACCTTGTTGTTTTGTTTTATGGTAATTGAAGGAAGGAGACCTTGTTGTTGTTATCCATATGAATCTGTGCAAGTTGTACTGACATTGTTGTTGTTATTCAGTTGAATCTGTACAAGTGTTGTACTGTCACCTTTAGTTGTTATTCAGTTGAATTAGATATGGCTTTTTCTCATATACTAGCTTATGTCAAAAATCCAGCATGCTTAATTATATTCAATTGTCAGAACATCCAAGCCAAACTTCTTGTCAAAAATTCAGCATGCTCATATTGTATTTGACAAACTTTCTGTCAAAAATCAAGCATGCTCATATTGAATTTTCGAATCCAGCATGCTCATATTCAATTATCAGAATAATTGAATTCAGTAAATTCAACCTGTACAAAAGCTGTTTTGAGACCAAATCCAAGCCAAACTTCCTTTTAATAGATAAAATAGTCCAAACTTCAAACTTCCAAATTTAAGTTGTTACTGGCAACATACAAAAGCTGTTTTGAGACAAATTTGTTACTGACAACATACAAAAGTTGTATTGAGACAATAAAGTACATAATAAACAACAGTTCTACATAATATCCTTCATAAGAGCAACTTCCAAACTTTCTTTATTTTTTTTTGGTTACTCGCAGCAGACAACTGAGACCTTGTTGTTATGGTGCTCCTTCTTTGTTGCCTTATGAGAGGGTAAAACTTCCTCTTAGCACTTGGTCTAGAAGTGGATACACTTGGTGGAATTTCATCCTAAAACCAAATCCAAGCCAAATTAATAGAGTCAAATTATACAACAATATAGAAGAAAAATGTTTAGGGATGAAACCAACTGGAATTATACCATGGCAGATGGATTTGCATATGATTCTTGAGTAGGAAGATTATCCTTGTATGAGATAGTTTGCACATCATATGACATAATGTCCTCTTGTGTAAGTGAAGAACAACAACAAATAACATCAAATGAGATGCATTATGAAGTAAACTTGAAAATGAAAAGCATTGACATCAAATGAGATCCACATCTAAGGAGCTTACCAAATTATTGTAGTAGTTATCCATTGTATTTTCTGAGGCTCCATCTCCTCCTTGAGCTTGTCCTCTATCTCCTCTAGCTTGTCCTCCATCTTGCCCTCCATCTTGTTGTCTTACCTATATGCAAATCATCGAAAATTAGCTAATTCATTGTAAACATAATAATGAAATCAATATTATTTAGCTAATACTTAACATGTCTTCTATTGTACTTTCTTCTTTTTGTATACAAGGGCAAAGTGTTGTCACTTCGTGGTCTTCCTCCTTTATTGTTGGGCTTTGGTGATGGCTCAGGACCCTTCGGTGAATTTTTACACTTGTTTTTGTAGTGCCCTTCTCCTCCACAATGAGAACACTTATTTGGCCTAGTCCTTAACCTTGTCATTTTGGCTTCACCAACTTCCTTTCTTCTAGCTTTCTTCTTAGGCCTCACAGGAATTGGGTTAACTGAAAGACCATATGCCTTCAAGTAAGTTTCCTTTGTATAAAAGGCACCCACAAACTATTATGGCCTCAACCTCCTCTTTTGGATGCAACAGATGGTATGTGAACATGGGATTCCAGTCAGATCCCACATGTTACACCCATAACTCTTTTGTGCCAAATCCACAACATATGTTTTGCCTGCACAATCAACCTCATACATGCTTTCATCTCCATAACACTTGCACCTATGCAAACTGTCACGTGTGTATAACTCAATTTTTTTTGTCACTTCAGGAGTAAGGATACCAATGTGAGCTCTCATGTCCTTCCTCTTGATGATGAACATTTTCATTAACTTTCTCCTTATCCATTCACACATGGCCAATATATATTGGCATTTCTCTTGCTTCCAGTATACAACTATTGAAGGACTCACGTGCATTATTTAGGAGCATATTCGATTTGGGGTAGTGCCTAAACCCAGAAAGGGACCATGTCCCAGGGTTTGCATCCATCAGGTATTGGTAAGCTGATTCATCCATCTTCTTAATTCTCTCCATAGCCACATCAAAATCGGCTCTAGTAGCAACTCTTGCAGCAGCCCATACAACATCCTTATATGATTTTCCTGGCTATTTTACCTTGAAGTTGTTGTGCAAATGCCTCACACACACTCTGGTATCAGCCATAGGAGCAACATCATTTAGGGCTTCAAGTAAACCCTACATGCCAATATATGAGTGAAAAGCATCAGTAAGTAAATTTAAAACAAATCATCAACCAAAAATACATTAAAATTGTATGAAAAATGTAAAGGTTGTTTACCTTCTGTCCATCTGACATAAATGTCAAATTTTGTCCTCTAATGTCCTGCATCAAGTTCTCTAAAAACCAACCCCATGTTTCCTTCCTTTCAGCCTCCACAATTGCATAAGCCAATGGAAATATATTTTCATTCTCATCCTTTGCAACAACATATAACACTTGTCATGTGTAAGCACCGGTCAAGTGGCATCCATCTAGGCCCACAATTGGCCTACAACCCATCAAAAAACCCTTTTTGCAAGCTTCTAAGCAAACATACTATCTCTGAAATATAGGCCTCTGAGGTTGTTCTTCACAAACTTTTACATAAACTAAGCTCCTAGTATTCCACTTGATGATGGTGGCAGCATAATCCCACACTCTAGCATATTGCTCAGGTGCATACTCTTGGGTCATAAGGATTGCCATTAACCTTGCCATCCATGCCTGGTGGTATGATATGTTGACACTATGGTCCCTTTTGACAACATTTATGAAATTTTTAATCCTCTAGTAAGGATCATCCCTATAGTGTTCAAGGTACTTCTCAACCAACCACATATAAGTCACCTTAGAATTCTCATCCTGCCATCCACATTCATGTATAGGAACAAAGGTTTTTAATTGGAAACTGCCATTTGACCCCATTCTCCTAGCACAAGTCTTAAATCCACACAGTGTTTTCTTACACACACTTCTTCCTTGAATGTTTCATAACACATTCACACTTGTGTTTACAGTAAGCAGACACCTTCAGATTATCATTGTGTAAGTAGTAGTAATCAAAACCATTCTCAAGAGCAAACTGCCTCAAAGCCTTCCTAAAGATTTCATTTGATCCAAATTGCATACCAGCTTTTAAACAGATTTTTCTTTTGAAATCAACCAATGGGTTGAATTCTGATCCTCACTTTTCTTTCATCATCAGAGCCACTATAACTCCTAAACCCATCTGACACAACCCTTATATTAAACACATCTTCCAATTTCCCTTCATCATCAAGATCATGGAATTCCTCATCAATAACTTCCTTGACAACAATTTGTTCAAATACATCATCATCATCCTCATCAGTTTCTCCACCAAACACTTTTTCATCAAACAAAACATCAGAATCATCAGTTGAAGAAGATTCAGAGCCTAACACATTACCTTCATCTTCAGAAGATCCAGAAGAATCAATTTGTTGAGCAGTAATGGCTTCTTCATATGCTTTGGGAGAAATAGAAGCTTCATGACCAGAATAAGCTTCAACTGTTTGGAACCACATATAGTGATCCTAGGAGGAACAGTATGTGGAAGTGGTGATTTGGAACTAGATCTAGTGATCCTAGGAGGAACAATATGTGGAAGTGGTGATCTGGAACTAGATCTAGTGATCCTAGGAAGCATAGTATGTGGATGTGGTGATTTGGGGCCAGATTTGGTTGCACAAGCAGTTTTTGAGGCAATTCTCTTTATCCTGGGAGAAGTTGAAGGTAGAGAGGCCTTAGGGTTTTTTGGGCTAGCATTTATAGAGGTTGGTGGTGTTGGTTGGGACTTGCTGATGGGTTGAACTTGTGGGCCTCCATAATTAGATTTTGGACCCCTCACATTTACAGCACTTATAGCTTTCCTCACACTATTTAGACTTTCTTCATTTTCTTGGACCACATATATATGTAGAGTTTTGTCATTGCCCACATAAGAACATAGTTCTTTGATTTCATTATCCCCAACTATTTGTTTCAGTCCATTATGCAAATTAACTCTTGGTTTTGTGTACCATAACTCTTTCACATTTTCCATATCCAAATCCTCTTTTAGAAAACATTCTAGTTCCATTTTTTACAGAAGATCAGGATCCACTGCCTTACAGTACACTTCATTTTTCCTATAGCAAACATGGTCTTCAAGACCCTTGTAAAATCTACCATTATACAGATATCGAAGAATGACGTGCATCTATGAAAGAGAAAAATACACACCACCCAAAACCATAGTGCACAGTAAGCATAACAAATACACAAAAGTATTCAAATAGCAAGGGACCACCACGACCAAATTTCAGAGAATATTCCTTAATAAAGCATATAATATCAACTAGGGAATCGAAACCCTAAATAAAACATATAATATCAACCAAGCAATTCAATATGCATACATACCTACCAGATGTTTTCAAATCCCTAAATCTCAAAAAACCCAAAATTTTGAAAAACCCCCAAATCTGCAAAAACCCTAAATCTCATGGACTGAAGAGAAAGCAATCACTTACCTCGCAAAACAACAATTACCCTCCACTATTGATGATTTGTGGTCCTTGTCGTCCACAATTGGCTTCACAATCGCGCCTTCTCCCCCTTACTTCAGAATCGCAAAACCCCCAAATTGCCTACAGATGCTTCACCAGCTTCGCAATCGTGCCTTCTCCCCTTCGCAGACTAAAATCCACCAAAGTCTCACACTATATCGCTCACAAACACTAAGTGGAGGGAAAATTGGCGGATTTCGTGGAGAATTCTCAAATCCCTAATCCCAGCCAGTGAAGCCTTAAATCGAAAGGGAAAATCAAAGGGAATCGAAGGCAATATGTCGGATAAGGGAAAAGGGAATCGGGTTATGAAATAAGGGCAATACCCGGTAATTTGTAAAATTTAATAGCGGCAAAATGGTCATGTCAGCGTTTTAATGAGATTTTTGACGGCTGAAGGGTCTGTGTGGTTGATCGCTAACGGAAGGAGAGTTATGGGTGGTTTAAAATAATTTCGAATTAATGGGTGGTTCCTTACAAAATCGTGTATATAACGGGTGGTTTAAACCAATTTTGCCTAGTAATTATTTGGTCTTGTTTTTGTTCTAGTTTATGATATTATACTTTTTTTTGTTAATGTAGGTGAATAAGAGAAACAAGAAATTGAAGGATTAGAATTTATACTTTCAAGCTTGGAAATCAATGAAGATGTAGTCAACGAGGAAGCCTAATATGGTGCTTCTAGTATTAATTAAGTAAGTTATTTTGGACTTAACTTTTTGTTAGACTAATTAAACTAAATGGTATAATTGTGTAGTGGTACTGGTATATGAATGTGAACTTTTGACAGACTTTGGATAGTTGGATGGATTTAAGAAGTGGTATATGAATGTGAACTTGTGACAGATCTTGGATAATTCACCTACTGAACTCTTGGTGATTTTTTTTGGTGTAATTATATGTTGATTTCTCGGTGTTAATGTTGCGTTCATTTGCTCAACTCTCAAGTTAGACATGATAAAATCTGGATGTGATTATGAAGTGTGTGACAATCTTTTATTTTGCTCTTACTTAGCCATTGGAGTGTCCAAAGGATATTTTCCTTTATATGTTGTAAAGTCGTAAAGAAGTAAGGCACATTAGTACGTTACATTAAAGTTTATGACAAGCTTTTCAAGTCTTTTTTATTTTATTTTCAGAGATAATTTAATTTCACTGGTCTCTTTATAGGATTGCCTTTTGTCAATTTTTAATATTGACATTAATTTAAGAAAAATAGTCAAAAATATGAATTTAAGTTTATATTTATATTAAATATCGTCTAATTTCATTTTAAAAGCAGGGAAAAAATGGCGCTCTTGACCCGTTGGGTTGACCGAACTCGTACCTGACTCGCAATGACATGACCCGCATTTGACCCGTAAATCTTTAACCCGAAATGATCTGACTCACAAATGACCTGACCCAATATCATTAAACCCGAACCCGACCCGTTTGACAGTTCTACAATTATATGAAATCATGAATCGGATCACAAATCGTCCTTGACTAGTTCCAGTTGGTTCAAGTTTCGGTTCCATGCGACTTTGGGCGGTTCTAGAACTGCCGGTTCAAACGAACCGTTGAACACCTCAAACCGTAGGGATGCATTTTGGCACATACGAGGAATGCATTGCTTTTTTCAAGAAATTGCATTTGTTTGTTATGAGAGGACTATACTTGATTTTTCATATAAACTATGAATGTTTAAAACATTTATATGTATTTCTTAAAGTTGTTATTTTATGTTTCCAAAAACTTTAATAAAAAAATTTAAAATCACTATTTATGAACTATGAATAGCATGTATGAACATACTAAGCAAATATTAAAAAGAATGATGAACATTCTTTACTGAGTATGTTTTCATGTGTCGCATGGTATATATCCCAGACTTCCTATTATCACTGCTTTCTTCCTCTCCACATGACTCGCCACCTTCCTAAGTCACTGCCTTCCACATTTTTCCTACAACTTTATCCTTTGAAGGCTTTGATCATGTTTGCACTCTTCCGCATTGTAAGAGTCTTGTCTTAACTCTTGCTATTTCCATTCATAATAGTTGCTTGTTTTCTACATTGATACACATATATATGTCACATTATACTCATAAAAAGATACATAATTTTATAAACATGTGAGTAAGAAATGTGAACTATATGTCACAATATATGAACCAAAGATAATCATATATGAACTTTGGAACAAAACTGATGAACCACTAAATGTATCATAACTTGATAGCTAGCATGAATATGTAAAAACATGTATGTTTTATTAAATAATTGATGTGAACCTCAGGTTATTCACATGAACATTTATATTTAACATATAACCATATGACGCCTTTGCATGCTTCAACAAGAATGCCTTCTTTTCCAACTAGTACATGAACATTGAGGTACTATACATGAACATTAAGGTACTAAATATGAACATAAATATGAACATACATAGTCAACATGTGAATTAGAAAGACCTAGCTTCTGTATGGTTCATAGAACACCTTATCTCACGCATGAACAATATGCAAGGTACTATGAATGCATATTAAGATACTAAATATAAACATACACAATTAACATGTGAATCTACGTGAAATAGAAAATGGATAACAAGCAACAACTATTTTATGAAAGTAAATATAAATCATAATCTTATATTTAGGAACTTGAACATGCTACATGTAAACCCTATTTTGTCATCTTAGCCAAATCTCTGGTGACATGAGTCTTTTAGAAGATTTACACGAGTACATCTTAATTTTGTTAACCTTTTACACATGTATAAGCATGAACATGTGACTCGATTATCAGGCACCTAAATCTTGTAGTATATGAACCACAATGATCCAAGTTTTCAACATAAAAGTTTTTTTAAAAATTAGGTATATATCTTTTCACTATTATAAATTATGAACCTATAATTCTATATATGTGCACTTATACATTTAGATATATGAACCACATTAAATTAAAAGAATAATTAGAACGTTAAACACAATACAAAATTTAAGTTATAACCTTATTACATGCCAAAACACGAACCTTATAGTTAGTATACATGCATTTGTAGTTAATAGACATGAACCTTACCCCAAGCAGGTCCGTCCAATGATTTTTCGAGACCTTGTTCAAATATTGAAATTATACCTTAAATTTTTTAGCAAGATATATAAAAACAAATATAATTTTATATATTTATTTACGATTGTTAGCTCCTGTAACTAAAGTTATAAAAAATCATAGGCACTTCAAACTAGTATACAACTTACCTATAAAGCTATGTCATACGATATATATTCAACAATTAAACTAGAGTAAAATTAAAAACTATTCTAAAACTACACTTGATTGCCCTAGATATTTCTACTTCCTTCCAAAAAAATTGTGAACTTACTATTTTCGCTAAAAAATAAATACTATGTATGTTGTTAGGAGAGGTAGTGGGAGATATATTTCATAGGGTTGTTACAAACTTTTTCTACTTTTAAATAAATTTTAAATTTAATTTCTAACTATATCTTTTACTTATGTCCCTTGTATTAATCAAAATTAAACAAACCTTAAGTAACAGGTTTATTTTTATTCTATTTTTGAATATAGAGTTTATGATAATTAGATATATCATAAATATTAAAAGGCTGATTTTGAAAGTTAAATGACTTATTTACTCTCATCACATAGTGGCTTGAGCCTCGTGAAAACTCAAAAGTGAAGAGGGACTATGGGTCCCAAGGTAGAAAAGATATTGGAAACAAGGGTAAGGTTTAAATAAGATACAATATTACCATGCTTTTTAAAAAATAAAATAAAAAATGGCCTACTGGATCGGGCATGCTAATTGAGGCCCTACTAATGTGGGAGCCCTAAGCAAGTGCTCATCTTGCACATGCTCAGGGTCGACCCTAATCCCGATGATTTCCTATCTCTTTTTATACTAATGCAAGTTTTGCCAAAAACTCGTAAAGGGAAACAATGAACCCAAAAGTCACTATACATGCACTTAATCATTACGTATGAACTCTACTATGAATATTTTATTTTCTTGTGATTAACATAAAAATTCTCCCAGAAACTCTTCATGTCAAAGACATATGAACCTCACATTGAATATACATGAAACTCATAATAAAGAGACATGAACCTTACCATAAACAGACATGAAACCCACACTGAGGATTGAGTATTTGTAATATACACATTCAATACACGAACAAGTTTAAAGCTATGACCATATACATCAACCAAAACATTGAACAATACATATGAATTCCAAATGAAGCTCATAAATCCATAGAACTCATCATTTGTAAACCACTTCATGAACCCTAGAAGTTCCAAATAAACCTTGAACTAACATACTTATGAACCACATATACACTAATTTATAAATATGACCCAGAGTAGTCGAGGTCCCTAGAATTTTCGACTTTATTAAACTATTACATGAACCCTGGAAATTCGACTTGAGGGAGGGAGGGAGGAAGGGAGGGAGGGGGAGAGAGAGAGAGAGAGAGAGAGAGAGAGAGAGAGAGAGAGAGAGAGAGAGAGAGAGAGAGAGAGAGAGAGAGAGAGAGAGAGAGAGAGAGAGAGAGAGAGAGAGAGCTTTTTCCTATGATGTGTTACTGCTCGAAGAAATATCGCCAGTGTCAGACATGGTGCAGGAAAGTCATTTTTGTGGAGTTGTGGGAAGCGAAAGGATAAACCTACGAGATTTGAGACGGCAAAGAGATTATATGGCGTGGGCTGTTCGTATTGCAATGATGATTTGAGCATTAATGGCAACTGCTGCTTCAATGACGATTTGTGGGAGAGGGAAGAAGAGAAGCGCGTTGCGTGCTAGGTTTGGGTTGAATCAGATTGTCGAAGCAAAAGAAGCCATGGTGGGATTGTAATTTTGGGCCGGTTTTTGCATAAATTATGCAAAATGCCACCGCTTAAAAATACTTAAGCGCCTCTCATTTGTTGCTTTCTGTGAGCTTGCAATCTTAACCATATGTGAAGTCCATCCAACAGACCATAATTGTCTACATTATTCACTGTATTACCAATATACAATTGAGCCCTTCTCATGGAAATTTTACTTTAGAAACTAGAAAGTATGTAGAACCGAAATTAATAATGCTACATAAATTGACCACACACTAGTTCACCAATTAATATGTTAGTCAAATTCTTAATAGAATGAAATAGTCTATTACACTTTTTTTTATTATTAACTCTTGATGATAAACCACAATTTGTGCTAGAAAATTAATATATAATTCAACTACAAAATAGATTAAGAATATTTTTATAAATTCTTGACCAAAATTATTTTTTTATGGTTGTTAAATAATAATTTAGTATATTTCATTATGAATAGGAAAAATATTAAAAAATTATGAGCATGGATTAGAAAAACATATTTATGGTATATAATGTACAGTAAATTTACTTACATTACCTAATTAATATACTTAAACTCAAGCAACTCAAGCATGTGACAATCTACTATATAATACTAAAACATAACATAATTAAGAGACCGTTTGGATAATCCGGTTTATAATGTCTTTTTACATTATTAGACAATAAATTTTATAATGTTTCATTCGGGCTTAACATACCAGTATAATACTTGCACTGTTTAGAAATTGTGTTTGGTAGATCAAATCTAAAGTGCATTAACTCCTTTGTTTCGATCGTCTTCTCTAACCCGACATCTCCATGACCACCACACTACTCCAACGAGCCTCACCACAACTACCAACGGCCATATAATACTTTATAGGCCTGAAGAACAAATTATGAGGAATTCATGAGGAAATATCATTAACATTCACACAATCTCAATTCACATGCCAAAACCACAACCCAAAAATCAATAATTCTTAAAGACAAGTGGAAGTCCAATATCAAGATTCTTGAGTAAATTAAAGCCCATTGAAATAGAAGTCCTTTACTTTTTGTCTGCACATAAGAATTCATGAGGACATTTTAGCCAATTGAAATTCCTCCCTAAGTTGGTGCATTTGTGGATCCACAACGTCGAAGACTCTCCCTTCTCTTCCCCTCTCTATCTCTTCCATCTTCTCACCCAAATCCGCATGCATCTTCCGCCATCGTCTCAAGCCTTAGTAACTACACCGACGCTAGCACCTTCCCAATACATCAAATCCGACAACCCACACCCCTAGTCTCTCTCTTCTGACAAAACCCTCAAAATACAAATACCCAAACATGTATACTAGATTGATACCAATTCTGTAGGGATTTAGATACTTAAAGCGGAATTTCAGAAAAACGTTTCTCCTAACATCTAACCAAAGATCTCATGCATAAACTAAATAGATCATAGATAAGAAGAATTAATTACTTCTTGATGCGTGTTTGAATCTTTCTGGAATGGGGGGATTAGAGCCTCAAGTGTGACTCCTCTAGTTGGTC
Source organism: Rheum nobile (assembly GCA_027886185.1). Classification (NCBI taxonomy): domain Eukaryota; kingdom Viridiplantae; phylum Streptophyta; class Magnoliopsida; order Caryophyllales; family Polygonaceae; genus Rheum; species Rheum nobile. The sequence continues at coordinate 409,759 of WOAB01000326.1, read as the reverse complement.
CACCCGAGTATGGATTTGGATCGCCTAGGGCTCGATTGCTAGAACGAGGAACGAAGGCGAACGAGAGAGAGCTCCAGGGAGAGGGGCGGCCGAGTATGTGTGTGTATGGATTAGAGTTTTCTCCTATAAAGCCCTCCTTTTATAATACCATATGTAGATATATTATTTTCTAAATTAATATATCTTTTATTATCAGTAATAACTCTCTATTACTAATAAGCCTTATATCCCAAGTTATATCATATATAACTTTATATCATATACTTTATATAATATGTCTCCCAATAAACTGATCTAGTCCATAAACTCTAAGGGTGTGACCTCGTAGGATCCGGTAATAATAACAATAGACTTTATAACATATAGTCCATAAATCATAGTTGGCTTCTAGCAAAGCACTATGACTACCTAAATAGATCATAGATAAGAAGAATTAATTACCTCTTGATGCGTGTTTGAATCTTCCTGGAATGGGGAGATTAGAGCCTCAAGTGTGACTCCTCTAGTTGGTCCACCCGAGTATGGATCCGGATCGCCTAGGGCTCGATTGCTAGAACGAGGAACGAAGGCGAACGAGAGAGAGCTCCAGACAGAGGGGCGGCCGAGTATGTGTGTGTATGGGTTAGGGTTTTCTCCTAGAAAGCCCTCCTTTTATAATACCATATGTAGATATATTATTTCCTAAATTAATATATCGTTTATTATCAGTAATAACTAGAGCTGTCAAAAAGTGACTGAACCCGTTTTACCGACCTAATCGACCCGCTTTTGGACCCGACCCGACCTGACCGAAATTTTTGATAACCCGAAGTTACCGAACCCGAGTTTACCGAGATCGAACCCGACCAACCCGAACTCGACCTGATTAACGAATAAATACGGAGTATTAAAAAAATATAACATAAAATATATATGATAAATGACATATAAATAATGATAATATGCTTAATATCCTAAAAAAATAACAATGTTGTACTTATATAATTTTTTATAATGTAGAAATTTATAAATTAATATAATAAAAATTAAATAAAAATATAATTTTGGTCTACTAATATCAATTACATTAAAATAATTAATAATAATATTATTATTTTAATTCATTTCAACTTATTTTGACATATTTAAATTTGTTTTTAACTATTTAATAATATATAAATAGTGAACAAAATATTTAAAAAATGACGCTCTTGACTCATTGGTTAACCCGAACCGCCCGCTGACCTGTAATGACCCGACCGACTTGACCTGTTATCTGAAATGACTCGACCCGTTCTCAACCCGAACCCAAAATAACCGAATCGAACCCGACTTGACCGACCCGATTAACAGTTGTAGTAATAACTCTTTATTACTAATAAGCCTTATCTCTAAAGTTATATCATATATAACTTTATATCATATACTTTATATAATATGTCTTCCAATAAACTAATCCAGTCCATAAACTCTAAGGGTGTGACCTCGTAGGACCCGGTAATAATAGCAATAGACTTTATAACATATAGTCCATAAATCATAGTTGGCTTCTAGTAAAGCACTATGACTATCTAAGATAACCGGATTATAAATCTTCATAAATGGTCCTATTTCATAATTAGTAATTACACATTTGATTAAAGGACACAATTCCTTCAAATTCGTCTTCATTGAAACCCTAAATCTAGAAGCCAAGATCGACAATTCTTATTCCGACCTTCCGTATGGAGATGGGCAGCGCAAGGGTAGGGTCAAAGTGGTGGGTAGGGGTGGTGGCTCCCTGGTGGCCGCTTAATTCGGCAAGCACTAATGACCTCCAAAGATTAGCCCCTTCATAAAGAAAAAAGTTGGACTATAAGACTTCTTAATAATTAAAGCATAATACATGTTTTCTAGGTATCAACCAAATGCACATATTAAACACTGTTGTTTATAAAGCATATGCACTATTTATAATTGATGTTGTTTGCATCCAAACGAGCTTTAAGCTCACGTGTCCCCTCCAAAATAAACCACGTCATATTTTTCATGTGTCCTCTCCAAAAATGTCCATTTCATTTAATATTGTTTCTAAAATAAAATAAATATGTTCTTTTCAACTTCAACGACAACTCCTTCTAGGATTTTCCGTTGTCTCCATTGGTTCCTTGTTCTTCTTTGCTCTTTTTCCCGCAACTTAACGCACACCTCTTTTTTTGATATTCATCGGTGAGCACAACTCCATCCCTGATCGCACATACAATCTCAGGCCCAACAAGTTCGCCGATCTCACCAATCACGAGTATCGATCCCGTCTCTTGGAATGCGGTTCAAACTTTTCCATTGTACAATTTGTAGCAATTCTAGAGATTTCCGAACCAAGTCCGATCTCTTGGGTTATCCTCCTATTTCTAGTTTACCAATTTTGGTGTCCCAAGGGATTTTCGCAAATTGCAATGCATTTGCAGTATTATTTCATAACTAATGAAGCCAAATTATTAACGGGTTTACCCATTAGGATACGGATTCGGTGATAATGAACATTATGGTGAGAAATGAAAATAACTTCTAGTCTTTGGATTTGAAAAAATCCAAATGCTAGGATTAGACTATCATTTAAGTGATCATGTGCGTGACATATGACCACTTAAGTGGATAATTAACCGGTCAAACCGGTTACCAGCCGGTCAACACCGCCGGTCAACGCCAGAGCTCCGGCGTTGACCGGTCAATTTTTTTTTATTTTTTCGGACCTTTTTTTTCCGAGTCAGATTTTTTACTAAAGATGGCATGTGCATACATTTTGGCTTATGTGTGCATATATATTGTCCTATATGTGCATCAAAATTTTATAAGGCGTTGTCCGACCTATGTTTTTTTTCTCTTTCCGTCCCATTTTTTTCCGAGTCCACTATTTGCTTGCGCTGGCATGTGCACCATTTGTTACTTGTGTGTGCATCAATATTGACTTGTATGTGCATTAAAATTTTATAAGGTGTTGTCCGGACATTTTTTTCCATTGAATTTTTCGCAGCCCAACTTTTTTCCAAGACTAATTTTTTGCTTGAGATGACATGTGCATACATTTTGACTTGTATGTGTATAATTTTGGCTTGTATGTGCATCAATATTGACATGTATGTGCATCTAAAGATTGTAAAAAATATGCATTATTTTCTAGAGAAAATATGCATGAGTTGTACACTGTATGTGCATAAGTTTTGACATGTGCACATTCAAGCAAAAAGACGTGTGTTTCAAATGGTATGCACATACAAGTCAAAAACTCATGCACATATCAAGCCAAGAAAATGATGCATACAAGTAAAATTTAGATGCACAGACAATTCAAAATTCATGCACTTACAAGACAAAATCTATACACATTCTGTAAAGTATTTAAGATTTTACATGTGTGTGCATAAGTTTTCACTTACAAAAAGTCACACATATAGTCAAACCCTATGCACATCTAGTTCAATTTACATACACATACAAGCAAAAAGACATGCATTTCAATGGCGATGCACATATAAACCAAAACTCATGCACATTTTAACCCAAGAAAACAACGCACACAAGTAGAATTTAGATGCACATACAGGTCAAAAGTCTATGCACACACATGCCAAAACATATGCACATTCTCTGAAATGCATGCATAAGTTTTTGCATGTATGTACATGAGTTTTCACATACACAAAGTCACACATATAATCAAAATCCTATGCAAAATTTATGTAATTTAGGTGCACATATAAGCCAAAACTCATGTACAATATTTCAACCCAAGAAAATAATACACACAAGTAGAATTTAGATGCAAATATATGTCAAAATCTATGCACACACAAGCTAAAACATATGCACATGCTGAGAAGTGTATGAGTTTTCACATACACAAAGTCACACATATAGTAAAAAATCTTATATAGATTTTATGCAATATCAATGCACATACAAGTCAATATCGATGCACATACAAACAAAAATCAATGCACATACAGTCGCAAGCCAAAAATTGTGCCTGAAAAAAAAAACTTTGACTGGCGTTGACCAGTCAAATTCTAAAAAATGAGGTCATGTGCATGGCACATGACCTTTTAATGAAATTTTAATCCTAGCCTTTGGTTTATTTATAATCCAAAGAGTAAGATTTATTCTTATTTCTCACCCTAATATATATTCTTACATGATACTTACCCTACCCATTATCTCTTTGCTTAATTACATCTTTTATACGTCAATTATCTTTTAGTATTTCAATTTGAAAAATATACTTTCATAATTAACCTATAATAATACAGCATTGGAAAAATGATTTTTATGAGAAAATTTATGTTAATCGGAAAAATAATTATTTATTTAATTATTTACAGTTATTTTATATATTTATATTGATTTTAAAATAATTATTAAGATTTATATATAATATATAATGTAAACACATGTGCAAGGCACTGGAATTGCGCTAGTAAGTAAATATATTTTGCTTCATTATAAATAAGAAGAAGTTAACTAAAGCTAGCAACTTCCTCGAGCCAACTTGAACATATATCGGTGCACATGAGCTAGATGAATAGGACCAGTGAAAGGACAAACCATGGCTCATGTTGTGCAAGACAACTCCAGAAATGACAGATGATATATCAAACCCTATTCTGCGAATAGGTGTGAGAGTGGGCCATGGCTAGGCGCGACTAGGGATCCGTTGGTCACCTCACAAGTGACCGAAGTGACCTGTGGAGGGTGTGCGAGACCATCAAAAATAGAATGTGATTGGGCCAGCGGGACTTGGGTCACCACCTGGAGGAGTGTAGGGAGAGAGATCCGAGATAGTGGAATTAGAATGCATACCAACTTCATTCGGGAGATCCAATCTATAAGCTTTCTCACCCATGCGTTGGATGACAAAAAATGGTTCATCTCCACGTGCTTCTAACTTGGAACTCCTCTTGGTAGGAATCCTTACCCTCCTCAAGCCCAGCCATACAAGTTCATCAACGTCAAATACCAATTCTTGCATGCTTTGTCGGCTTGCTTCTTGTATTGCTCGACGCGACGCTCTAATTGCACTTGAGTCATCTCGTGCAGCTTCCTCAAAAAATCACCCCTCTTCTTGGCCTCAAAGTGCTCCTTTTCCTTCATAGGTTGCGGTGTGAGATCCATATGTGTGTGAGGGTTGTGACCATGTACGACCTCAAAGAGAGTTGTCCTTGTTTAAAAGTGAAAGGACCTATTATAAGCAAACTCCACAAAAAGGTAAACAATCTTCACATTTTCGAGGTAAGACTTAAGCATAGTATATAGTAAAAGACGTAAAGTCCTATTAGTAACCTATGTTTGTTCATCGGTTTGTGGGTGACACGTATTGGAGAACAAGAGACGTGTACCTAGAGGTGTCAAACGGGTCGGGTTCGGGTTTAAGCATACCGGGTCGGGTCATTTACGGGTCGGGTCAATTGCGGGTCAAAATTTGCGGGTCGATTGTGGGTCGCGGTGTTGCGGTTCAGGTACGGGTTTGGGTCGACCCAGCGGGTCGAGAGCGCAAAGTCAAAATTTTATAAAATGAATATTAAAATAATATTTTAATTAAATCAAAAAATTATTATTATATAATATTTTAATAATAAAATATATTATAATGCTTAATATATAAAATAAAAACACATTTGTAATGACCCAACCCAGAAATTTTCGGGTCGAACGGATCAGGTCACTTTTGACCCAATACTTTTCGGGTCGAGTCTCAACCCAAAAAATACGGGTCGGGTCAAGTTGTCAAATTTTGACAGCTCTACATGTACCCCACTTGGCCCACAAAGTTTTCCAAAATTAACTCAAAAACTTAGTATCCATTATCTACAACAATGTTGCGTGGAGTTTCATTGCGTCCTAAAAATATGCTCAAGAATTAATGAAGATACATGAGATGCATCATCGATCTTATGACATGCAATGAAATGAGCAATTGTCCAAAACCTATCTACTACAAGAAAGATTGAATATCTCCCCTTCCTCTATCTAGCCAACCCTAAAACAAAATCCATAAAAATATCCCCCAAAGGGCTATAGGTATAGGAAGTGGGGTGTACAAACCATGAGGACTCAATCTAGACTTCACTTTATAACAAATTACACAACTATTGCAAAGACGCAACACATGGTTAGACATTTCGGCCAATAAAAGTGTTCGTTAAGAGCATGTGAAGTCTTAGTAATACCACATTGTCCTCTACTCTCATATCCCTCTTGCATTAATTAAAGCCTGTATATTAGATGAGTTAGGTATGCACAATATTCCAGATTTATACAAATAGCCATCATCTGGGTAATAGTTGTGAAATTCACTTTTAGCAATTAGCATAAATGTCCTTAAAGTGATAACTTGTCTTTGCAACTCATTAGTCTTTTCTCTACTTGTTCTATATGCATCTTAGTTAGGTAAGACGCAGATGACACAAAGTCGATTTGGTTCTCAATCCCACACACTAGTAGTAGGCCTTGTGAGAGCTCTTCCGACATCACATCTTCAAATTCCTTAACAATATGATACACAAAAGGGGATAAGTGATTCAAATTAGTGACATTCAAAAGATACACTTTTGAAAACACAAGAAAGCACGAGCGACGTCCCTTTAACACTGGATCTTGGACGCGCCAACAAGACCCTCTTCTCGCAACCTCCTTGGATGGGGGATGTTAGAGCTTCTTGGCCTTGTCATGGTGGAGTATCGAAGGCCATGTGGTGGTACTAAGGTGGTGGTAGACGCGGGTATGCTCATAGTGGCGGCTGGCGGCGTGTAGGGAAGAGCTGTGGAGGTAGAACCCTACAACTTGTCTAGGCCACAAGGGGTATGTAAAGTCAAAGTGGTGTATCCTTGGCAACAACACCCTCGAACGGTGACAGAAAGGAGGCACGCGGAGATCACCATGGAGTGCCCTATCGTTGGCGTCAACATTGTGCGCAAACGTTGGGACTGCCTTTCCAATGGTGGCATACGACTTTTCTCATCCAGAAGGCAGTATGATGTCATCTTGTGGGCCCAAGTGGTCGAAGAAGTCGCCGGAAAGCAGCAAAGTGGCAGAATGTGCAGAGATTGTTATGGAGGTACTAGGGTTGGTGTCGACGACGCAAGTGACAACGCGGGGCTGCAAAGAGTGAGTGAGCACCTCCAATATCTTATTCTCTACATATACTTCTCATTTTTGGTCCTTAGCAACTTGATCCTTCAAAACAGCTTGAGCATGAAGTTGAAGAAGAGTATCATTGTTCCCGTTATGCACAAAGGAATAAGTATTATGGAAACTGTCATGAATAACCGTTCTACCGAACAACTAAGCTAGGGAGGCCTAGAAAAATGAGTAACATCCATGGAAATAAAATCAAAAAGAGTATTGTCATGGTAATGACCAATACTCAAAGTGACAAGGCATTGCCTAGTTACCAAATTGTCACTTTTTCCATCGGAAAGCCTATGAAGACCATAGGATTAAGGGTGTGGTTGAGTTTGCAAATTGAGAAAGTGTGTTATTTTCTCAATGACGAGATTACGGCAGATACTCCCATCTATAATAACCCCAAAAATTGTGTCTTTAATGGGACACCTTCCATGGAAGATCGTCTCTCATTGGTCAAAATGTGTGCACTCTTGGACATTGAGCACGCAACAAGTCAAGAAGCTAAGCCGTGGGGGCTCCATTTGTCCATAATCTTTCAATTTATTTTCATCTTTTTCCTCCACTTCTTGTGGTAACACTTCATCCTCCTCATCATCATAAGACTCATAATGTCATTGGTGATTCAAGAGCACCTTCTTGTTGCTGGGGTAGGGCTTCTCATCGGTCGGTCTTTTTATATTTTGGACTGAATTGATTAAATTCGGCTCGATTTTTTGTTCACATGAAACAATAATCGGTTTTCAGTTTGGTTCAGTCAGAATCTATTATTTTTAAAAATAAAACCCTTGTTTCTTGATAAACTAGTTAACCTTTATTTGGTTCGGTCCAGTTTGGTTTAGATCGGCCCAATTAAGTTCAATTCAACCCAAATTTGATTTGGTTTAATTCGGTTCGGTCTACTAAGACCGGTTTCAGTAACCTAAATTAACCTAATTTCAAAATATTCGCTTTTTTCTGTTTATAACCGAACGAAATAAAACCGAACCCGAACCGAACCAAGTATGTTCGTTTTGGTTTTCGGTTCGATTTTGGATTGATGAACAACCCTATGATGGGGCGATCACGTTGAATGCGACCACTCCCTTGGCACTTAAAACACACTTGATCACGTTCTATCTTGTGATATATGGTGAGGATGGTGTGCGTGGTATAAGGGCTGGTGGTGGTTCTATGGGGTTGCAAAGAAGAAAAATTAGTAGAAGAAGATGATATAGAGTAAGAAGTGTACCTATTTTAGCCATTCGTGGACCAAGTCTCCTTTTTTATCCTTTATTGTTGTGCACTAGGAAATTGATGTCGTGGATATCTTGTACCTCTCGAAATGTCAGGAATAGAGAAGGTGAGGCCAACTAGGAAGCGTGTCCTCGAGGCACATTGAGAAGTGTGGATGTCGGCCTACAGTTCATTGACAAACGCAATGGAAGAGCGAGTTCCTTGGCGAAGTAAAGCCATTTGGTATCTCATGTGCTCCTCATAGTCATCCAGGACATACTTCTTACCCATTACATAAGTGAGTTGGTTCCAAGTCTCAATGGGACGCCTTCCACTCTCTCTTTTGGATCTAAATCGTCATTGTCATCGACATCAGAATCATCCTCGAAATCAAAGTTGCGGTGTGCGAGGAGCTCACGATGTTGGCTGCAGGAATGCGACCAAGAGTGGTGGCTCGGTTGTCCACGGCCCCATGTAGTTAGTAGAACTAGTAGTGTCTTTCATTTGTGTCCCAACGGTCTTTATCCAACGAGGTGATCCTTGGTTTTCCGCGGTAGTGATGGAGTGTGTTTTGGCGGCTCTCATGGTTGACATCATCAAGCTTATCCCGATTATGGTAGGGCTCACGTAGCATAATCACATACTTCTAGCCCACATGTGTTCCAACTAGAAGTGGTGCCATGGGTTGCTTGACCTTGCGCTTGGCGGCATCATGAGCCTCGATAAGAATAATGGGGTCTATGACAAGGTGTGCTGGAATTATTGTATCACCGTGGGCCGAGTTGGATTGGCCCCCAGAGGTTGCTGTCATGGCACACAAGTGGGCAAAGGCCACAAGAAGTTGGTTTTGCTTGTTCTCCATCTCCATTTAAATTTCTACAAAGCGCAAGTCAAATTCCTTGCAAACTTGTGAGGACATCATCGGTGAGTCATCCGCAGAAGGGTTGTTCTCGGGATTGCTCATGTTGGAGAACCTACAAGAGCAAACACAAGAAAAAATATCAAAAGTAACAAATAGGATCATCCTTAGGCACATAGAAGTCATCAAACGCACAATCAAAGACTTAAACTTCAATAAATGGACAATTGGAAATCAAGGTTGAAAGTGGTGAGAAAGCGGATAAAACAAGAAAGATCAAGGCAAAAAGGACAAAGAACAATAAAGTCAACCACACAAGTGTGAAAGTGAAAATTTTATGAATTAAGTCCAACTAAGTAATTAAAAATTATCAAGAAAATATTATTAGCATGCAAATTATCAAACACAAACAAAGGTGTGATCATAAACCCTAAAATTATCCAAGTAATGATGTCTTGTGTAGGAAATTTGGAACTTTTCCCTCTTATTTTTTGTTCAATTTTTGTGGCTGTTTTTTTTACTTTTAGTCAGAAATGAACAAAATATCAAAGCAAAAACAAAAACAACAAATTGCACCACAAAGTAGAGGGTGTGTCGAGCAAGTGGCAAAAATCGTGTCTAACTAGGACAAGTGATAACAAAAATCATGCAAAAATATCAACTAACTAATATATTCATTGAACTTAACAACTAAGGGTTTGTTTGTTATGTGTGTTTATAAAGAACTTTTGTTTATAAAGAATTTTATTTTGAAAAAATATTATTTGAAATTTCAAATATTGGGTGATATAGAAAAATATGAATGGATGAAAAAAAAAAGTCTTTATTGTTTATAAAGAGTTTATGAACTCCTTGATAAACAAGGCCTAAGCAATTGAAATTAATGAATATGGAGAGAAACATATACAAAAACAACAACTTACTAATTAAGGAAAGACAAGATCTAAGAGAAAGAAAATAAGGTATTGTGAAGATCTGAAATATATAATTTAGTTGGGAAAATGAAATATATCTCTATGGATGGTTATGGTTCATGTGTATGCAACAAAGGTTGAGGGTTAGTGGGGTTTGGTTGGCAGAAGAGGAGGTGGTGATTAGAATGGTGGTCAAAGTGGCAGCAGGTGACACCCAATTGCGTTTTCACGCAGAAAGCAAGGGAGCTAAAACGTGAAAATCAAATGAGGGGATGAACTTGTTGAAAATTTAAGAAACCGACAATGCAAACAAAGTTTTGAACTTGCCTCTAAACATTGATGACAAATACATTTGATATGTAAACATCTACGTCAAATCTTCACTCATTGTTGGTCCCGTCTTTGAGACAAGTCCCTTGCGTATGTTTTCTACTTAAATCTAGGAATAAGACTTTCAGAATGTTGAGGACGAAGGAAAACTCGTGGTTCCTAGAAGACACTTGTGGTCTTCTTTCAATTCAATCTCGTGCGTAAACTTGCGTTGTTCACGTTAGAACAACTTCAAATCTTTTTCTGAACTTAAATTTAGAAATCTAAATTAAGTAACACTCAAATGTATCTTTAATAGTGGGTAAATAGAATAAGAAAAAGGTAACATATAAAATAACACAGGCACAAAGATGCCTAAGTGTAAAATAACCCCAAATGATCAGGACGAGAAAGTACGGGGTATTCGCCTACAACTAAATCGTCTATATAACATGTCCGAAAAAACAAAGGTTAATTCGAAAAGAAACGCGAAGTTACAAAGACAACAACAACAATATTATTATCTATATTAGAAGTTTTACTTATTTACTACTAAACGCTGCGTTTTACTCTCTGGTGTTGTATATATATATTTTGTCTTCTAGGACACACTGTAATATGACGTTTCAGCTCTCAATGAAAGAAATCAGACTCCCTCTTTCATCCTTCTATGTCGATTAAACTTTCCATCTTCAGTTTATTACATGGTATCAGAGCCCTCTAAATCGTTCCTGTAATTTCCTTAAGCTAATTTGCTCCTGCTGATCATGAAAGACCCAAAAGACCAACTGAAAGTTACTGAGGACTCCGTCAGTAAAGACAACACCGATGGAATCATATCTGACCCTATACATCATCTCTATCTTCACCATTCAGACCATCCAAACTACTCTTTGGCTACTCAGTTACTGAATGATACTAATTATCATCAATGGAGACGGGCCGTCGAGGTCTCGCTGGAGGCAAAGAACAAACTCATGTTCGTCACCGGCGACTGCAAGTGACCAGACCCTGACTCGCCACTTGAGATGCAATGGAGGCGCTGCAATAGTATGGTCATTTCATGGCTTCTGCATTCGGTGGAGAAAGACATCACTGAAACCCTTCTTTACTGTAACACGGAAACTGAGATTTGGTCCGACTTGAAGTTGCATTTTGGACATCCAAACTTGGCGAGATCATATCAGGTACAAAAGGAGCTATTTACCATTTCACAAGGAAGTATTTCTGTATCTTCTTATTTTACAAAATTCAGAAGAACCTGGGATGAGTATCTAGTGCTCGCTGAAATGCCTAAGTGTAGTTCATGTGAAAATTTGAACTCGGTTCCTCAAATGATCCTAAACCAGCAAGTGCTCCAATTTCTTGTTGGTTTGAACGAGTCATATAATGGTTTGCATGCTAATGTTCTAATGATGAGACCAACACCGTCGATTGGAGAAGTTTATCAAATAGTTTTGCAAGAAGAGAAACAAAGATCTCTAATGAACAACGCTTCTCCAATCAGTGGTGATTCGACTGCTTTCAATGTGTTTCCAAGACAAGGACAGAGCTCCAATAATTCTTATTAGAATCAGGGACAAAATTTCAATCCAAAATACAACAGCAAACACTCAGGAAATCAAGGGGGAGGACAAAGTTCTGGTTCGAGTTATAGTCAGAGAGGCAAACCAAATTATTTCTGTGACCATTGCAAGGTTCTGGGTCATTCAATCAGTCGATGCTTCAAGATACATGGATATCCTAAGGACCGTGAAAAGAAGTTTGCTGGAAATGCTTCTCTTGATGGTGACAGCAGGGAGAATTCAGAGAGCAACTGCACCTTCACGAAGGGCCAATATGACAAATTGATTGCCTTGTTGGAGCAACAACAAATTAGAGGCTCTTCCGCAGACAACAAAAAGTCTTGTATGTTAGGAGGTAAATCCTTTTGCTTCTCTGTTTATGGTAATACTCATATTTGGGTTATAGATAGTGGAGCAACACACCACATTTGCCCTCATTTAAATCTCTTTGCCAGTCATGAACCCTTTACCCAACCAAGCTACATTACCATGCCTAACAACAAACAAGCCAAAATCACCAATGTGGGAACTATACAACTCACCTCAGATATAGTTCTTAAGGATGTGTTACATGTGCCAGAGTTCAATTTTAACCTCTTATATGTGAGTAGATTGATTAATGATCTACAAGCTAATGTCCTTTTCACTCCTCACTATTGTGTTCTTCAGGTCCCCTCAATGAACACTCATCAAGTGCTTGGTAATGCCTCAAGGGGGTTATATCTTTCCAACACATCCAATGACCAGCCAATGACCAGCCTAAGAAGCCAACCCAGCAGCTTGCCATCCTTTTGTTCTGATCTTGTTCATCAAAATTGTGATAATGATACAGATCGTTTTTCGTTTGGTGAATCTCTTAGTGTTGTGTCACTTGAATTGCTTCATCTACATCTAGGACATGTTCCTTTTGAAACCTTGACAAAGTTCCCTTATGTTAAAGATGTTGTTCCTGGAAAGGTTCATCAAATTTGTACCATTTGTCCCAAGGCTCGACAACACAGAGCTTCATTTCCCATAAGCAAAATTCAAAGCAATCATCTTTTCCAGCTAATACACACAGATATATGAGGTCCATACAAAACTCAAACCTACAATGGCTATAATTTTTTTCTTAGCATTGTAGATGACTTTACCCGAACTACATGGATTCATCTCTTTTCCCACAAAAGCAATGCCTTGCCTATTCTAAAATCCTTCATATCATTTGTGGAAACCCAATTTACTCATTTAGTTAAAATTGTGCGATCAGACAATGAAAGTGAATTTTATAGTCATGATGCCACTGCTTTCTTCTCCCAAAAAGGCATCCAACATAAAAAATCTTGTGTGGATACACCCCAACAAAACGGAGTTGTAGAACGAAAACACAAACACTTGCTTGAAACTGCCAGGGCCCTCTTATTTCAATCCAACTTACCTGACAGTTACTGGGGGGGAATTTGTTCTTACAGCCACTTACCTAATCAACCGTTTCCCCCTTACCCCTTATGAGAAACTCCATGGGAAATCTCCAGATTACTCCCATCTCAGACCATTTGGATGTCTGTGTTTCGTTTCCACCATCAAAAGAAACCGCACTAAATTTGATTCCAGAAGTTCCCCTTGTGTGTTTCTTGGGTATCCACATGGTGTTAAGGGTTACAAAGTGCTTGACATCCACACACAAAAAGTTTCTATTTCTAGAGATGTTCTCTTCCATGAACAGACTTTCCCTTTTCACTTCCCTCATACAAAACTAGCATCCTCATCCTTTCACCTACCAAACATTCCTTCTGATGCTAGTCCTCTTTTCTATCCCACAAACAACTTCTTCACCACCCATCATGCTTCACCAACCGACAACCCAACTCCATCTCCTGACCCCTTACATTTTTCATCATCACCAGACTCCACAAGTTCAGATCACACCACCCATCATGCTTCACCAACTGACAACCCAGCTCCATCTCCCGAACCATCTCCTCCTAAAAGATCCACAAGATCCCACCATCCTCTTGCATACCTGCAAGATTATATATGCAATTTTTCTGAGGCTGTCTCACAATTTCCCTTGTTGGATGCTTTTGGCACTTCTTTTTGTGCTCCCATTGTCATCTCCACTACTTTACCTACCTCATTTTCTGAACCCAAAACATATCTCCAGGCCTCTAGGGATCCAAATTGGGTCAATGCCATGAACAAGGAGTTAGAGGCCTTATCTACTAACAATACATGGACTGTTGTAGAATTACCTGCAGGAAAAAGAGCAATTGGATCGAAATGGGTCTACAAAATCAAACTCAAATCAGATGGATCCATTGAAAGGTACAAAGCCAGGTTGGTTGCAAAAGGCTTCACTCAGCAATATGGATTAGACTTTGAGGAAACGTTTTCTCCAGTTGTGAGAATGACAACAGTGGGAACTTTGATCTCATTGGCTTTACAAAGAGGTTGGAAGATACATCAACTTGATGTTAAAAACGCTTTTCTTCATGGGGAGCTATTTGAGGAAGTGTATATAAAGATGCCAGAGGGTGTGCCCAATCCATCCAACAAAGTCTGTCTTCTTCAAAAGAGTTTGTATGGGCTCAAACAAGCTTCTAGACAGTGGTTCCATAAACTCACTACAACTTTGTCTGCACTGAAATTCGTCCAATCCAAATATGATTCCTCTTTATTTCTGCAGCACACCAGTACCAGCATGACCGTGGTAGCTATATATGTTGATGCTATCATTGTGACTGGTTCTAATCTCTCTCTTATTCAGAATCTCAAGCAGGCTCTATACTCCCTTTTTTGCATCAAGGGTCTGGGGGAACTCAACTAATTTCTTGGGATTGAAGTTGTTCACCAAGAAGGGAATCTCATTTTAAATCAGTCTAGGTTTGCTCAGGAGTTGCTTACTGATGCAGAGCTGATGGATCTTCGTTCAAGGGCCACACCCTTACCTCTCAACTTAAAATTGAGAGAAGCGTCTTTTGTTGACAGTCTATCTGATCCCTCAACATATCGAAGCCTGGTTGGCAAACTCAACTATCTGACAAACACCAGGCCGGACATCTCTTTTGCTGTGCAAATCCTCAGCCAATTCCTTCAGAGACCTTCACAACTTCACATGGATGCATTGATTCATTTACTCAGTTACATTAAGGGAACCATGCACTTTGGTCTCATCTTCCAACCTGGTGATCAAATCAAACTTGAAGCCTTCACAGACTCCGACTGGGCTGGTTGTCCTACTACGCGTCGCTCGGTGACAGGTTATGTCAATCTCCATGGTACAAATCCCATTACTTGGCACTCCAAGAAGCAAGCCATTGTCTCTAGAAGCTCTTCTGAAGCCGAATACAAAGCCATGTCACAAGTTGCGACCGAAGTTACATGGTTGGTTAATCTTTTCCAAGAATTGGGAGAAACCAAATTGAAGTCGGTTACTCTTTACTGTGACAACAAATCTACCTTGCAAATTGCCAAAAATTCGGTGTTTCACGAGCGGACCAAACATCTTGAAATTGATTGTCACTTCACCAGAGAAAAGGTGATGGATGGTTTATTACAATTGTCTTATCTTCCAACTTCGAATCAGCTGGCAGATGTTCTCACGAAGATCCTTCCCTCTAGTCATCATCATGAATTGTTGTTCAAACTGGGAATGCTCACAAAACGCTCCCATACCCCAGTTTGAGGGGGGTTATTATCTATATTAGAAGTTTTACTTATTTACTACTAAACGCTGCGTTTTACTCTCTGGTGTTGTATATATATATTTTGTCTTCTAGGACACACTGTAATATGACGTTTCATCTCTCAATGAAAGAAATCAGACTCCCTCTTTCATCCTTCTATGTCGATTAAACTTTCCATCTTCAATTTATTACAAATATAAAGCCTCGAAGTCAGAAATATTCATTGAGTGAAAGACCGAGCAAGATCCGGACCAAACAACAAAATCACACAATCAACCTGGATCATCATTAAGACGCGCACAGAAGACTTCGAAGGGCCTGATAAATCTTACTCTTGGAATAAAGGCGTCGCTTGCAAATTGTCATGATAGTGTGTGCAAGAAGAATCAGAGTCACATGGTCCCCTATGAAGATAACATTATTGCGCAGAAGCCAAGTGTAGTAAACTATAGCATGGAAACCCAACAATTTAGTGTGTGAGAATGGCTAATAGAGGAGGAGGACCAGGAGAGCCAAGAAAGAAGGTTTAGTTCCGTGTGAGAAATATGTACCCATTGGAAGACAAAATCAGTTGCCTCCTTCACAAAAAATGCAGTCAAACCAAATTGTTTTTTGCTCTTTGGTTGCATAGCCTTTGAAACTCAGGATTCCTCGAGCCGACTAAACATCTCTCGGTGCACATGAGCTAGATGAATAGGAGAATATGAAAGGACGAACTATTGAAGATAATCCTTGACAGATTCCTCCTTATTATTCTCCATTATCTTAGTGGTAGTTTCCATTGTAATCGTGGCTTAGTTGAGAGATATTATAGGAACTGTTAGCTAATATCTCTCTCTTTCCTGTTATATCCTCTGTATAAATCAGTCCACAGAATCTCAATAAAGATATCACATTCATTAACTCTCTACATGGTATCAGCCGGTTACTCGATCCCATCCTGTGATCTCCACCGTTAACTATGCTTTTCTCCACCACAGTCCTTTCCCTATTCTCTCCTCCATGGCTGATATCTCCACCACTGTAGCCAACCCTCTGGACACTTCCTGTCCATTCATCATCGTCCATTTCACCAACACTATCAAACTCACCTCGTCTAATTACATCACCTGGAAAACCCAAATCCAGGCAACACTTAACGGCTACGACTTATTCAAATTCCTTAATGGTGATCACCCTGCTCCGCCATCCACCTTAACCACCGAGTCCACATCGACTCCCAATCCAGCCTACACTATCTGGATGCGCCAGGACCAACTGCTGTATGGCGCTCTCACCGGCACGTTCTCCGCTGCTGTGGCTCCTCTTGTCACCAGAGCCAAAACTTCCAAAGAGGCTTGGGATATATTGGCTCGCACTTATGCCAATCCCTCCAAAGCTCGGATCAATCAACTCAAAGATCGTCTTCGATCGATCACCAAAGGCAGTCAAACAATTTCAGACTACATACAAACAGTCTCCTCCATCGCCGATCTGCTCGCCTCCCTCGGAAAGCCAGCCGACGATGATGATTTGGTTGCCTATGTTCTCAAGGGTCTCGACGGCGCGTATCAACCCGTTGTTGACGCCATTAAAGCCAGGGAAACCCCCATCATGTTGGACGAACTACACGAGAAACTCATCATCAAGGAGTCTGAGCTTCACGCCATGTTGCAGGCTTCAGCGTCCTCCACCGGTGCTCCCGCAACTGCCCTCACAGCCCAGTCTCGACCGCCCAATCGCCCCAGAAACCGTCCCCATACCCCCACCAACAACAACTACCGCCCTTCCCACACCCAACAGCAACCCTCCTACCGACCCCCACCCACAAACCCGCCACCGGGGGCTCGCCCCTACCTAGGCAAGTGTCAATGGTGCCGTGAACATGGGCACGTGGTCCGCTTCTGCCCCATCTTCCGTCAACAGTACCCCACGGCTCGACCTCCACCTCCCCAACCTATTCCCAATTCCTTCCCAACCACCCCACAAGCAAATGTCGCCTATACTGGTGCCACCGACCCTCCTCTCCTCGTTGATAGTGGCGCCTCCCACCACGTCACCAACGATCTCAACAACCTCTCCCTACACTACCCGTATCACGGCCCGGATGAGCTCTTTATGGGTAATGGTCAAGGTTTGAGAATCACACATACTGGTTCTTTTTTGCTTCCATCTGATGCATCAAATTTTCAACTTTCAAATGTTTTATGTGTGCCTAACATGTCCCGGAGTGTGATTTCTGTTTCTAAATTCACCAAGCAAAATAATTCTGCTATTTTATTCTTACCTGACTCCTTTGTTGTGAAGGACTTGGTAACGGGTCAACCACTCCTTAAAGGCATGTGCGTTGACGGAGTCTATGTCTGGCCACAACCACCTCCGACTGCCCACACAGCCACTCTCTCCAATTCATGGCATCATAAGTTAGGCCATCCTTCCGCTGCCACATTTCAAGTACTTCGACAACATCTTCAACTAGGCTCTACAAATGTTTTGCTTTCCAATTGTGCTTCTTGTCAAATAAGCAAGAGTCATAAGCTTCCATTTCAGAAGTCGACTCTTCGCTCTACTTGTTTTCTTGAAATTATATTTTCTGATGTATGGACTTCACCTGTTTTATCTTATGATGGCTACAAATATTATGTTATTTTTGTTGATCATTTTACGCGATATACGTGGCTTTATCCTCTTAAGAAAAAATCAGATGTTCCATCTACATTCAAAAACTTTCGATCCTTAGTGGAAAATTATTTCAAGAAGCAAATCAAAATTTTCTATTCGGATAATGGTGGTGAATTTTTGGCTTTGAAATCCTTTTTAAGTGAACATGGAATTAGTCATTTCACCTCACCACCCCACACACCCGAACACAATGGAATTTCCGAACGCAAACACCGCCACCTAGTTGAAACCGGGCTTGCCCTTCTCAATCACTCGGGTATGCCGCTTACACATTGGCCTCACGCCTTACTTACTGCAACTTATCTAATCAATCGTCTCCCATCTTCCATCCTCAACAACCACTCCCCATTTTTCAAAGTTTTTAATAAAGATGCAGATTATGGAAAGCTTAAAAGTTTTGGATGTATGTGTTTTCCTTGGTTAAGGCCTTACTCTACTCATAAATTGGCATCTCGGTCTGTTATATGTGTTTTTGTAGGATATTCAACCACCCAAAATGCCTTCTACTGCATGGAGCCACACTCAAGGAGAATATATACATACAGGCATGTTCAATTCGTTGAAAATGAATTTCCCTACAAAACAAATAACCCCAGCCCACTCACACCTGCCCTCTGTGAAGAATGGACCCGCCTTGCTATCCCTTCCCTCCACACTCCCCCACTTCCACAGTCCATAACCACATCGGCCCACTCCCACCTTCCACCTCCTTCCCCAGATTCCCCACGATCCACTACCCCCACGTCTCAACTTTCCCCACCTCCTCCACTTGGGCCAAAGCCCAGTCTCACAAATCAACCCACTTTTCCCACCACTCCCAATCCAACTCCCATTACACACATCCCTTCCCACGCCTCTGCAAGCTCTCAACTTACCCCTCCGCCGCCGCAGTCCATCACCAGGCCCCCGCTCCCACCCCACCCCACCTCCCCTCAGCCCCAATCGACCCCCCCACAACCTCAACTCATTCCCGATCGGGGTATTGTTACCCGCTCGAAAAACAACATCACCAAACCTCTTACCAAACTCAATCTCAATGTCCAAACCGCCTCACCCGTTGAACCCCGAACCATTACCCAAGCCCTGCGTGACCCGGAATGGAGGGCGGCAATACACCGTGAGTTTGACGCTCTATGCTCCAACTCCACATGGACCTTGGTTCCACCTTCACCGACTCAAAATATTGTGGGTTCCAAGTGGGTCTATCGTGTGAAGTTTCTCCCCGACGGCTCAGTCGACCGTCTCAAAGCCAGACTCGTCGCAAAGGGCTTCCACCAACGACCGGGCTGGGACTTCAACGAGACCTTCAGTCCTGTCGTCAAGCCCGTTACCGTGCGGGTCGTCCTTGCCTTGGCTGTGTCTCGAGGGTGGCAACTTCGTCAGCTTGACATCAATAACGCATTCCTCCAAGGTTCCTTATCCGAAGAGGTGTTCATGGCATAGCCACCTGGTTTTGTCGACCCAGCAGTCCCTACTCATGTGTGCAGGTTAAACAAAGCTATCTATGGCCTGAAACAGGCGCCGAGAGCTTGGTACAATGAACTCAAAGGATTCCTACTTCATCTCGGCTTCAAGAATTTTGTTGCAGACGCCTCCCTGTTCTTATTCCATCATGGTCGTATCACTCTATTTATTAGTCTATGTTGACGATATCATTGTAACAGGGAGTGACTCGCATATGGTTCAAGATCTCATTAGCAGGCTCGCCTCCAAACTTTCCTTGAAGGACCTCGGTGCTCTGTCTTACTTCCTGGGAGTTGAGGTTATTCCTCAAAATGGTGGTCTTTTCCTGTCACAACGGAAGTATATTCAGGACATCCTCACCAAAGCTGGCATGGACAGCACCAAGCCGGTCTCGACACCCATCTCTGCCACTGATCCCCTACTCAAAACTGCAGGGACTCCAATTCCGGCGCCGACAGATTATCGGACTCTCGTGGGCAGCTTACAGTACTTAGGTCTCACCCGGCCTGATGTGGGCTTCACAGTTAACAAGCTCTCGCAATTTATGCAGGCCCTAACAACAGTTCACTGGGCCGCCCTCAAACGCCTTCTCAGATATCTTGCCGGCACCACATCTCTTGGCATCTTTGTGTCTCCATCTTCAGCAACGCACATCCATGCCTTCACTGATGCAGCCCCTCCTCTGCACGCTTTCTCTGATGCGGACTAGGCAGGTGATCGCAATGATTATGTATCCACCACAGGTTACATTCTATACCTTGGTTCGACACCCATCTCTTGGAGTTCTCGGAAGCAAAAAGCTGTGGCTCGGTCCTCAACGGAAGCTGAATACAGAGCACTTGCTGACACCGCTGCTGAAGTTCTCTGGGTGCAGTCACTGTTCGGTGAACTCCGAGTCAAGCTCCAACAGCCTGCTATTTATTGTGACAATCAGGGGGCGACTTTCCTGTCTTCTAATCCCGTCTTTCACTCCAGGATGAAGCACATTGCCCTTGCTTATCATTTTGTCCGACAACATGTTCAGCGAGGCACCTTCCGAGTCTCACATGTCTCCACAGGTGATCAGCTCGCAGATATCCCGACTAAACCAATGTTACGACCTCGGTTTGAAGACCTTGCTATCAAGCTCGGACTTACCCGCCAGACGTCGAGCTTGAGGGGGCGTATTGAAGATAATCCTTGACAAATTCCTCCTTATTATTCTCCATTATCTTAGTGGTAGTTTCCATTGTAATCGTGGCTTAGTTGAGAGATATTATAGGAACTGTTAGCTAATATCTCTCTCTTTCCTGTTATATCCTCTGTATAAATCAGTCCACAGAATCTCAATAAAGATATCACATTCATTAACTCTCTACACGAACAACGCTCAGGGTGTGCGAGACAACTCAAATATCAAACCCTAATTTTACGCATAAGCGTGGGCACTAGCGAGGACATGCGATATCTAGGTATATAAGGCTCCATTGGTCACCTTACAAGTGACCAAATTGACCCATGGAGGGTGTGTGGGACCATAAAAACATAATATAAAATGTGATTGGGTCAGTAGGACTTGGGTCGCCTCTTTAAGTTTCCTTGCCTTGGTGGGCGTGATTGATCAATGACTTGGGACCCGAATCATATCACATCTGTCATCGTCCAGCTAGGGTCAATTCCTGATCTTATGGAGGATTCAATGAAGAGAACACTCAAATTGGAGATCTAGATTGCGCAAGTTATGAAGATTGCAAGAACTAGAACACACGTAAGTTTGGGATAAGAATGTGTAATTTCTCATCAGATTCAAAAGTGTTTATATAGACAAATAATGCACAAAAGATAATGCTAAACTAATTCTAAAAGATAACACGCGACAAGCTTAGAGATAATACTAACCTAAAAGATATATTTTTCTCGTTGGAGTTTGTACAAGATCTTTGTAAAACGCGTTTTTGACAATTTTTTTTGTTGAAGATTCAACTTGACGTAAACCCTAAACTTATATATCTGTGAGTCAGTTATGTAACGTATCTTGAGTATATATTCAGCATATTATTCTAAATTAATTTAATGCTAATTCAAGATGTGTATATATTCTCGACGTAAACTCAGTTATACTATTGTTCTAAATGATACGAAGCAAGTTCGATGCTTGGGTAGATATTTACCATATTGTTCTAAATGACACAAAAAGTACGATGTAACAACTTATCGCAAATAAAAAACTATTTCTAAGAAAATAATTTTCAATAAGAAATTCACTTCAAATTTGAAAAATCTCAAGTTGTTTTGTTCTTATAAAGGTAAGTAACTTAAATATTCGCAATCATTTTACTTACCTCACTGAAATAATAGCAACTAGTATATTACCCGTGTGCATGGTACGGTGAGAAATATAAAATTTAAAATATCTCACAAGATGTGTAGTTTACGTTTAATTAATTTAAGTTTTACATTGTTAGAACATTAAATTTATTCCGTGAAAAGTTATTGTATATTTGTATGAAAAAGAAAAACACACTTATCATGAATAATATCTTAACCTAATAAGTTTGAAAGTTTATACAATGGTGGAGATGTATGTACCATAAAAGGAGAGTCATGTGCTTGATGCGAATATATTAAACTTGAAAATGTATCTAGTAATTATTTATAACCCTTATATGTGATAAGGATAACAAATATATGATATAGATTAGTCAAATAAAATAAATTAGTAATTAGAATTATAGATAAAATAACACATATGAAAACAACTTTTTAGTGTTTTTTATAAAAATATTTGCACAACAATTTTTCACATTTTTTTGAAAAAATAACACTAATTTATATTAAAGTATCGTTACATATAAATTAGGTTAAATAGTTGTAAGTGACTGATTATACATATTATGCACCTTTTCATCCATATATTAAAATTCTTAAACTTATAATTGTCCAAATTTAAATTTAAATTTAAATGGGAATGATCATGATGATGCATGTATGACATTTTCTAATGCTTCGTGATTGTAGGATTGTAGATTCAACAATATTTGCAAATATTTGATGTTCTTCATAATGCTCCATGATTACCAAGCGGGATTTAAAAATATTCATGATTATCACGCGAAATTGCCGAAGATGTTGTGTATCACACAAAATTCATAAAACCTTGTGGCTATTATGCAGAATTAAAAAAAAAAACAAATTTATAGGTTTTTTGTTTTAAGAAAATGACTTTTAGATACGTAGTTGTAGGATTGTAGGTTCAACAATACTATTTGTATTAAAAGAAAATATGTTTGAAAACACATTATATTAAAATTAATTAATTAAATATGTAAGTATCTAAATTGGTCACAAAATATCTAATTTGAGTTTTCGTACTATGCACCAGTTTGAATAAGGTTAAGAATTGAAAGATTGATAATATTAATTTTTTAAATATGCAGAATATTATCTTTGGTTAGTTCGTGGAATTTTATGTAAATTTATCATGTGATTATTATTGAATAAAGTCAATATATTCAATATTTATTTCATTTAAAATGGTTTTTATACGTATATATATTCATATTACGTACTTTGGTATATCTAGTTTGTTAACTAAATGCAAAAAAAAAAAAAAAAATTTAGTTTTGAAAATCTTAAATATGGTTGAAGTAATTGTAAGTACCAAAACGAATAATATAAAATGTTTAAAAAATATATTTGCACATGATCGAAGAATCAAATATTGTTAAGATTTATGCTCAAAAAAATATTGTTAAGATTTATTAATTTAAAATTGATTTAATTATTGATATAATAATAGATTAAGAAAACTAAAAAAATAAAAAAAATTGGGCCTAGAATTGTTCTGGTAGCTCAAAAGGGAAAACTTTAATATATTATATTCATGAATAAGTTTAGTTCAATATATATAATTTAATGCATGATAAGAATTTGAAAACCAATGAGAATTTAATTGTGTCATGATTTACTAAGTTGATAGCTTAATGTACATAAGCTTTCTACATATAGTATGTTACTAATTTGGAGTCTTTTTGGACTCAAGATTGATTTGAAACTATAATAAAATTTCATTATAAAACAATGACAAATGCAAATCAAATATGAGATTTTAAAGACCATCTAATAAATGAAATTCTTATATTTAGAACTTTTTTCTCCTAATACTCAAGAAAAAATAGTATTTATCAACATAATATATTAAAATATATATGGTAAATGAAGGGGAAATATTAAAGAATGTAGTTGATGGTAGAATTGATCGATTGAAGAAGAAACAATATCACACCTAAGACGCTCTAAGTTATAATTTATTTCACTTTATCTATAAATGATCACCTATTTATTATCAAAAAAATCTCAAAAATTAATGACATGTATATTAATTTTTATATATGAACTTTTCTACTAAAATAATTGGTGGATTAGATGTTAACATATATGTAAACTTTAGTGAAAATTCATAGTTGACAATCTAAAAAAATTTATTATTATTTGTTGGTTAGAACTTGACAATTCTTGTTAATAGGTGGAAAAAAGTTAATTAAAATTATGAAAGTCAATTATCATAAGATCAATCATAAAATATCTATATATAATCTCAACCTTGAATGTCAAGTTTAATTTTTTAATTAGATATGTTAAAATTACGTAAGTTTGGTTGTGTTAGCAAAAGGAATTTAAATAAGTTTGAATTTTGAATTAGAAATAATAATTCAAATCCACAATATCTATATGTTGAGACTTGGTTAAGAATTATGATGTATATTTTGTTAAATTATTAATATAATAATAAACTAAAAATGAAAAAAAAAACCTTAACAACTTGGACGTAAAAACACTCTCATGGCTCAAAAAGTGTGAGCTTTAATATATATATATATAGATAGATAGATATTATAATGGATTTGGGTAAATGATTTATGATTTAATCGAAAAAAGAAAGAAAGGTAATATTGATGATGAATGATGAGATTTGATCAATGAAGATAATATAATATTTAGAAAATTAAAAACATAGTTGGTGTCACAATCTCAACGACAATTGTATATTTTTTCAGAAGATATTGTGATGAAGATTACAATTATGTATCGAACACTTATTATTCTAAATTTCTAAAGCTAAAAATATAATTTTAAATTTTGATGCACAAAAATAATGGGTGGGAATTTTTTTAGAATTTAAAAATGAATTATCAAGTCAATCAACATTCGAGTGAGGATTTAATGAGTATAAGATGTATTTTATATATAAGTTTAGTAGAAAATCTATCATATATTATTTTGACATATAATATAAGCTAATGGTATATGTAATTTGTAGAAATCAAATTTTATAAAAAAATTCTATGTAGTTTTTAAATATTTGAAGTTAGTTGTAATTAGATTTTGTGATTTAAAATATTAAATATTTAAAGTTAGTTGTGATTAGATATTGTGATTTAAATTGAATAGAATTGTTAATAAAAAAGTGAATTAATTACAAATTGACACATAAGATTTGTGAGGCCATAATCAATATAATAACTCTAAATTCCTTTGCTTTAATATATATATATATATATATAGATTCTAGAAGTCTAGTATGTTTTGGTCAAATATATTGGACAATACTTGCACAAAATATTAAAAATATTAATTGATAAATATCATAAGAATTACATTAGGTAAAATAATATTCAAAACTATAAGAACAGTATGCTTGTCTCTATATAAATATCATTATATATAATATTTTTTATTAAAATATGCTAAAAGTGAAGATTATACATAAAAACAAACATTAAATGTTCAAAATAATTTGGAAATTTTTCACTATTTTTTGCAAAATATAAGCTCTAAATATATTGCGGTTATGATTTAAACTTATTCATTATTATAATATTAAAACAGTGCATCCTCATCTAGTGTAGCTATAATGGCTGACATGGACATTGTTTTTGAAGTTTGTAGTTAAATTTTCTATTTTTGAGGCAAAGTATGCCTCAACAGTTAGCGGGCAGTAGTCTAGACATGGGAGCTTATAGCAAAATTGTGACTAATACCAAAAGTACCCTTCAAAGATTTCTAATTTGTAAAGCCACATTTATACCAACCACAGTTTGTGGCAATCTCTAGAGGGAGACATGAATTTTTTTTCTGGTAAGAAAAATGTCAAGACTCCCCTTGCTCATCGATTAGTTGCAAAGCAAGTTTTGTGACTGATAGGTGTTCTCTTCAGAGAGTGAGCCAATCAAGTAGCAACAGTAAACACATCACTAGAGATGTTCAGCCAGCAAGTGGGTTAGCATGTATGGTAACACGATTGAGCCTAATCTCTGCAAGAGGGCGATCCCCTGGTCCAGTTTGGGTCTGCAACAAAGTATCAACGAAGAACAAAGTTAAATATTAACCCTAGAAAAGGTTCAAATTGTAGCACACAGTATAACTATAACATATCTTCATCACTCAAGTACAGAAAGGAAACCAGCATCCTTGGTTATGAAAATCAATCCATAGTATTAGTTTACTTTAAGCAGATTGTTCAGGACTTGCTAAATTTGTATCTCAGGAAATAGAACTGGAGAAAGAATAAACTACCAAACAGTAAGCAACAATATCAGTGAAGAGTGAAGAATTTGGCCATAGTTTAGATTCATACTTGATACACATGTATTATATTTTGATAAGTAATGTAGATAAGCAATGAAGCAGCGTATTGTAACTGTTGAAAGGTAGTTGAGTCATTAAGCTACCCTAGAGCTCAGTTGGCTAATTATCCAACGTGCACAACAAGGACATGCATATGGGGGTTTAGATTGTAATCTTCTGTAAATACAAGGACAGAATATTATACCTTCTCCATCAGATCAAGCACTTCAAACCCATGAATGACCTTGCCAAAGACAGTGTACAAACCGTTTAGATGAGGTTGCTTCGCATATGCAATAAAAAATTGGCTTCCATTCGTGTTGGGGCCGCTATTGGCCATTGATAAGGTCCCTCTTGCATTGTGCTGAGATAGTTATACCAGGAATGCAAGGCATTAGTATCATATGCAGTAAAAATAAAAGTTATTAGGCAGAAAACTCAGTTGGCTAGAAATCAATAGCATATATCTGAAAAAGGAGACAAAAATATAAGTAATTAACCTAAAGTAATCGAACCACAAGAAATAAAGTTACTCAGGGCCCAGCGGTGACCAATAAAAGCTGTTTATGTAGAGCTTAATTATAAAAAAATCATGATTGGTAGCATTCAAAAAACCGGTGTTCATATCTGCTTTCCAAGACCACTACAAAGGGAGACACGGCAAGCCTGCACAAAATTCATACTATTTTAGGGGTGTAGAGAAAAGACTGTCAGAAAAGATCAATGAAGATAGTCTGCAAAATTGGTTTTTATAGCTTATACAAGTATTTGTATAGGCAATATAGCTTGTAGAAAAATGTCAGCAAAAATCAAAATACTTCAGATCACGGTTGATGGTATAGGAGTTGGGATGTGTAGAAGCAAGGATTGAAGTGAGGGTCAAATCGCATCAGAATTAGAAACAAAGGCATGCATGTATGTGACTTCAACTGAGCTGATTGAAACCTGTTACTCATGGCAAAGAGATACACAGGGCATATGAAGCCTTAACTGATGGATCTTTGTCAAATCAGATTCACTAGAATGGTTTAGGATTTAATAGTAATAATTCATTCAAGTAGCATAAAGCTCAATTGCAGTAAGGAAAAACTAATACCACACTACCATTAGGTTTAAATTCGATTATCAGTCCTCAGACAGCATAACAATTAAAATGCTGTGCCACTAAAAATTTCTATAAGATTAAAAATTAAGAAGCAAGTTATCAAACATCAAGAAGCGTCAAAATTTAAGTTTACTGTTTACCTTGAGTGACTCCCTAATTTCATCATTGAACTTCTTGCCCCATATGCTGGTACCACCTTTGCCTGTGCCTGTCGGGTCTCCACCTTGGATCATAAAACCTTTGATATTACGGTGAAATATTGTCCCATCATAGCAGCCGCTAGCACAGAGTGCCAGGAAGTTCTGTTTGAAAGCAAAGCAATGAAATTGCTAAAGATGCACTCATTTGGGGAAGAGAAACACTTCAAAATTTTCTTATGTAACACTGCAAAGCATTAAATTATCACATAGACCAACATTTCCTCTCCACTAAAGCAGTGAAATTTACAGCAGGCAGAACCCCATTAAATCATGTAAAAACATGCAAAAGCTCTTAACAGAAAGAAGGGGAAAAAACTCAGCCAATTTAGTGTGTTTCCCAGCAAAACAAAAACCATTGAAACTAGGACAAGTAAGATAAACACAAATAATCTAAATCGAAAGTACACTCACCTTCTTCTATCTCCAAGTAACATCCTTGGATCAGTTAAGGCCATAAAGTTTTCTTAGGTACAAATACCTGCTTCACATGCATTTAGATGAAGAAAAAAAAGCCTTGCTTCACACCCTCAGATAGCATTAAGATCAATCCACTTGGCATACAACAACTCAAATCAAATTAATGACTCTTATTTGCAATAAATTAAATTAGTACTTGTTTCAGACTTTCAGTAATCCAAGTTTTAACTAGCCTCGTATGCAATAACCAACTTCATGTAAATTGGTGGAAAGCCCCATGTGGGTGATTGGTTTTTAAGGTTATGGAGGAGGAAAGCTCTCTGTTCTCTCTAACTCCTAGCATTTGGGGGTTGGTAATAAAGGGCGTGCATAGTCATTGGGCGTGCAACTTCCAAAGGAAAAAGAAAACGAAAAGAGAAGAAAACAAGAGGCATGAGTTTTCATCCAATTAAGCACAAACGGAAACCCTAAACAAGAACAATCGCAGATTACACCTAGTTAAGAAGTAAATCAGCAAAAAAATTGAAATTGAGCCAGAAAACTTGTGTAATAAGTTGCTAGAAACAAAATAAAATTTGGCACAGGAACATGATTTTCAAAGATTGGTTACCTCAGCTGTTTTTGGGACCTCGTCGCAGAATACTTCGCACTTGATATCGCCAAGATTTGTATGGAGAGTAACGGACTGCAAATTTAAGATAGAGAAACACAAAAGGGTTATTTTACGTTAACGTGGTCGAGAAGAGGGTGTGCAACAGAAATTTTAGACGCATAGAGAAAACAAAAACGGAAGACACACCATTATCGACCGCGGGATAGAGAATATTTGAGCTTTCAGAGAAACCCAGTGAAGAGGTATTGAGGAAGAAGGAACTTGAACACGATTGACTGCAAAATTCGGACCCAACTTTTTTTTAGGATGCCCCTATACGCACACGTTAATTTGACTAAATGTCCACGAATCTGTATGCTTAATATAAGCATAAGATATAAGCATAAGCGTACACGTTCTATACGCTTATATTAAGCACATAGGGGCAAAAGAAAAAATAAGAAATTAACATGAAGGCATAGCCCCAAAACCTATAGGTTTAATGTAAGCGTACAGGCACAAAACCTGTACGCTTACATTAAGCGTACAAGTTTTAAAAATTCGACCGTTACATACAAAGTGAAAATTCGGCCGTTGGTACGCTTACATTTTCAGCCTATAAATGCACCATCTTCTTTCTTCTTCCACACCAAATCACAACATGTATTATAATGATGAAAGTGAGGAAAATAATTGGATACAAAGTGAAGATGAGGAACGAGATTGGGTACAAGCTCGAGAAGATAAAGAAGTAGACGAAGAATGGAGCGACTCTTGGTTGTCGGGCTGCGAAGACAAAGGAGATGATTGTGATTTATTCATGGTTAGTATTAAAATTCTATTTTATACACAGTTTATATATAGATTATAGCTTATATTATAGCAAGTAAATTTGTTATGAATTAATGACTTTGTAAATTTATTGTATTATTAGTTTGTTCTAATTATAGACAGTATAATAATTCATAAATAAAAATAATTATAGGGAGAAGATTATGCAGAACGATTTCGTACTGGCCTAGTTTGGGAGAGTATGAATGAAATGATTGAGTGGGCGAGAGCTAGAGCAAAAGAGTTGATGATAGTTTTGGTGACACGTACCTCAAATCCGTATGTAGTTAGTTTGATATGCGATAGATATGGTGAACCGAGATCTGGGAGGCCGAAAGTCCCAATAAAAAATCCGGAGTTGTCAGTTTTGAGGAGTCGAAAACGCAGATCGAAGAAGTACGGTTGTAGATTCGAGCTGTATGGGTGTCGTTTGAAAAATAAGCTAGGGTCTTTTACTGAAAGATGGGTCTTGGATGTTATACATGGCACCCACAATCACATGCTTCAGACTAGCTTTCATGGGAATGCATTCATGGGTCGAATGACCCAGGAAGAGGAGGTCATGGCTAGGAGATGGGGCGATGGTCGGAAGACTCCGAAAGAGATTGTTTCGGAGTTGAGGAAACACTTTCCGGGAAATGTAACATCAATGAAGCAGGTTGCCAACTTTTTTCAGAAGCTCCATTTCGAGGATCGTGGAGAATTGACGATTACTCAGTGGTTCCTTCATTTTTTGAAAGAGAACTGGTATCTTTTCTATCCTCTTAGGAATGTGAAGAAAGGGGACGAGGTGGAGATCCTATTTTTTGCTCACTCGGAGTCGCTACGGTTATTGAAGAAGTTCCCGCACGTTGTGATCATTGACGCCACATACAAGACATATAAGTATGTAATACATTTTAATAATAGTTAGATATTTTGCTATGTGCTACAATTTGATTAGTTATATTCACTAAATATTGGCATTTTTATTTCTTATGTCTATGAACAGATATGATATGCCTTTGGTGAAGATTGTTGGTTTTACGTGCACTCACAAGACGTTCAACATTGCATATGCATTCACCCGAGCGAAAAAGTTTTTCCATTACCGGTGGATAGTGAGGGCCCTTCGGAACTTGTTTGAGCAGTTGGGAGTAATGTCAAAGGCTATAATAACCGATTGTGAAAAGGCTCTCATTAAAGCTATTAAAGGTAGTTTTCAAAGACGTCCCGGTAAGACATCTCTTGTGTTGGGTCCATATTAGAAACAACATCAAGGCACATGCCAACAAGGGTATAAAAGACAGTGCCAGAGTCGATATGTTTACAAACCAGTGTTGGGGACTTTTTTGCTCGACCACCGAGGAAAGCTACGAGGAGAGGCTCAGAGCATTGAGGACGTCGTGGAAGAGCGGCCTTGTTGGATACGTCGAGAGGGAATGGTTGACTCCTTACAAGGAAAGCATAGTAAGAGCTTGGAAGGATTACACCCTTCACTTCTTCACGAGGACTTCAAACATGTATCCTTTGAACATTGTGTAGTTGATTGTTTTTACTATTGAGTTCCAAGGTCGTGCTAAGGCAATACATGTTTTTTTGTTTTGATAGGGTTGAGGGGATGCATCGTGTCTTGAAAGATATTGTGGGGTCTAGTAGAGGCGGCTTTAACAGAGTGATCGTGAGGATCCACCATGCAATCATTCTTCAAATTGACACGATTAGGGCGACCATGAACAACTCACTGTCTACACGACCAATGGAGTTCAACGATCCAGGGTTTTCGGAGCTTGCCTGAATGGTCTTTTCAAGGCTCTTCTGCAGAGTGTCAGATAAGTGTTTTGATTTGTTGTTGGCCATGTATGATAAGTTAGTCAAGGAGGACTATTCAGAAGTATGTGACGATCATTGGGTGAGAGACTGCCTTGGGTTGCCGTGCGTCCACGATATTGCAAAAGCCATCATTACGAGAACAACTCTCACTCCAGACGACATTCACGATTTCTGGAAGGACTTGCATTGGGAAGAGGTTCCAACAACATTTGCGCTTGCTGATGACAGTGTTTCGATGTCCGTTCCAGAGTTGAGATTGTGTGAGATATGGTCGAGAGTGCAAGGCCAAACTTTGAGCCAAGCCACGTTATGGCAAGTGAGTGATCTGTACATTGCCTTGGAGCATCCGGAACAGAGTACGTTTATGGAGCCGACGTAAATCTGTAGAAAGGAAAGGCCAAGTGGTGCGAAGAACAAGGCAAAGGGGTCGCCGACTAGGGAAAAGAGCCTGCATGAGCACGTAAGAGAAGACTTACTGAAGTCTGAGAAGGTGAAGGCAAAGGAAAAGGGAAAGGAGAAGGTGAAAGGGCCAGGTCATCCCAGAAAGCAAGCAAGTTTCGTAGTGCTCGAGCCCGAGGACATGCAATCTCAACCGCAAGCAGAAGAATCACAATTTGAGGAGATGTACGTCGAGACCGACCATGTTGGAGTTCGTCCATCGAAGTGGCCTGAAGAACCCATGCTTCATTTTGGGGTGGACTTTGGGGTTCAGAATACCGATTACTTCTAGTTTGGGTACATTAACGGTGCTATGGATGTACGTTCAGACAGACACTGTGGTTATCGGTCTTTGGCTGTGCTTATGGGGATGAGTCAAGGTCAATATCCCTTGATCCGTAGCGCGATGGCAAATGAGTTGCGTGCCAACCGACAAATGTGAGAGCCGATACGAGAAGCTACACGACCAGGGTCATGGGACGATCTAATGGTTCAAATTAACTATGTGAAGACCCCTTGCGGCCCAGATTATTGGCTTGATATGCCATTCATGGGTTTAGTGTTTGCCACGGTGTATAATGTTGCCGTGATCGTCATATCTCAGTACCCTTTATTGTGCTTACCAATAAGGTCGTCTGGACCATGCTGCACACCTCCTTTACAAATGTCGGGGATAGCACACGTAGGGGATCACAACCACTGGATACCGGTAATGTTTTGTATCTCTACTTGTACTTCAATGTTTCATTTGCAATATCGTGTATACTAATTGCGTATTTTTTGTTTGTATTCGTATAGGCGACGCTCAGTTCTGACTCTCCATTACCACCCGTTACGTATGCGTGGCGAAGACATTGCGATCGAAGAATGTTGTGGTGGAAGGAGTATATGGTTCGAAATTGCAAGAGTTTAGGGAATGTCGCAAGGCAGCCGGTCAGAATCCAGATTATTTGGCGTAGTTGATCCACATTATCAGTACTTCATGTAAAACTCTAAGCCAATTTGTAATGTAATATAATTTTATATGTGAGTGAGTCTCTTTTGGTTATTTCCTCATGATTTTTGCTTTGGTGGGTTTCATAGTAAGGCTTATGTAATGAAAAAGACATCAAACTTATGCAATCATAACCTTGGAATTTATACATTTTCAACCTTACGTAATCACTGTTGGGCCTAGCATCCCCCTTGGAAGACGGATCGAAAAGAACAAGCCCAAGCCCAAGACAAGTCGGAAGAACAGGGGAAAATGCATAGGAACCGTCGAAGCTTCCCTAGTCGAACGCTATCCGATAGATCGCGAAGATCTCGCAGAGCATTAAATGCTGGATCGACGAAACGATAAAACGCATTCAAGCACCTAGAGTAATGGTGGCATTAAGAAGCAGAATCCTAGAAATCACTCCAAGGATTAAAGAGGAATATTGTCATCGGTGAGTAACGGTCACAAAGGGATAATTGCCATATATGAATGGCGACGAAGTAAAGGGAGGGGATGGCTATATACAATTAGTATACACTCTCTATCAATCTCACTCCAAACAAGGCTAAGAAATACACTTGCACAAATTTGGTCCACCGATGGCAACTCCGCTTATTCTTCACCGATCGAGTCCCAGAAACCGTCGGTCGGATCTAGTAGAACCTTTTTTCTTGATACGACAAGGTGTATTTTACTCTGATCTGATTGTCACGATATCTAATAAAATTACTTCACTATCTCTTATTTCCTCTTTATTTGTCGATTGTCTACTTGGTTTGGATTGATTTTTATTACCCGATCGACTAGTTACCCCATCTAAGGCGATTTAGGTCGTCCGATCTTTTCGCTCCAAAACAATTTGGCGCCCACCGTGGGGCACTTGCCGATCACTCTCTTGAAACCTTTCAAACATGACTATCGACCCACCTACCAACACCGAAGAGCCAAGCCTCGGGGACAACATCCAAGCTCAAGGAAACATGACCCCTACCGGAAATCCTACTCCAACCCAATTCCAAGAGCTTTCCTAGAAAATGACCGCCCTCCAAGAGGAACTAGCCCAGCAACGCCAAAAGACCGAAACCCTAGCCACCTTGTCGGCCCAATCTGAAGACGAGATCGCACAACTAACCCGTGAAAATGAGTCTCTTAAGTCGCAGGTACAATCAATGGCCTCAGGGTCTAGGAACATGCCTATCCATAGCAGCGTCCGAACGCGCCTCGATATGGATAGCATCGAGCCGACACCTCCGAGCATACGTCGATCCGGACACCCAGAGGGTACATCTCGAACTCATTTTGCTAATCCATTTTCGACTAACAATGTCACTTTTTCACACCGATCGGGTCGGCAGGGACCCAAATCGATGAGCCGCATGTTACCAATCCGCCAGACATCCTCGCTCTTGTCCAGCAGACACTCGACCGACACATGAAGACGATCGACGATCGACGATCGCTTCACCAGGCTTCCAGGGGTCCCGCAACCAATCGAGAAGGAAGCGTCCAGCGGATTCGAAGAATCCCCGTTTGCCGAAGAAATCGCTAGGGTCGAGATTCCCAAGAAGTTTCATCTCCCCAACATGGCGACATTCGACGGCACCAGCGACCCAGATGACCATATCTCTCTCTATAAACAAAAACTAATGGTTGCATCCATTTCAAGGGAGAGCCACGAGGCCGTCATGTGTAAAAGCTTTGGCACAACCCTCGCGGGTCCCGCACTAACTTGGTTTATGCGTTTGCCTCAGGGAATGATTGCATCGTTCGCAGATCTGGTCAACTCTTTCAAGAGTCAGTTCGCCAGCAGTCGGAGGCTCGAGAGACAATCAAGTGACCTCTACCGAGTCACACAAAGGTATAACGAACCTATTCGAAATTACCTCAACAGGTACAATAAAGAGAAAGTGGCGATCCCCCATTGCGACATCACCACCTCTATCGAAGCCTTCTGACAAGGTCTGATCAAAGACAACAATCTCTATAACGAGATCACCAAGTACCCGTATAGAAGTTTCAAAGATGTCCAGGCCAAAACCATGGCCGAGGTAAGATTGGAAGAGGACCGTGGGTCACGGAAAGCCTCGCACGGGTCCGATCTATCCGATCGTAAAAACCCCTCCGACAACCGTCGAGACAGACGTCATCATCCCTATTCTCGTAATCGAAACGAGTCGAACCTGGTAAACTCTTTCTATGATAGATCACAGGATTGGAGAGACGGTCCGGCGTTGCCTCCCACGGTCCAATCTTATAACTTCAATGTTTCCGTGTCGAGCTCGTCGAGAGTTTCGACAAATATGGGAAAGAGGTAAGATGGCCCCGAAAGAGCGACCGACCGGACATCAAGAAGGACATGAGCCGATGGTGTGAATTCCATGGCGACCACGGTCATTCGACAGACGAGTGCATCGCCCTACGAAAGGAGGTCGCTAGACTACTCGCGCAGGGGCTCCTGCAGGACGTAATCTCGGAGCGAGCGAAAGCCACCATGGAACGGCGAGATCAGGTAAAGCAAAACAAACCCCCATCTCCTGTCCATATGAAAGTTGTCAACACTATTTCAGGTGGTTCAGATATATGTGGAAACACATACTCCGCGGCTAAGCGGCATGCAAAGGAAAGCAAGGGCGATAAGCCCGAAGCGTTGGAATTCAAGCCGAGAAAGGTCTCCGGCCTCCCAACGGTCACATTCGATGAGTCCGACTCCGACGGATCAGAAGGTCATCACGACGGTTTGGTAATCTCTTTGTCCATTGGCAATTGCTTAATACAAAGAGTACTAATCGATACAGGGAGTTCAACCAATCTTTTAACCTTCGACGCCCTTAAAGAAATGGGTCTGACTGAAAACGACCTAGTCAAAAAATCAACTCCATTGGTCGGGTTTAGCGGTGAGGTTAAACATACGACTGGCGAAATCATCCTAACCACATACGCTGGGGGAATCAACCAACAGGTGAAATTCTTAGTCCTAGATTGTCCGTCTCCCTATAATTGTATTCTTAGCAGGCCATGGATACACGCTATGAAGGCGGTACCCTCGACGTACCATCAAGTCATCAAATTCCCCACTGAATGGGGAGTCCAAGAAATCAAGGGAGATCAAAGGACCGCTAAGGAGTGCTACATTGCCTCTATGAAAAGCGCCGTCGAACACAAGACCGCATAGCAACCACAGAGCGGAGAAGGACCTAGTCGGTACTTCGAACTAGAAATGGAAAAGCTCGACGAGATCGTACTA
The DNA here is from genome assembly GCA_027886185.1 of Rheum nobile. Lineage (NCBI taxonomy): Eukaryota > Viridiplantae > Streptophyta > Magnoliopsida > Caryophyllales > Polygonaceae > Rheum > Rheum nobile. The sequence goes on along the minus strand of WOAB01000326.1, from coordinate 373,746 downwards.
GATCCTTTAAAACCAAACCAAACGGTAAGGGTCGGGTCGGACCTGGACGACTCGACCAGACAACAAATCCTCGATTTTCTCAAGACCAATGCCGACTGTTTTGCATGGTCGCATGAGGACATGGTCGGAATATCTCCAAATATTATTACTCATAAATTAAATGTAGATCCATCTCATCCCCCTGTCAAGCAGAAATGCAAGAAGTTCGCCCCCGAGCGGAACAAGATAGTCGACGACGAAGTCAAAAGCTTATTAGAAACAGGGAAGATAAGAGAGGTCCACTACCCCGAGTGGCTTGCCAACGTAGTCGTAGTCCAGAAGAAGAATGGCAAGGGGAGAGTTTGCATCGACTTCACAGATCTCAACAAAGCTTGTCCTAAAGACTCGTTCCCGCTACCCCACATCGACGCCATGGTCGACGCTACGGCGGGACACGAAATGCTTACCTTCATGGACGCTTTCAGTGGCTACAACCAAATCCTCATGGAACCAGAAGACCAAGAAAAGACAGCGTTCGTCACTAGCCAAGGTATCTATTGTTACAAAGTAATGCCATTTGGTCTAAAAAATACAGGGGCTACGTATCAACGACTAGTCAATAAAATGTTCAAAGACCAGATTGGGGACACGATGGAAGTCTACATAGACGACATGTTGGTCAAGTCAAAAAGGAAAGGAGATCATATAGACCACCTTTGTGATAGCTTCGAGGTGCTAAAAAGGTACAACATGAAACTAAACCCTACTAAGTGTTCCTTCGGAGTGTCGTCAGGAAAGTTCTTGGGATACATGGTGACACAAAGAGGAATAGAAGCCAACCCAGAATAGATCAAGGATCTCATCAACCTTCGATCCCCCCGATGCATCAAGGACGTATAGAAACTTACGGGTCGGATAGCAGCCCTGAATAGATTCATCTCAAAGTCGTCCGACAAGTGCAAACCCTTCCAGGACGCTCTCAAGAAGAACAAGTCCTTTCAATGGACGGAAGAACACGAAGCAACATTCCAGAACTTGAAGGAGTACCTGGCCAGTCCCATGTTATTGACCAAACCCAAAGGCGACGAGCCTTTATTTCTATACCTAGCAGTGTCAGAATCGGCCGTAAGCGCAGTACTGGTCAGAGAAGAAGACGACAAGCAGTCACCGATATAATACGTCAGTCGGACACTGTTACCGGAAGAAACAAGGTATTCGTCGCTTGAAAAGCTCGTACTATCATTGGTAATGTCCTCGAACAAACTCAAACCCTATTTCGAATTCCATACTATTATTGTCCGCACTAATCATCCCATGAGAGCGATCATGAAGAAGCCCGAGTTCACAGGACGAATGACCAAGTGGGTCATACACCTCAGCGGTTACGACATCGAGTATGAACCCAGGACGACAATCAAGTCGCAGGCCTTAGCCGACTTTGTAGCGGATTTCAGCCCGACCCTAGAGCAAGAAGCCACAAGAGAAGCAACGCAACTGCTCACAGCAGAAGAAATGGGCACATGGGAACTCCACACCGATGGTGCGTCGAACGCCAGAGGATCAGGGCTAGGGTCGTGCTGAAATCGCCACAAGGGGACAAGATAGCCCAAGCCGTAAGATGTGAGTGGGACGCAACTAACAACGAAGATGAGTATGAGGCACTCATATTCGGACTCATCCTAGCTCACGACCTAGGGGTCCGAGAGATCGAAGTCATTTGCGATTCCCTACTAGTCGTGAACCAGATACAAGGGTCGTACAGCGCCAAAGACGTCAGAATGATAGCCTACCTGGAAGTAGCTAAAAAGCTGATCGGACAGTTCCAAACGTTCGACATCAGACAGGTACTCAGGGATCTTAACTCCCAAGCTGACGCACTTGCCAACCTAGGATCCGCCTTAGACCCGAAAGAATTTCCATACATACCATTGACACACATCATGACACCAGCCGTCCCAAGGATATCCGTCGAATCGACTACACCAGTAGAAGAGCTGGTCGCCGTGGAGATGGGCGATCGACCAGAAGAAGACATTGTCAACACCGACGACGATTGGATGCTACCCTATGTCAAGTGGTTAAAAGACGGCATCCTGCTCGACGATAAAACAGAAGCAAAAAGGCTTAAGGTACAAGTACTCTCTTTCGATATCCTAGATAACATCTTGTACAAAAGGTATGTCACAGGAATACTCATGCGATGCCTCAAGACTCCGGAAGTCGGACGCATCTTACAATTGTTACACGAAGGAGAATGTGGAAACCATACCGGCGAACGAATCCTCTCAGGGAAAGCCCTACGAAACGGGTACTACTGGCCCACGATGAACAAAGACGCTATGGAGTACACCAAGAGATGCGATGCTTGTCAGCGACACGCGCCCATCCATCATCAACCTTCAGAGCTCCACCATCCGACTCTGGCTCCATGGCCCTTTATGAGGTGGGGAATGGACATTGTCGGGAAGCTTCCACCCGCATCGGGTCAAAGAGTCTTCTTCCTTGCCATGACGGACTACTTTTCTAAGTGGATCGAAGCCGAAGCCTACAGAGAGATAAAAGATCAACACGTCATTTCATTCATAAAACGCAATATCTTGTGCAGATTTGGCGTCCCATCAGAAATCGTGTGCGACAATGGTTCCCAATTCATTAGTCATAAGACTCGAGCCTTCTGCGACCAATGGAATATCAAATTGGTCACGTCCACACCTCGGTACCCACAATCCAACGGACAAGCTGAGTCCAGCAACAAAATCATCGTCAACAACCTTAAGAAACGCCTCACTGGGGCTAAAGGCAAATGGGCAGGCGAACTCCCATTCATTCTCTGGTCAGACAGGACTACTCCAAAAAATGCAACCGGACAATCACCTTTCTCTCTCGTCTACGGGAGTGAGGCAGTCATTCCGGCCGAGTTATTGGTTTCGACCGCCCGTTGCAACCTTCAGACAAACGAGCAAAATGACGTCGAACTAGCACACAACCTAGACACGGTGGACGAGATCAAAGAGAGAGCCCGAATTAGGATGGTCAGGTTCCAACAATAGGTCGCAAGGAGTTACAACAAGAACGTCCGGATCAAAGCATTCAAAGTCAGAGATTGGGTCCTCAGAAAAACGTTCCAGAATACCAAAAGTCCATCCGACGGAAAGCTCGCACCACAATGGGAAGGACCCTACTTAATCACCGAAGTAGTCGGACAAGGAGCATATCAGTTAGAAGACAAAGATGGACGACCAATCCCAAGAAGTTGGAACGCGACACATCTGAAACTATACCATTTCTGAACCAAACGAGGTAAGACATCATATAACTTCATACATCGTTTATTATCGCATACACATCTCAATTCTTTAAAAATTAGCATTCGACACTAAGTGAGGACCTCCTCCTTACAAAAACATGAATGCAGAACAGCATTGACACATACATTAGATCCAGTCATCCGCGAAAAGCGCTTACATTACATCTACACGATCGATCGGAACACGGGGAGATGAACAACACAGGCACGTCGGCACACCGCCTGCCTTATACAAAACATAAGGTAAGACACCTTATTACATTCACGCAATAGAGACATATTGTTTACCTCCCCGGCATAAAGTCATGACTAACACATACACAAACATTTATAGGCCTTCTTTAAACACATACATACGGCGAGCCCCACTCGACGGAGCACACGGGCGAAACCGACATACAAAATACATAGCGTCATCGACAACTTCCATGAAAGTCTGACGACATGTATGAAGCAAACAAACATACAATTCTATGTGTAGAAACAGATTGCATCAAATAAAATTACGAGCATTTTTATACAAAAACACGACCCGCGATAGTAGACGGGTCGCCAAAACACATTGTTTGCCTACGCACACGTAGGACTTCAGAAACATCTGTTAAAAACATTCTGCGACCCACGATGGTAGACGGGTCGCCAAAATACATAATATCCAAACCCACACACAGGTGGGGCAACAAGTCGGACTATATAAGAAAGATAAATCAGGCATCAGGAACGACGGCACCACCTTCGACAGGGGCTGGCTCTAGAGAAATCTGAGGATTAACTGGCTCAACATCGCCGGAATGGGCCTCATCTTCGCCATCACTCCCATCCGCAGCTTCCTCTCCAACGCCAGCCAACTGGAAAAGCTCTTGACCAGGATTCCCCTTTGGGAACATGGAGTCCAAAGTCTCCTTCTCCGCCTTCAGATCCCAGAGCTCATGCTTACCTTCATCAAACTCCTCTATCATCTCAACACGCGACTTCAACGCATAAAAAGCGCCGACGTCGCCTGCGATCTGGCCAGCCGCGATTTGAGCCTGCTTCACCTCCTCCTCGACACCTGACCGACTCTCATCAAGCTCTCCCCGGCATACGACTAGCTCCTCCTGACAACTCTTCAGCTCCCTAGTAAAGCGGCGCTCAGCCTCTCGACAACGACTCTCCGTCCCTTCTAGCTTGCTCCTCAAAGACGCGAGGGCGGACTCTGACCTAGCAGCCCTTTCCTCGGCCTTGATAACCATCGTCTTGATGCCAGAATACGCCCCCAAAAGGTACTGGAAGGTCTAAAGAAAGAAAATATAACAAACAATCAGAAAACACAGTCGACGAAAGAAAAACAAAAGAAAAAACACAAACAAGGACAACTTACCCTCCACGCGGAACACCCCGCTTCACCAATACAATCCAAGGGAGAGATGTCGTCGACTTCCGACTTTAGAGTCGGATCCTGGGCATGAAAGAGGTCAGCAATCGATTGACCGACCGCGCCAATCTTGTCGATCCCTTCAGCGGCTGCCTCTCTCTTCCTAGGAACCCCCTCTGCCTTGGCATCACCAGAGGGAACGCCCGCTTTCCTCTTAGAGCCAACTTTGACTTGGGGCACCGGATTCGTCAGAACTGACTTGCTCGATGCGACTTTGGCTGCCGCCTTCCTTTGCTCAATCAGACCCTTTCCAGACACTCCTCTCAAACGAGCACTTGTTCGACCACCAGGAGAAGCTGACACGAAAGACGACATAAAAAGATCATAAAGCATGCGACAAAGCAAAAAAGGAGCAGAAAGAACTCCAGAGGTCGAAGACTTACTCTTGACACGAGACGATGAGACAGTCGACATATCGTCTTGAGCGGCAGGGGAAGTCGATAGCAGATTGACGTTGACAAACTTTCTCTCCGATGCAGGAACACCAAGGACAATCCTTGACAAACCCTCCAACCGAGCATTCACCTCCAAATCTTCCGCCTCAGGAACTATAAAAAAGAAAAGTTAAAGCAAAAAGTTAAGACACACGAACAAAGCAAAAGAGAGGATAAACACATACTCTCTACTCGCCACTCTGTCAACAAGAACGAGCACTCTCCCCTCTTCTCCAGAGACGAACGCTCGACAAAAAAGAACTTCGACCCCCATCCGCGGTCGTTTACGTCAAGATTAAGCACCAAAGGCTTCTGACCCTATCGAATACGCAACTGAACACGGGAAGAACTCTTCAACCCAAGGAAATAATTGTACCACAAGGCGTCGAAATCGAATCCAGCTCCAGATCGAGCGTTTACAAGATCCAGAACCCTAAGAACCCTCTATGCATGTGGCATCACCTGACATGGCGCCAGCGCCAAAGTAGCCAGGAAGTCCCTGACGAGAGGGGAAAAAGGAAACTTGTGACCAATCCGAAACGGGTAAGCATAGAAGCAGACCCAGCCATCGTACCGAGCATCGGCCCTCTCGTCTGGGTGAGGCAGCCTTGCAACCGTCTCCGGAGGAAAACCCCCAACTTGAAGGACCTGCTCTAGCTCCACCTGGGACAGAGTACTTGTCAGAGTGTCGGACTCCTTCAGAATGAAAAGGGGAGGAGCTTCGTCCTTGCGCGAGTCCGAGTGAGTCGCCGATGACTTCAAAGATTCGCTAGACACCATGTCTAGACGGAAAGAGGAGGGAATCGAAAAGCTATAGTGGGAGAACGAAAGAAACCTACCAGAGAAAACTTGCAAGAGAAGAAGAGCGAAGTCAAATCGCCAAAGGTCTGCTCCGAATTTATGGAGGGAGATGATGAATTTGCAGAAATGTCGCGTCGCTCCCGCCAAGTAGCCCTGGGCAGCCGCGCAAAAAAAGGATGGTAGAGATCACGGCTTAGAAAGTTGCCTTGGATTCCGCCCGCTTGCCCTGCCGAAGCCCAAAGACAACTTGGGGCTATTGTTGGGCCTAGCATCCCCCTTGGAAGACGGATCGAACAGAACAGGCCCAGGCCCAAGACAAGTCGGAAGAACATGGGAAAATGCATAGGAACCGTCGAAGCTTCCCTAGTCGAACGCTATCCGACAGATCGCGAAGATCTCGTAGAGCATTAAATGCTGGATCGACGAAACGATAAAACGCATTCAAGCACCTAGAGTAATGGTGGCATTAAGAAGCAGAATCCCAGAAATCACTCCAAGGATTAAAGAGGAAGATTGTCATCGGTGAGTAACGGTCACAAAGGGATAATTGCCATATATGAATGGAGACGAAGTAAAGGGAGGGGAGGGCTATAGACAATTAGGATACGCTCTCTATCAATCTCACTCCAAACAAGGCTAAGAAATACACTTGCACAAATTTGGTCCACCGAGGGCAACTCCGCTTATTCTTTACCGATCGAGTCCCAGAAACCGTCGGTCGGATCTAGTAGAACCCTTTTTCTTGCTACGACAAGGTGTATTTTACTCTGATCTGATTGTCACGATATCTAATAAAATTACTTCACTATATCTTATTTCCTCTTTATTTGTCGATTGTCTACTTGGTTTGGATTGATTTTTATTACCCGATCGACTAGTTACTCCGTCTAAGGAGATTTAGGTCGTCCGATCTTTTCGCTCCAAAACAATCACAAAAGACATCAAACTTATAGAGTCGCAAATTATCATAACCATAATATATTACATTACAAATCCACACGATTACATGCTTACAAATAGGTGTCTGTTTGTCCTAGAAACAAAGCACAAAAAGCTAACAACATCCAAATAACTACAAGATTGAGTTGGTGTCATTGCGTTGTGCAGATTATCCCGTTGATCGACTGAAGAATCATAAAGAAGGGCGACCCTTCGATGAAAATCGAACCCGTCGAACTTTCTGATTTGCCCATTTTCTGGCAGCAGCACAGAAATACTTGGAATCCACAAACACCGGTTCAATATCATATAAGAAGCTCCTTATGATATTGAACCAGAGTTTATGGATTCCAAATATTTATGTGATGTTGCCAAAAAAGGGGCAAATCAGAAAGTTAGACGGGTTCGACTTTCATCGAAGGCTCGCCCTCCTTTAGAATTCTTGAGGGGGTGAACGGGATAATGGCCATAAGGCAATGACTCCAACTCAATGCTGTAATAATAACATTATTCATACATTTGCAGACTTATGTAATCAAAAGACATAATACACTTATTGCTTGTAATCATAACCCCGATAATATATCTTATTCCTCAACTTCACGTTTGAATCTGAAAGGGTATCGCACAACTTTTTAAGCTCATTTTTTTCCAGCACCAATTCTCTGATAATCTTGGCAGCATTGTCGTCATACGATGGATCAAGCCACTTAAAGGTACGACACCGTGTCATCTCCCCATCCCTCTCCATTGGGATGTAGTCCTTGCTTGCGAGGTACCTACTTTTGTAGTGAATGGGCATGTCGCAAGTGTACAAGACGACCGGAAAATTGCATTGGCACATTGTAACCGAAGCTTGTGCACGGTTGGACGTGCTGGACGACGAAGCCATAATATCCAATGATCTGAAATATGATTTATTTTATCACAAGCTATAAACTCTTAAAAAAATATAAAGCCAAAGAAAGATGAATAACGTTACCGAAAAACTGAATAATCCCTCGCGAGTTGAGTTTTCTCCTCTGCACGACGGATCTTGAGCTCGGGAAAATTGAAGCCACCGAATGTGAGTTGAATGTTGTGTTTGGATGTGAAGAGAATGAAATTGGCTATGGTATTTATAGGCGGAAAATTATGTCGTTAGAAAAATGACTGTTTGTGAGCTTATCAGATTTATACCCGTTGGAATCAACCGTTATGCAGTTCTGGGCCCAAATATAGGCCCAGATCTGTACGCTTATTGTAAGCGTACAACACATGGGCCTATATTTGGGCCCAATACAGTATTAGGCCCAAATATAGGCCCAGGTGGGCTTAATGAGTTGTACGCTTACAATAAGCGTACAACACCTGGGCCTATGTGTAACACCCCCAAATTCTTAACCCAATTGGAAAGGATATTACCGCCAGTGATCTCGGATTTCACCTCCGAAACCACCCAAGGCTAAACCGGATTATACAAATCATAAACAACTTTTATATAATCAACAACCATCTTTAAAACATATGTCGGGGAATTACAACCCAATCCCCGTAGGATAAAACATTGTCATCAAAGTAATTAAAACATAGCGGAAGTCTTTTAAGGATAAAACAAGTCTTGATCATAGCGATCAACGCCAAGGATCTCAACCTGGATAAACTTGTCAAAAACACCTCCCGTCATAGTCGTTCTTAGCCTTCGTGGAGTGGCAACTTATCTGATGTGCCGAATCGAACGGATGACACCAGCCAACCATGCAGAGAACAATTACGGTTGGTTAGTCTAATGAAAGACTACGCAAGGGTACAAAGCAGAGTGGTTCTAAGTAGTCGTATTAGGTTAGACTCATCGTTTCTCGGATAATATTCGATAACGATAGCCAACCACCATACTTCTACTGGAATATATCAAAAGACATGATCAAGAGAAGACTCCAACGGATATGAGTCTTATAGGAATTAATCTAAGAGAAGACTCCAAAAGAGTGAGTCTTATCGGAAGCATGAAAAATGTCTGGAACATTATAGTTTCACATACATGCGTTTAAAAACTGACTAGATGTTTCGGTTCACGACCAACCTCACCGCATAAAGTGAATCCAGAATGGAAAGAGAACGTACTCTGATCAAAGTCAGGACGAGTTTCCTAGCTGCACTATTACCTAGCTGCACTACTCGTCAATGGTATATTAATTATGTGCACTCAAGCACTTATCTTATTTAGTTCCAAAACGATCATTCACGTTTCAAGCTTTTAGAATCTCATCCACGCTGGATATTGAGATATAAAGAGTTGGGACTAAATCCCAGAGAGTGGCACCAGCTGTGTGCACCTTCCCTGTACACGGACAGGGAATGGTCATGACCAAAGAGAAGTGTAGGGGCCTGGACATCCCATCCAATTGGTTATAAAGAAACGACTAGTACTCACAAGGAGATACCAAGTAGCGTTCCTGCGAATACTCGTTCTAACTAAACAGTTCAGAACTGTCCAAAATCATATCAAAGCCATCAAGGTCAGCATCATAGATATATTTCAATCTAGATATATATATATATATATAGAATTAAGATCAGATAAAATGACCTCTTAAGGTAAAACGGAAGTACAATTAAAGACTATTAGATTATGATGAATTTAATGGTCACGATTGATTCTTAGATGATGCACAGATTTTAGATGAGGGAGCATGTATCCGATTAAAATCAAATTTTCGGATTTTAAGGGATTTTAATTACCCAAATCTTTTCTATCCTAATATGCTTCCAAAACCGAAAAGAATCCCAGAAGAATTCATCTGCCCCATCTCCGATCTCTGCACAACCCCGTTTCGTCTCCTCCAGCCAAACTTTCGAGCGCACCTGCGTTCAATCTCTGTCCCCGATTTCAAATTTTTTGGTTGCAGATTTTAAAAACAGTGAACTTGCAAAGCCCCTGGCCACCGACGGCGAGATCGAGAGCCGCTGGCCGCCGACGGAGTGGAGGATCTATGCGAAGCGAGATCGAGGGTTCGCCGGCGCGGGTCTGGTGTGGTTGCGGGTCGACGGCCTCTAATCACCATCGGTGACTGCGAAGAGATCTACAACGGTGAAGATCTGACTGCTCGCCGTCCTCGCTCCGATGGCAGTGGATCTGGGCACGCGGGGATGGTGTGATCTGGACACGTGTGAGAGGTTGAAGACGACGCAGAGGCGTGAAGAACCAGTCTCATCTGAAGACGACGCGTGGAGAGGTTGAAGACGACGCGGGGATGGTGAGATCTGGGCACGTGTGAGAGGTTGAAGACGACGCAGAGGCGTGAAGAACCAGTCTCATCTGAAGATGACGCGGGGAGAGGTTGAAGACGACGCGGGGATGGTGAGATCTGGGCACGTGTGAGAGGTTGAAGACGACGCAGAGGCGTGAAGAACCAGTCTCATCTGAAGACGACGCGGGGAGAGGTTGAAGACGACGCAGAGGTTGAAGACGACGCGGGGATCCGACGGCGAACGAATTGTCGCCGTTAAGCGATTCAACCGTTCCGGCGGCGAACGAACGGCGGCGGGGAAGCACGTTCCAAAGGCGGTGTTCATCGATCTCGAGCCCACGGTCATCGACGATGTCAGAATCGGCGGTTACCGGTAGCTTTTCTACCCCAAACGGCGGCGGGCGAAGCACGTTCCAGAACAAACGGCGGCGGGGAAGCACGTTCCTAGAACGGTGTGCTGATTTTCAATTTTTGCTTCCCCTTTCACCGGTTGAAACTTGAAATTTTACTGAACTGGAGTTTTGTTTTTGCAGTTGTGAAGGAGATTGTGGACCTTTGTTTAGATCGAGTGAGGAAATTGGCTGATAATTGTACTGGCTTGCAAGGCCTTCTTGTCTTCAATGCTCCGATACATCGAGAGACACGAGTCTCTTACCTCTCGTCTCTCCAAGTGGGATCGCCCTCCGCTCTCTCAATCTTACACTTCGCTGTCACAGAGTATGGTAAAATCAGAGCGCATTTTTATTGAATATCAAATTCGATCAATTCATTTCGTCGATGTTTCAATTGGGTAGATTCTAGGGTTTCGATTTGCATATTTTACGTTTTATAAATGAAAATTCTGTCGTTACTGGAGCATTTAGGGTTTAGTTTTTTAGTTAGGTTTTCGTAATTTATGTCGATTATAGACTTATAGCGTTAAAATTTCACTTTGTTGTTTCTTTGTTCAATTTAACCATATATGTGCTCGCATTGTCTTACTTTTGTTTTTCCCCTTGACTAGTTTTTCAGCAATTAGATATCGACTATGTGATTGGAGAGTGTCAGAAGGAGCTGCTATTATTCAAATTTTATTGTATGATATTCACTGTAATGGTGTTGATATTCACGTTGGTCGTTTTAATGTATTACTAGTGTTGTTTGTACTGTTTGCACTTGATATTCAAATTGTTTGATGTGATATTCATATAAATTCCTTTGATATTCATGCGGGATGTACATTTCATGCTCTGAGTAGTAGATATTCAAATTTTATGATGTGATATTCACTGTGATGTCATTGATACTGGTGTATACTGTTTGCTTCGAGTAGTAGATATTCAAATTTTATGATGTGATATTCACTATAATGTTGTTCATATTCATGAGATTTCATGCGTTGAATAGTCGATATTCAAATTTTATGATGTGATATTCAATATAATGTTGTTCATATTCATGAGGTTTCATGCGTTGAATAGTCGATATTCAAATTTTATGATGTGATATTCAATATAATGTTCTTGATATTCATTATAATAATGTTGTTGATATTCATTATAATAATGTTGATATTCAGGTTGATCGTGCGACTGTGCGACCCAAATTCGACGCGATAATGTCATTGTTAAACCTTACCGCCATGAATCAAAGCTTCAAAGATATTGGGTGGTGATATTCGTGTAGTTAGGTGATGATATTCATGTACTTGGGTGACTATATTAATGTAATTGGGTGGTGGGCGATATTCACAAAATGGATAGTGATATTCACAAATTGAGTGGTGATATTCGTGTAAGTGTATTTGATATTCATGTAACTTAGTGTGATATTCATATTATCAAGTGATGAAATTCATGATTTAAGTAATGATATTCACATTTTTAAGATATTAAATATTCACTTATTAAATAGAAATCGATATTCAAACAAACATGAACGATATTCATTAACAAATGATTGATATTCGTGAACACATTAACGATATTCACGAACGCTGAAAAATCATTAAACGAACAGAACGAATTTAAATCTAAACGAATTTGAAATAATCTTCCCATTTAAATTTTAAATATTTGAAGAATCTCATTCTCTCTCCAATTACAAAACAACTTCCTATTTTGTAGGATATTAATTTAAGTAATTCAATAAAGAAGGCAGGTTATTCAAATTCGGTACAATGCACCCCCATTTGGCTTATTTTGCTCCATCAAATCCAGCCCTCCAATCTCTTCAATCCAACGCTCCTTATTTGTACTTCCGTTTTACCATAATTTCTGTTTTACCGGAGCGTGCCCCTATATATATATAATAGCGTTGTTCTAACAGATATACAACCTATTACAATATCCATTTTAATTTCCAAAACAGTTTCATAAAACCGTTCCCAGACAAGAACAATAATCATCCCAAATTAATTAACAATTAAACAATTGATAATTAATGGAAATATGGAATGATGAGCAAGAGCGAACCGCCACTTGCCTGGAATAGATTCGGCGATGAATCTGGACGAGACGACTACCGAAAATACCCTTTCTGATGATATGGCATATGCTTCAGATTATTCCTAGCAGAGTACGAGTCCACACGCGACCCAGCAGATCACGTTCTAACTGACAAATTAATTATCTATCAATTAATTTGACTGGACGAATTTAAAGAATTATATTTAATAAACTTTTTATGATATTAAATTATAAAAATATTTATTAAATTTTCCTAAAGAAAAATACGGACGAAAGGAAATCAAAATTATACCGCTCGAATAATTTTGGGTTAAATCTGGACTGGAAGGGTTTTGGGCCTATCGGCCCAACAACTAATTAACCAGGGGGGCCCCCACTCTAATTCTTTCCTTCGTCTTCTACCTAACAACAACGAACAGCAACAACGCAACAACAGAGGTCGATCGGCTCGGGCTTCGCCGGGGTCATCTCGACGCCGGAGATCTGACGCCAGGGATGGAGCCACGCCGGGGAGGAGGAGCAGCACCACGGCGGTGGCTCGGACAGCAGCACAACAATGCCCAGGAGCTCGCACAGGGCTCGACGGAGGAGGAAACGACGTCTCTGGTTCGTCGTGCTGGGCAGAGGGGCTCACCGGTCTGAGGTCGCAACCGCAGCTGGAGGCGAACCGAGGAGCGACGCCGTGACGATGGTGAACAGGGGAGACAAGCGGAGGATGTCGGAGAAGTCGGAGGCGACGCCGGGGAGAGCTTCACTGGCGGGAGACAAGAGGGAGGAAGTCGGGAGTGATGGTGTGGTTGTTGGCTGCCCCTAAATCCTCCAAGATCATCTCCTTACATAGGCCAGGAGGGAGGGGGCAGAGCTCCGACCAAACCCACCCATTTGATTCCCTGACAACCCACTTGCCCACTTGCAGAGATCAAGTTGCCGCGACAAGGATACAGGGATAAGGTTTGTTGGAGGATAAGATTGGTATGGGTTTTAAACCCCGGAAATTATATGTTTGTATCCAAACAAATATTCTAAGTCCCGAAAAATACATTGAATGTATTTTATACCACTCAGGAAATTATTACGAAGATCATGGATATTACTGAAAATTCAAACTCCACTGAAAGCGAAAAATTAATCGAACGAAGAATGGGAAAATTACTCAAATACCCTTACTAAAAATTGAGGGATATTACATTACTATCCCCTTAAGAAAAATTTCGACCCCGAAACTTACATCGGTAAACTAATGGGTGACTGGAATCACCTCAATCTCACTACCTGAGTCCAGGCCTAGTGTAATGACCTGGGCCAGCCACCCTTTCGGTGCCGCCCAGTCGTTAACATGGGCCGCTGCCCATGCACTCTTGCCACATCTAGTAGGTTAGAGAAGAGGCTCGAACCTGAAACCTCATCTTTTATCACTCTCTCGAAGGCAGAGATGATACTACTATCTCGCATATCATATCTCCATATGCTATACTTGTACTAACTCGTGACCATCCTCAAAGTCATGATCAGCACAATAGACTCGCTATACTTTAATCATGAGAATACATTTTCTCTTACACTTACCTTTAACTTCTCTCGAAGTATATACCCAAACCTCCTTAGGTCGGTATCCTTAACCAATTTGGTCTCCATAACTTATATTGCCAACATCGAACTATCTATTCGATCATGTATCCACTTACAACATATTGTTTACATTCCCACTCTCGTTAGAATAGATGTAATCATCCACATGATTACCATTCCCTTAACCAGAGTATCCATTACAAAAATCTCCAATGTATCTCAACTTAGTACCTCCACTTGTCATATAGACCTTATATAAATGATTCACTTGTTACCTTAATCATATTCGGCCCTTATGCCATATCTTTCTCTCACAATCTTTACTCATAAGATCCCACAATCTATGTTTGATTACCTCAACATGATTTATTAATCCATTCCATAGGATTATACTCTTGTTTCACCCGAACGTGTTGTATGATTACCTTAACCAACGTGTGTTACCTTTTTCCTCAAGTCCATTTGATATCATCCGCAACCTTATCTCTATATATGTTATACCATGTAATCATTCTCACTATATCCACAAGATCCTGACCATTATATAATAATGGTCTCCAAAATTATCATTACGACATTATTGTACCTTTAATAGGAGAACACGCATCTCCCTTGCAATTTCCTTATATACAAAATCCCACACATCTTAATTCCTTACAATCCAATTATCAACTCTTAGTAACCTCGAAACATTACATTCTCAATTTCCTTAAAGGTACCTCTTATAATTCCATCATTTATCTGGAAGTAAGCTTGACCTTATGCCATTTCTAACTTAAATCCTTTAAGATTTATATACTTTCTCCAAGAATAATCATAACATTTATTCGTATGTTTCCCAAACCCATCACATGAGATCTTACTCCTATTTTCTCAAAGTATCATATTGTTAAATGATTCATTACCAACTGAATCAATCACTTGTGTCCTAATCTTCCAATAGATGTACACGAGTAACAGTGTTACCTTATTCCTTAAGCATACACAAACTTAATCTATGTACTAAATCCTTTAGTTTATTGGAATCATCAAAATAATCGATCCTTAAATTGTAATTATTCCATTTAAGTGGCCTCTTTCTACACAGTAACTTCACAACTTGATCTTTCCAATAAGGGTTGTACTATACGTCTTATGGATGGCCTATTCACATAAAGTCCAAATATCGAATCTTTGTAAATTCCCAAGTGTCATAACTACTTATTCCCTGAAAGGACAACTTCCCAACTTCAATCATTTGGCCTAAAGTTCACTGCCAACTCAGGCCTCTTGTTTCCTCGAAACAAGATCGTAATAAATCGATTAGCACTGTTGTGCCTAATCACTTAATTTCCCTAAACGTGACACCAAATCGCCATAATAGTCATCAATCACTCTCTGTCTAATCCTTATATCGCTTCTCTTAAGGAAGCCTCATAACGGACCTCAAAACGAAACTTCGAATAGATCTTCCAAAATACTACCTACAACTTTGCACACTTGCCTTTTCAAAAGCAAACTTTAACCATTGTCCTACACTGGTCGTAATATAGGAAACAAGTTCTCTATGAACTATCCCTCTTATACATTTCCCTTCTCAGCAGTCTGTCCATAACCATGTCTACAACATGACCTCACAACGAGGAATTCTGAACCCCATATAGTTCATCCCTATATACTTTTATCACAACAAATGTTCAGGGTACCCGTATGAGATTTTAGCCCTTAGATCCCATAGGGCATTACCCACTCACATTTGTTCAAACACCCTAAAAAAAATTTCCGGTAAAACTTAGCCTACGAGATAACACTCGCCAGTTCAGCTAAGAAAACGATTAAAGTCATACTGATGTATCGCTATTCCAGAAATGAAGAATGAATCTTATGAATGGATCTAGAATTAAGTAATAGAGTCGACCCTAGTGTTAACCATATAGGGAACGAACATCTATGCTACATATGTTATCCTTCCTTTCCTTTTGGTAACTAGGGCTCTTATGCTCAGCCTTACCATAGTGGTGGCATAGAATCCCATCGATAATTCAGCCTGAGCCTTTGGCGGAACCATCATTTATTTTAAAGTAAAACTGACCCTACGTCATCTCTAACTTAAAATCCTTACAAGAATAATTTAACACCTTCCTTTAAATAATCTCTAACTTAAATCCTTTCGGTAATGACTTAATCTATTCCTTAAATCACTTTATAACTTAAACTTTTAAGATTCCCTAATTTCACCACGCTCTATATTCCTCGAAACGGATCACACATTCATTCTTATACCTTAAGAAATCTCGGAAGAACTCAGCGTATGAGATAACGCTTGCCACTATACTCTTTAGGCGTATCTGAACAATTCTCTATACTGAACTTTAATACCTCGAGATCATTAACATATCCTATCCTTAAACTGTAACCTTTTTATTTAAGTGGTCACCTCTTAACACAACAACTTTATAACTTAATCTTCTTCAAAGAGTTGCACCTTAAACCTTATGGATGACATATTCACAAGATGTCAATCCTTGACAATTCCCAAGAGTCCTAACTCTTCATCCCATGGAAATTCCACTTATCGAGTCCAACGACTCGTACTGTCTTAAATGACTTATTTCTAACTTAAAATCCTTATATTCCTCAAAGATACTCATAAATGAACACTTTAGGCATCAGACTCTTCTAGCCTTGCCTTACGAGGTCTTCCTCCGGGTCCTCATCGGGAGTTCCCTCCGGATCTTCCCTCGGATCTTCCCCCTCTCGAGAATCTTCCTCAGGGTTCCTCTGGATCTTCCTCTTCCTAAGGATCTTCCGCAGGATCTTTCTCCTCTCGAGGATCTTCCTCCGGATCTTCCTTCTTCTGAGGATCTTCCTCGGGATCTCCCCTAGGGTTTTCCTCGGGATTTTCCTTAGAGTTCCCTTGGAAATCGCTTTCATTTAAACGTCATTATTACAATATCTCGTTGGCCTACCATAACGGCTCAGCGAGCTCTATCCTAGGTTCATCCCACGAATTCTCATACGGAGGCAAATCCCGACTGTATCGAGCATTAATCCTTCGTATTCGTTTTCTCAACAATTAATGTCAACGACTATGACATCACACTTGGACATCAAAACTCCTAAGAGCAATTCCTTAATTATCCCATAAAATCACTTAGAATAGATCAACTTGATAATTCTATAGATGAATTATGAACAGAGAGCACAAGATTCATCTACACAAATCTCTCGAGCGTTCACACCAAATTACTCGGAGATTACAGCACTAGGATATTAGTACTACCAACTCAGGAAGTACATACTTGAGACCTTCGAGGGGACTACTAGGTCCTCCAACCTCGAAATATCTCTGAGAAACAGGGAAATTTAACCTTGCTAGAGATGATAGAATCATCTCGGCACCTTTCGAGTCCTTTCAAAAGAATAGACAAACACCTATGTCTTACAACAACAACAAGAAATCAGTCTTTCTAGATATAGAGGTAACTCTCATACCTCTCATATCAGACTAAAGAAGGCACGACTATGAACGGTGTTTTTATTTTCAAATTCTTTTCATTTTGAAAATTCAGAGCCTTCGAAAATATTTCAAACGAGTGAAAATATTTCAACGAGTGAAAATATTTCAAACCGGACCTGTAACATCACCAGGCCAAGCTACCCCAGCCACATCACACACCCAGCCACCCCACGGTGCCAGTGCCGGTACTGGTGCCGCCCGTGAGTTCACAAGAGCCGTTTGAAAACATTTTCAAACAAAACGAGTAAATGGTTCATGAAATCCCAAATCCGTTTTAAAAACTTTCGGCTCTGATACCAAATTTGTAACACCCCCAAATTCTTAACCCAATTGAAAAGGGTATTATCGCCAGTGATCTCGGATTTCACCTCCGAAACCACCCAAGGCTAAACCGGATTATACAAATCATAAACAACTTTTATATAATCAACAACCATCTTTAAAACATATGTCGGAGGATTACAACCCAATCCCCGTAGGATAAAACATTGTCATCAAAGTAATTAAAGCATAGCGGAAGTCTTTTAAAGATAAAACAAGTCTTGATCATAGCGATCAACGCCAAGGATCTCAACCTGGATAAACTTGTCAAAAACACCTCCCGTCATAGTCGTTCTTAGCCTTCGTGGAGTGGCAACTTATCTGATGTGCCGAATCGAACGGATGACACCAGCCAACCATGAAGAGAACAGTTACGGTTGGTTAGTCTAATGAAAGACTACGCAAGGGTACAAAGCAGAGTGGTTCTAAGTAGTCGTATTAGGTTAGACTCATCGTTTCTCGGATAATAACCGATAACGATAGCCAACCACCATACTTCTACTGGAATATATCAAAAGACATGATCAAGAGAAGACTCCAACGAAAATGAGTCTTATAGGAATTAATCCAAGAGAAGACTCCAAAAGAGTGAGTCTTATCGGAAGCATGACAAATGTCTGGAACATTATAGTTTCACATACATGCGTTTAAAAACTGACTAGATGTTTCGGTTCACGACCAACCTCACCGCATAAAGCGAATCCGGATTGGAAAGAGAACGTACTCTGATCAAAGTCAAGACGAGTTTCCTAGCTGCACTATTACCTAGCTGTACTACTAGTCAATGGTATATTAATTATGTGCACTCGGGCACTTATCTTATTTAGTTCCAAAACGATCATTCACGTTTCAAGCTTTTAGAATCTCATACACGCTGGATATTGAGATATAAAGAGTTGGGACTAAATCCCAGAGAGTGGCACCAGCTGTGTGCACCTTCCCTGTACACGGACAGGGAATGGTCATGACCAAAGAGAAGTGTCGGGGCCTGGACATCCCATCCACTTGGTTATAAAGAAACGACTAGTACTCACAAGGAAATACCAAGTAGCGTTCCTGCGAATACTCGTTCTAACTGAACAGTTCAGAACTGTCCAAAATCATATCAAAGCCATCAAGGTCAGCATCATAGATATATTTCAATCTAGATATATATATATATATAATAGCGTTGTTCTAACAGATATACAACCTATTATAATATCCATTTTAATTTCCAAAACAGTTTCACAAAACCGTTCCCAGACAAGAACAATAATCATCCCAAATTAATTAACAATTAAACAATTGATAATTAATGAAAATATGGAATGATGAGCAAGAGCGAACCGCCACTTGCCTGGAATAGATTCGGCGATGAATCTGGACGAGACGACTACCGAAAATACCTTTCTGAGGATATGGCATATGCTTCAGATTATTCCTAGCAGAGTACGAGTCCACACGCGATCCAGCAGATCACGTTCTAACTGACAAATTAATTATCTATTAATTAATTTGACTGGATGAATTTAAAGAATTATATTTAATAAACTTTTTATGATATTAAATCATAAAAATATTTATTAAATTTTCCTAAAAAAAATACGGACGAAAGGGAATCGAAATTATACCGCTCGAATAATTTCGGGTTAAATCTGGACTGGAAGGGTTTTGGGCCTATCGGCCCAACAACAACTAATTAACCAGGGGGGCCACTCTAATTCTTTCCTTCGTCTTTTACCTCACAACAACGAACAGCAACAACGCAACAACAGAGGTCGATCGGCGCGGGCTTCGCCGGGGTCTTCTCGACGCCGGAGATCTGACGCCAGGGATGGAGCCACGCCAGGGAGGAGGAGCAGCACCACGGCGGTGGCTCGGACAGCAGCACAACAACGCCCAGGAGCTCGCACAGGGCTCGGCGGAGGAGGAAACGACGTCTCTGGTTCATCGTGCTGGGCAGAGGGGCTCACTGGTCTGAGGTCGCAACCGCAGCTGGAGGCGAACCGAGGAGCGACGCTGTGACGATGGTGAACAGGGGAGACAAGCGGAGGACGCCGGAGGCGACGTCGGGGAGAGCTTCACTGGCGGGAGACAAGAGGGAGGGAGTCGGGAGTGATGGTGTGGTTGTTGGCTGCCCCTAAATCCTCCAAGATCATCTCCTTACATAGGCCAGGAGGGAGGGGGCAGAGCTCCGACCAAACCCACCCATTTGATGCCCTGACAACCCACTTGCCCACTTGCAGAGATCAAGTTGCCCCGACAAGGATACAGGGATAAGGTTTGCTGGAGGATAAGATTGGTATGGGTTTTAAACCCCGAAAATTATATGTTTGTATCCAAACAAATATTCTAAGTCCCGAAAAATACATTGAATGTATTTTATACCACTCAGGGAATTATTACGAAGATCATGGATATTACTGAAAATCCAAACTCCACTGAAAGCGAAAAAGTAATCGAACGAAGGATGGGAAAATTACTCAAATACCCTTACTAAAAATTGAGGGATATTACACTATGTTTGGGCCCAATACTGTATTGGGCCCAAATATAGGCCTAGGTGGGCTTAATGATAATATTAATTGTATTTTTCATGATTAAAGGCATTCATAACATTTCCTAACTTTATGATATTATTAATTGATATTTTAAGATTTTAATACTTTATACTTATACAATATTCATCAATTATAATTTATACTAATGTAATATAATGAATTCTTAAGCAAGTAGTAGTTGTGCTATACATATGCTAATGTGATACGAAGAAGTCTTATGTTATGAAGTTACGAACCTAAAGTTATATATTGAACTTCATATTTACGCTATAGCATGAAGTCATATGAAGTCGATAATTATAGTTTATAATAATGTAATATGATCATTCTTGTAAAAAATATCACTTGTACTATATAGTAATGTGATATTACAAAATCTTAAGAAGTTATAACTTCAACTTTATACTTACGTCATAGCATGAAGTATGAAAAAAGTCCAATTTTATAGTTTTTACTAATGTATTAATATTATTTCTTAAGAAGTTATCACTTTTTTTATATACTAATGTAATATGATAAAGTCTTATGAAGTTATAATGTGATATGACAAAGGATTATGAGTTTATACTTGAACTTTATACTTACGTCATAGCATGAAGTATGAAAAAAGTCCAATTTTATAGTTTTTACTAATGTATTAATATTATTTCTTAAGAAGTTATCACTTTTATTATAAACTAATGTAATATGACAAAGTCTTATGAAGTTATAATGTGATATGACGAAGGATTATGAGTTTATACTTGAACTTTATACTTACGCTATAGCATGAAGTATGAAAAAAGTCTAATTTTATAGTTTTTACTAATATATTAATATTATTTCTTAAGAGGTTATCACTTTTATTATATACTAATGTAATATGACAAAGTATATTGAACTCTATACTTACTAGAGCTGTCAAAAAATTACCGAACCCGTTTTACCGACCTGATCGACCCGCTTTTGGACCCGACCCAATCTGACCGAAATTTTTGATAACCCGAAGTTACCGAACCCGAATTTACCGAGACCGAACCCGACCAACCCGAACCCGACCCGATTAACGAATAAATATGGAATATTAATAAAATATAATATAAAATAATATGATAAATGACATATAAATAATGATAATATGCTTAATATCCTAAAAAAACATTATTGTACTTATGAAATTTTTTATAATGTAGAAATTTATAAATTACTAAATAAAAATAAAAATAAAATATGATTTTGGTCTACTAATATCAATTACATTAAAATAATTAATAATAATATTATTATTTTAATCCATTTCAACTTATTTTGACATATTTAAATTAGTTTTTAACTATTTAATAATATTTAAATAGTGAACAAAATATTTAAAAAATGACGCTCTTGACCCGTTGGTTAACCTGAACCGCCCGCTGACCTGTATTGACCCGACCGGCTTGACCTGTTATCCGAAATGACCCGACCCGTTCTCAACCCGAACCGAAAATAACCGAACCGAACCCGACTTGACCGACCCGATTAACAGCTCTAATACTTACGCTATAGCATGAAGTATGAAGAACTCGAAAATTGTAAGTTATAAGGTGAAGAAGTCGAAAAATTATAGTTTATACTGATAAAATATTATGATATCTTATCTAATTGTAAGTTATACTTTAGTAGTTTTGCTTTATTGTCCGTTTATACCTTAAAAATGCTAATTCGGCCTTATTGGGCCCGTTTTTTGTGTTTTTTTGGCCCATTTCATGACTTATAATTGCTATTGGGCCTAGTTTGGGCCCATTTTGCATTTTGTGGGTTTTTAGCCTTTTCATGACTTATAAGTGCTATTGGGCCTAGTTTGGGCCCATTTTGGATTTTTTGGATTTTTCGCCTATTTCATGACTTATAAGTGCTATTGGGCCCATTTTGCATTTCTTGGATTTTTGGCCTATTTCATGACTTACAAATGCTATTGGGCCTAGTTTGGTCATTTTGTATTTTTTGGATTTTTGGCCTATTTCATGACTTATAAGTGCTATTAGGTCCATTTTGGGCCCATTTTGCATTTCTTGGATTTTTGGCCTATTTCATGACTTACAAATGCTATTGGGCCTAGTTTGGTCCCATTTTGTATTTTTTGATTTTTGGCCTATTTTATGACTTATAAGTGCTATTGGGCCTAGTTTGGGCCTATTTTGTATTTTTTGGGTTTTTGGCATATTTCATGACTTATAAGTGTTATTGGGCCCATTTTGCATTTCTTGGGTTTTTAGCCTTTTCATGACTTATAAGTTCTATTGGGCCTAGTTTGGGCCCATTTTGCATTTTTTGGGATTTTTGGCCTATTTCATGACTTATAAGTGCTATTGGGCCCATTTTGCATTTCTTGGGTTTTTGGCCTATTTCATGACTTATAAGTGCTATTTGGCCTAGTTTGGGCCCATTTTGTATTTTTTGGATTTTTGGCCTATTTCATGACTTATAAGTGCTATTGGGCCTAGTTTGGACCCATTTTGCATTTTTTGGATTTTTGGCCTATTTCATGACTTATAAGTGCTATTGGGCCCATTTTGGGCCCATTTTGCATTTCTTGGGGTTTTGGCCTATTTCATGACTTATAAGTGCTATTGGGCCTAGTTTGGGCCCATTTTGCATTTTTTGGCATATTTCATGACTTATAAATGCTATTGGGCCCATTTGCCATTTTTTGGGTTTTTGGCACATTTTGCATTTCGGGACTAATCCATGAAAAAGTATGAAAAATAACATAAAATATATACATAACAAAAAACACATACATAAGTCCAATATATACATAACAAAAAGTATGAAAATAACATCCTTAATCTCCATCGGGCTGACTCCCACTATCCTCCCCATCCTCGTGTATAGAATCCCTAAAAATCTGTGACGCATGAGGTGGAGGGGCGGCCATCGGAGGAGTGTCATCAGTCAACATATGCAATAAACAACTCATGAACACTTGAACCTCCTCAGCGGGAATAACGCTCCTACCCATCAGCCTCTCTAAATATGCACGGAGCTCACATGCAACCAACTGGTTCCGCTGTATTCGTAATGATATTATCCGATAGAATTTATATATGACAATTTAATAATAAACATATATTGAATTAAACGAATTAAACATACCGCAAGAGTGTCCACCAGAGGTGTGGGATGGACAAGGCCAGCGGGACGATCCTGTCTAGTGGATCTGGGATCCACCAACACATGAGAAAAATCGTCCAACCAATCCAAATAATCATCCGTCACATCCCAATAACGCATAGCTGGTGGATCCTCAATCTGGATCAGAGGCCTCAGATCTTCATCCCATGCCCCCAACAGATCAGCCGAGAATGTGACATCGTAGTGGGTTAGGTTGTTCAAGAGGGTGACTGATATAGGCTCTAGAGGTAATTGCGGGATCCCCTATACATGTTTGAACTGCCGGAGGACGCGGTTTGGCAGATACGACTCCTGTATATCCATGATCTGGATTATACCTCTGAACATAGAAGGAGCGTACTCCGGCCAATCGAATGATACCCGAGCAAAAGGGAACCAATGAACCTGTAACAAGTAATTTATATGAAGTTAGTATTTTGCGTCAATATAAATTATAAAATAAAATATTAATATAACGAAACAGATTACCTCCTCATATCTGATGTTGTCTAGAATCTGGCGCATACATACTAAACGACCAGGATTCTTGCCCTGTGGAACCTCCTGGCCTTCTCTGAAAGCAACAACACCGGCGCCAATGGCAGCAGGGTCCATGACATAATGTCCACAAAAATGGGGAAAATACGCCCATATCCATGACTCTAGATCAAGATCGAACGATAAGAATAAATAAAAAAAATTATAACTTATATTTTAAATTTATTAATTAAAATGACATTTCTAACCCTCAACAGTATGCAGAACTGGCAATGCCCTGTGCATCTCGTCTGGACGCCTGGCCCAAGTTCCTGTACAGTAACGCCAATATCCCCGCACCCCATGCGTACCGGCCTGTGGTCTCGTGGTCCATAAGCAACGACAACCACTTGTGCTTGATCACTTTCGTAGACTTGTCGACCAACACTGTACTGCCGAGCAGCAGGAACAGATATAATGTAGCTATGGTGCTCTCATCCCTCTACAGTGCCCTCATCATCTACACGAGCTCACTCTGTAGCCAGTCCAATGGAATGCCGCCACTGCTGTACCATCTGTTCACCTGTGTGGTGTCGTCATGCCCAAAGAAGCGTGCGACCCGCTGAGTCAGCTCTATACCTACGGTACCCGCGCAGCTCCTCCCGGCAATCGGCACCCTGAGAATCTCATAAACATCATGCAATGTAATGGTCATCTCGCCCCATGGAAAATGGAACGAGGATGTCTCAAGGTGCCATCTCTCGACAAAAGCCGACACCAACACATGATCCACTGCCCCGGTGCCTAGACTGCGTATATGGGTGAGACCGCTACACTCCGCCAGCTGAAACCATGTGTATGGCCCGGGTCTGATGTACTGCTCAAGCAGAGAGGTCCAACCGACGTGAAATTGGACCTTCAAGACCTTGCGGGTCTGAATGTTCGATAATTAATATTAGTTACAAAAATTAAAATTTATATTTCACCTAAAAATGGACTGTATCCTAAATACGTACCAACTCCTGAGTCGACTGGCGGCGCTGACAGCCCGTACCACGGGGAGCCTGAGCAGGCTCCTCTGGAGCAGCTGATGAGGCTAAAGTCGTGATGCCTATCAAAGTAAACCTCAAAAACCTAACTAATGTAGTAGGGTAAATACGGATCAATCCCACATGGAGGTAAGCAATCTTCCTAAGTGCAAAGGTTGTATGCCAATAGTAACAAAAAGGGGGGATTTTTGTTTGTAATCAAGTAACAAAGTAAATCAAAGCAAAAGATGTAATCAATGAGTGAGAAATAACTTAGCCAGACAAATATCCACACTTCAGTTTGATTGGTTGATCCTAGATTATCTCCAATTCCTACCAATGAATATTCTTGTCCCGATCTTATGTATATAGACAGGTCAACCAGCCCTGAAAATACTTATCATTAAACAATCAAGAAACAATCAAGATTCAATCTAACGGCAGCAATAAGCATAGGAATTAACTAGGACACATGCAATACTTAACAACCCGTCAGTACTCGACATGTAATTAATTCTCTTCACAATAAACATTCACAACCAGTTCCTGTAAATTGCGGTTGCTACACAAGATAAGGGATTTCAACCAGAAATATCCAAACCCTAGCAATAGACAATCACTAATATCAACTAGATGATCAGACTAGTCAAATCAGCAAGAATCATAGGATGAAGCACAAAGAGAATCAATATAATCAAAGGAAAGGAAATAGAGTTATAATCTCACAACCAAAAACAAATGAAGGCTTCAATCGTCGGACTAAGCAAAAGTTGCTTAGTTTTTCATAGTCTTCAAAACATAAAAACTCTAAGGAAAAAACTCAACGATAAAGTTATGAATGTTGAATAATGAAAAGGCTGCTCACTCAGTAAGGTATAAACCTAGTAAACCCTAATCTAAAAAGATAAGAAATAAAATCTTTCTAAAAGCAAATTAACGAAATAAAATAAAAAAGAATAAAGTAAACAAAAGTCTCAGACGAAATAAAATCCCGGATCCACGTGCGTGAACAGTAACCACCACCGCAGAAAGAATTCCGCAACCGCGGATTGATCTCTGAAGTGTTTGTAGTCTCTGGCTTGATTCCGCGACTGCGGCAATCCTTTCTGTGCCCGCGGAAATGCTTCTGTTGTAGATCCACGCTAACGGTTTTGCTTCTATAGCGTCTTCTACTTCTCGCTTGTGGTCTTCTGTTGTGGTTTCGCCTTCATCTCCTTAAGTCTTCATTTAAGCACTCAAAACCACCAAATCAACACTTCTTCTCCATAACTCCATTCTCCTATATTGTGTCCTAAACACACATAAATGGCACCCAAATACTAGTAACAGCTCCTAGTTATACACTACAAAGTAGAGCGTATCAAATTCCCCCATGCTTAAACCTTGCTCGTCTTCGAGTAAGCTAATAAAAACCTACTCCTCTAATGAAATACCCAAGGTCTCAGGAAGCACATCAACACTATCTCCACTAAGAACTGCACCTAAACATGAATCTCCACAATACCAACACATCAACACAACACACAAGCTTAAAGGAAAGCAGAGTGCTTCCCCCAAGCTTATCCAGAACACCATAGAGTGAATAAAAATATCTAATCCTAGCTCCAATCTATCTTCTTATAACTCCCAGAGTGACCTACCCGAATCCTCCTTATATCACCTCCTCTTATGTCACCATGCCAGGAAAAATGAGAAATCCTAATAATCACTCTTCTTCTTTTCACTCATTTTGCCAAGGCGCCCTTTCGGATTTTCACCAAGCCACTCATTTCATTTTTCAATAGACGGGCTCACAAAAACTCACATCACTCTTGACCTCTTATTACCCCAGCCTAATGTTGGTTCAAGCCACCTGCTTATTGCCTAAGCCGCCCTTTCGGGTTTTCGACTTAGCCCAGGATTTTCTTTTTGTCTTTTTTCATTTTTTTGACTTTTTCATTTTTTTTATTCAGACGACTAGCAAGTATAGATCACTCCCCCATGCTTAAATATTGCATTGTCCTCAATGTAATGAAAGACTAAAAGATGAAGCATAGGGGAAAGTAGAAAAGTACTCACACCGTCGCCGAGTTGGCCTGGACTTGGATGTTGGTGTTGACGGTCAATCATTGAAAACACAAGTCTCTGGTGTTGCGGCGGTCCTACTCAAGCAAAATCCACGTGCAACCAGATAGATCCACTGTAAGATGAAGTGGTACATCAAAGAAACGGGCGTTGCACGGGCCTTCAATGAGCACAGACCTGGAGCCCTGATGTAATCGTGTAGCGGGCTCTGTCGCTCCATATCAATAATCATATCTGCAGTTGGCTCTGGAGCTCCTCCTCATCAGCTGTCGAATGTCGGGCCACCATCGGTGCCAAATAAAATAAATGTCGGACTAATGTCTCTACCTTGGCAGTATGATGCGCACCATCTCGCGTAGAAAAGCTCGGACAGTTGGGCCGCGATCGCGGTTTTAAGGCCGCGGTTGCGGAAATCTTCAGATTTTGTTTTGTTTTTTTTTCCAGATGAGGGGACTTACAGATGACAAACAGCGGCCGCGGAAAATTTTCCGCGGTCGCGGTTTTGCGTTTGTTGCTGTGCTGACTCTGTCTTCGAGTCTCCTACCTGCAGGTTAGTCTAAACACGAAACAACAAAAATCAAAACTAGAAAAGAAAAGACATGAAAGGAATTACATACCTCGGGTTGCCTCCCCAGCAGCGCTTTGGTTATTGTCGTGGCTCGACATGGTGCCCTTCAAATCAGCTTGGGTTGTCCACACCAACCGAACATTTGGGATTACAATCAGGAGGGTGTCTTTTTGCATCATCTATGTTGTATTCGACCCTCACCCCATCGAACTCCGTGGTGAGCGAACCACTACTCACATCAATCTTCGTATTCGCCGTTTTCATAAACGGCCTACCCAACATCACAGGGGCTGCATGTTTGTCTTTCCCCGTATCCATCACAAAGAAATCCACAGGGAAAATCAGCTTATCGACCTCTACCAGAACATCATGCACGACTCCTTTGTGATACACATAGGACATATCCGCTAATTTAATCACCGTCCATGTCCCATGCAATGGTCCAAGCCCCAACGATTCATACAGCGAGAGAGGCAACACATTTATAGATGCACCCAAATCCAGCATGGCTTTATCGAACGTGGTGTCACTTATCTTGCAAGGAATACAGAACATGCCTGGGTCACTGCACTTCTTGGGCATCCGCTTTTGCAGCATAGCGGAGACATTCTCATTCACCTGGACCTTCTTCTTTGTTTTCTCCTTTGTCTTCCTCTTAATCTTGCACAGTTCCTTCAAAAATTTTGCATAACGAGGAATGCTCTTACCCAGCGTGATCAAAGGAATGTTTACCTCACAATTGCTGAAGGTCTCAAAGATCTCCTTGTCGTTTTCTGGCCTTCTAGTATTCTTCAGTGCCTCAGGGAATGGCGCGGGTGGCTTCAGTGAACCGAGCGGAGGTAAATATGGACGAACGTAGTCGTCTTCGACATCAACAAGAAAACCGCGGTCGCGGATTGGGACCCGCGGTCGCGGTTCAGCTTCGAAAGAGTCTGGGATGCCAGTGGGAAATCCGCAACCGCAGCCAAATTTGATGAGGCTAAAGTCGTGATGCCTATCAAAGTAAACCTCCAAAACCTAACTAATGTAGTAGGGTAAATAAGGATCGATCCCACAGGAAGGTAAGCAATCTTCCTAAGTGCAAAGGTTGTATGCCAATAGTAACAAAAGGGGGGATTCTAGTTTGTAATCAAGTAACAAAGTAAATCAAAGCAAAAGATGTAATCAATGGGTGAGAAATAACTTAGCCAGACAAATATCCACACTTCAGTTTGATTGGTTGATCCTAGATTATCTCCAATTCCTACCAATGAATATTCTTGTCCCGTTCTTATGTATATAGACAGGTCAACCAGCCCTGAAAATACTTACCATTAAACAATCAAGAAACAATCAAGATTCAATATAACGGAATTAGTAAGCATACGAATTAACCAGGATACATGCAATACTTAACAACCCGTCCGTACTCGACATGTAGATAATTCTCTTCACAATAAACATTCACAACCAGTTCCTGTAAATTGCGGTTACTACACAAGATAAGGGATTTCAACCAGAAATATCCAAACCCTAGCAATAGACAATCACTAATATCAACTAGATGATCAGACTAGTCAAATCAGCAAGAATCATGGGATGAAGCACAAAGATAATCAATATAATCAAAGGAAATGAAATAGAGTTATAATCTCATAACCAAAAACAAACGAAGGCTTCAATCGTCAGACTAAGCAAAAGTTGCTTAGTTCTTCATAGTCTTCAAAACATAAAAACTCTAAGGGAAAACTGAACGATAAAGTTATGAATGTTGAATAATGAAAAGGCTACTCACTCAGTAAGGTATAAACCTAGCAAACCCTAATCTAAAAAGATAAGAAATAAAATCTTTCTAAAAGGAAATTAACGAAATAAAATAAAAAGGAATAAAGTAAACAAAAGTCTCGGACGAAATAAAATCCCGGATCCGCATGCGTGAACAGTAACCGCGACCGCGGATTGATCTCTGAAGTGTTTGTAGTCTCTGGCGTGATTCCGCGACCGCGGCAATCCTTTGCGTGCCCGCGGAAATGCTTCTGTTGTAGATCCGCGCTCGCGGTTTTGCTTCTGTAGCGTCTTCTACTTCTCGCTTGTGGTCTTCTCTTGTGGTTTCGCCTTCATTTCCTTAAGTCTTCATTTAAGCACTCAAAACCACCAAATCAACACTTCTTCTCCATAACTCCATTCTCTTATATTGTGTCCTAAACACACATAAATGGCACCCAAATACTAGTAACAGCTCTTAGTTACTCACTACAAAGTAGAGCGTATCAGCAGCCTCTAGAGCGGCCTCTCCTCGACCTCCTCGACCTCTCCTGCGTCGGTTTTGCGGAAGGATAGGGCAACAATATGGCCAAGAGGGGTCAGGTCCCAAATCGCCTTGGGGATGTGGGTCGTGTAGCTCTGAAGGAGGATAGGGATGCGTGGCCCTCCTGGCATCCAAGGAGCCTGGCCTAGAATGGGCACCCCGGGAGGAGGAGGTGCATGGCAAGGAGCGGGTGGCGGGGAAGCTACAGTGGAGGGGACAGAAGGACCGGCTTGGACCGGGGACGGAACGGGAAAGGCCACAAGAGAGGGGGCAGAATGAGCGGCTGCGGCTGGAGGATCAGTCTTATCCGTCGACACTATCGGGTCAAAAGAAACCCTGTACTCTCCCTCCAAACCCTCGTCATCATCTGACATCTGCTACGGCTACTGCGCCTCCTCATCAACTGCCATATCGTCAACATACAAGTCCTCTATGCTATCATCCTCGGTCTGAATAGTAGGCTGAGGAACTGGTGATGTTGCACCTAATAAATCGGCTCGTAGCAGAGAAGCGCGCCGACGGACGGTGTCTGAGATATGTCTCTGAGGCATGACACGTCGGTCCGCTATCGGAGCCGGATGTGTCAGCCCCTCGGAATCTCCTAATGCGTCTCGTACCGCCTAGATTTTTTATTTGTTAGATTATTATAACCGTATTTGTTTGAAAAACGTATTTATATTTCTTTAATTGAAATTTAATCCGAACATGTTTGGTAACTAAATTTATTGGGTCAATTAAGGCCCATTCAGCCCAATAAAGGAAGAATGGGCCTTATTGGGCCAAATACGGACTTGTTGTGACCAATATGGCCCATTCCCCCGTAAAATGGCCTCTAAGCCCTTATTCGGTCCAATACGACCCATTCGGGCTTTTCAGTGCAAATTCATCATTATTCGGCCCTAAAAAGGCCTATAACACCTTATTAGGCCCTTTAAGGCCCAATAATGGGTTTTTGGGTAGATTGCTCCTTATTGGGCCAAATACGACCTTATTAGGCATATTGGGCCCAACAAGGAGCTTTTGAATTTTTGGCCCAATACGGACTTATTGGGCCCAATATGTCCTAATGATGACGTATTGGGCCCAATAATGCATTTTTGGGCCCATTGCTCCTTCTTGGGCCCGATACGTTCTTATTAGGCGTTTTTGGTCCATTACGGGCAATTAAGAGCTACAACCCCTAAAGTGAAATTGAAATAAATTACATAATTTTAACAATTTCATTTCGATTATAAATTCTAATGAATCTAAATTCATATCTAAAATCTAACAAATATATAATTTCATTTCTAAAATCCAAAATCTAAAATCTTGTATTTTCAATTCTAAAATCCTAAAATCCGATATCTAATGAAATCTATTTCGTAATTCTAATTTCAAATTCTAAAATCTAACAAATCTATATTTTTAATTTCTAAAATCTTAAAATCCATAATCTAATAAAACTAAAATTTAATGAAATTCAAAATATAATGATTTTAAAAGCAGTATACCTGGTGGACGCCTATCGGTGCGGGAATGACGGTAACGTCCACCGACACATCTGGCACGGGTGTCGATCGGGTTGTCGGTCGTCTGGCACCACCCCTCACCCGTCGTCTAATTGTGTCGTCCTCATCGTCGTCCTCCTCCTCCATTGCCACCTAAACATCACCGACCGGATCAACACCACCACCGACCACATCCTCGAGACCGACAACCTCTCCTCCGTGCATCTTCTCAGCAGCGCCGTCGCCGGAGATCCCTCCAATCGCCGGAAACGTCGCCGGAGCACCAAGGTCGCCACTGCCGCCGCCAGAAGCTCCGCTGGCCTCCTGGTTTGCACCGTCTGGGTCGCCCAATCGAGATGAAGAAGTTACCATCATTGATTTTGCCGTTAAGGGAGAAGAAAAGAGGAGGAGGAAGAAAGAGGGGGGCGATCGGGTTTAGGGTTTGCAGATAGCGGCGAAGGGAGGAGGAAGAAAGGCGAGCTTAAAATAAGCGCATACCTATGCGCTTATTTTAAGCGTACAAGTATGCGCTTATTTTAAGCGTACAAGTATGCACTTATTTTAAGCGTACAAGTATGCGCTTATTTTAAGCGTACAAGACCCCCCTTAAACCCCTTATACGGTTACAATAAGCGTACATAACCTGTACACTTATTGTAAGCGTATAAGCCCTTAACCCTCTTTTTTCCAAAATTCCACTATTGCCCTTATACGCTTACAATAAGCGTACATAACCTGTACGCTTATTGTAAGCGTACATTTTCGTGTGCAATTAGATAAAATAACGTGTGCATATAGGATTTTCCTTTTTTTAAGGGTAAAGTCAAAGATAGCAGCAGTTTCTGCGACACCACTCTAGAACTGTTGGTATGTGATGCGTGTCAGCAGTTTTCAAAATCGTTGTCACGGATCGCCAGCGTGACACACCCACTGATTTTTCTTCCCTCAATCTGAGGTTGTTTTTTCTCGGATCGTCACCTTGACATTTTGAAATTTTGCCTATAAAAAACGAACGAATTATTCTCAAACTCACAAATCAATTTTCATTTTTAATTCTCTTTCACATTCTCACTTTCAACTCTCTTTCACACTCTCACTTTTAAGTTTTTCTAAATACAATATGCCTCCAAAAGATGACACTGGAAGGGGAGGACGTTCATCATTATGGGTATGTTTTATTCTATGCTTATATTTTGTATCTATATTTAGAAGAAAGAAATTGTTAGAAATTTTAAACAAAGGTTAGACATTTATTTAGAGAAAAAAAAAGTTAAATATTTTGGACTTAGGCTCGACAAGACATTGATATTTATTTGTTAACTTGGAAATTTTATTCGTTAATTTCCGTTATAGTTTTAGTACTCGTCATTCAGCATAATAGCATAATAAACTAAATTCGATTAACACTTAGAAAAGAAATAGTTAGAAATATTTTGGACTTAGGTCGATATAAATAGATATTTATTTATTAACTTAGAATTTTTGTTCGTTATTTTCCGTTATAGTTTTGGTACTCGTCATTTACCATAATAGCATAATCAACTAAATTCAATTAATACTTAGAAAAAAAATAGTTAAAAATATTTTGGACTTAGGTCGACATAAATAGATATTTATTTGTTAACTTAGAATATTTTTTCGTTAACCTGTGTATAGTTTTAGTAGTCGTCATTTAACATAATAGCATAATAAACTAAAATTGATCACATTTCCATGTGTTTGTGCATAACACTAATGTTATTATGTGCACCATATTATGTGTGTTTGTGCACCAAATACTCTTACACATTTGGTACATGTTTTAAAATTAAAATGACTCAGGTGTTTTTAACCTTTATTTGTATAGGAAAATACTATATAGAAAAAAAACATGTGCTAATAACATGATTATTTAATAAAAATTTAATCTCAACTCATAGATTTTCACAAAAACGCGTAATCTTACACATTGATGCCCATATATTAAAGAGGGAATTTCAGTCAACCACCCCTTAAATAGGGCACTTTATCCACAACCACCCCTTATACACGTAATTACTTACAACTACCCATTAAATCAATTCCGTTAGCGATTAGCCACCCCAACCCCTTTTCCATCCAGTTACACCGTTAACACGTGTAAATTTACCAAAAAACCCTTATTTTATCGGTTTTTGACCGGTTTTGCAAAAAAAATTGATTTTTTTGGTTTGTTTTATTCGAACCCGGTTTGGAGGGAATTTGGAGGCGGTTTAATTCGAACTCAAATTAATCAACGTTACTGAATTTCATCTTCCCCACCATTTAGAGCAATTGGAAGGAAGAGCTGTGGCGCAAGTCAGAAAGGTTGAGTCGCAATTGGAAGGAAGATTCGGGCGCAATTGGAAGGAAGATTATTCGCGTTTTATCAGGTAAACCCTAATTTGACAAACTGAACATACAGAGCGGGATGTGAACTCTTGATTCCCACATTGAACTGTGTGATTCTACAGATTGAACTGTGTAATTATGGTTTGTGGGCTGTGAACTCTTGATTCCCACATTGAACTGTGTGATTGTGCAGGGATTTGAGTTCGAATTTGTACTGTTGTTGTGTGATTTTGGTTTAATTCTGCAGGGATGTCAAGCTCCAGCACAACCTCAAGTAGGACATATTACATGTGTCGGTGTCGTTGCAATATCAAAGAAAAAATTATGGAAGGAGGTTCTTTGGATGTGTAAGATATGACCCCAATGCAGAAACTGGTTGTGGTTTTTTCAAGTGGCTAGATGGAGCATACGATGAACATGCTTATAATGTCATTAGGAAACTGATGGCTCAGAAGAAGGAACAACAAGAAAGAAACAACGAACTGGAGAAACAATACACTAAATTCGAAAACTTACCTTCAAAAGCAGCTTTCTTTATGCTCCAACATCTTGCTGCAAAAGCACAAGAAGAAACTCTCCAGCAACATAGTCGAAATCGCCACAAGTCAGAAACAAAAGAGTCGAAATCGCAATGGCTCCAGCAAACGAGTCAAAATCGCGAAAGCTCCAGCAAAAGATTCGAAATCGCAAAAGCTCCAGCGAAAAAACCCTTCTTCCTCCAACAACTCCTCTTGAAATCGCGAAAACCCTAAACCCCCATATTCCCAGATGTCGTAAACCCTAGTTCGAATACACACCCACAATCTCACAGATTTCACCCCCAATCTCACAGATGGAGCATACGATGAGTATAATGAGAAATGAGATCGATTTCAAGATCCCCAATCTGTTTCAAAACGTTCCTGGTAACCCTTGAGCTCCCTAGCCTAAACCGGGTTCAAATAAAACAAACCAAAAAAATCAATTTTTTTTGCAAAACCGGTCAAAAACCGATAAAATAAGGGCTTTTTGGTAAATTTACACGTGTTAACGGTGTAACTGGATGAAAAAAGGGTTGGGGTGGCTAATCGCTAACGGAATTGATTTAATGGGTGGTTGTAAGTAATTACATGTATAAGGGGTGGTTGTGGGTAAAATGCCCTATTTAAGGGGTGGTTTACTGAAATTCCCTCTATATTAAATGGAATACTAGTGCATAATTCAATAAAATTTGGGTGCACATTTCAATATACTTTGGTGCATATTTTGCTATAATGTGGTGCACAAAAGTATAAGTGTGCCCACCAACTTTTAACCACGAATTATACTGATATAATTTGGATGTGCCGTTTTTTTTCTTCAGAATGAAAAATAAATCCAGGTTGTTTGTTTTGGGATCTGGACAGTTGAAATTTGTCTGCACGTCTACACTTGGCCCACCGTTCGCACCCAAACAACCCCCTATATATAGGGGTTGATCGGGTGCGAATGAAGGTTAAGGTGCGGACAAATCCCAGCTGTCTAGACTTGAAAACAAACAGTCTATATTGATATTTTAATTTAAAAAACAAAAAAAAACATGACGATTGAATTTTATCTGTATAATTCATTGTTAAAAGTCATTGGTGCACTTAAAATTTTGTGCACCACGTTGTAGCACTAATAGTTTAAAACTGCAACAATTGGGTACACCAATAATGAAGGGCTTCAAGCCATACACTTGTAGGAGTAGCAGTTGCTTAACTATAACGTGTAGCTTAAATGAATATGATCAAATACATACGAGCTTTGAATAATTATTTTTTGAATCTTTTTTGATAAGGCATTATTTTACTATGGAGCATTTTACAATCGAAATGCTACAGTTCTTCGACGAATCAGCTTCTATAAAATGGAATTTATGATGAAACCAACAAATAATGCATTACCAAAAAACATAAAGTAACACAGTGAAAAGGCTAGAACATGGAGCATCGGCATAATCAGTGACCTTATCAAACTTGAGGGAAGCTGCAACCACAAAAAATGCAAAACTGATAACAAATTGCAGTTGATTAACCACAAGAAAAAGAAATCAATCCAAGCAAAATTAGCCACAGAAATTAATGGAACCAAAAAGGTAGTAATACAGTAACGAAATCAGTTTCTTTTTTTCTTCTTCCCTTCATTATATCATTTTCTTTTTTTCTTTTCTTTTTGATACAGTAAGAATTCAAGGATTCATTAAAAACTAAACATGGATCTTCGAGAGGCCGAAACATCGGCAGTCGAGACAACCGACAAAAGGAAGTAGTAAACAAACAACAAAAGGAATAATATTACAATAAAAGTTTAGAAGAAACAAATGAAACGGATAGGAGAAAGACGATAAGGCTTAATCATGAGAAAGGCTCAAACATGGATTGGAAGACACCAACGCGACGTTGACGCAACCGGAAAGCAAATACAAGACACAATCTGGAGGCACTTTGTCTTTAGAAGCCACCAGGGATCACTATCTTGATCTCTAAACCGGAACAATAATCTCAAATCAAGCCTAAAATCAGCTCCACATCATAATTGAATGTATCTCAAAATGGCACAAGCTTTAGGGAGTGTTTCTATTCTTAGATTTAAGGTTCATTGAATTCCTTGTAAGGTCAAAGTCACAAAAGGGATTCAAAGACATATATTGTTCTCTTTCTTCTTCTTCTTTTTTTTCCTTGTTCGAAAAAAATTGGATTCAAGGACATATATTGTTCTCTTTTTTCACAAATGGGATTCAAGCTTAAATCGGGTCCTTTCGTTTTGGTAGTCCAAACTGAAGGAATATGTGTCCTTTAATCAAGATGGCAATTACTAATAATAGAATAGGATTATAGTGGAGATTTATAATCCGGATATTTTAGGTAGTCTTAGTGCTTTGCTAGAAGCCAACTATGACTTATGGGATAAATTAGATTTGACCCATTGCTATTATATCCGGGTCCTATAAGGTCACACACAATAGAGTAATTGAGCTAGATCAAAGCAACCTAAGGCCCATAGTGGGACTAGGGAATTTCGGCCATATGGTAATATTGGAAGAGAGAATTATTCATCAAGTAATAATAAAGAGTTATCTATTTACTTGATGATATAAGAAAATATATCTTTTGGAAAGATAAGATATTGTATCAACCATAAATATCCATTTTCAAGTTAAAAGGAGATTTATCTTATAAGATATATGATATAAGATAAGATAATATATATTTATATTTTCCTAGAATATTATAAGATAATATTAAAAAGGATAATCCAATCCTTATATATGATGTGTGTGTACATGTGATTCAAAATGACAGTCAATACCACAACATATATACTTACGGCCGTACTCCAACTTGGTGAAGTTGGTTTTGGTTCTCGTTCGTTCGTTCTAGCAAACGAAGGCAAGGCGATCTAGTATCGTACTCGTGTGGATCAAGTAGAGGAGTCACACTTGAGGCTCTATTCTCCAAGGTGATCCCAGAAACAAGTTTTGCATCAAAATGTATGTTACTCTTTCATATGTGGTTCGTATAAAGTTTATGCATGAGATCCTAAGTTAGATGTTAGAAAACTATTTTTTGAAATTCCGCTTAAAATATCTAAATCCCTACAGAGGTATCAGAGCCTCTTGCATAAATTGATATGGTCATGATTAAAGTTGTTAATTCTGATGCATGTTCTTGATTATTTTGGTTCAATTTAGTGGTAAAATTGATGTATGGATTAACTTGTATGATTAAAATTATGATTTTAATTGATTGGATGCATAAAGTTATGACTGTTATGTATATAATGTGCTCGAAAAAACAGCCCATAAGACCGAAATTATGCATGCTAAAATTCTGATTTTCTTTGCTTAATTCTGACCCTAAAGTCAATTTGTATGTTTAATTTATGCAAGAGATATGATTTCTTGTATAAATCATAATCACATATAAAAATACTTGATTTTTCATGTTGGTGAAAATTGATTCAAATCCTAGAAATTTAGAATTTCATGCCTTGAATGCCCAAAGTTGATTAATTTTGTATGAAATTGGTTCATACATTAAATTTTCAAAAATATTAATTTATTGAAAATTACACCATATTATTCTTAAAATCATCAAAATTTGTAGTTGTTCAAAATTTGAGTGGGAGAAGGGGTAAAACCGTGGCTGGGTGGCCAAAAGTGGCTCACGACGGTGCGTGGTGGTGCGGCGGCGATCCGGGGGGGTGGGGGGGTGGGGGGGTTGGTCGTAGGGGTTGGCTGGGGTGGTGGTTGCACGGTGCAGCTAGGGTGGAGGCTGAATTAGGGTTAGGGTTTGTTAGCATAAGATCCTAACTACCTTAATTAGATATGATAACAAGATATCTTATCTCTAGAGTATATTTTATCCAATTATACATGGTAATGATTAATATTAGTATTAATTTCATATATGATTTTATTGAATTAAAATAATAAGAAGATTGGATTAATTATTTTATTGGATAATTTAATCTTAAAGTCTATTAATATGATTAATGGTCTATTATTGTCTGTTAATATTTGATATTATATTATGCGTTTATGATTTAATATTATGATATTATTATTGCATGTGCCATGTGGTGACTAGTATGGCCCAAATAGGATAGAAAATACGATCTGCGTATCGTTATTGTTTTCTTGTACACGATCTGCGTATCGTTATGTATTTTTGTAATTTAATTTCAAGAAATTAGATTAGATTTACATTATGTAATACAAGAGAAGAAGATTTTATGAAGATTCCAGGATGGAGATCCAAAGGAGAATCAAGGATGAGATCCAAGAGACAAGAAGAATATATGAAGATTAGATCTTATAGGGTTTTTAGGGGCCATACTAGGATCACATTTATTTATTGCATTTGTTTTGCTTTAAATATCTCTAAGTTTATGTTTGCTTGTTTATTTATGCTATTGAGTTCACTAGTAAATAGACTTGCATGATAAACCTAGTTTCCTTAAAAGAAAATTGAGATTTTGCCTTTTCAAATCATAACCTATGAGGCCCTTGGAATTTGATGGATAGGTTTTGCCAAAGCAAGGTCTCCATGCTTTGACCTTGGGATAGTACGGATAAATCTATATAAGGGGTTTACAACCTTGATTTTGTTATACTCAACAAAAGACCAAAAGATAAAGTTTGGATTTTGAGGCATGAGATAGATTTGACATAAGATGTAATCTATCAACCAAGAGTTATAAATGTTATAACTAGTAAAAGTTACTTACCTTGATCATATAGGATTTAGTAAAGTGTCAAAGTACGCCTAAAGTCTTATCTGAAATAGGATCTTGGAATCATTTTATTCAAAGGGAAAATTTTAAATGGATAAAATGGAATTAGCTTATTTATGTTTAAAGCATGTTTAAAAATTTTAAGCTCTTGAATGACAAGCATGATTTACATTTTGCATGTTATTTCTGTTGTAGATATCATGTCTAGAAACGATAACCCAACCATCATCAACTTACATTCGATTCTTGAGAAGAACAAGCTGAACGGTAACAACTTCCTCGATTGGGAAAGAAATATGAGAATTGTTCTCAGGTCTGAAGGAAGAGAGAATGTCCTTAACACCCCTATCCCAACACTGACTGCTATGTCTACTCCAGAGGAGATAGTAGAGGAAAAGCAAATCAGAGATAAGTCAGTGATTGTCACTTGTCTTATGTTTCCTTCCATGGAATCAAGCCTTCAAAAGAGGTTTGAGAGGATGGATGCCTACACCATCATTCGCAACCTAAAAGTTACGTTTCAGGAGCAAGCGAGAATGGAGAGATATGAGACTCATAAAGTAATTCTTGATTGCAAGCTTGAGAAAGGCAAGCCAGTTAGTGCTCATGTGTTCAATATGATTGGACATTTTGAGAACATGGAAAGACTGGCCATCCCTATAGTCAAGAGTTGGCTACATACATCATACTTCACTCTCTGCATGATGGATTTGCTCAAATTCAAGGTGAACTTCAATATGAATGGAGTTGGAAAAACACTTGAAAAGCTACATGGGATGCTCAAAATAGCTAAGCAAAATATTTCTGTTGACACCAAGAAAGAGATCTTGATGGTCAACAAGGGAAGAGGGTTCAAGAAAGGGGCAGCTGGACAGCAGAAGAAGAACGTGCAAGGGAAGGGCAAGCAAGTTGCACAACCCAAGCAGACTTCTGAAAAGGCTAAAGTAGCGGCTGACCATGACTATTTCTACTGCCATGCCAAGGGTCATTGGAAGAGGAACTGCCCGAAATACATGGAAGATAAAAAGAATGGAATTGTGAGTTCCAATTCAAGTACGGATGTTATAGAAGTCCTAACAGCTAAATCTTCAACTTGGGTATTAGACTCAGGCTATGGTTAACGTTCTCACATTATTTCGAGTGTGCAGGGACTAAGAAGAAGTAGAAGCTTAGCTAAGGGAGAGGTAGACCTACGCATTGGAAATGGAGCAAGGGTTGTTGCACTTGCCATTTGAGATTATAGTTTACCTTTACTTTCTGGTTTAGTATTAGAACTTAATAATTGCTATTTTGTCCCGTCTATTACTAGAAACTTGATTGCGACTTGTGTTTTGGATTTAGAAGGCTATGATTTTACTCTTAAAGGTCAACGTTTTTATATTTTCAAAGATAAAATCTTTTATGTTGATGCCATACTGAGTAATGGACTCTATATTGTGGATCAAGGATCCAACATCTATAACATAAACACCAAAAGGCAAAAATCAAATGAATGTAGCACCACCTATCTATGGCACTGTCGATTAGGTCACATTAGCCTAAATCGCATGAAAAAGCTCCATAAGGATGGACTTATAACCTCGTTTGATTGTGAATTATTTGAAACATGTGAATCTTTCCTAATGGGAAAGATGGCAAGGTCACCTTTTACTGGAGTGAGTGAAAGGGCAACTGAGCTTTTGGCCCTAATACATGCGGATGTATGTGGACCAATGAGCATAGAAGCTAGAGGTGGTTACAGATACTTCATAACCTTTACTGATGATTTAAGTAGATATGGATACATATACTTAATGAAGCATAAGTCTAAATCTTTTAAAAAGTTCAAAGAGTTTCAAAATGAAGTTGAAAACCAACATGGCAAGAAAATTAAAGCACTACGATCTGATCGTGGTGGTGAATATCTGAGTCAAGAATTTGTTCATCATTTAAGAAGTTGTGGGATCGTCTCACAACTAACTCCACTTGGAACACCACAAATGAATGGTGTGTCTGAAAGGGGGATTATGACCTTATTGGACATGGTTCGATCTATGATGAGTTTTGATGATCTTCCAATATCTTTCTGGGGATATGTTCTCACAACTGCAGTGTTAACACTAAACAAGACTCCGTTCAAAGTTGTAGATAAGACACCATATGAGTTATGGACTGGAAGAGTTCCAAGTTTGTCTTTTCTAAAAATCTAGGGATGTGAAGCTTATGTAAAACGTTTACTAGCAGACAAGCTTGTACCCAAATCAGATAAGTGTTTCTTTGTAGGGTATCCTAAGGAAACTAAAGGATACTACTTCTACAATCCCAATGAGCACAAAGTGTTTGTTGCTAGGGATAATGTCTTTATGGAAAAAGAATTTGTTTCCAAAAAGTCAAGTGGGAGAAATGTTGATCTTGAAGAAGTTCGAGAAGAGCAACAAACTGAGCAACAAGATGACATGGATTACTCTATGTCAGAGAC
Organism: Rheum nobile; assembly: GCA_027886185.1. Classification (NCBI taxonomy): domain Eukaryota; kingdom Viridiplantae; phylum Streptophyta; class Magnoliopsida; order Caryophyllales; family Polygonaceae; genus Rheum; species Rheum nobile. Next base: position 332,172 of record WOAB01000326.1, on the reverse strand, counting down.
GACGGTATTTGGGGACCTAATCCCACAAGGAGAGGGAACTCATACACCGGAGGTAGTGGAGTCGCAAGACCCCATTCCTATCGCTTCTTTGGAATCTGATTCCAATGAGGGTCCATAAAATGTTGTGGCATAACCTCCTGTTGTTCAACCTACACGTAGATCAGATAGGCCCAAAGTGCAGCCAAAGAGATACATTGATTTCATAATGACTGCAAGTTTGGAAATCCTGCTTTTAGAAAGCGATGACCTTATACATACAAGCAAGTTGTGGCGAGTCTAGACTCCAAGAAATGGCGTATTGCCATGAAGTCTGAAATGGATTCCATGTCTGAGAATCAAGTATGGGACTTGATAGATTTGCCAGATGGGGTAATACCCATAGGGTGCAAATGGGTTTACAAACTCAAAACAAACAAGGATGGAAACATAACAGTTCTCAAAGCGAGACTGATTGCAAAAGGCTTTAAACAGATTCATGGTACTGACTATGATGAAACCTTCTCTCCAGTCATCATGATTAGATCCATTCGGATACTCCTAGCAATTGCAGCTCATTATGATTATGAGATCTGGCAAATGGATGTCAAGACCGCTTTTCTAAATGGATATTTAGAAGAGGACGTGTACATGACACAACCTGAGGGTTTTGAGGATCCACAGAATCCTAGGAAAGTATGCAAGCTTAAGAAGTCCATTTATGGACTTAAGCAAGCATCAAGGAGTTAATTGGAACCTTCGATTTGATTAAGTAGTCAAACAGTTTGACTTCATTAGATGTGAATAAGAACCTTGTGTTTACAAGAAGTTTAGTGGGAGCAAAGTGGTCTTCCTGGTCTTGTATGTGGATGACATACTACTCATTGGAAATGACATTCCTATGCTGGAGTCTGTTAAGGTCTAGCTTAAGAAGTATTTCTCGATGAAAGACTTAGGAGAGGCTGAGTACATATTAGGCATCAAGATCTATAGAGATAGGTCTAAGAGACTTATTGAACTAAGTCAAGGAACTTATGTGGATAAGGTTCTTGATAGCTTCAATATGAAAAAATTCAAGAAGGGATTCTTGCCTATGCAGCATGGCTTACATCTTAGCAAGAAGCAGTGCCCAATAACACTTGTTGAGCTAGAGAGAATGAGTAGGATTCCTTATGCATCAGCAGTAGGATCCATCATGTATGCCATGGTCTATACTCGCCCCGATGTTGCATTTGCTATGAGCATGTGTAGCAAATACCATTCGAGTCTAGGTGAAGCACACTGGAATACAACTAAGAACATCCTAAAGTACTTAAGAAGCACTAAAGATGATCTCTTGGTGTATGGAGGAGATGATGAGTTAGTCGTTAAGGAGATGTGAAGTTTTGCAAAATACATACGGATGACAACATTGTAGATCCGTTAACTAAACCTATACATAAGCCTAAGCGTGATAGTCACTAGGGCTAAGGGACTCTAGCACATTGAAGAATGGCTTTGAGATTGTATTGTTTTGAGATTATGGATGTTGATTTCATGATTGTTGAAACATTGCATCATGTTTGTTTTTTGAAATAAAGTTTCATTTTTATTTAATTATGGTTTAGAATTAAATAAAATGTCCTAATAATTTATAATCATCAAATAGGATCATCATAAAAGTTATGGTGGATGAAACCCTATTAAGTGAACTAATATTATGAATTATGAATTGTCCGTAGTCTAAGTCATTAAATTGGACATAAATGACTCAATACAGGTTGTTATGTAAGTTGATTGATAGCGCCAAGTTTCACGGACTATAGGGACATGGAGATGTCTAATCAATTACATAGACATGTATGGTGGATACGTGTTGGGCAGACCTACCTTAAGATTCTTCAAATGAGTTATAGAATTTTAAGTTGAACTATGATTAGTAGATTCCTCAGACATGAGTGTGATATACCTCTTGCTTGGTGATTGGTAGTCTTTGACATTGTCAAACACCGTTACGTAAAAGGCGGCTATAAAGGTAGTGATCGGGATTGTTGAAAATTGAGTGGGAGCTATAGTCACACAAGATTGGAGAAGTCCTCCTATTTATATATCTATATATGTGTGGATAGGAATGGTGTCTTGGGGTTCTTGAAGAGTAAGAACTGAAAATGCATGCCCTTTCTCAAATGGATTAATAGTAATCATTTGTTTTGACAATTCAAGCTCGGAGTTCAAGAAACAATTTGAATATTGATATGGATTACATAAGATGTCATCATATCATCAAATTAGACACGAAGTGACAAAGGAATTGATATTGCACACTTGTTTAAGGACAAGTGGGAGATTGAAGGAATATGTGTCCTTTAATCAAGATGGCAATTACTAATAATAGAATAGGATTATAATGGAGATTTATAATCCGGATATTTTAGGTAGTCTTAGTGCTTTGCTAGAAGTCAACTATGACTTATGAGATAAATTAGATTTGACCTATTGCTATTATATCCGGGTCCTATAAGATCACACACAATAGAGTAATTGAGCTAGATCAAAGCAACCTGAGGCCCATAGTGGGGCTAGGGAATTTCGGCCATATGGTAATATTGGAAGAGAGAATTATTCATCAAGTAATAATAAAGAGTTATCTATTTACTTGATGATATAAGAAAATATACCTTTTGGAAAGATAAGATATTGTATCAACCATAAATATCATTTTCTAGTTAAAAGAAGATTTATCTTATAAGATATATGATATAAGATAAGATAATATATATTTATATTTATATTTTCCTAATATATTATAAGATAATATTAAAAAGGATAATCCAATCCTTATACATATGATGTGTGCGTACATGTGATTCAAAATGACAATCAATACCACAACATATGTACTCCAACTTGGTGAAGTTGGTTTTGGTTCTCGTTCGTTCGTTCTAGCAAACGAAGGCAAGGCGATCTAGTACCGTACTCGTATGGATCAAGTAGAGAAGTCACACTTGAGGCTCTATTCTCCAGGGTGATCCCGGAAACAAGTTTTGCATCAAAAGGTAAGTAACTATTTCATATGTGGTTCGTATCAGGTTTATACATGAGATCCTAAGTTAGATGTTAGAAAACTGTTTTCTGAAATTCCGCTTAAAGAATCTAAATCCCTACACAAACTTAGAAATTTTGTTCTTGTTTTGGGTTTCATATCAAAATAATAACCAATTAAGGAGAAAAAACCCTCAATGAAGTGATTCTTCTATAGTCATCAAAGATCAGAAAGAAGAATCAAAAGGGTATTTCTATTAAGCTTTATAGTCAATGTTCGGTCTAAAGGATATTTCTATCCATAGCACAAGAGGAATCAATGATCATAATCTAAAGGTATAAATAAAGGGGCTCGATCACAACAACAAAAACCGATCCAATAGAGAAAATAAAGGATCATTAGGGGCTCAAACATACACATGTTCATACATCACAACAATTTTATATGTAGTTCACTACTTGGTTCATTGTAAGAAAAGGTTAAGGTATAAGAGTTAAAAGGATAAAGAACACCTCCTTTGGACAAAATAAGGGAAAGTTCGATTTCAACTTCTGAGTTCAAAGGGTGACACGTACATGATTCAAAAAATAATTATTTCAACTTCTGAGTTTTGTGTGAAGGTCGCAGTCGCAGAATGCAGGACATTGGATCACAAAAGATTCAAAAAATAATTATTCAAGATCAGTTTTGAGTTTATGTTTGATCTTGTAGTAGATGATCTCCAAAGAAACAAGGATAAAAAGAAGAGAATGTAAAAGAGTCAACAACAATCGAAAAACAAAGGAACAAAGAATAAGAAAACCATGTTGTGCAATGTTAAGCAGGAAACACTGGTGAAAAATTAGAAACCATGGATAACTCAAAGTCGGGTCAAACAAAGGAAGAATTACAAAATAAGAGTCAGACTTCAGAAAGTCCAAATGAGCAAAAAAAATAGACAAATGAAAGAAGAAACTTGCGAAAGACCAACTCGTCTCAACCAAGGAGGCCCCTTCCGCGAGATCTCCGAGCCCGCTTCTCACCATCAAAGCAGATCTGCAAAAGACTACTCAACTTGGATTTCTGCTGATTTTGCTCTGGTTCATGAGTATTTTCTACTCCCTCCATTAAACTTTAATTGTCTTTTTAGAATCCAAATCTTTGTTCAAATTTAATTGTCCTTTTAGATAATTTGCACCAATTTTATCATATTTGCTCCTTATATTTATTGATTCACTTTTAATCTTTCTTTCTCTAATACATACAATTTAGTACATATTACAATTTAATGCATATTACAATTTAATGCATATTTATTGTTCAAATTTAATGCATATTACAATATTCTCTAATACATAAGGGCGTTTTTGTAAAGAGTAAGGTTTCCTTTTTTTGTGTGTAAATTGCTAATGGACAATCAAAGTTTAACGGATGGAGTATATGCTATTAGTTTAACGGATGGAGTATATGCTATTCTTTGTGAGAGGATATCCAGAAGAGAATCAACCACAAGAATGGAAGAGGTGAGATGAGGGATCGATTGTAGAAGATCAATTTATGGGCTCGGCGGCGACTGATGTGGTTTTAGGGTTTACTCGAACAAGGGTCATTGTCGGGAGCGTTTTCAATTTCATGGTTCTATGGAGAAGCTTACAAGTTAACAATTTTTTATATCAGTTTCGTTAATTGCTTGGCGCTAGGGATTTATTTATTTTAATCTATTCAAATTCAAGTCCATTAAGCCAGCCATAGAAATAAAATTATTTCGACCCAAGAATTACAATATCTACGGTCTCATTTGGAGTACATATTTTTGTTTTATAAAACATTAATTATGATTTATAATACATAATATTCATCGATGGTGTTTGGATGCCAAAATAATGTTTTCAAAGTCCTTCTTCCCTAGACAACGGAGGCAAGGGCTCTCGTCCAGCCACCGCCGAACCATCGAGGCCAATCTACCTCCGACAACCTAAGCGTTGTAGAATGATTCACGATACACCCTTCTGCCACAACTACGTCGTCATCTTTGTCGTTGTCATCGGTCTGCAATCACGCCGTCATCAAGCTCCGCATCACATCGTACCCTTGACTAGCAAACCTCGTCGTCGTCCTTGCTGGTACCACACTAATTTTCAACCGTCGGACAGCCAAATCACCACCCTTCTTCTTGATAGCTCCATGACCCCATCAATGAAGGTGAAGGACAAAGAGGAAGCAATGGAAGTGCAAACCAACGGCCCGGTGACTAGAGCTCGTGCAAGGGCGATGGAACGAGCAACTCAATCTTTAGTCACCCGGAGTTATGCGGGTTACTCAGCGTCAGCGCAACGCATGCCGGCGTGCCGTGGAGTTTAAGCCCGGAGACTTGGTGTGGCTGCACTTGCGTCGCGGTCGCTTTCCAATGAAGCGACACCACAAGTTGGATGCTAGAGGTGACGGCCCATTTCAGGTGCTCTAACGCCTTGGTGCCAACGCCTACCGTTTGGATTTGCCCGATGACTATGGTGCGCATCCTACCTTCAACGTCGCTGATCTTTCTCCTTATACACCTCCTGCTTTTGACGACGATGACGAAGCGGGGATGCTTCGCTGCCAAGAAGGGGAGATTGATAGCTCCATGACCCCATCAATGACGGCGAAGGACGAAGAGGAAGCAATGGAAGTGCAAACCAACGGCCCGATGACTAGAGCTCGTGCAAGGGCGATGGAACGAGCAACTCAATCTTTAGTCACCCAGAGTTATGCAGGTTAGTCAACGTCAAACAGTCCTAAATGGGTCCTCCTTTTGACCTACGAAGGGCTGATCGATGCCCTGTCCTGAAATGGAAGTCGCGCCCGCGGCAAAGCCGCGACCGCGGCCTTGCATCTGCGACCGCGGCTCGTTCGTGATTCTGCATGCGATCGCTACCTTCTTTGAACAACTTTATAGTTTCTTTCCTTAGTTTATTTTAGACTATTTTAGCTAGTGTTTCGGGCGTGCCCTTATGTGTTTTGGGCCGACCCACTCTTTAGTGTTTATTAGTTAGCCCACTTCCCTTACTAGGTTTTGTCTAGACTATTTAAACCTTATTTCTTTCATTAATGAGATTATGTTGATTTGAGTTGTTAAGTTAAGTTATCTCCTTCCTTGAATCCGAACATCAACCCCCCTACGATCCCTCGGATCTCAATTATCCCGTAGCTCGTCGCTTCGAGCATTAATCCGACGTTCCTCTGGCGAACGTCTTGATCATCTCTTTGATCGTGATTGTCCATCACTTTGGACGTGTGAAGACCATCACTTTGGTCCGGTTTCCTGCATGAAAAGGCTATCTCTTTAGCCTTAGAAGACACCATCTCTTTGGCAAGTTAGAAGAGACGAAGGGAGGCTTGTTCAACGTGCAAGATCCTATCTTGCAACGGCGTTTCGAGGGTCGTTCACATCAATTGGCATCAGAGCCAGTACAAGCTAAATTTCTTCTTCTCTTTTAAGTGTTCCTTGAATTTTTTCCGCATTAAAACCAAAAAAAAAAATCGCCCCACCACCCCGCTGCCGGAACCACCCACCGCCGCCGTGAAACCCACCCTACCACCACCCATCCTTCCGCCACCATCGTTTCCCATACACGGCTGCCCTAGGGTTAGATTAGTCTTCAAGTAAGATTAATCTATGACTTTTTAACCTTCTTTATCTTAATTTGCTAATAACCATAAGTAGCTTTATCTTGTTTCCTTATTTGCATATCTTATTCCCTTGTTTATTTTGTGATCTTTTCTTGCTTTATCTTAGGGTTAAATACTTGACTAGTTGTTTGATTTTATTTCCTTCTAGGTTGCATAAATCTATCTCTTCTTATCTCTTGCACTTTACTATAGTGCTTCTTTCTTGCAAAAGAAAAAAGTAAAGGCCGAAAATTAAAAAAAAAATACCTTTCTTAAACAAGAAACTTGGAAGACGGAGCCTAAAACAAAGGCAAGGGAAATCCCTCACTACGGTCCTACACTCCATCTTCATACCTCTCATGTCTAAAGCAACTTAAAATCAAAGGAAAGATTTCTTGCAACTCTCTTGTGATTAACTCATAGAAACTTGAATTTGATCATACTTGAACTTGTGGGAATATTGATTGTTGTTTGGACTTGATTTTGCTACTTCTCCTTCTCTTCTTGCTTTACGTTCAAGCCTCTCCCTCCTCAAGAGCAACCAAATTAGTACGCCTTGCGGAAAATTTCTTGGTTCACTTTTGAGACAAGGACTTGGTTTGAACTTGTTCTTTTGCTTGGTGCGTTTTGATCCTTGTGCGTTGTATGCTTCGTATAGGTACGATGGACATCCCCACTACGAGTCGCACCCGCTCATCCAGACACCACAGTTCCGACCCCATAGACGACGTTCATTGTGAATTGGAGGCCGCCCATGCCGAGAAGGACCGCGCCTTGGCCGACCGTGAAGCCGAGGTTGTGCGTCTACGCCGTCTTGTTAGTGCAATACACCTGCCTTTGTAGGATCCATGATGAACCCCACGACCACTTCACACCAGCCACGTGGTCGCAAAGGCAAGGCAGTCGCGTCTATACCGCATGATCACCTTCGTTCCCAAATTGAAGGATATCCCACCTCTCGACGCATTGATCCTCGTGATCGGTATGATGCTATCCATGACACGGACTATTCGTATGGCAATCGCTCGAGACGCAGCATTCGTGTTTCAAAGGATCCATTCCCTTATGTCAACATTATGGATCACCGACAAAGAGGACAACACCAAACCCGGTATGACGATCCCGAGTCCGACGTTGATGACCACCGTGATTCCGCCTCGGATGATGATCGGGACAGCTTTGATGATGAAGAAGCTTATGAGGCGAAACGACAAGCGGAATATAGGGCACCGCGCTACAACACCGAGCGTCGACGTCCGTATGACCGACGCCGTCCAAGCCCGCAGCGTCAAGGCACCCAACGTCGATCCATCAAGGTAAAAGTTCCTCTTATATATGGTGATTATGATCCAATTAAGTTCCTTGATTGGCAACAGTCCACAGAGTATGTGTTGGCTTATTATCACCATCCCGAGGAGGACAAAGTTGAAGTCGCGACGTTGCATTTCGAGGGCGCCGCGCGTGCATGGTGGCACCGGTTCCAGACTGACCGAGACCGCCGTGGTGATCCCCCTATAGCCACTTGGCGTCACCTCATCCATGTCATGAGGATGAAGTACGTTCCCGATGACTTCAAATCCGAGATGCGCCTCAAGATACAACTTGCGTCCCAAGGAAGCCGATCCCCCCTTGATTTCTATGCCGAGCTTGAAGAACTTTCACACAAGGCGGGTATCTACCATTTCGATGAGGATTTTCGGAGTATGTTTCTTTGCGGCCTGCATGCACCTATTCGGGACCAACTTTGAGTGCTCAACATTAGGAACCTACAAAAGTGTGCACACACGGCTCAAGAGATTTGGACGCAAGCACAAGCGGCTAAGAAGGCGTCTTGGTCTCGGCCTAACACAAGGTATGGTTCTAATCCTATGTCAAGTTCCCCTTCTACTAATGTACGTTCACCTTCGCAGTCCACTCCCGCACCATCAACACTGACGTCGGCCAGTCATCCTAGTGCCCCGGCGCACGTCAATCAACCTCCTCCGCGCGGCACCGCTACTTCTAAAGAAAGGGCTCATGATTGAGTGTGTTTTAAGTGCCAAGGAAGAGGTCATGTGCAGCAGGACTACCCTAACAACAAGAGGGTACTCTTTTCCAACACTTTCGGCTATGAGTCATTTGAAGAAGACGGCGTCGCCACCGGTCCTGTGTTTGACGAGTACAATCCCGAGGACGTCGGTGATGATGATGGCTATGTTTGCATCTCCATGGATGAGCAAGACACTGTGCCTCTTAGCCTAGTCACAAGACGTGTCCTCACCACCAAAGAAGGTACATCATTGGACCAACGCGAGAATCTCTTCCATACTAAGTGTGCCGTCCAAGGTGCTTCTTTGAGTGTGATCATAGATGGTGGGAGTTATTGTAATATCATCAATGAAAATGTGATCAAGCACTTCAAGTTTGAGACGACTCCACACCCGCAACTTATCGCCTTCAATGGATCTCGGAAGGCGATGATACCAATGTTGTCAAGCATCAATGTACTATAACTTTCAGCATTGGGTATTACAAGGATTCGGTGCTATGTGATGTAGTTCCTATGGATGCCGCACATCTTCTCTTAGGGCGACCTTGGCAATTTGACAAGCGAGTCCTTCATGATGGTTTCCTCAACAACTATGTCTTCATGAATAATGGGAGAAAGATCACCTTACTTCCTATGAGTCATAAGGAGATCTTATAAGACCAAGTCGAAAGGAACCGAGCCAAGGCTTTAGAGCAAGCCAAGAATGCAGCCGCCACTGCCCAAGGTGACAAGGGTACCGTGCCATCTAAACCAGGCCGTGACAAGGCCACCAAAGCCGCGGCCAGCCCATCTCCGACGCCTCCACAACCCAACATTCAAGGCAAATGCGAGAACCGGCTTCTCTTAGCCCGGTCCCGGGATGTCTCTCCAATTATTCAGGGACGTCTTCCTTGCTTTTTACTTATTCATTTCGCGTGTCTATTAAATGTTAAGGATTTGGTTGATTTACCCTCTGCGGTGTCTACTCTTTTGCAGGAATTTGAGGATGTTATGCCCGAAGAATTGCCCGAAGGATTGCCACCAATCCGAGGGATAGAGCACCAAATCGACTTTGTGCTCGGCGCGTCTTTGCCCAACCGAGCTGCATACCGTACGAGCCCGGAAGAGACCAAGGAGTTGCAGCGCCAAGTGCAAGAGTTGATGGACAAGGGCTACGTCTGAGAGAGCTTAAGCCTCTGTGTCGTGCCAGTCATCTTAACGCCTAAGAAGGATGGTACTTGGCGTATGTGTGTTGATTGTAGAGCCATCAACCAAATCACGGTGAAGTATCGCTACCCTATTCCTAGACTTGATGATATGCTTGATGAATTACATGGCGCTACTTTGTTTTCTAAGATCGATCTTAAGAGTGGTTACCATCAAATTAGGATGCATGAGGGTGATGAATGGAAAACTGCATTTAAGACTAAGTATGGCCTTTATGAGTGGTTGGTGATGCCTTTTGGCCTTACTGATGCTCCTAGTACTTTTATGAGACTTATGAATCATGTTTTAAGGGCTTACTTAGGCAAATTTATACTTGTCTACTTTGATGATATCCTTGTTTATAGCAAGACCTTAGATGAGCATGTTATACATCTTAGGAAAGTTTTAGAATGTCTTAGGAAAGAGAAACTTTATGCTAACTTAGGTAAATATTCTTTTTGCTCGGAGTCTACTATTTTCCTTGGCTTTGTTGTTAGCAAGGATGGATTGAAGGTCGACCAAGAGAAGGTGCGCGCCATTGAAGAGTGGCCAAGACCTACTACACCGACGATGGTCCAGTCTTTCTTAGGCTTGGCTGGCTTCTACCGTCGGTTTGTGCGTGATTTCTCCACCATTGCAGCCCCGTTGCATGAGCTAACCAAGAAGGCTGCATCCATAGAGTGGACGGACGCCCATGAGCTTGCATTTGTTACTTTGAAGGATCGTCTTTGCCACGCCCCTTTGCTGCAATTACCGGACTTCTCCAGGACCTTTGAAGTGGAGTGTGACGCCTCTCACCATGGCATTGGAGGTGTTTTACTACAAGACCGCCATCCCATTGCTTACTTTAGTGAGAAGCTCACCGGCGCCCAACTCAACTACCCCACGTATGACAAGGAGCTCTATGCTCTTATTCGGGTGTTGAAGACTTGGCAGCACTATCTTTGGCCCAAGGAGTTTGTCATACACTCGGACCATGAGGCTCTGAAGTACTTGAAGGGATAATTGATATGCTATACTTTGTAGTGCGTAACTAGGAGCTATTACTAGGATTTATGTACCATTTGTATGGGTTTAGAACACAATTTAGGAGAATTGAGTTTTAGAGAAGAAGTAGTGATATGGTGGATTTTAGTGCATATTGTGAAGACATTGAAGATGAAGGCGAAGCCACCAAGTGAAGGCCGCGAGCACGGAAAAAGGAAGAAGTCGTGGGAGAGCGACAGAACCAAAACCGCGGTCACGGTGAACAGTGCCGCGGTCGCGGTTTACCAAAGCAGCTGAAGATTACATAGACAAAACCACGGGCACGGGAATAGTGCCGCGGTCGCGGGTACTGTTCATGCGCGGTGCGGAGACGCGTTTTCGTCCGAGATCTGTGTTATTTTATTTCTTTTATTTTTATTCTCTTTTATTTCGTTTATTATATTTTAGAAAGATTATATTTCTTATCTTAGGGAAATTAGGTTTTGCTAGGTTATTTATCTTTCTTTCATAGCAGACTTTTCATTATCACTTTTATCATCGTTCAGTTTTTCCCTAGATTTTTGTGTTCTTAGAAGACTATGAAGAACTAAGCAACCATTGCTTAGTCCGACGATTGAAGCCTTCGTTTGTATTTGGTTGTGAGATTATAACTCTATTTCCTTTCCTTTGATTATATTAATTCTCTTTGTGCTTCATCCCATTGATTCTTGCTGATTTGACTAGCTTGATCATCTAGTTGATATTAGTGATTTTCTATTGCTAGGGTTTGGATATTTCTGGTTGAAATCCCTTAACTTGTGTAGCAACCATGATTTACATGAACTAGTTGTGAATGTTTATTGTGAAGAGAATTGATTACATGTCGAGTACTGACTGGTTGTTAAGTATTGCATGTATCCTGCTTAATTCTTATGCTTACTACTGCCATTAGATTGAATCTTGATGGTTTCTTGATTGTTTAATGGTAAGTATTTTCAGGGCTGGTTGACCTGTCTATATACATAAGATTGGAATAAGAATATTCATTGGTAGGAATTGGAGATAATCTAGGATCAACCAATCAAACTGAAGTGTGAATATTTGTCTGGATAAGTTACTTCTCACCCATTGATTACATCTTTTGCATTGATTTATATTGTTACTTGATACAAACCTAAAATCCCCCCTTTTGTTACTATTGACATACAACCTTTGCATATAGGAAGATTGCTTACCTCCATGTGGGATCGATCCTTACTTACTGAAGCTACGTTAGTTAGGTTTTTGAGGTTTATTTGAAGAGGAACATTAGCAACATAGAACATCATGCTACTAAGACATTGTATGAGTATTATGAGAGGTTTAAGAGGTTGATATCAAGCTGTCCATACCATGGTTATTTTAACCAAGACCTCGTTCTATATCTATATGGCATACTTCTTGATGATGAGCGCAGAATGGTGAACGCAACCTGTGGTGGTAACATTCTCAATAAGACGCTGGCTGCAACATTCGAGATATTCTTTGAGCTATTTGAGGGCTCAAGACAATTCAGCAAGAGAGCAAGCTCTGAAGCAGTTAAGGCCGCAAACTCTCATCCATCGTCCTCACTACTTTTTGAGATGAAAAAGATGATGAGGAGGTTTATGATGAAAGGCAACCCGCAGCAAGTCAAGTCTTGCGGAATATGCTATGACACGATGCACCCTACTAATGCGTGTCCAACACTGCAAGAGCCCACTGCTGAAGTGAATGCTATGGGAGATTTCAGACCTTCTAGGCCAAGATATGACCCGTACTCCAACACCTACAATCCAGGGTGGAGAGATCACCCTAATTTGAGGTACGGGAACCAGCAGAATCCCCCTCAGGGCCGTGATGACCAGGAGTTCCATCTGAGACCGCAACAGTTCCCACAGCGTCAACATCAATTTCAGCAGTCTGGAGGTCAACAACAACAATTCCAACCACAATACGATCCTAGACCTCAAGGCCAAAGTGCAAGTTCCCCTATGTCCGGTGATGACATGATCAAGTCTCTCGCTCAGAGTGTAACGACGATGGCAAACACTATGGTCTAGCAGAATCAAGAGATGAGATCGAGCATTCAAAACTTGGAGAAGCAGGTGGGGCAGATCTCTCTGGCAGTGAGCAAACTGGAGGCCAGGAATTCGGGGAAACTACCATCTCAAACGGTAGTCAACCCGAAAGAGAATGTGTGTGCAATTATGCTGAGGAATGGCAAGCAATTGAACGTCGCCCCCTTGGCTGAAAGGGGCGAAATACTGGAGGAGGCAGGAGATGACAACGGAGATGAAGCTACAGAGAATCAGCAGAACGTGAAGCCGCGACCGCGGTTTGGTGCCAGAAAACTCTCTGCAGCATGAAGAAAACTCGGAGAAGAACATCGTGAAGAACCGCGACCGCGGTTTGGGCATTGCAACATCAGTTTTTCCAGAGGAGAAACCGCGACCACAGGTTGAAAACCGCGACTGCGGTTTACTTACTGAAGAAGAGGAACATATAGGAGGACAACAGAACGAAAATCGCGACCGCGGGAGCCCAGAAGAAAAACCGCGATCGTGGGCCCCAAACCGCGGCCGCGGTTGTGCCTCAGACGCTGAAGATGATTACGTTCGTCCATATTTCCCTCCACTCAGTGCATAAAAACCCATTGCGCCATTTCCCGAGGCATTGAAGGACACCAGAAGGTCGGGGAACGACAATGAGATCTTCGAGACCTTCAGTAACTGTGAGTTAAACATTCCGTTGATCACGCTGGTTAAGAGCATTCCTCGCTATGCGAAATTTTTGAAGGAATTATGCAAGATTAAGAGGAAGAAAACAGAGAAAACGAAGAAGAAGGTCCAAGTGAATGAGAATGTATCCGCTATGCTGCAAAAGCGGATGCCCAAGAAATGCAGCGACCCTAGCATGTTTAGCATTCCTTGCAAGATAGGTGACACCACGTTCGATAAAGCCATGCTGGATTTGGGTGCATCTATAAATGTGTTGCCTCTCTCGCTGTATGAATCTTTGGGGCTTGGACCATTGCATAAGACAGGGACGGTGATTCAATTGGCGGATATGTCTACTGTGTATCCCAAATGAGTCGGGCAGGATGTTCTGGTAGAGGTCGATAAGTTGATTTTCCCTACTGACTTCTTTGTGATGGATACGGGACAAGACAAGCATGCAGCCCCTGTGATGTTGGATAGGCCGTTTTTTAAAACGGCGAACACAAAAATTGATGTGAGTAGTGGTTCACTCACCATGGAGTTTGATGGGTTGAGGGTCAAATACAACATTGATGATGCAAAGAGACCCCTTCCCGATTCTGATCCCAAGTGTTCGGTTGATGTGAGCAACCCAAGTTGATCCGAAGGTGATGTGACCTTGTCCGATGGAAAGACCACAATTCGTTGTCAAGGATCCGTTGAATGCGTATTGGGGCGAACAACTCTTCGGAAGGGGGAGAAGTGGGTGTTCGGTGGACTGTGGGGGTGTTCGGAACACAGTGGACTGTGGAGACGCAACGGACTGTATGGAGATGCGGCGGTGATGGGTGGAGGCACGGCGGCGGAAGTGTAGCGAGCGGAGGCGGAAGTGATGGTGAGAGGGCGGCGGCCGAGAGGGTGAAGGTGGATGGAGGCAGCCGTGAGAACTAGGGTTAGGGTTTGTGGAGTGTTGGTTACGGATAGTGATGGATAGATGTGGGTAATCGAGTTAACGCGCCAGGATAATTCACTATAAACGCGTTAACTGAATCGATGCGCCAGGATAGTTCGACTAGGAAACGCAAGGATTGTTGACGTCGGGGCCCGGGGTTTAAGGAGTTTACTCGACTTGAACTTAGGCTTGAATTGACGTGTGGTGAAAAGGAAGACAAGAGTTCCTATATATACTAGAGAGTTGACCTAATGGGCCAGACTCTCTAGTTACTAACTTTGTCGGCCCATTTAACATAAATGGAAACCACCCAAAACTAGTAGCTACTAAAAATAGAAATACTGTAAATAGAAAGTACTAAGGTAGTAATGTCTGGAAATAGCAAGACTAGAAAGTCTCCTAAATCTAACTCGGATTGGATGTAGTTGTAGAGGAGTCTCAAGGCGGATGTCTCATGGTGTCTTCCTCCTTTGTAGCTGACATGGAGGGCAGGGTCACATCACCCTCCCCCACTTGGTTGTGAAGCGTCCCCGCTTTACGCTCACCAGGCTCGGGTTCAACATATGGTGCTAAGTCAGCGACAGTGAACGTCGGATGACCCCATACTTGTCCGAGAGCTCGAGTTGGTAGGTGTTGTCTCCAATTGCTTTGACGACTCGGAAGGGACCATCACCTCGTTGGTCGAGCTTAGACTTGCGGTCAGAAGGGAATCGCTCCTTCCGCAAATGAAGCCAAACCAAGTTGTCCGGGGCGAAGATCAAGCGTCGCCTGCCCTTGTTCTTCTGGGCTGAGTACTGCAGCGCATGCCGCTCCAGCCGAGTGCATGTCCTCCTGTGTAGCTCCTGAATGTGCTCAGCCAACTTGCCAGCAGCAAAGTTCTCCTGATCCTGCAGCGGGTACGGTGTCATGTCCAACAGCGTCAGCGGGTTCCTTCCGTATACGACCTCGAAAGGAGTCAGCTTCGTCGCAGAGTGTCTGGACCTGTTATAGGAAAACTCAACAGTAGCAAGTAAGTCCTCCCACCTTCGTGGGTTCGCCTTGAGAACCATCCAAAGGAGGGCTCCCAAGGTACGGTTGGTCACCTCCGTCTGACCATCCGTCTGTGGGTGATAGCTAGTAGAAAATAGAAGCTTGGTGCCTAGCTTACCCCACAAGGTTCTCCAGAAATGGCCCATAAATTTGGTATCCCTATCACTAACAATAGTTTTAGGGACACCATGCAAGCGCACCACATGCTCAAAAAACAAACCAGCGATGTCCGTAGCATTGTTGGTGTTCTTACAGGCAATAAAGTGTGCCATTTTAGAGAACATGTCGACCACTACAAAAATACAATCTCTACCACACCGAGACATAGGCAACCCTGTGATAAAATCCATGGAAAGATCTTCCCACGGGGCCGCAGGAATGGGGAGGGGCGTGTAGAGACCATGTCGACTCGAGCGTGCCTTAGCCTTGTGGCATGTCACACAACTGTTGCAATACCTGGGAACACATTGGGCCATCATTGGCCAGAGAAAGTGTTCTCGAAGTGCTGCAAGGGTCATAGACACCCCAAAAAGGTCACGGCTGTCATGTGCTTCCTGGAGCAACAAGTGCCTGACAGAAGACATAGGAATACATTGTTTCCCAGCCTTGTACAGATACCCATCATCCAGGAAATACATGTCATGCTCTCTGCTGATTGTACATTGCTCAAAGATGTCCTTAAAGAAAACCTCAGCAGCGTACAAATCCATGAGCAATGCAAAACCCAATAAGTGAGACTGGAGATGAGTGATGAGCACGTACCTGCGAGAAAGGGCATCGACAACCACATTCTCCTTACCTTTCTTGTGCATGAGCAGGTACGGAAAGGTCTCCATGAACTCGACCCACCTAGCATGCCTGCGGGTAAGGGTCGTCTGGCGCGTCAGATAGGCCAGGGCAGCATTGTCTGAGGGTATCACGAACTCACTTGGCTAGTGATAGGGCTGCCAAGTCTTCAGAACCCGGATCAGCGCGTACAACTCCTTGTTATATGTCGGATGCCTCTCCTGGAGCAAGACACCACGGATGCCAAAAGGTGAAGACGCAGGAAGAGAACGCGTACATGAGGGTGCAGAAGTCCTCCCAGAAGCTGCAGAAGGCGAAGACGCAGGAAGAGAAGGGGAGGATGCTGACTCGGCCGAGTTGTCATATGGGCTCCTGACTCGGTCCACAACTTGGTCGAGTTGCTGACCGAGTGGTTGGCTGCAGTCCTGACTCGGGCCAGAACTCGGCCGAGTTGTTGGCCGAGTTGTTGTCTGGCGCCATGACTCGGTCCAAAACTCGGCCGAGTTCTTGTCTGGCTCCAAGGCTCGTTCTGGAGTTCGACCGAGTTGTCGTCTGGAGGTCTCCGCGGCGGATGCCATTGCTGGAGAAACTCAGGCGGCCTCCAGTGCCTTCTGGCGTTGGCGCTGGACCTGTAAAATTTTCTGCGGAATCATGGGTAAGAGAGTCACGCGCCTCCCGTGGTATTTGAACATGTAATTGTTCAAATACGCGTCGTGAAGCACGCGACGATCATATTTCCAGGGACGACCCAAAAGCAGATGGGTTGCATCCATAGCGGTAACATCACATTGCACAGTATCGTTGTAAGAACTAACAGAAAATGAAATAAGACTCGGGCGAGAAAATGTGTTACCTGACCCTTCAGAGATCCGCTGGAGGTCAAAGGGAGTGGGTTGTGGTGTAGTCGGAAGGTTGAAACGGCGCACAACCTCCTCATGGATAATGTTACAGCAAGAACCCCCGTCAATGATCACACTCAGCGATGCATTTGGAAGGCTGCACCGAGCATGAAACAAGTTCTCCCGGTGCTCGTTAAGGGCTTCCTCCTTGACGCTCAGCACGCATCTCGTAACCAAGGCAGAGTGGTATGCATGGTCATCATGGTGATCGGAAGTACCGACCACATTGCCATCAGCATCGGTTGTAAAGACGCCGACAGGGTCAACCTCGACGTCGTCGTCATCTGCCTCTACAACTGCAGGGTCTTCCTCCTGGATCACATCCTGTGACTCGAGGCATTTCAGTTGGCTTGGAGTCGATGTTGAGGGAAGCATCAGGGCTTTACCCTTCGCCTTGTCCAAGGCTAAGAGCTCATCATATTTACGCTGGAGTTCAGTGAACCGCGTGGCTTTTAATTTTTGTTCAGCAAGCAGCTCTTGTATCATCGTATGTACTGCAATCTTACGATGTAGTTCGGCTATCTGCGCGTTTCTTGCTTTGTCTCTAGCAAGCAGCTCTCGGATCATCTTTTGGGTAGCAGTCTTTGTGCCTGTCTCACGGGTTGTATCACCTTCTGACATTGTACCTTACGGCAAGAAATGGCAAACCACAGGATCAAAGCGAACAACAACAGCAACAGAGAATCAACAAATAGGTAAGCAGAACCGAACTCAACAAGCAATCACTCGGGAAACTAATCTGGCTGGCCGTGTGGGCGGTTACGAGCAGGCTAAAGTAACTCACACAACAATCAACAAATTCAAGGCAATGCTCAGCAAAGAAAATGTAGAAAGTAGATATGCAAGAATATAAGCACAGAAGCAAGCACAACACAGTCAACCAAGATATGCAACCCAGACGGTGAAAGATAGAGAAGACGGTAAATGAATCACTTGCGAAAATGGTAGTGAAGGTGCCGGAATCAAGACCGGGATCTCCCTTCGTGTGCTGTGAAGAGACGCACTTGCCTTATTTTGGCTTCTGTGGTCTCGATTTTTTTTTTATTACTGCGAACAGCCCTCTGTTTTTTTTTAAACTATAATCTGCGAACAGCACAGATGCTGTCACAGAAATGACTGCACAGTAAATTACAGATTCAGCAAACAACAGCAGTAGCACGGCAGCCAGCACACAAAAAAATAAAAAGGTTCAGCAAAGTAGTGATTCAAGTGGGAAAAGAATGAGATTGAGATGATGTAGATTGTTGGCGCAAACAAGGCAAACACAGTTGCAAACAAACTATCTAAGCATATATGCAAGCGGATCTACAATAAACACAATCAAAAACCAAGTAAAACACAAGAGTTTGCTGAAAATCGTGTGAGAAGGTTCGGTTTTGTAAGGACGGCGGAGTCTAGGGTTTCTGCGGTAGACAATTCGTATTTTGGCCTTTTGAGGGGTCAAACGATGTCCGTTTTGAGCGAATTTTATATGCCCGGACTCGTCTCGAGATTCTCTAAAGGAATATGGAAGAAAATTGTGGAAAGGAAAAAAAATTGACGAAATCTGGGCAAAAAGGCTCGTCAGTTTTTTTTTTGATGCAGGAATTGGTTTACGGAAGCGAAGGAGTGATTGAAAGAAGAGTTGGAACGACTTAAGCGATTCGTAGGCTCTGATGCCAGTTGATGTGACCTTGTCCGATGGAAAGACCACAATTCGTTGTCAAGGATCCGTTGAATGCGTATTGGGGCGAACAACTCTTCGGAAGGGGGAGAAATGGGTGTTCGTTGGACTGTGGGGGTGTTTGGAACACAGTGGACTGTGGAGACGCAGCGGACTGGATGGAGATGCGGCGGTGATGGGTGGAGGCGCGGAGGGCGGTGGCCGAGAGGGTAAAGGTGGATGGAGGCAGCCGTGAGAACTAGGGTTAGGGTTTGTGGAGTGTTGGTTACAGATAGTGATGGATAGATGTGGGTAACCGAGTTAACGCGCCAGGATAATTCACTAGAAACGCATTAACTGAATCGATGCGCCAGGATAGTTCGACTAGGAAACTCAAGGATTGTTGACGTCGGGGCCCGGGGTTTAAGGAGTTTACTCGACTTGAACTTAGGCTTGAATTGACGTGTGGTGAAAAGGAAGACAAGAGTTCCTATATATACTAGAGAGTTGACCTAATGGGCCAGACTCTCTAGTTACTAACTCTGCCGGCCCATTTAACATAAATGGAAACTACCCAGAACTAGTAGCTACTAAAAATAGAAATACTGTAAATAGAAAGTACTAAGGTAGTAATGTCTGGAAATAGCAAGACTAGAAAGTCTCCTAAATCTAACTCGGAATGGATGTAGCTGTAGAGGAGTCTCAAGGCGGATGTCTCATGGTGTCTTCCTCCTCTGTAGCTGACATGGAGGGAAGGGTCACATCAGAAGGGCACCATGTCGAGCCACGATACTAACCAAGGCGCTGCTCGGGAGGCAAACCGATGTATGAATGTTTGTTTCCCTTTCTTATTTTTCTCTTTGTATTTTTGTTTTGCATTTTCGTTCGTTTTCGACTAACCTGCAGGCGAGGAGGACCACCAGAGAAGAAACCGCGACCGCGGCCTCAAAACCGCGGCCGCGGCCCCCACCTCAGACGCCGGCATTTATTTTCGTTCAAAAAAAAATCAAAAAAATAATAATTAAATAAATAAATTCTGAAGACACCGCGACCGCGGCCTTAAAACCACGATTGTTGCCCAGCTGTCCGATTTTTACTACGAGAGACGACGCACATCATGCTGCCAAGGAAGAGACATTAGCCCGACATTTTTATTTGGCACCGATGATGGCCCGACATTAGACAGCTGATGAGGAGGAGCTCCAGAGCCAACTGCAAATATGATTATTGATATGGAGCGACAGAGCCCGCTACACGATTACACTAGGGCTCTGAATCTGTGTTCGTTGAAGACTTGTGCAACTCTGTTTCTTTGATGTGCCACTTCACCTTACAGTGGATCTATTTGTTTGCACGAGGAGTTTGCTTGAGTAGGACCACCGCAACACCAGAGACTTGTGTCTTCAATGATTTACCGCTAGCACCGACGTCCAAGTCCAGGCCACCTCGGCGACGGTCGTGAGTACTTTTCTGCCTTCCCTAGTGTTTCATCTTTTAGTCTTTTATTACATTGAGGACAATGCAATATTTAAGCATGGGGAGTGATCTATACTTGCTAGTCATCTGAGAAAGAAAAAAAAAGAAAAAAAATTTATGGGCTAAGCTGAAAACCCGAAAGGGCGGCTTAGGCAATAAGCAGGTGGCCCGGACCAGCATTAGGCTGGGGTAAAAAGAGGTCAAGAGTGATGTGAGTTTTGTGAGCCCATCTATAGAAAAATGAAATGAGTGGCTAGGTGAAAACCCGAAAGGACGCCTGGGCAAAATGAGTGAAAAGAAGAAAAGTGATTATTAGGATTTCTCATTTTTTCTGGCGTGGTGACATAAGTGTTGGAGATATAAGGAGGATTCGGGTAGGTCACTCTAGGAGCTATAAGAAGATAGACTGGAGCTAGGATTAGATATTTTTATTCACTCTATGGTGTTCGGGTTAAGCTTGGGGAAAGTATTCTGCTTTCCTTAAAGCTTGTGTGTTGTGTTGATATGTTGGTACTGTGGAGATTCATGATTAGGTGCAGTTCTTAGTGGAGATTGTTTTGTTGTGCTTCCTGAGACCTTGGGTATTTCATTGGAGGAGTAGGTTTCCATTAGCTTACTCGAGGATGAGCAAGGTCTAAGCATGGGGGAATTTGATACGCTCTACTTTATAGTGCGTAACTAGGAGCTGTTACTAGGATTTAGGTACCATTTGTATGGGTTTAGAACACAATTTAGGAGAATGGAGTTTTAGAGAAGAAGTAGTGATATGGTGGATTTTAGTGCATATTGTGAAGACATTGAAGATGAAGGTGAAGCCACCAAGTAAAGGCCGCGAGCGCAGAAGAAGGAAGAAGCCGCGGGAGAGCAACAGAACCAAAACCGCGGTCGCGGTGAACAGTGCCGCGGTCGCGGTTTACCAAGAAGCCGCTGGAGACAACAGAGGAGAAACTGCGGGCGCGGACGGATGGGTTGCGGGCGCGGATTGAAGACAGAAGTAGCTGAAGATTACAGAGACAAAATCGCGGGCACAGGAATAGTGCCGCGATTGCGGGTATTGTTCATGCACGGTGCGGAGATGCGTTTTCGTCCGAGATCTGTGTTACTTTATTTCTTTTAGTTTTACTCTCTTTTATTTCGTTTATTATATTTTAGGAAGATTATATTTCTTATCTTAGGGAAATTAGGTTTTGCTAGGTTATTTATCTTTCTTTCATAGCAGACTTTTCATTATCACTTTTATTATCGTTCAGTTTTTCCCTAGAGTTTTGTGTTCTTACAACACTATGAAGAACTAAGCAACCATTGCTTAGTCCGAATATTGAAGCCTTCGTTTGTATTTGGTTGTGAGATTATAACTCTATTTTCTTTCCTTTGATTATATTGATTCTCTTTGTGCTTCATCCCATTGATTCTTGCTGATTTGACTAGCCTGATCATCTAGTTGATAATAGTGATTTTCTATTGCTAGGGTTTGGATATTTCTGGTTGAAATCCCTTATCTTGTGTAGCAACCACGATTTACATGAACTAGTTGTGAATGTTTATTGTGAAGAGAATTGATTACATGTCGAGTATTGACTGATTGTTAAGAATTGCATGTATCCTGCTTAATTCATATGCTTACTGTTGTCGTTAAATTGAATCTTGATGGTTTCTTGATTGTTTAATGGTAAGTATTTTCAGGGCTGGTTGACCTGTCTATATACATAAGATCGGAATAGGAATATTCAATGGTAGGAATTGGAGATAATCTAGGATCAACCAATCAAACTGAAGTGTGGATATTTGTCTAGCTAAGTTATTTCTCACCCATTGATTACATCTTTTGCATTGATTTACATTGTTACTTGATACAAACCTAAAATCCCCCCTTTTGTTACTATTGGCATACAACCTTTGCATATAGGAAGATTGCTTACCTCCCTGTGGGATCGATCCTTACTTACCGAAGCTACGTTAGTTAGGTTTTTGAGGTTTATTTGATAGGTGTCTACGACAAACGCCTTATCAATAATACAACCTCAGCCGGCGCCATGCAAGATGGGTGAAGTTCATGGAGACCTTCCCCTATGTGGTCAAGTACAAGAAATGTAAGGAGAATGTGGTTACTGACGCCCTTTCTCGACAATATGTGTTTCTTACTCAACTCGATGCTTCTATCTTAGGCTTTTCCTTGATCAAAGAACTGTATATGCATGATGATGACTTTGCTGAAAATTTTAAAACATGCATGGAAAAAGGAGAGTCTAATGAGTTCTATGTGGATAATGGCTACCTATTTAAGGTCGGGAAACTATGTATCCCAAAAACATCTATACGTAGGTTGTTAATTCAGGAAGCTCATGAAGGTAGAGGACATTTTGGTATTCCTAAGACTTTGGCTGCATTAAAGGAACATTTTTATTGGCCTAAAATGATGCATCATGTTACTCAATATTGCAAGGCTTGTGTTACTTGTGTGCATGCTAAGTCTAGGTCGAGTCCCCAAGGTTTGTATACCCCTTTGCCTATTCCTAACGTCCCATGGAAGGATATTAGTATGGACTTTATCACTAGTTTGCCTTTGCCTAAGAAGGGGAGGGACTCGATATTTGTTGTTGTTGATCGGTTTTCAAAAATGGCTCACTTTATTGCATGCAAGACTACTAATAATGCTTTTGAGATTGCTTCTTTATTTTTTGAGCATGTTGTTAGGTTGCATGGTATTCCTAGGAGTATAGTGTTCGATCGTGATGCTAAGTTTGTGAGTTATTTTTGGAAATCTTTATAGGCCAAGTTGGGGACTAAGCTGTTATTTTCTACTAGTTATCATCCCCAAACGGATGGCCAAACGGAGGTCACTAATAGGACTTTAGGTGCTTTATTATGTACTATGTTAAAGTCTAACCTTCGCAAGTGGGGAGAGTGCTTGCCTTTTGTTGAGTTCGCTTATAACAGGTCCATGCACTCGGCGACGCAGTTGAGCCCGTTTCAGGTTGTCTACGGAATCAATCCCCACACGCCTTTGGATCTTGCACCGAGGCCCATGACGGACAAGGAGTGTGTCAAGGGCGTGGAGCGTGCGGACATGGTGAAGGCGCTGCATGAGTGGACCAAGGCGCAGCTGGAGAAGAAGGCCACGCAGACCGCTCGTCAGCACAACGCAGGCCGACGTGCCGTGGAGTTTGAGCCCGGAGACTTGGTGTGGCTGCACTTGCGTCGCGATCGCTTTCCAATGAAGCGACACCACAAGTTGGATGATAGAGGTGACGGCCCATTTCAGGTGCTCCAACGCCTTGGTTCCAACGCCTACCGTTTGGATTTGCCCGATGACTATGGTGCGCATCCTACCTTCGACATCGCTGATCTTTCTCCTTATACACCTCCTGCTTTTGACGACGAGGACGAAGCGGGGACGCTTCGCTGCCAAGAAGGGGAGATTGATAGCTCCATGACCCCATCAATGACGGCGAAGGACGAAGAGGAAGCAATGGAAGTGCAAACCAACGGCCCGGTGACTAGAGCTCGTGCAAGGGCGATGGAACAAGCAACTCAATCTTTAGTCACCCAGAGTTATGCAGGTTACTCAACGTCAAACAGTCCTAAATGGGTCCTCCTTTTGACCTACGAAGGGCTGAGCGATGCCCCGTCCTGAAATGGAAGTCGCGCCCGCGGCAAAGCCACGACCGTTGTTCTGCAGCCGCGATCGCGGCCTTGCATCTGCGACCGCGGCTCGTTCGTGATTTTGCCTGCGATCGCTGCCTTCTTTGAACAGCTTTATAGTTTCTTTCCTTAGTTTATTTTAGACTATTTTAACTAGTGTTTCGGGCGTGCCCTTATGTGTTTTGGGCCGACCCACTCTTTGGTGTTTATTAGTTAGCCTACTTCATTTACTAGGTTTTGTCTAGACTATTTAAACCTTATTTCTTTCATTAATGAGATTATGTTGATTTGAGTTGTTAAGTTAAGTTATCTCCTTCCTTGAATCCCAACATCAACCCCTACGATCCCTCGGATCTCAATTATCCCGTAGCTCGTCGCTTCGAGCATTAATCTGGCGTTCCTCTGGCGAATGTCTTGATCATCTCTTTGATCGTGATTGTCCATCACTTTGGACGTGTGAAGACCATCACTTTGGTCCAATTTCCTGCGTGAAAAGGCTATTTCTTTAGCCTTAGAAGACACCATCTCTTTGGCATATTAGAAGAGACGAAGGGAGGCTTGTTCAACGTGCAAAATCCTATCTTATAACGGCATTTTGAGGATCGTTCGCATCACTTCTCTCAAATCACTCCACCTCAAACTGACAGCAAAAATCATGAACTATGTTAAGTTATTACATAAATTAAATTGGGGCTTTTTAATTCATTCTAAAAATTCAAACAAATTAATTATGCAAATTTTGGATCCAAAATCATGCTCAATCAACGAGGTGAAGGAAACAAACCAAAATCATGCTCAATCAATGGGGTGAAGGTCAGAGACAAAGAGCGGTGCATGAGGAGGGGGAGATAACGGCAAAGTTGGGCATCCATTCAGACCGAGGGAGGCGATCTGGGACAGGGTACAAGGTCGTCGGAGCTCTGTTGGTATGCAGTGGCGGTTGACGACGGAGAAGATGGCTATCAGAGGTGTAACAGTTGGCGAGTGAATCCAGATCTTTCCATAATCGTTTGATTCACAAATAGATAAAAATGAAGTAGTTAATGTATAATCCAAACATGTTTTATGTAAAGTAGATATTTTATAAAGAAAGTTTCTCACTCCAATAAAACATTCTGGAAAATAAACAGCCATAAAACATAAATAGCTTATAACTACACGATTTCTATTTCACGCACCGGCAAAATTGCTATTTCACGCACCGGTTCGTCCGTGACGTACCAAATGAAGCCGCCCGTGACGAACGAAAGCACTCCGCCCGTGACGAACGAAAGCACTCCGTCCGTGACGCACCAACCCAATCCGTGCGTCACGGATGAACATTCTGATCCGCAACACGATTTTGGAATCGCCATAACTTTTGATTCTCTGGTACAAATGGGCTGAAATTTGGAGGAGTTATAGTTGACATCTTGATCTTTAATCTGACGTTAGAATCACTCAATTCGGAGTTACGTAGAAAAAGTTATATTTCTCCAAAGACAGGACAAAGAAATAGAGATCTTTTAAGCGTCAAAGCGAGTAGAGATACTTCTCCGTTCGTTTCTCAGCTGATGGCGTTCGAACATTCTTCTACAAGAAAGAGACGAGGTCGTAAGGCGACTTAAATGCTATTGTACTCGCACATTGTAATGCTATTGTGATCCATTATTGCAATGCTATTGTAATCCGACTTAAATGCTATTGTACTCGCCTTGGTGCTTAAGAGATCTATATTTCTTTGTCCCGTCTTTGGATAAGTATAACGTTTTCTACGTAACTCCGAATTGAGTGATTCCAACGTTAGATTAAAGATCAAGATGTCAACTATAACTCCTCCAAATTGCAGCGCGTTTGGACTAGGGAATCAAAAGTACGTTATGGCGATTCCAAAATCGTGTTGCAGATCAGCATGTTCATCCGTGACGGACGAAACATGTTCATCCGTGACAGACGAAACATGTTCATCCGTCACAGATGAAAATGCTTCGTCTGTCACGGATGAACATGTTTCGTCCGTCACAAATGAACCAAGGCATTAAATTAAGTTTCTTTTATTGATGTTAACATCAATAAAGTAACTGTTTATAAACATATTCTGATTATGTTCAGTTTTTAAATTATATGACTTGATAGAGTTTGCATTGTAATTCAAAACAAAGACCTAGATAAACCGGTTTTTGAAAAGAAAAACATTTATTAGAGTCTGTTAATAGTACATAACTACTATATGTCCATGTGTCATGTACATGTTTGGATAAATATATACTATATATTTAACGGTATATCAATTGATAATATAAGATGCTATTGACTAACAACAAATATTATAATAATTAAATTGTTTTAGCATGCTAAAAAATTAGAGAAGGATTATGTAGTTCAAGTAAATCATATGTTATTAAAGTAAGAATCATACAATTAAACATAAGTTTCTTTTATAAATATGCATGAGAATGATTTATTCCATAAAGGTAACAAAACTTTAAGTAATATATTCATGAAACAATATAAAATATATTTTATGTATATATATTGCAAAAAAAACTATGTGACACACCGACATTAAATCATATGTTATTAAAGTAAGAATCTAAAAGTATAGTGCAATTAATATACACACCGACATTAAAATAAACTATGTTTGGCCAAATTAGAGTCTTGATAATGCTTATAATTTCAATAAGATTGGCCATACATAAAAATAATAGAAAGCTTCTTTCATCTCGATTGTCAAATATTTCTCATTTGTTTTGAAGCAATCATATATATCTCTTCTTTCTAATGGTTTGAGATATCTCTACTCGCCTTGGCGCTTAAGAGATCTCTATTTATTTATCCCGTCTTTGGAGAAGTATAACTTTTTCTACATAACTCCGAATTGAGTGATTCCAACGTCATATTAAAGATCAAGATGTCAACTATAACTCCTCCAAATTTCAGCGCGTTTGGACCAGAGAATCAAAAGTTATAGCGATTCCAAAATCGTGTCGCAGATCAGAATGTTCATCCGTGACGCACGGACGGGGTTGGTGCGTCACGGACGGGGTGCTTTCGTTCGTCACGGGCGGAGTTCTTTCATTCGTCACGGGCGACTTCATTTGGCACGTCACGGACGAACCGGTGCGTGAAATAACAATTTTGCCGGTGCGTGAAATAACAATGGCCTATAACTATTGTGATCCAAACGAGGCCTATAATGTATTATGTATAAAGTACAGCTTAAACTTGTTCAATTTAGTATAATAAAGAGGTGCATTATTTATATTTTAACATAACTGTATATGTAATAATTAGTATAATCCTTTCAGTTTACGTTTGCCTTTTACAAATCAGGGAGTGTGATATCTATACTAAAGTTCTAATTATCTCTTCTACGTATTAACTCGTGAGCTATACCATATAAGTAAATCTAAATGTACAATTACAATTTTATTCTTCCTTAATTTTGATATTTATATATTCTATTTCTTTTTTCTTTTTATATCTAAAATAACTTACCTTAATTTATACAAATACTATCATCTCAAAGATTATTTATATATCATTTTTATCTTATCAATTTCTTCTTATTTGTAATTATTTATAATATATTTTTATCTTATTTGTTAATTCTTATAATTTTAATAATTAAATTTATATAATTTATTTATTTTTGATCTGGAAGATGGGCCCTAGCACATTGCAACAGCTATTAATAAATCAGAGAGAGTTCCCACTAGGGGGTACAAATCTAGAAGTAAAACATCAGCTAAATGAGGCGTCGGCATTTGTCGATCAAGTAAAGGTTAGGATGGGTCAACACCTCCCCATCAGTCAGCAAAGGCACCAACAGTTTCGATTAACAGCCGGGAGAAATTGGCTCTACGAGCCACTTGAAGACCATGTAGAATGGCCCAAAGTTCCGCATGAGCAACATTAGAGTCATGGAAGAGGCCGCCACCCCTGATGGCCCGGGCTTCTCCTTAGAGACGGCGTCAGTGTTGAGCTTAATCCACCCGAGAGGAGGAGAGTCTGTCGTAGAGGGAGTATGGTGGATAGGTTCAATTAGCTTATTTTTGAGCCAGCGCTCCTGAAAGGAAGACACAGTCACACAAATACGATGCGACAAACCCGATAATCGATCAGTCTCCTCGAACACCAGCAAGTTCCTGCACTTCCAAATGTGACAGATAGCATATGCGAATAATGTGCTTCATTCACCATTCTCCCGGATGTTGATTCTAATCCATTCCTTGACTCTAATCCATTCCTTGACGTCCTGGACAACGAAAAAACCCGAAAGAAGGGTGTTCCCGCTTAAGGCTAACCAAACGTTGCAGATTGAACACAATTGGTAATATATGATTCATGAAGCAAAAGCGATAATATATATTAAAAATATTTGAACTAAATATGTAATATAACTTCATTATTTTTCTTTTTTAATTAATTACACATAATTAACATTCTCGTTACATAAATGAGAGTGAAACTTCCACTCCCAGTGGGAAGCCACTGTGGAAGCGCCAACTCTTTATACCACGGGTAGGCGAAAATGAAAATTCCTTCTTTTTTCCTTCAAAGAATATGTACTAAGTTTGCTTTATTCCTCTAATTTGCAGTCAAATTCTATCTCCTTCGCCCAAATATATGGTATTTTGTTCTTGTCATGTTGATGCTCATCCGGTACTTTTGTCCGATAAATTCTAATACATTAGCCAGAAACACAATTGATATGACAAAAAAATGTTGACATGGTGACTTGTTGGACAACGCCAAACAGACCCTTTTTAAGTTTTAATAAGACGTGTATATCATTACAAAATTACAAAAATGACAAATCCAGTATCATCAGAATGCAACTGCCAGCAAGAGTTAGCTTGAGCTGGACTAAAGAGACCTTCTAAAGGCAAGAACTGCTTACAGAACCAGGTGACAGACTACACCACTTCATAGTTCTGAAGATAACCTGTGTTAACAAATCAGAAGTATCAGATGTTGTGATTAATTCCAAGGATAACAAAAAGGAAAAAGAAAAGAATCACTTATTGTATCAGTGAGATTTGCTAGTTCCAAAGCACAAGATCAGATGAAAAAAGCTTCAGAAATAGATTTACAATGCTACTAGCTTTAGATGAAGATGAAGAAGCAGAAGATTTTCTTATGATATATGTGGAGTACCTTAGTACTAAAAGAGCCAGTGAAATCTCCATCACGTAGCCTTAGATGCCTGTTTACATGCTCTAGTAAACATGTCTCTTATGTTTCGAGAATCAGTCTCGGTCTTCACCTTTTTAGCCTGCTTTCTTGTCTTAACAGTTTTCTTATCCATTTGGCTCTTCTCCTAATGCCGATTTAGGACCCATAACAAAGAAGAAAAAGAACCATCAGATTCAAATACCAACGAAAGATACTCGTTTAAAACATGTAGAGATATACATCAGCGAAATGTTTCCTAGTATTTACATCCCCAAGTCCCCAACACAAGCAGTACATGCAACATTGAGAATCTAGAATATCATGTATATCTTACTTAACTGAGGCAACAACATATGCTGCAAGGGTACTGTTGTTGGAGCAAGCGCAAGATAGAAAAAGAAACATGAGCATGTGAAACATTAATATCACTTGGGGAAGGGCCTGAAGTAATAGAATACCTGTGATGAAGATCCAAGTGCATTATCCATGTGAAGGGTGCCAGAATCTGTCTTGTTTCCAGCTATATCTTGTGGAGTCAATCTGCAACATGTCATCAAAATTCATTCTTTTCATATATACGGACCATAGTAAAAGATCCCTAAACCAACTTCTTTTGAAACAAGCATATAGTACTATACTACTATGTATCATCAAGTGCTTCTAATAAGCAAGCATTTCTAATAATCAAACTATTTTTTTGCCATCTGAAACAAACTTCTTTTTGAACTAGTAAGGCACGTTTTATAAAACAAAATTTGAAAGTTCAGATTAAATCAACACAAGGGTAAAGTTGAGGCACAGGGATCTCATAGTTGTCTAAAAGGGTATTAATATTGCCATCTGAAACAAAATATCTAACATGTTAGTTTCATAAGCAAGAACCCCTAAAAGTGTGAAGAAACATGTAAAATATTTTACTTGTGAAGAAATACAATCAAAATATTCAGTAAGAAGAAAATAATAGTGAAATACATAGAAATATATTGCTCAAGCATAGACTTGATAAAGTTGATATTGTGCTAAGAGATTTAGTAGATCTCATGGGGAACAAAGAAATTATTAGCCGGACTCTGATGATCCAATCGTTATAGCTTTACATATATAGAAAATATATATCTATAAAAACAACTTTTTCTTTATGCATAATCAAAATTGTTCAACAAGATGGGTACCCGAAATGGCTGCACAAGAGATTCAACCAAGGTTCCTCCTTCAGGTACTCCCCCATGATGGATACAGCACTGGCTACTGCACCAGCAGAAGAAAAAAATAAATGACAAAATGACCATGGAATTTTTTTTTCATTAATATGATGACCATGGTAAATTGGAAAAATAAATTACAATCATTCCGGACATCCAATATCTAGCTACATGATAGCATTTCTACTATAGTTTCTTTCACGTAACAAACTCACATGTCTGCTTCTCATCCAGGGCAGCATAGTTCGTGTCCAACATCAGCAGCGTGTCTTTCAATCGCTCAACCTGAATATCCAGTCCATTTTTATAATAATAGAGATGACGAGGTCATGTAGCATAAGATTCAACTTCATTGATCGTCAACCTAATTAAATAATGGTTATCACCATTTTGAATTAAATAAAAAAAAGATATATATTTGATCATGGGAAAAAACTTAAGCAAAAAGAAAATATCACAATGGGAGGATTTCAACACATGATTATTTCATGACTAGTATCCTTAATGGTTTATGTCCAAGCAGTTCTAAATATTCTCTTTGATATTCCTTCTTCCTGTAAAGTGTAAAGTTATCTGTCACATATGCAATCTGACATACTATTTGAGTTGCAAACTTCTTTATAAACATTGCCCAGCAGATCATCAATATAAAAACCATATGCACGTAACTAAACAAATGGACTTCTTTTTATAACTTCACAACTAAGCAGAAGCGAAAATATCCTATTAAACTATGCACACATCTGGACTGATTTATATACGAGTAAACTTCATACAGACCTTCCGGCACAGCCAAGCTATAACCTTAGAATCATCAAGCCGAAAGAATTTTGTAGAGCCAACTTCTGCACAATAATGAATATTACGAATACGATTTAATTTAATCTTTGGGTTGCAAAAAAATCACTTAATAAAAGAACAAACATTATCAAACTAGCATACCAAAAAAGAAGCAAATCAATCAAACCATCATCTGAGGTTAGTTAAACAAATTACTATCTTCTTAGGCAGACAAGATGTTCCGGATGTGCATGTTACAATATTTGCATAAGCAGGAATATATTAACTTATATCGTGATTGATTTCAACAATAATATACATATTAAACTTATATCGTGATTGATTTCATATTTACCTTTAACTTCACAAACCACATGCATTGATTTCTCCAAAATAGATGAGATTTGCTGATATCCAGGATAGCCATCAATAAAGATCATCTCATCTATCTGCCTGAATTTCCCAAGGTCATCACCCTTCTGCACTTATAAATTGATATATGACTATATGAGCGATGACAACAAAGCAAACATTCCTAATAACTGAGGCTTGGACTTAGCACTCCAGAATAATAGTTTAAGAATCCATTACACCATTTATTCACAAAGAGGAATAGCCCTTAATTAGTATGTTGAATTCTACCACTCAAGGTTCACATAAGGTACGTTTACGAATATTATTGTCAAACGGCAATTCAGAATGCCTCCTCAATCTACGTATCACTAAGAAACAGCATTGTTTGGCACATAACAGATGAGATAATTAGGTGATATTTTTCACAATTTTCATGGACATACCTTCATACGGGCTTCTTCAAATATAGGCAACATAATAAAAACGGGATCAACAGGTGTTGAAGTGTACAGACTTCCATCTAGTGACAAAATGACAAACTGAAATCTGTCAGAGGCAACTGGTTCATATAGCAAGGGGGGACATTAGGGAAAACAGTACAGAGAAGACTTGCATAGATAAAAACATCCTACAGGAAAGATCAAGGGTGGTATAGAAGG
Organism: Rheum nobile; assembly: GCA_027886185.1. Taxonomy (NCBI): domain Eukaryota; kingdom Viridiplantae; phylum Streptophyta; class Magnoliopsida; order Caryophyllales; family Polygonaceae; genus Rheum; species Rheum nobile. Next base: position 300,069 of record WOAB01000326.1, on the reverse strand, counting down.
AAAAGAAAATAGAATATCATAATGAATTAAGTAATGAGAACTGATCATCATCAAGGAAAACAATGAACATAATAACTTATAACTGCTACCTTGAGGACACAAAACCTCATCATTCACCATGGCAAAACAGCTTTTTATTAGTCTTCGGAACACGTATATGATCACGTATCTAAGCACTCCCCTCATTTTGAGTCCATTAGCAATAACCCACTCTGGGCTACTGGGCATGATACAAGTTGTAGGCTTATAATTTAGCAATGTAAATCCATTCAGTTATATTACAAGATTTTAACCATATCACTCAATTGCTTTCACAAAACTTTTAGCACATGCTGCAGAATTACAATTCAACACCTAAATCGTTCACTCTAAGAGAATACATATGCATGTCATGTCATATTTTCCACTCAGAACTCTTTTTATCCCAAAAGCTAGTAAAAAGCCCAAAGTTCTTAGAAGTCTAAACCATAGAGAAATTTACCCTCACAAACATAGTCACCGAGGAACCAGGATCCATATGATTGTTTGAACCAGTGCAATTCCTGGAGGATCCCATTCATGAATAGATAAGTTGTCTTGTTTCCTGTCAATTCAATCACAAATATACCAACAAAAATTAATATATGTACTCGTCCCTAATGTAAAATTCCACATGACTTAAAAACTGATGCAGTGTCAGTACATGGTTGATATCTAAGCACCTTCCTCAATTGTGCTGAACTTTTCCGTATAACATCTGGTTCATAACCTTAAACAAATTAAAAACCTCCTCAAATTCACCATGTCATTGTGAAATTAGTTGTGGTTAATAAGAACTGATATTGAACAAACCAAAATCCAAGATATGACCTGCTTTGATTAAGGACAAAACCAAGTATAAGTTGATACCCAAAACCCAAATGCTTGTACCATCTGCACTAATCTCCTCACTATCTGAGAATGATCTCAACGAAACCTAAATGCTCACACTATCTGACAATAATTAAAGCAGATCCTAATGATTCTGCTGTCTCATTCGATAAAAACCCAATAGTCGCATAATCTAACAATGATCCAACCAAAACCAAATGTTCACACTATATGGACAAAACCCGAGTACTCAGACTAGGACAGTGATTCAAATCAAACCTAGATGATCCTACAACCCAATTGTCACCTATAATATGCATGTATATTGCAAATGTGTATGTATAATGCTACCAGCCTTTTCGTTGAAACATCCCCTTTATATCCCCCTTCCCTAATTTTGACAATGTTTTGGAGAAGGGCAGAGCCACAAAGTAGAAGTTACATGAGAAGTAATGAAAGCTAAAAAAATAATTAATTTAAATTATTACCAGATTTAGGATGGCGAAGTGAAATCAAGTTGGCAGAATTGTTCTTGGGTGAACCTTGGTCTACAATTAAAGATGAAAATAATAATCATGAGTAAAACAAGAATGACTGGCAGGTAATCAATCGCACAATACCATCAAATTATATTGCCAGAAATGTCTCAAAATGTTATGTTTATGAAGCAACTTATAATAATAATAATAATAATAATGAGTACTACTGTATCACTCGTGGAAATACTACACATATGGAAATAGTACTCTCTCTTGGGCTTCTGAGGCGATTTCAGGATCTAAAGACAAAACAAATGGAATTGCAAAAATAGGTCAAATTTATGAAACTTTACAAGCCTATGCCAGAGACCTCCATTCAATAATAAGCTACGCTTCTCCGTCATGAATTTCACAGGCTAAACTAAAACCCTTCAAAGAACAACATACAATCCATATAAAACAAGAGCGACAAATTTTTGTAGTGACACCTATTTTGCGGTTTATTTAAACCAAGGCCGGCTAAAATTCGCAATATGCTATATCAAACGATACAAAAAGGTACAAAAGTAAGAAAATAAAATACCAGGAGCGATGAGAACACGGGTTTCATCCGCAAAGCCTTCCCACCATGCCATAATCTGATGAGATGAGGTAAGTTTTGTCGATCAACTCCTCCAAAAAACCTCTGAAACTGCAAATTTAGGGTTTCTGACAATTTGTGGAGCGACGCAAAGCAAAGGCGCTGGAGAACAAGCAACGCGAGAGTACCGTTTCAACAACGGCGACTCGTGGAGGACAAGCAACGACAGACGGAGAAACAAAACCGGCCAGATTTCAATGAACACAAGTCTTCATATTACATTAACATTTGAGCAAAAAAAGAAATCAAATCAGACAAGGGAATGAAAAATAAAAATTCGAACAAAGTGAGAGGACGAGTGAAGGAGAGAATGAAGGTGTCTCCGGAGGTTGGTAGCAGCCACGAGGAACGATGGTGGGCGGTGAGATTCCGACGACAGGGAGGTGTGAGTGGTGGAGGGGGGAGAAAGCGAGGGGTATTGGTTCAGGAGGGAGAGACCGTGAGAGGGAAAAGAATAACGGGCTCAACCATTAAACATAAACGTAAACGGGATGAAAAACATATTACAACGATCCATTGATAGCAATATAGCATGAGCATCGGTCACTAACGACTCGACCATCTTCGATATTGGAAGATATTTTGTGGTATATTGTTCGTCATGTTCAGGGGCGTAGGTATGTTATTAGGCCCAGTGAAGGTAGAGTCCTCACTAGGATTTTTATTAAAAAAAAAAAATTCAAAGTTTCTCTTTTCAAAATAATTTATATAGTTTTTAATTTTAATAAAAAAAATTATAAAATTTTTATTATGTCTAATTTAAAAAATACTAAAAATAACATAATTTTATCCAAATTTGCATATAGTTTTTTCAATAAAAATGTAATATTTTCTCTATATTTATCATTGTTTGGTTTATGGATTTGCAAATTTCGAAAATTAATTTTTATACAATTTTTTTGAAATTACGCAGTGAAAATAGTCTGTATTTATGAAATTTGTTTTAATTGTGTAATTTTTTGTCGATTTTGAGTAAAAATTCATTTGAGGTTCGAATATAGAGTTTGTTGGTTGAAATTATGATTGTTTATGCAAGATATACGATAGACTTAAAAATCACAGTTTAGGATTTTGTGTAAAGTAGATGGTAACTAGTATGTGTCCCCGTGCCTTGCACGTATATGACTGTATATTTTAAGAATGAATTTAAATTTGTTTATAAAATGTAAAATATAAAAGAGAATTATATAGGAAAATTAACATGATGTATAAGAAAGATAATTTTTTGATTGGAATAATTTATAAGGTGTATTGTATGATGTAAATTGAAGGTAGATGTGTGAATTTATATCAGTAGAAGAAATATAAATTAGGAATTTTATGTAGTTATTAAAAATAAAATTGCACTAAAATAAAACTGCATATTGTATTCTTTATAAGGGAGTTTACGGACAATCTATTTACCCTTGTTAAATCATGAATACTAATTAAGTATGATAATAATATTTTTGGTAAGTGCATGATTATATGTTAGGGGTGTGCAGATTCGGACCGGACCGAAAATGTCCGGACCGGTCTGGATCGAGGGAATTACGGTCCGGTCTCCAGTCCACATATTTCTAAAATTCCGGTCCGGTCCAAACCTGACCGGTTTTCGATCCGGACCGGTTTTTTTTTATATATATATTAATATCTCATAACAATATTAAAAATAAGTTTCTACTATAAATATAAATTAATAACAAAATATATTGTATAATATTATACACAATAGTTATAAAAATAGGAAACATAATTAAATTTTAATTTATATAAAATAAAAAATAAGTATACCGGTCCATTCCGGTCCAAGACCGTATCGGACTGAATCATATCGGTCCGGTCCGGTCTTCGGTCCAAGGATTGTAAAAATTCTGGTCCGGTCTGGACCGGATACACAGCCCTATATATGTATGTTGGTGGATGAACCGTATAACGTTAACTATTAATTTACGGACCATCTATCTATATAAATATCTTTATAATGGAGTTTACGGGTCATTTATAATGTACATATTATATTATGGACACTAATTAAGTATGATAATAACGTTTTTGATAAGTGCAGAATTATCATGTAAAATGAGAAATATTGTGGGGTAGTAATTTAAGAAATTTGTATAAATAAAGATAAAATAAATTATAAACAGAATAAGGGTGAATAGGTAAATGTACATAATTATTTGATGACGTGACATACTTAGATGAACGACACGTATGAGAGATAATTATGGCTTTAGTAGTAGTATATATATATATAGATGTTTTGCTCTGCAGGATTTTAACCCCCACTAAACTAAAATCCCACCTGCCACTAGTCATGTTTGATTTGAACTTATGAAAACGATAATAAACAAACAAAGATACATTAATCGTAGTATTTATCTTGGTTTTGGACTCTAAAATTTGTACTCCAAGAGAATGAGTGAAATGATTTTATCATGTTGAAACTCTCTCTACTTAGAATACATCCATCATAATGAGACACATGTCCATAAGTGTATGAAAAATAAAACCTCAAATCAAGACCAATATTTTGATAAATAAATAATGATATTAAAGTGACCGGATTAATTTCCTTTCGGTTACCGTTTTAATAAAGATGGAGATCCATACCTAGGAGTGTGCAAAATTGGTCCGGACCGGACTAGACTAAAAATGACAGGATCGGACCGAAACTGAACTGGACCGAAAAAATTCCGGTCTAGACGGGATGCACACCGCTATCCATATCCAAGAAAGATCGATCTAAAGGCTTGCAAGAGCTATGACGAACTACTAGAGGCATTTGTAGACTTGCTCAATATCAAATATTAGTCGGTGTTCAGAAACGGAAGGCTACATCCAATCTGATTATACACCGAGCTACGAAGACACGGTGACTGCAAGCTCGTTGGAGATGTTCGTCTCGTCTTTAGAGAGGATGAGGATCACCTACTAGGCTACTAGTCTTCTGAAGATGGGGGATTCTGTCTGCGAACAGACTTCCTGAACTTTTCTTCTCTTTCTTTTGCTGTCCTCGTGTTTTCGGCTCCAGTTAACATTAGTTGTCATAAACAGATTCACAAGGCACAAACATCTCTTACACTTGATCGAGCAAATAACTGTATGCATAATAGGTCACATGTATATATGATTTGCCAGTCTAACTGAAACTCCTCATTACAATCCAACATTTGTCATTGTTATAGGGATTTAGATCAAAATGATAATCACGAAAATAAATAAATGATTTGACAGTTTTTTCCTTCCAAATTGATAAAATAAAAAGGATGCCTCTACCGTGTACTAAAACAGTTCGGTCATTCTACAAGAGATATACAAAGAGCAATAGCCATGCCTGATATCAATGAAACCAACTGCACTATTGCACTTCTCCAACCCGAACTCCCATTGTTGTTCATCTCTGCTAGCACCCCTGCAACCGCAATGTATATAAATCCACCAGCAGTGAACCCCTGCAAACGGCATTTGCATACATTTCAGAAAATTGCAAGCACCCGGTTCTGGAGTATTTCATCAGTCAGAAATGTAAATGTACCTCAATGATAGATGATTGCCCTGGGTCTTGTCCGATGAGTAAGGCCTGCCAGATATACCCGAGTTATGTGATACGGTATACTTCGTGAAACATAAAAGAGGAAATGAAATTGTACGTGGGTTGATACTCACAAGAGCTGTTCCTCCCAATGCAACCAAAGCTGAGAGGAAGTTGAAGAAAAGGGCTTTTGGCACACTGAAGCCTGATCTCACCAGAATACCAAAATCACCTACCTGCAAGTCAGTACAAATAACAGATAATCATGGTGATCCTGCCGTGACATACAGTGAGGTCTGTATGATGGAATTACAGAGGTGAAACATTACACAGCATAGCATTAGTGATATATGAACAATTTGCCTTACAACAGAACATATACACTATTCTAATGTCTGCAACTGTGTTGCGCAACTGTGTTGCTTAGTTAGTTAGGTAGCAGGATCATGAATAGGGATGCGAGGGAGAAGAAAACAACCTCCTGGGGTAGCTCATGTGCTAGCAAAAAGAGTGTTCTAGACCACCCTCCAACAGACCCATAAAGCAAGAAAGCACTTCCTAAAGCTATGCCATCAGTAAAATTGTGCTGCACAGTGCCAGAAACAAGACAATTAATGTTAGAGGCTGCAACTCAAGAAAATGTAGAGCAATTAACTCAGATATTGAGTTCTAAATACCAGGACAGCTCATATTATTAAAGCAATACTCACAACACCGTCAGAGAAAAGATTAAGGTATCCAAAGACAAGGTTTGATGGCTGACGAGCAGGTGCTCCATCACCCACAACGGCATTTGAAGAATCCGAAGCTGATTTGTCATCCTTCTGGGCAACCTTTTTCTTTCTCTGTATATTAAGTAAAATATAGTGAATCCAAAATGAGTTCTCAACAGGAAAAACTCAGTAAATATAAGCAATTTAGATTATAAGTTAAATAATTGTACTCTTATAATAGACAAGATAAGACAGACATGCCTAAGAGGGAAACAAGAGCTATGATAGATGGAAGCATACTGTACACGTGCTCACATGCATCATTTACTCGTTCAAAATAAAACTTGCCAAGTTCATGATTAGGAAAAAACAAATCTTAGCTTGCTTATGCCCTTCTGAGATAAATTCCAGGAATCAGAATCATCTGACCTTTTTCAGAGCAGATTCAGGTTGATTACGTTGCTCATCATTTGAATACTGTAACCCATCAACAGCATCACCATCATCCTTTACCTTTTTACTGCTTTTATGATGGTGATGATGATGACCCCATGAATTAGACCCTTCAGATTTTTCTTCTACATACCTCACCACTTTCTCCACTATAAGAAAAACTACAATTCCAGCTGTCACAAAAAAATAGTAAGATGAGTAATTCTGTATCTGTAATTGGAAGGCAACAGAAGTCTTGACTGGACTGAACTCGGATAAACAACCATTTAGAGCAAAACCAGCACAAATACTGACATATGAGGTTGGTATGATAAAACAGTAAGATGAGAAATTCTATATATGTAATTGGAAGGCAACAAAAGTGTTGACTGGACTGAACTTGCATAAACAACCACTTTGAGCAAAACCAGCACAGGTATGAGGTTGATATAACATAGTAAGATTGAGTAATTCTGTATATGTAATTGGAAGGAACCAAAAGTGCTGACTGGACTGAACTGGCATAAACAACCATTTAGAGCAAAACCAGCACAGATTATGAGGTATGACCGTATGAAGTTGATAATATAAATGCACAAACATGGACCTTCTTTTCACAAGCAAACAACCATATCTGGTATCCTGGATTTCTTTTAATTACCTCTTATCAGACTTTTTTGTTCAAGTTAAAATGGTTAAAATGTTCTCCAAAACTGCTTTCCATGCAAATAGACTGTTATTTTTTTATCATTTCAAATAGGGCAGTTTGAGAAAAAAAATAACAAAAGGCTCACATCAAGTGCTCGCATCAGCTCCTTTTATATAGGCATGGAAGCACAACCAGATTACTATGGATAGGTATCTTTAAGCCTACTATGTAAGTATGATACTTCGTTATCACATGAAACCAGAAACATAAAGCAAATAAAAAAAGTTAGTGGAGAGAGGCAGCAAAATCTATGAATTCCTGGAAACATAGTTATATGTGTAATATTTCCAAAGGTGGTGTTACGCAATAAGAAAAGATCCAAAGGGGTGTTCAGTAAACATCTGTACACATTACAAATGCTCATTATCCACACTATCACCTTAACAGACCTTAGGAACTACCTTAATATAACTTTACATTATAATCATGTCTTACCAAAAACAAATAAGCATTAGTCATGCATAATTTTTTTACAGTATTGACAGCCTCTATTAGGGAACTCCCTAGTTAAAAGCATCTTTCCCAACGAACGAATCAGCAACTTCCTTCAAGGTTTACATAACATCTAGAGACAACGTATATCTTATATAGTACATTTGTACATAGAGGCATAGAGCACTTCATGTCATAAACTACCATCTCATTTCTACAAGGTACTTAAATCCATAGGAATACATTAATCTCCTAGAACTTTGATTAAACTCTATGTTTATGCACATAGTGGTGTTAAAGGCCAAATCAAGATTGAAATTGCATATATGTAGTTCATATAAAATATACAGGTTATAGACTTACATAGAACGGACAATCCAATTGAAAGATCTTTTAATGAATGTGCATGTCCAGAATGATCATGATCATGACCATGAGAATGATTGTGTTCATGCCCATGAGAGTGCTCTCCACCTGCAGAAATGTCACCAAAACCGTAATTAGGAACTTCTTCCTATCAAATATGCCCACATATATCGAAAAAAGACCATACAAAACTATGACTTATCATCATACAAATTACAATGTAATTTCCCATTTACACGCCTCTAAGTACAAAAGAAGATGAAAATTATATATTCTATTGGAGGTCAATTCAGGCACATATATACAGAAATATAATTAAATAAGCTTTCTTTTTATGGATACAAAATGTAAAATCTGGTAAAATACAGAATAAAAGTTTTAGCTACTTCTAGAGAAATCTATTCTCCAGGCCCTCTAACATGCATTAGTAGTTAGCATATCTGTTTTGTTTTTTTTGATGGAAGTTAGCATATCTGTTAGAGATACAAAATACTAGATTAGGCTTAACTCATGATATCTGCATTGAAGATTATGATAAAATAAATAACAAAAGAAGATAATAAATACAAAAGAACCGTAGATTAAGGTCTGAGCACATATAATTTTAAATGTTAGCAAAAATATATATAATCGAATGTAAAATCCATTTTCTAACATTGAACGGGAAGATACAGTGGATAGCAATTGAGCAGCTATTTCCACGGCTACACTTAGCCAACTCGCAAAAGAGAGATGTGCAGATCGACCAACGACTGGGGGAAAAAAATATACATATGCTTACCAAAAGCATGTGGAAGTTGGTGCAGAAAAGCATCCCCTAGCATAGCTCCAGCCTGTAGACAGAAAATAACTAGCCAAATCAGGCATGAATTTTCCATTCAGATGGAAATGCTCTAATGGAGATGACTAATAATAGGGTGCGAGATGGAATATCAAGCATCAGATCAGTGTTGAAAGACTGAAAAGCAATAAACATAACCTAGGAGTGGCGGCTACATGACTAATTAGGATTTAATTAGATACTTAATAGTCAGACATTCCAGGTTCTTATCTTTTGTTAAATTTCCATTGCTCACTATCAAAATGTGCATGGTAGGATCTTGCCTAGCATGTAAATATGTAATCATAGACATGCAGATCCTTCTTTAGTGGGTAGAAATGCATCTCATTCTGAGAGATTGTGGGAAAAGAGCCATGAAGCATAACCTTCCACAATTAAGCCAAGGAAATACATATAGACAGAAAAAAAAATCACAAGATAAAAAGAGCTCTGGATAGATCACAATACTGATAATGGAGGACTCCTATGGCATATCATTTTCCCTAAATATACATGATAATCAACTATATCCATCCACATTCCCCTCCCTGCAATCTAATAGTATATACTGAGCATTTTAGCTCCAGGAAATCTAAGATGGAATACGAGCATATGTTTGCACTAAGATCAGCAGAGTTCACAATGGAACAACTATAGAGTTAGAGAGAAAAATTCAACTAGGCTAAATTTTCTGCATCAACTCCATCAAGATGGAATTTTGCATATAGCCCAGATTCGGAAATTATGCAACATAGAATAAGATATTCAAAGTTGATGTAAGCTAAAGGGATAGAACATACCCCAAATAAAGCCAACGAGTCTACGACTGCCTTAGATGGTTTCCCTTTTACTGCAATCATTTCAAAAATTAAATTCTTTTTCTGCATACAAATGCACTCAGAATAAAGAATCCATTCAATATTCATCTTTCTCTCGGTGATGCTCAATAGATAAAGAGGGTTTGAAAATTTTCTATCATTTAACATACATTAGATTAGCACAATAATTAGTGTAAACCCTGTCTTTTTTATGCAAAATCATCATCAGTAAAATAAAATGTCATTGAAAAATAAGTTTAGCACCCAGAGCTCAGCCTCAACCCATCATCCTTTCTCATGCATATGTAGCTCAGTTTACACCTGTTGATGAACATAACTTTATCCATTTCGTAAGCACCAAACTTTCTAATCTATTCCATCTCTTGTCATATTTTATTGAAAAGTATCGCAAGGGTAACTTCCATGAATCTATGATACTCATTGTCCAGCAAACAACCCATCCCTAAAAGATCCATTATGTCTTTATTTTCGAAGTATAACGTGTCTAAATAATACCCTCTAGGCCATAGAGGAAATGTACATTTTTTCTACCTTTTATATCTTCAATTTCTATAATGCTCATGACTCATGAGCATCACTTGCATTCTTTCTCAATCTATTTCTGGTCATCCTATATTCATAATGATAATCCTAAACATAACCTGCTTCTGCTGAATCTGGTGATTTACAAAGTCGACTAAGAAAATTCTGTAGCACCAATCAACTTACCAAAAATCACTGGAAGTATAATCAGACAAATGAGAGAAGCCATGCTCACTAAGAGCGAACACCCCAACGCATTAATCCACAACCCTACAAAAAACAATGGCGCTTAAAAAAGAACCAAACAAACAGAAAATCCCTCCCCCCGAACCCCAACAAGAATGTAGAAATTCACCTGCGCCCGAAAGCTTCAGATCTGCAGTGGAGTGATCGTGATCATGGTGGTGGTGATGATCGTGGTGGTGGTTGTGAGTTGACTCAAATCCGTACAATTTAAGATCCTCCTCCTCAGCCAGCTCCTCGGGGAGCTTCTTTGACTGACCGCCAACGCTCGTCTCGCCATGGCTGTGGTGATGGTGAGCGTCATCATGGTGGTGGTGCCCGTGGTCGCAGATGTGCCCGGGAGCAGGCGATTGCTGCCCGAAACAGAAATCCAAATTGAATCCAACTAAGGCCACGCCCACAATTAGTAACAGAAAGATCTGTCTAGTGAACACCCCCATTTTCGGGGGAGAGAGAGAGAAATTGAGAGTGAGGGTTTTGGAGAAATCGGAGTGATTAAGAAGGACGGCGTTTGCAGTTGCCCTCGATGGTGATGATACAGACGATGGCGAAGAAGAGGACTATGACTCCCACTATTATACCGAATGTTACCACTTCCATCACCTTTGCGTTTGCGCCCTCAATATTTTCCCCTTCAAAAAAGGAATTAAATAAACATTTATGTGCAAAATTGATTAGAATTTAACCAATCCTTTCAGTATCAGAAGAAGGAATAAACACCTCGAGATATGCTTCCTGAATTGCAAAGCAATCTAATGGCGGTTTATGCAGCCAGCCAGTAGCCCCCCGCTTCACTCACCAGTGAGAAAGAGATGAGCATAGGCAATGGTGAATCTTTCCAAAAAAAAATACTGAAATCTGGTGGGGATGGTTTTTAGGCATCAACAAGTCCCGGCGGTTCATGAACTTGTATTTCATTCTTAAATTTTGCTGATAACAAATTAATATTTGCTGATGTTATACAGAAAAACATGTTTTTTTATTAAATCCGTATTAGATGATTTTTTGATAAAATCAGGGCTTTTTATAAATTATCATAAAAGTATTTTTCAAATGGACGCGGTTCGGGTGCGAAAGCCGCTTAAGATACAAAATACGAAAGAATATTAGCCGTTCACGGTGGCGAGATCCACGGCAGGAGAGAATAGGAAAAAAATCTTTATTTATTTACACGTACTTTATTCGCTCAGTGTTATTCTCTTGCCTTCAAATACACCTTATGTTTATATGTTTGCACTTCCTCGTTTATTTTCTTCCACTTTATTTTTATTCGCTTGCACTTAGTGTTTATTTACTTGTACTTTATATTTTTTTACTTGCACTTATTCTTATATGCTTGCACTTTATATTTTTCTACATGCACTTATTCTTATATGCTTGTACTTTATGTTTTTCTGCTTGCACTTTTGTTTATTTGCTTGCATTTTAAATATTTTTTAATCTCATATGTACTTGCACTTTTTGTTCACTTGCTTGCACTTTACTCTGTATTTCCATGCACTTTCTTCCTAATGGCTTGCACTTTTCTGTTGTTTAATCCTTTGTACTTTTTTTTAATTCATTTGCACTTTCTCTTTAACAACTTGCACTTTCATTCTATTCGCTTGCACTTATTCATTATTCTGATGCACTTTATGTTCGCTTGCTTGCATTTTAAATATTTTTTAATCTCATATTTGCTTTCACTTTCTGTTCACTTGCTTGCACTTTACTCTGTATTTCCATGCACTTTTCTATTGTTTATTCCCTTGCACTTTTTTTATTCATTTATTTTCTTGCATTTTGTGTTGATTTACTTGCATTTTTTTCTTATATGCTTGCACTTTATGTTTTCTGATTGCACTTTTTTTCTTATATGCTTGCACTTTAGGTTCAAGAGATTAAATAACAGAAAGTGCAAGCCAATAGGAAGAAAGTGCATGAGAATATGAAGTAAAGTGCAAACAAGTGAACAGAAAGTGCATCAGAATAATGAATAAGTGCAAGCGAAATGACGAAAGTGCAAGCCCATAGGAAGAAAGTGCATGTAAATACAGAGTAAAGTGCAAGCAAGTGAACAGAAAGTGCAAGCAAATATGAGATTAAAAAATATTTAAAATGCAAGCAAGCGAACATAAAGTGCATCAGAATAATGAATAAGTGCAAGCGAATAGAACGAAAGTGCAAGCTGTTAAACAGAAGTGCAAGCCAATAGGAAGAAAGTGCATGAGAATACGAAGTAAAGTGCAAGCAAGTGAACAGAAAGTGCATCAGAATAATGAATAAGTGCAATCGAAATGACAAAAGTGCAAGCCAATAGGAAGAAAGTGCTGTTAAACAGAAGTGCAAGTGGTTAAAGAGGAAGTGCAAATGAATATAAAAAAAGTGCAAAAAAAGAATTAGAAAAACTGGAGCGAAAAAAAGAAGGCTGGAGCGAAAAACTGGAGCGAAAATAATAATAATTAGAAAGCGCGTGTAACAATGCAAAAAACTGAAGCAAATTGAACGGTTGAAAAACTTTCGTATTTTGTACGTTAAGCCGCTTTCGCACCTGACACTTTTCCTTTTCAAATATCCTACAATGTTTCTAGAGAACAATCTCTCTCACTTGTCAGTATTTTAAACTTACAAGTAATTCGCTCTATGGAAAAATATATGGAAATTCCAATTATTAGAGGAAGAGTTAAAAATAAAATATTCTCTGACGCTATTTCAAAATTAAAAAAAACAACTTTTAAAATGGAAAGTTAACTCATTGTCTCAAGTTGGACGTTGTGTCCTTATTCAATCTAATTTACAATCACAAAGTAATTATTTAATGCAGAGTTTCCTTCTTCCAAAAGGCGTATGCCAAGAAATTGATAAAATTAATAGAAATTTTTTCTGGAATCATTCAACACCAAATTATCATTCACTTATTGGGTGGGAGTCTATTTGTCAGTCTAAGAGTATCGGGGGCCTTGATCTTGAACTATCTCAGAACATAAATAGTGTTATGTAAATGAAACTTCTTTGGAAACTACTATCTGACCCTCAGTCCTTCTAGGTTCAATTAATCTCATAAAAGTATTTACGAAATTTAAATATTTTCTCAAACAAAAATAAACCTTCAGATTCATGGCAATTCTCCAGACTTATGCATTTACGAGAACGGTTTAAAAAAGGTTTGTTCTGGCAACTTGGTGATGGTACTCATATCAATTTCTGGGAAGACCATTGGATTCCTAACTGTATTCTGTCTCAGTTTGCTGGTAATAATGATCGTAGTAGTACTGTTTCCAAATACATTACATCCGATAAAAAATGGGATCTGGGCGCTCTGCATCATGTTCTTCCATCCAACTTAATCCCTAAAATTTTGAATATTTTTATACCGATAACTTTTATACAGGATAAACTTATTTGGTTTCTTTCCACATATGGTAATTTCTCTGTCAAAAGTGCTCGCTCATTAGCTAGTCATACAGAAACCTCAGAAAGTTTTCCAACTTGGTTTTTGGAAATTGAATATTCCACCAAAAATAAAAAAAATTCCTTTGGAAATGCTTCAGTGACTCTTTGCCTACGACAGAACGTCTTAATAGGTACTTCAATAGGGTTCCTTCTCAATGCGTGTTTTGTAACTCATCTGTCGAGGACTCCAATCATTTATTTTTTGAATGTCCATTTACTTTTCGATCCATATAACTTCTTCAAACGTTACTTGGTCATCCTTATAGCTGCGACTTTGACAATGACTTTTACACTAATTTGGAAATTTTCCATTCCAGAAATAGAGATACAATTCCAGTTCTTTTCCTTTGGTGGACTCTTTGGAAAGACCGTAATGCTTTAATATTTAGAAAGGTTCCTTTTAATATTCAAACAACAGTTAACTGTGCTTTTATTTCCTATAATGACTAGACGCGGTCTTTTTCGGAGTTTGCTTCCTTCTCGTCTAAAAATAAGAAGCAGAATTGTAGATTATTTTCTCGTTGGAGAAAACCTCCTCCTAATTGTATTAAACTAAATTTCGATGCTTCGGTAAAAGTTAATGGTTCTACACATATTGGATATAAATTTCGTAACCATTCTGGTGAGGTGGTTTTTTTAGACCATAGGCATGTTCTCTGCTCCTCACCTCTTAAAGCTGAGGCTTTGGCCACTCTTGAGTGCCTTCGTAGGGCTATTTCACATCGTTTTATGCGAATAGTTCTCGAGGGAGATAATATGACTGTAATTAATTCCATTCGTGGAATTTGGAAAATTCCATGGGAAATTTCTCCCATAATTATGGAAATTAGATCTCTATTACATGGCTTGGATTTTTTTCAGGTCCATCACTGCTACCGAGAGTCTAACAAAACCGCTGATTTCCTGGCTACTTCCAACATTTCTTTCACTGTTCTTCATAGTGCTACTTCGGAGTTCCTTTCAACTCAACATGAGCGTGCTCAGATTCATCAATCTCGACTCCATTATTTAGATTTGAGCTCGACTGTTCAGTTAGTTTGTAAATCCTTTATAAAAATCATTCGTTGTGATGATTTAGGTATGCCTTACGTTTTGTAAGGATACCTTCTGTTTGCCTGTATAAAAAAAAAACAAGTCTCGGCGGTTGAATTTTAATAAATGTTTTTTGGTATAGTTTGTCTTACATATAATAATTTTTTCATAAATTAATGATTTATATCATAATTTTATTAAAAAAAGGAAAATTCATGTTTTTTCGAATGAAATTTGTTGGGAACTCTTAACAACCTTGTGTACAAGAGGCATATTAAAATGTGAACGAACAATCAAAAGAATGTGCATTAGAGTTTTTTGAGTTTGTGGGAAATATAGGAGTTTTTTATTCTTACGTCGTAAAAAGGTTGACCATGTATCATAATGAGAATTATATGTAGATGGTGCATAAAATTAAGCATATTTTTGCATCAAATAGTTATCTATTTGTACATTATAACGTTATATGTGCATCACATTTTTTAGTGTTTGTGCACCATATTTCTCTATACTTGTGCATCGTATTTCACATATTTGTGGTGCATTTCATTTCCATATATATGTTTATCACAATAATCTAAGTATGTGCTTTTGTTGTTATATAAAGTGTGCATGACATTCTAATATATTTTGTTATTATGATATCATATTTCATGTATTTGTGCCAGTCCGGTTCTGGTGCGGACTATTGTTAATGTGTTAAATACGGACTAGGTTTCCACCGTAAGATCAGTGCATTCAACAACCCAGATGACACGCTTCCATTTGATGAAACATGACGACGCGCATGCAAAATTGTTTTCGTGGTGGCATTTTTTGTAATTTTCGCGTAAACCGACTCAAAATTACAAGAGTACCCCTCCCACTTCTTGCTCCTTCCTGTGTCTGACTCTCCGCAAAAATCCAATGGTGATTCTTCGTGTCCCTCACCGTCTCCGTCTCCGATGGCGTTTTTCTTTGTATCCCTCACCGTCACTGTCTCCAATGGCGTTCTTCTTCGTGTCCATCACCATCACCGTCTTTGATGGCGCCCAACCTGCCAATCGCCACCGCTACAAAGTTTGTCCTAATTTGGTAGTTTCAAGTCTTAATTTGTTACTGGGATTTAGTTTGGGAAGTCGAATGTTGTATATCACACCTTCTCTCAACTTGAAATGACGATTTTCTGTGTTTAGGTTTTGTGCTTGATGAGATTACATGAATCCCCCCCTTATAAGTGATGAATTTCACTCATCTTACTCTGCCTCTTTTTATCAGGGTGTGATTGCATTTGTTGAACTTGTTTGAATGATGTAGGTGCTGAGTTAGAATTGGACTGTGATTTGAATGCTTGGTATAGATTTGAAATTAGGTTTTGTGCTTGATGTAACACCCCCAAATCTTAACCCATTTGGAAAGGTATTACCGCCAGTGACCCCAGTGTTCCTTACCGAGATCACCCAAGGCTTTACCGGATTAAATACAATTTAAGGCATACAATGATACATAATGATCAAAGTATCCAAATAAAAACATCAATCAAATGAAACATGAGTTACGGGATTACAACCCAATCCCGAATAGGTCAAACACAGAGTTCAAACAAAGTACATCGGAAGACAAATAAAAGATTTTACAAACGGGGTTGTGATCGTGATGATCACCTGCCCAAGGATCTCAACCTGATTAAAAGCAATTATGAAAACATCCAAAAACAACCGTCGTCTTCATAGTCAATCTAGTCTCCTCAAATCTTCACTCTATCTGATGTGCCGAATCGAACGGATGACACCAGCCAACCATACAAGGGAAAACATTGGTTGGTTAGTCTAACTGAATAGACTAGCAAGGGAACAAAGCAGACTGGTTCGAAGCAGTCATATTAGGTTAGACTCATCGCTTCTCGGATAAAACCGATCACGGTAGTCAACCATCATATTCCTACTGGAATAAACAAGAGGTATGCACAAGAGAAGATTCTGGAAGACTGAATCTTCACAGAAAGAAGACTCGAAAGAAGACTCCAACGGAAATGAGTCTTTAAGGAAGAAATGACAAATCTGGAATAATACAGAATCATTCAACAATGATTTAAAAGTTGACTAAGATGCTTCGGTTCACGACCAACCTCATCGCCTACAGCGAATCCAGATTGGAAAGAGAACGTACTACATTCAAGTCTAGATCTTACAGAACCACATAACGATTTAAAAACTGACTAAGATGTTTCGGTTCACGACCAACCTCATCGCTTACCACGAATCCAGATTGGAAAGAGAACGTACTCTGATCAAAGTCGAGACGAGTTTTCCTAGCTGCACTATAACTTAGCTGCACTACTCGCCCAAGGTATATTAATCATGTGCACTCGGGCACTTATCTTATTTAATTCCAAAACGAGCATTACGTTATAAGCTTTTACATCTCCACACAAGAGATATCGGATCTCCTCACAAGAGATATCAGATCTCCTCACAAGAGATATCAGATCTCCTCACAAGAGATATCGAAGGGATGAACCCTGGAAGATTTGGCACTAGCGAAGTGCGCCTACCCTATGAAAGGGTATGGTCATGACCAAAGAGAAAGTACTGGGGATGAACCACCAAGTACCAGTTATAAAGAAACAGCTAAACCCCCTCAAGGTACATAGCGTTCCTAGCCACTAGTGCTAACTAAACAGTATAGCACAACAACAGTTACTGGATAAATCCACATAAAGGTCCGAAAGGCGATCACAGATAATAGCGTTGTTCTAACAGATATACAACCTATTATATGATTTTCAAAACAGTTTAACAAAACCGTTTCCAGACAAACAGAATATTCATTCCAAATTAATTACTCAGATAAACTACTGATAATTAATGTAAATATGGAACGAATGAGCAAGAGCGAACCGCCACTTGCCTTAATCCGCAGAATAGTCTAACGACGTCAACTGGATTCCGGGCTCGACACGGTATAGTTCCGACAGCACAACAACCTTCGAGTCGACCCATAAAAGGAACCCTAAGTTAGATCCGACATAAACAGCACGAATCTAAACACGGCGAAAGAACATGAAAGGAAAGACGCCACGACGACAACCGACCAAGCCAAAGCCACGAAGGCGTTCTGGGCACTGGCGGCGGTCGCTGTTCTTGGCGGCGGTCGCCGTGAAGAATACGGCGGTCGCCGTTAAGAACACGGCCGACTGAAACGAGAGAAAACTCACCCCAAAACACGAGCGGTTCGGCCTCCTTCGACTTGCTTTGGCTTCTAACCTCCAAGGCTAACCAAAAGCTTCACAAAGGCACTCGGGAACCACACCAAAGCTGTAACACCCCCAAATTTAACCCCATTTGAAAGCGTTACTGCCGATGACCCCGGACGTAAACCCCGAAGTCACCCCAGGCTTTTCCGACGTCATAACTGACTTAAAACACAGTTACAATACTGAAATCATAACTTTTATTAAACCACATGGTCACGGAATTTCACGATTCCTAAAATGACCCAATTTCATCAGAAATACAAAATAGCACAGCGGAAATCTTTTAAATACAAAGCGACAAAACAACTTGTCAAAACACCGTTCATCTTCATAGTCGCTCTAGCCTTCTTAGATCTGCATGTGCCGAAACGGACGGACGACACCCCCATGACGTTACAGATAAATAAAATACAAGCGTTAGTCTAATGAATAGACTAAGCAAAGGCTCATGGCATACAATTCACACAAACACATCACAAACAGTTCCACATATCATAAATCACATCAAAAGCAGTTCCACATATCACAAATCACATCACAATCTTAAGTCACATGATTACAGTATATCTTTTATATTAGCGTTGATTCTAGCAGAAATACAACCTAATATAATATCAGATTTTAATTATCTCAAATTAATTAAAAACCACTTGCCTGGAAAGACGAGCTTTTCTTAGCTGCACTACTCGCCAAAGTTCATTAATTAGGTGCTTTCAGACACTTATCTGAGTTAAATGACCACACACACACACATATCATGTTATAAACTTTTAACTGGACCTCACAGGATCCAAACCTCTAACTATCGCATTGGGTCTTAATTGCCCTTATAAAGAATGAACCTCGCAGAGTCCAAACTTTCACTATCGCATTGGGTCTTAATCGCCCTTATAAAGAATGAACCTCGCAGAGTCCAAACTTTCACTATCGCATTGGGTCTTAATCGCCCTTATAAAGAATGAACCTCGCAGAGTCCAAACTTTCACTATCGCATTGGGTCTTAATCGCCCTTATAAAGAATGAACCTCGTAGAGTCCAAACTTTCACTATCGCATTGGGTCTTAATCACCCTTATAAAGAATGAACCTCGCAGAGTCCAAACTTTCACTATCGCATTGGGTCTTAATTACCCTAAACAGTTATAAAGAAATGCCCATGGAACACACCGGATCCAGGCGCTCCTACGAATACTCGTGCTAACTAACAGTTAAACACGCAAACACATCACACAGAGAACCATCACGACTCAACCTGAACAACTATCACCCTAGATTTAATAATCTAAGCCACACATAATAAATTATATCAAGGACCCTTATGGCCTTCACCTGCACAACAAATCTATCATATACTAGCGTCGGTTCTAGCAGAATATACAACCTAGTATAATATCATCTTTTAATCACATATAGTTATCAAAACTGTTCCCAACATAATTAACAATCATCCCAAATTAATTAACAACAAACAATTGATAATTAATTAAAGTATGGAATGATGAGCAAGAGCGAACCGCCACTTGCCTGAATCCGCAGAAGCTTAAGCAAAGCTTAGAGACAACGGCTCTTGGGTCCACTGGAACAGATCTGGAATAAAAATCCCTAGGAAACAACCCATAACAAGATCCTAACTTAGATTCAATATACTCATATATGAATCTAAAAGAATATGAAAAGAAATCAAAGGAAACGAGCAAAGCCCAAAGCCAAACCACAAAACACACACTCGGACACACATACCGCGATCGCGGCAGATCGCGGTCGGTCGCGGTTTTCGTGCTGTGACAGTGGCTAGCTCGCGAGACAACAATGGAGAATTTCTTACCCAAACCGATTTGTTGGTCTTCGATTTGTCTATGGTTCGATCTCCCAACACCTCAAAGCTTCCAACAACACCCAGGAGCACCTTCTCGACTCAAGAACAACTCGAAATCTCCCTCTCACGAAGCTCCAAAACTGCTCAACAATGGTGAAAAACAGAGGAGAAACAGAAGGAAGAAGAAGAGAGCTCTTGGCTTCGGTCTTCACCTCCTTTTATAGCCCAATCCGAGTCTCCACCAAGGGAACAAGTCGGGGACAAGGGGACAAAGGCGAAGGGCCACTTGGCCTGCCCAAAAATATCCCAGCCAAGCCAAAACAAACAGAGCTACAGTAACCGCCACGCGAGGAAGACGACACTGCTCAGCAAAAGGCATTACCGCGATCGCGGCCGGTCGCGGTGGATCGCGGTCAATCGCGGTGAGTCGCGGTTTTAAGCCGACTTCGCTAATTCTTATCCGAACTTGGTTTGGATTAAATTTCTTAACTCCGGGTTAAATATATTCGTACATTAACGATACATTAACCCCGAAAACACCTTAACTGTATTATATAATGCTCGGAAAATTTTACAGAGCTCAGACCCCTTTTGAGAAGGTCCGAGACTCACTGAATTAAATCCGTCTAGCAAAACGGGCATAAGAAAAATTTAAAAATAATTCAAAATACCCTTAAAAATTACGGGGTGTTACAAAAGCAACACCGGCGAGACCTTCAAATTCCGGCGAAAACACAACTCCGGCGAGAGGCGAATTTGGCAGCGATTCGGGGTTATAGATGACCCAAAACCCATGCCCAAGCTCGTCTATTTATAGGCAAACCCCAAGGAGTGTTCTGCAAACCCTCAGACGCGGCAAACGACGCAACGGCGTGCCTCGAACGACGCCGGCGACCGGCGGGCAATGCCCACTGGACAATCACGGCGGTCGCCGTAATTTTGCCTGCGGCGGGCACGCGGCGGTCGCCGTAAATGCGGCGGTCACCGTCGCTAGGCCTGTCGCGGCCAGCTAGAAGCTGACACGTTGACTCTTCGGGCCCAACCACGGCGGTCGCCGTTTCTGAACGGCGGTCGCCGTTTCCCCCTTTTCCCGCCCATTCGGCTTTGAACGAGCTTGACGATAAACTGGGATAAAAGTTATCGTACGCGAATGACAATTTAAAATTCAAGGCACCTTGTTTGTATATTATTTCACTGAGAAAAATACTACAGATACAGAGCACATTACAGAATGTCTCACGCTACCTGAATTAAATCTGACGTATACAACGGGTACTCGGAAAAATTCCATAATTCCCAAAATAACCTTACAAAAATACGGGATATCACATCACCTCCCCCTTAAAAGAAGTTTCGACCCCGAAACTTGGCCGAAAAACAACTCGGGAAAGTGTCTGAGCATCTCTGCCTCGGTTTCCCAAGTAACTTCCTCTGTCCCATACCTGGACCACAGAACTCGTACCAACAGTACGATCTCGTTGCACAATCGCTTCACACGACGTTCGAGAATGCACACTGGCATCTCCTCTCAAGAACCATTTGCCTGAATCTCGACATCCTTATAGCTCAGCCTACGAGACTCATCTTGGCACGAATATCCTTAGCAATGATACGTGGAACACATTATATACTGGGTATGCCGATGGCGACAATGCCAAACGGTACGTTAGAGATCTTACTCTATCCAGAATCTTGAATGGTCCCATGTAGCGAGAGTTAAGCTTTCCACGCTTACCAAACCTGAAAACGTCCTTGGGTGGCGATACTGTGACAAGTACCTTGCCACCAACCTCGAACTTAACACTTTAACGCTTCTGATCTGCGTAAAACTTTTGCCGACTCTGAGCGGTCAACAACCTCTGCCTACTCAGAGCAATGTTCGAAGTTGTCCTTTCGACCAACTCTGGTCCAAGTAGAACCTTGTCGGCGTACTCAACCCAACAAATCTGAGATCTACCTCTGTGACCATACAAAGCTTCAAACGGAGCCATCTTGATTGTAGCATGCCAGCTATTATCGTACGCGAGCTCAATCGGACTTAGGCTGTCTTCCCAACTAGTCGGATGATCGAGTACGTATGCTTCTTAGCATATCCTTCAGGGTCTAGATGGTCTTTCAGACTGACCATCTGTCTGAGGATGAAACGCTGCTGAATCTCAATTCAGTTCCCATGGCCTTGTGAAGTTCTTTCTATAAACTTGACATAAATCGACCATCTCGATCCGATACAATGGTCTTAGGAATGCCATGTAACGGACAATCTCCTGGTGGAAACCTCTGCTGACCTCTGGGTTACCCAAGTAACCTCAGTTTCCAATACAAACACTATTGCTGCTAATTCTAGGTCATTTGTTGGTTAGTTTGCTTCATAGGTTTTCAATTGTCTAGATGCGTATGCAATATCCTTGCCTTTCTGCATCAAAGACACATCCCAACCCATTTCTCGAAGCATTAACTATAGACCATAAGCCATCATTCTTCCTGACAACGCCAAAACTGGTGCAAAAGTCAGACACTGTTTCAACTTCTTTGAAAACTGATCTTGCACTTGTCATCCCAGACAACTTCTTGTTGCCCTTGCAGAACAGACTGGTCATAGGTGGAGTGATCTTAGAAAAATCCTTCCATGAACCGTCTATAATGCTCAGCAAGCTCTGGGAAACTGCGCACCTCGCTCACACCCTGAGGCCGCTTCCAAACAACTACTGATTCACTCTTCTGGGGAATAACCATAACCTCATTCTTATTGATCACATGGCCTAAGAAGCCACTTCTAGATCCAACAATCGCACTTAGCCCACTTTGCGTACAACCGATTTGGTCTAAGGACCGATAAAGCAATCCACAGATGTTCCCTGTGAGCTTCCTTGCTTGGGAAAATATCAAAATGCCATTGATGAAGACCACTATGAACTTATTCAAGTATTGGCCTAAAACATCGATGCACTAGGTTCATGAAAACTGTTGGAGCATTCGTAAGCCCAGATGGCATGACTACAAACTAGTAGTGACCATCTCTTGTCCGAAACGCAATCCTCGGAATATCATCCTCATGAATCCTGAGCTGATGAAAACCAGATCTCAGGTCGATCTTGGAGAAAACTTTTGCTCCCTGTAGTTGATCCAACAGATCATCACTCCTTGGCAACAAATTATTGCTCTTGATCGTGACTTTATTCAACTCTCTAAAGTCAAAATAAAGTCGAAACGGTCCATCTTTCTTTTTGACACATAAAACTAGGGCACTCCTAATCAAGGTGATGCACTCAGCTTTATATAACTTTTGTCAAGAAGATCCTTGAGTTGCTTCTTCAACTCTTGCATCTCAACAGGAGCCATCCGGTACGGTGCCTCAAAGATCGGCGTGGTACACGGCTCGGAATCAATTGCAAATTCCGCGACACGATTCGGGGTATCCAGGAATATCTTCTGGAAAGACACCCGTAAATCCTCTAACCACAAAAATATCAAAAACTGAAGTCGATCACTGCCTTGTGACGCTTCCGTCAATCCATACCGAGAATAATTATCGTATGGGACCATGGTTATTTAGGTCAAATCTCTTTGAATTTCTTACCCTTAATGGTAACCGACAATCCGACAGACGATTGGTTCCCACTAAATGGTCACCATCTTGGACCAGCCCACTACATGGTTCACAGACGACTCACTAGTGGCTCCGAGTCCAGGCCCAGCCATTACCAGCGTCCTCTGTTGCCATGAGCCGCTGTCCATACATCTCAACCCATCCTTGGTAGCTCCACCTAATTAATAGGCAGCCATCTCCTAAGAGGTTGTTGGTGAGTCTCGAACACGAGACTTTACCCCACTAACAAGCAATGAAACATAACTTGGTATAAACCAAAGGTTCATATATAAGAAGAGTTACAACAAAAGGTTCACAACCTTGTTGCACACACCACTTAACTTACAACCATCCAAAAATGAAAGTCTGGGTAGCACCCACATCAACAACACATTAACAAAAGTGTAATGCAGATAAAAAGTACTCTAAGCATTAGGAGCATAGGGTCCATCCGCCTCACGCATCACGTATAGGCGTTGACCTTGACTTCCTGAAGCCATCGGGGCTTTCCCTTTGTTCTGCGCAGTCGTCTGCATTGAAGGGCTAGGAGCTTCCACTGGACTGAACTTGGGTCGGTTGTTCTGATTAACAGACCCTTGCCGTGACTCAGCTCCTTTCACATTCCTCCGCTGACAGAACGCCTGCATATGACCCTCCTTTCCGCAGTCAAAGCATGTCTTTTTGTCCTTCAGACATTCATTGCTCTTGTGTCCGTGCGTACCGCAGTTGTAGCACTGAATCGGATTATTGCCTTGGCCAGAACGTTGCGTAGACTCATCATGAGTCTTATCCGTTCTTGCTCGGCCAGATTTGGCAAAATCTGATGGTGGCGCGGGGCGTTTGAACCCACTTGCCTGAGCCTGGTACTGCACTTGCCTCTGGCTGTTACGCTTCTTGGTCGACTCCTCCAGAGTCACCTCTAGCTTGTAGGCTGTATCCACATACTGCTCCAGAGTAGAGCATGTGTGGTGCACTATCATCGGCTTGATGTCTGGACTCATCCACTCGTGGAAATACCAGATCTTCTGTGCTTCACTGGATATCTCAGGTCCAGCGTACTGCATTAGATGATTGAATTTGGTTGCAAGCTCGGTCACCTTTAATCCATCCGTTTGCGGATACAGAAACTCCTTGTGTTTCTCCTCCCTCATAGCACGAGAGAAGAAACGATCAGTCATCTTGGTCTTAAACATAGACCAGGTCAATACCGGGCTATCAGCTAAGCCGGTACTCTCCCACCATTCACTGGCTTCTTCCTTTAACTGAAGAGAGGCTATATGCACCTTCTCAGCTTCAGTGCACTCAACATTGCGGAATAGCCGCTCCATGTAGGAAAACCAATGAGCCACCCTGACTGGCTCTCCCTTTCCATCATAGCTGTCAGGTCTCATAGAGTTAATGGCCTTCAGCGCTCGGCCATACTCTCCTCTATCCCTGATCACACCTCTATGTAGCACATGGTTCCCTTGTTCCTCAAACCTCGGAACTTCTGGAGGTACTGGCACTCCTTGTGCCTGATGCACATTCGGGCGTAACGCGTCGGCGATCGCTTGCATGACGATTCCCCGAATTTCTGCAACAGTTGCTTTATCAAATATCCTTGGAGCGTTGTCCCTAGCTGGGTCGTTGCCTCCAGGATTATTATGAAAGACAGACTCACGCTCTTCTGATGGGTCTGCAACATTCCTCGGATTTAGTCTGGGGTCATTGCTTGGCCTAGCACCAGTACGGATAACGTTCCTCGTGTTCACCATCTGTTTACTGATCAAATTCCAAGGATTTTATCACATTAATATCATTCTGATATACTTATCGTAATAAAATCAACTTAGAATAGATCAACTTGGTAATTTATATTGATGAACTCAAACCGAGTAACTAGGTTCTACAACCTCAACTCACAACGAGCGAACTGGGAATCAAGCCTAACTGGAGATGGCGAAACCACCTCGGCTTCTCCCGGGTTCCTCTGAAAAGAACAGAATGCACCCATAACTAACGGGGCAACGGGAAATGAATTAGTCTTTCTAGACATAGAATCAAGCTTACTATATCAGACTGTACAGAAGACATGACTATGAACGGTGTTTTGAAATTCTTTTCACTTTGAAAATTCAGAGCCCTTTTGAAGCATTTTCAAAAACGGATAAATGATTTATAAAATCCCATACCCATTTTAAAACCTTTGGCTCTGATACCACAACTGTAACACCCCCAAATCTTAACCCATTTGGAAAGGTATTACCGCCAGTGACCCCAGTGTTCCTTACCGAGATCACCCAAGGCTTTACCGGATTAAATACAATTTAAGGCATACAATGATACATAATGATCAAAGTATCCAAATCAAAACATCAATCAAATGAAACATGAGTTACGGGATTACAACCCAATCCCGAATAGGTCAAACACAGAGTTCAAACAAAGTACATCGGAAGACAAATAAAAGATTTTACAAACGGGGTTGTGATCGTGATGATCACCTGCCCAAGGATCTCAACCTGATTAAAAGCAATTATAAAAACATCCAAAAACAACCGTCGTCTTCATAGTCAATCTAGTCTCCTCAAATCTTCACTCTATCTGATGTGCCGAATCGAACGGATGACACCAGCCAACCATGCAAGGGAAAACATTGGTTGGTTAGTCTAACTGAATAGACTAGCAAGGGAACAAAGCAGACTGGTTCGAAGCAGTCATATTAGGTTAGACTCATCGCTTCTCGGATAATAACCGATCACGGTAGTCAACCATCATATTCCTACTGGAATAAACAAGAGGTATGCACAAGAGAAGATTCTGGAAGACTGAATCTTCACAGAAATCGACTCGAAAGAAGACTCCAACGGAAATGAGTCTTTAAGGAAGAAATGACAAATCTGGAATAATACAGAATCATTCAACAATGATTTAAAAGTTGACTGAGATGCTTCGGTTCACGACCAACCTCATCGCCTACAGCGAATCCAGATTAGAAAGAGAACGTACTACATTCAAGTCTAGATCTTACAGAACCACATAACGATTTAAAAACTGACTAAGATGTTTCGGTTCACGACCAACCTCATCGCTTACCACGA
Organism: Rheum nobile; assembly: GCA_027886185.1. Taxonomy (NCBI): domain Eukaryota; kingdom Viridiplantae; phylum Streptophyta; class Magnoliopsida; order Caryophyllales; family Polygonaceae; genus Rheum; species Rheum nobile. The sequence goes on along the minus strand of WOAB01000326.1, from coordinate 273,328 downwards.
ATCCAGATTGGAAAGAGAACGTACTCTGATCAAAGTCGAGACGGGTTTTCCTAGCTGCACTATAACTTTGCTGCACTACTCGCCCAAGGTATATTAATCATGTGCACTCGGGCACTTATCTTATTTAATTCCAAAACGAGCATTACGTTATAAGCTTTTACATCTCCACACAAGAGATATCGGATCTCCTCACAAGAGATATCAGATCTCCTCACAAGAGATATCAGATCTCCTCACAAGAGATATCGAAGGGATGAACCCTGGAAGATTTGGCACTAGCGAAGTGCGCCTACCCTGTGAAAGGGTATGGTCATGACCAAAGAGAAAGTACTGGGGATGAACCACCAAGTACCAGTTATAAAGAAACAGCTAAACCCCCTCAAGGTACATAGCGTTCCTAGCCACTAGTGCTAACTAAACAGTATAGCACAATAACAGTTACTGGATAAATCCACATAAAGGCCCGAAAGGCGATCACAGATAATAGCGTTGTTCTAACAGATATACAACCTATTATATGATTTTCAAAACAGTTTAACAAAACCGTTTCCAGACAAACAGAATATTCATTCCAAATTAATTACTCAGATAAACTACTGATAATTAATGTAAATATGGAACGAATGAGCAAGAGCGAACCGCCACTTGCCTTAATCCGCAGAATAGTCTAACGACGTCAACTAGATTCCGGGCTCGACACGGTATAGTTCCGACAGCACAACAACCTTCGAGTCGACCCATAAAAGGAACCCTAAGTTAGATCCGATATAAATAACACGAATCTAAACACGGCGAAAGAACACGAAAGGAAAGACACCACGATGACAACCGACCAAGCCAAAGCCACGAAGGCGTTTTGGGCACTGGCGGCGGTCGCTGTTCTTGGCGGCGGTCGCCGTGAAGAATACGGCGGTCGCCGTGAAGAATATGGCGGTCGCCGTTAAGAACACGGCCGACTTAAACGAGAGAAAACTCATCCCAAAACACGAGCGGTTCGGCCTCCTTCGACTTGCTTTGGCTTCTAACCTCCAAGGCTAACCAAAAGCTTCACAAAGGCACTCAGGAACCACACCAAAGCAACACCGGCGAGACCTTCAAATTCCGGCGAAAACACAACTCCGGCTAGAGGCGAATTTGGCAGCGATTCGGGGTTGTAGATGACCCAAAACCCATGCCCAAGCTCGTCTATTTATAGGCAAACCCCAAGGAGTGTTCTGCAAACCCTCAGACGCGGCAAACGACGCAACGACGCGCCTCGAACGACGCCGGCGACCGGCGGGCAATGCCCACTGGACAATCACGGCGGTCGCCGTAATTTTGCCTGCGGCGGGCACGCGGCGGTCGCCGTAATTTTGCATGCGGTGGGCACGCGGCGGTCGCCGTAAATGCGGCGGTCGCCGTCGCTAGGCCTGTCGCGGCCAGCTAGAAGCTGACACATTGACTCTTCAGGCCCAACCACGGCGATCGCCGTTTCTGAACGACGGTCACCGTTTCCCCCTTTTCCCGCCCATTCGGCTTTGAACGAGCTTGACGATAAACCGGGATAAAAATTATCGTACGCGAACGACAATTTAAAATTCAAGGCACCTTGTCTGTATATTATTTCACTGAGAAAAATACTACAGATACAGAGCACATTACAGAATGTCTCACGCTACCTGAATTAAATCCGACGTATACAACGGGTACTCGGGAAAATTCCATAATTCCCAAAATAACCTTACAAAAATACGGGGTATCACACTTGATGGGTTCATAAAATATATACTAGAGGTTCACTCTACTATTGGATACATTAAACCTTTGTTCTCGTGTTTATCTTGTTGAGGTTTGCAGGTGTGTTCAGGTGTTTTCTAAGGGCATGTTTTTCCGAAATATTTTCTTTTTGAAGAGTGAACCTTAAATTGGTTGATGTTATTGAATGGATTTTCTCGATCTTTCTGTTGGCTCTCTTGTTTCTAAGAAACTCTGTGTTGTTGGTGTCCGTAACATGTTGTAAGTAGTCATTTTGCTGATTTGTTTGATGCCATTTAGTTGTTTGATGTTGTTGTCCAATGGTGATGTCATTATTTGAATGCAAATGCTCTGTTTGAATGCTTGAGATGTTGTCTTTGTTGTCATTGTGCTGAACTTTAGCTGTCAACTAGATGTTTGTTGTTTGATGGACATGCTAAGGAAGGCTGTTGGACAAAGGTCTTAGATTGATTTTGTATGCTTCTTATATGTATTTATATTATGTTTTCATGAACCAAGCAACATGCAATAATGTGATAAGGTCAACATGCATTCCAAGAACGTTCTAGAACTTGTAGATGAGAGGTTGAACGAGTTGTACAATAAAGAACATGCCACATTGTGTATCAACTTGGCATAGGCTTGTTTGCAGAGAATGCCCGAGTAGAGGCCGAATATAGGGGACATCATGAGGATCTTAGAAGGAGAAATGGATCTCCCGCACCTCCAATTCAAGTTCTCTCCCTCCCCACCGTTTAAGTTGTTGAGCGGGTCAAAGAGGAAGCATTAGGAGAGTGATGTAGAATACAAGCATTCATCAGTGCAATGTATAGTTTGATAGAATTGTCTCCATGTGTTGCTCTAGTATTATCTAAGGTGTATAAGGGGGAGTTTTATTGGTTCTTTCAACATAATAAATTTTGCTTTGTTCTTGTTGTGTTGATCTAATGCATCCACAATTTTAGCACTTGTTTGTACAACAACTTCACTGCCTAAAAAGTTGTTTGTTGCACATGGGTGTTTTGTTGATTTTTATTGCTATCATTATTGTCCTTGTGCAAGTTGATCTCCACGTTTGTTTTCTTAAGTTTTGAGTGGGCACCCATTTCTTCGTATTCATGGGCTTTTGGTTCTTGTGCAACCTAACCACACAACTCTTGCAAGCCTTAGTGGTGTGCCCAAACACTTCACATTAGTCACATATCCATAGTATCCATTCAAACTCAATAAGTTGTTTGTGAATCATCACATCATATCCTTCTAACAAAACTTCTTATCCATAAGTTCATAAACTTTATACTACAAGTTCATACACTTTATATGAGTGGTTCACAAACTTTATAGAATAGAATCGCATGTCTCCGGGTCTATAACACATACTATATGTGATCAAATTCATCTTCCCAACTGTATTAGAATGGAAGCCTCTAGATTCCAAGGCAGCTTTTGGTTGTTATGGGATGAGTCTAAATCATCCCTTCAGATTGTTAAGCAAAATCCTAACTTCATTCATTCCACTTTTGTCTCGCCGGGTATCTCGTGCCATTTCATTGCCATCTATGGGCCTCTGTCACCTTGCCGTTGCCGAGTATTCTGGCATGCCCTCTCTGAACAACTATCCAATGTCAATGGACCTCTAATATTAGCCGGGGACTTCAACTGTATCATTTCCCTCTTAGAGAGGCAATGAGGCACATAAGCTCTTTTAACTAATACACATGAGTTCATTAATCTGGTGAATCACCATGGGCTCATCAACATGGGTTTCTCGGGGCGCATTTGATTTGGTCTAGGGGCAACTCAGCCAGCACAAGTATCTCGAAGAGCCTCGACAAAGTTTTTATGAATATAGACAACCATCTCATATAGTCAGAAGGGAAGGTCACCCATCTTGCGAAATTTGGTTTAGACCATTGTCCCCTTCTCTGCTCTCTGGTCAAGAGTATAAACACCAATAGAAACAAAGTCCTTTTCGATGCAAAGCAGCTTGGTTTTCGCATCCAGAATTCTTCCCCTTTATTGAGTCTGCCTGGTCCAATGAGGTCCCTACCCAAGAGGCTTTCAACAGTCTCAAGACTAAACTCATCCGTTGGAATAAGAACATCTTTAGGAACATTCATCTCAGGAGACAAGCATTGTGTACCAAACTCGCCAATGTCCAAAGTGCTAGCAACTATGGTGGGGTAATGACCTTATACAACATTAACGAGAGCTAGCTATTGTGCTTGAACAAGAAGAAACCGTGTGGTTCCAAAAGTCATGAGAACATTGGCTTCATATTGAGGATAAAAACATAGTATTCTTTCACGCTTCTACCATCACTAGGCGACGAAAGAACAAAGTGGAGAGGCTCTTGTCACCAGACGGTGTGTGGGTTGAGGATAGTGTCATATTAGAGCAAATGGCGGTTGTATACTTCCAAACTTTCAACTGGATGCTAGCAGAGGAACAATTTTTGATTGATATTCCAAGATTGGCTTTCTAGCAATCAACCAGAGTAATCTCATGTCTCTTACTTCCCTTTTATCTGATAAAGAAATTTTCGAAGTTGTAAAAGGGGTGAAGGGTTTAAATCTCCGGGCTCGGATGGCTTCCAACCCGTGTTTTACGACCAATGTTGGCACAAGATCAAAACTCAATGATAAAAATTGTTAGACAATTCTTCTTGGCAAGAACTCTACTGGTCGACATCAATAACACATTGTGATGACTCATGGCCAACCTTGGCTTGAAGGGACTTAGAGAAGGTGATTCGAGAGCCAAATGATCCACCATAGATGCATTTACTCACCTACATGCAAGGGTTGTTGCATGCTTATCAAACTTTCCATCTGTAGTAGTTTCCATTTCTAGACTTTCTATTTATAGCTTAAGTTTCAGTGGCCGAATTTAGAAGGTTTAGTTACTTAAGTTATAACACATTAGAGTAGCTATTTTTTCCTACTATATAGATTTAAACATTAAAGTTATTTACATTAATAGACTTAGGATAAGTTAGGAGGAGAACTAGGGCCAACTCTTGGCTGCCATGCTTCTCCTTGTTCTATGCTTTCTAGTTTTCTATAAGTATTGTTCTTTCATCATTAATAAAACGGTTTTTTCGCTTGATATCCCTGAGGTAAGGTAAAATTCGCGAGGTGTCCCAAAATTTTAACTATTTCGCGTGGTACCCCCGAGTTTTGCTTTTGTTTTCGCCAAATGCCCATCAATTAATTTTTTAATTAAAAAATCCAAAAAATATTAAAAAAATGGAAATAAAATAAAAAAATTCCCAGAAAAAGAAAGGATGGGAGGCAGAGTCAGAGTACCTGTGCCGGTACCTCGCCGCCGAATATATCCTCTCCAAGTACTGAGACACAGACATCCTTCGGCTCTTGCCCAAGTGCAGGCACACCTTCCACATGATTGTGTTGACCAGTGGCTCGCCGGACACTCCACGTGTCCCCTTTGCTGGAGCCACATCTCCGCCGATGACGCCTCCAGATTCGTCCCCGCCCCGCAGCATCCAGATACGAGTTCAGCTAATCCCAATTCGGATATTCTGACTACCAATTCCAGTGCCGACGAAGGCATTGAGCTCTTCGTGGAGATGGAAGAGGAGGGAGCCCTTGTTCGCCGATCGTCTTCGATTTTCAGCATCGGAAGCAGCTTCCGTAAATTATTTGCCGGAGAAGGCGCGATTTCCATTGTCGGCGCCAGATTTGGAGGAGACATGGCACTTCACAAACACAACCACTAGATCCTCGTCTCGGACGTGCTGTTCAAGAACCGCTGGAGCAACGTGAGCTCCTTCGGCCTGATGGTCCTCAAATTCGAGATGATGCTTTCTCGAGACCAATTCTCCGTTTCCGGCTGCTCAAACATAGACCGATCTGCCGCGGCGGCGCGGTCTCTCAGACATTGGAGCGCTCTCCAGAATCCGATCAGGCCAAATTAAAGTAGTGCCCGAAATCAAGAGTTTCTCCGGCGACGGTGTTGAGCTTGTCAATGGCGAGAGTCTCGGTGTCCCAACATCTTTGCTCCGACGAAAAAGAAAGGATGACCCATTTGACCAATTTGGGTTTTTTTTGGGATTTTTTTTATTTGTTTCCATTTTTTTAGTATTTTTTGGGTTTTTTAATTAAAAAATTAATAGATGGGCATTTGGCGAAAAAAGCAAAACTCGAGGGTACCGCGCGAAATAAGTAAAATTTTGGGGCACCTCGCGAATTTCGCCTTACCTTAGGGGTACCAGGCGAAAAAACCGTTAATAAAATCAGATTGGAACTTATGAACACTTGGCATAGTGTTCTTGAGTAATTCAGTCCCAAAAATCATCCCAATTACTTTGTTTATTCGTGCGTCATCATCTTTGTTTGTTCTTGAAGTGTTCGTGCTCATCCAAGTGCAAGAACATCAAGGCTGCCGTTAACCCTAGTTCGCATCCTTAGATTGTTTTCGTTTGTGTGAAGGATTCCTTTGTACGTTTGCTCTCAATTTTTGAAGTGTTGTTCTTGACTCATTTTAAGAAGACGCGGGCTTCGGATTTTCTGGATTTGGACGTCAAACGACACAGAATCACCCTTGACAAAGACATGACCTCAATGAAGAGAGTTGGACACTCCAACTTTCACATCACACTGATTGTTCTACTTGCTAAGGTTAGTAATCCGGAAATGTTGAACCAATCAGCCCTATAAGTCTCTATAACGTCTTATATGAGATGATTACAAAGACTATTGTTAACCGAATTCAACCTCTCATCCACAACTTGATTAGTCCTACGCAAGGAAGTTTCATTCCCTGAAGAGTGATTATTGACAATATTGTCCTAATGCAAGAGGTGGTCCAATCTATGTGTCGCTGGGTGCAGGGTAAAAAGGGTGGATGGCCATAAAGATTTACCTTGTGAAGGCCTACGATAGGCTCCGTTGGGATTTCATCTCGGATACTCTTAGCTCGGCGGGTTTTCCTACTCAATGGGTTGATTGGATCTTCGAGTGCATCTCTACCTCATCTTTGCAAGTGGTCTGGAGTGGGGAAGTCAGTCCTAGTTTTAATCCATAATGTGGTATTTGCCAATGGGATCCCCTTTTCCTGTATCTCTTCCTTATGTGTATAGAGAGGTTGAGCCATCTCATCCTAAATTTGTCAATGAGGGGGGATGGAAGGCTATTAAGCTATCCATGAATGGGTCACTTCTATTGCATGTTATGTTTATTGATGACATTATCTTGCTAGCAGAAGCTTTGGTCAGCCAGATTAGGAGCATTAAGAGGGTGTTAGACGGTTTCTGTAAGGCTTCAAGGCACATGATTATCATGGCTAAGTCCAAACTTTTGTTTCTCCAAATGTCAATGATGAATTGGCTTTGAATCTCCAACAAGAGAGTGATTTTGAGGCCACAAAGGAAATGACAACTACCTTGGCGATCCAATGCTTCACAAGAGGGCCTCAAAGGCTATGTTCTCACCACTATTAGAGAATATCACGAAGAGACTAATGGGGTGCAAGGTCCATTTCCTGAGCTTTACGGGCGTACGACCCTTACCAAATTTGTTCTTGCCGCAATGCCGGTTTATTCCATGGCTTCTATGACTCTTCCTAAGTCGATTTGCCTCAAATTGACCAAATTTGCCGGTCATTTATCTTGGGGTGAGTGGGATGACCAAAGGAAGGTTCACTTAGTGGCGTGGAAAGAGATTTATAAACCCAAAGAAGTAGGGGGGTTGGGAATCCGCACCATGAAGGACATGAACATATCTTTGGTTGCAAAGTTAGATTGGTGACTTTTTGTCGAAGGCGAGAAGCTTTGGGTGAAGGTCCTTCGTCATAAATACATCAGAATCGGGGTTGGGGGTGGGGGGTGGATTCCAATTCTGCTACCTCTCACATATGGAAGAGTATTAAGTATGGCTTGGACAAAGTGGTGATCAAAGGGGTGCCTCGGGTTCTGGGTAATGGACGTACCATAAGGTTCTAGTTGGACCCTTGGATTGATAAGGAACCTTTAATCCAAATTGCATTGCTGCCATTCCCTTCAGCCAGATGCATAACAATATCAATAATCTCTGGGATCCGGGTGCGGGTTGGTGTTGATCGTTAATTAGTCATTTGTTCCCTAATGCCATCTTACAAGATGGGTGGCGGTGGCCATTTTAGAACAAGATGAAGCTCATAACTAGATTAGCTGGAAGGGAACCCCATCAGGTACATTTTCTTTCTCCTCTACTTATAACTTATGGTGTAACTCAGAATGTTCTCCTAGTGTTGATGCTAGGTGTTATTAGACTATTTGGAAGCTCCGAGCTCTAAAGAGAATCCGATCCTTTATCTGGCTTGCTTTCAAAGAGGTCATTCTTATCAGAGAGGAGTGATGTAGACGCCACATGTCGCCGACTTCCCCTATTAGAGTTGCAGCCTCGGAGTCTCCAATCCATCTGTTTCGGGACTATATATTCATTGCCCAGATATGGACCGAATTGGATCTGCCGCTGTTGTATAAGGATTTTTACGAATCCCATTTTGCAAGTTGGATCTGAGTATATCTAATGGAATCTAGAATCCGCTCCAATGGGCTCCCCTGGTCTTCCATATTTTCTTATACTTTTTTTTGGCTTAGAAATGGAGGAATGAGATAATTTTTGGACAAGATGACCCACATGGCAACAAGGCCCAATTCATTTAAGGTAGGGCCGGAGAATACCAAGTCGTATAGGACACCGAAATTGATGAAAGGATTGTTTAACAGAAGATTATAAGCCTTATTTCCTATGGTCTTCCCCCGCTGGGTTGGGTTACCATTACTTCAAATGGTTTAGTAAACTCGTATGGGAGTGCTACTGTAATTGGGTTAATCCGTGATGACCATGGCAATTGGAAGATGGGATTTGCACATAACATATGCATATGTAATGTACCCATGGTTGAGTTATGGGTGATGATCTCAAAGATAGTGGGGGAAGACTAGGAGGTGCGATGATCACGATCCACCAAGGCTCTCTCGATTCCCTTCATGATATGTGATGTCATCATTGGTTGTTTTCGCATTTTATTGACATCTTCATGCGGCATCGGTGATGACGATGACATCTTCACTATGAGTTACGCCATGCATTTCAAGGGTCTGAAGCTTCATTGATGACAATGATGGTGTCCCGTTACTCATCTGTTCTCATTTGTGCTCCAACGTCCTCTAGGTGCATGAATGATGGTGACGGTGTCGATGACATACACTGCATGTCCGCCTTTTCCTATGTTGTAGCGTCTTTAGGGTTCTTTTATGGGGATGATGACGTCTATGTTGTACACTTATTCTCTCATTCGCTCACGCTCTTTAGCATTCATCCGGTTCGTTGATGACGACGATGGTCTCCATATTGTATCAATGAAATATCCGGTTCTCCATGCTTTACCATGTTCATCTAGTTCTCCGGCGATGATGACGTAGGACTTCATAGTTGGTCATTTTGCTTCATATTGTATCAACGTCCATCGGGCTTTCATTGGTGATGATGGTGGACTTCATGATTTGTGCCCATTCGCTCCATGTCGTATCAACATCTATCAGGCTCCTCCTCGACGGTGATGATGGTGGACTTCATGATTTGTGCCTATTCTCTCCATGTCGTATCAATGTTCATCGGGCTCCTCGACGGTGATGATGGTGGACATCATGATTTACGCCTATTCACTCCATGTCATATGAGCGTTCATCGGGCTCCTCGACGGTGATGATAGTGGACTTCATGATTTTCCCCACTTCGCTCCATTCCACACCTGAAAATCCCAAGGGGGTGCACCCTTGGGAAGACCCTCAATGAAAGCAAAGCTAGTCCGGTCCTTTAACGTGATAAAACTTTATGTAGAGGAAGAGTTTGTAGAAATAAAAAGTTTGAAGATGATGAATATGAGGCAATGCTGGATGAAGCTTTTGATGTTCTTGAAGTGGCGGTAACGGGACGAAGAACTTGAAAATCATGCTCGAGAGTTGAAGTTGAGGAGCTCGAAGTAGACTTGATGGATGACGACATTTGAAGAACTTGAAGTGGAGCTCTTGATCAACGCTTGAAGAATGTACGAAGAACTTGATGATTGAAGAATAAATCCCCCCTCCTTGATTTTTCAGATCTCCCATAAAGGATAAGTTAAGAGTTTTTGATTCTTGCTCCGAAAAAATCCCCCCACTCAATTGGCTGCTTCCCCTTTTTTGTATAGCTGAAAGAGTGTCACCCATAGGTTATGCAATCATACCCTAGGAAATAGAGGCATGACCTAGTGGATCGCTTTCCTGGATTTTATGTACAGAATCCTTGTTGAAGATGTCACCTCTCATACTCAATTAATGTTGAGACCTTATGGACACTCCAGATCAGATCCTACTGTACAAACAAGCTTTGGCCGAGATATCCATTGTACGAACACGCTTCCGTTGGATTTGATTTGTACTTGCTTACATGAGTTGGGTACTCTTGACTCTTAATCAGATCTTCTCACACGTGGGTCTATCACTTTCTCAATACCTTTCTCATGTCGTTATGTCCATCTGGTGACCGTATGTGTTGACGATCACAATCATATGGTACAAGGATGACGTTGGATCCATCATGTTGTTGATTCATACTTGCTTATATGACATTAGTACTTCCAAGTCTTGATCACATCTTCTCACATGCGGGTCATTCACTTTCTCAATCCGTTTCGTTCATCTGGTGATCGTACGTGTTTGATGATTACAATCATACGATATGATGATGACGATAGATTCATCTTGTCACCTTCTTCTTCATCTTGTTTCTGTTTGACTATGGATGTCGTCATTTCTAGTTTGGGAGATATGGATTTGGTAATGACGTCTTATTCATGCCGTAATGGTAGGTCTCATTTTCTTTAGGATAGATATAGTCATTCTTTGTTGACTTTTTGAGTTGACTTCTTTTCCAAGGGCGTTTACACATGGTTATTACTTTGGTGCTCCACGTGTAAGGTCATTCTTTGTTGTATACGATCACGCCCTTTGCTCCATACTATATCGATGTCATCTTGTCATTGTAGCGATCATACGGTATCATCATGTTCATCTTGTTATTGTAATCATCCTATCATCGTAGAGATCATGCGGTATCATCTTTTTTGACAATGAACTTGGTGGTTGAGATGAATTTTTAAGAGGTCTTTGCTAGTAATCATGCGGTACCATTGTGTTTTAGTGTTCCTCTTGCCTTTCCTTGCAATAATTGTGATTGTTCGTTGGTGGTCTTGAAGGATGCTTTATACTTTCTACTCATCAAGAGATGATTGCCATGTAGGGATTGTATACATGACATTCTTAGTAATAGCCACGTGTGAGATCCCGATTTTGACATTGTCAATGGGGAGTCCTCCAATGTCTCAAAATGACTTAGAACAACTTTAGGAAAGTCATTGTGGAGACTGACTCCCAAGTAGTGGGTCATTGTGGAGACTGACTCCCAAGTAGTGGTGAACCTCCTGAGCTAGCAAATCTCCTAACACCACCCTCTTGCTAGCCTTGTCAGATCTTGTCAAGGCTTCCTTCGTAGATATTGGCTAGTCCAATTGCACTACATTTATAGAGAAGCCAACAGTGTCGCAAATATTCTTGCTTCTCTTGCTTTCTCTTTTCATTGCGGTCTACATGTTTTATATGGACCACCTATTTTAATTATTAACTCTCTTTTGGACGATGAAAGAAGATTGGCTAAACCCCGTTTAAGTTTAGCCAAATAAATAAAGTTCTAAGAGTGTCGCCTCACCTTTCGGAAAAAAAGAGCATTGGTTATTGTTTTCCATGGACATATAATCTTGTCTTTGTGTTAGCAATTACATCAGGCATTTATGTAATTATTGGATACCTGCTCTACTTAGTAAGGTAAAATGTGAATGTGTTGGCCAGATAGACTATATAGTAGTATACGACTAGTTATTCATGTGGGAGTCAAAATCAGCAAGGTAATACCCACGCGAAGGACAAACTTTAGAGCCCATAAACGAATGTACAATAACCATACGAGGAACGCACAACTAACCGCCAAACCAGGTATCGACTATGGGCTCAACCGAGCAAGGAAAATCCCAACAAGAAAGGAAGCAGAGGCCCATGAAGGAAGAAGGAAAAACGGTTATGGAGGAGAACACATGGCAACAAGAGGAGAGGAGGACCACCTCTATAAAAGCAATGGAGTTTGGAGAGAGAAGGGATTGGATTTTGGGGCAATAGGGCAATTCGGTTAGAAGAGAAAGAGAGTTTGAGTTGTGAGCACTTGAGAGCAGCCTCCCTCTTCTTCTTTTGCAAGAAATATGTAAGCCATGAAAAATGGGAGCGAGATCTAGATCTTGAGAGCTTGTTTTTTCCCTTTTTCTTCCATCTGCTTCTTCTTTCTCTTCCCCATTTTCGTGAGCGGATTACTGACTTGGGCGTCATAGGGCCTTCTCGCGGAGAAGCCATCTCCGGGATTTGTTTCAGGTAAATCCGGCAGGTCGGAGGAGCATTTCCAGCGGAGAAGAGGCGGGGAAACCTAGAAAACAAGCGAAAGGAGAACCACCGGGAACGCGACTCAGAGATCGGAGATCCAAACCAGGAATCTAAGCCAAAGTAGAGCTGAGAGCAGAGATTTCCGGGAACGGGAACGAGGCCAGAAAGTGAAGATCACAATTCACGCGGAACTCGCCATTGAGAAGCTGTAGAGGACATCCCCAAACAAACAAATCCCAACAGACATCCGAATCGAGGGTGTATTGACCATCGGTGTAGCCACGCGTGTTGGTCTGGAATTCAACACTGGCGCCGACCGTGGGCAGGTTCTTGCACAGCTAAGTCCAGCAAAGCAAGTAAGAATGGCCGCATCACATGAAGATCCATCAGCTGGGGTCGAAGAGGAAGTACAATCACCAAAAGGAATACCCATCAACAGCACACGAGAAGTGCTCATGAACGATGAGGAGTGAGAGCAGTTTTACCAGTTTCGAAGATGGCAAAAGGCCCGCCAGGAGTTTCCCCCGCAGGAGCCTGTTCCACTGTAACGCCAAACGGGGCGTGCTCACCAGGAGCCTTACATCCCAGCCGATCCACGTGAAGAATATAGGGACTGATTCCAAACCGACCAGGCCTCGATCACCCACGAGCCTCACCGATATTCACCTTGGAGAGAGCCCTATCGAAGACCCTACCCATATTACGCGTACCAGCATTGTCCAGAGTATGCAGCCCAGGAAGTGTCGCTAACACTATTTGGATCCACGGCCTTCGCAGACCATATACTCCTGGCACCCCCACCTCCAGATTTCAAGATACATGCATTCAACGAATACACAGGAGAATATGACCCCAGAGACCATTTGTCTCGATACCAGTACTTGATGCTCGCAAGCAAGGCCGACGAGCCTACCATGTGCAAGTGCTTCCCTAACACTTTAGCAGGGCCGACTTTGACATGGATGATAAGACCCCATCCGAAAAGTATCAACGGGTTTTAGCAGCTCGCGGATTCCTTCATGGCCCATTTCGGGTGCTCTCAAAAGAGAAAACTCAGCATGCAAGATGTGTTAAATGTAAGGCAACGCGAAGGTGAAACCCTAGATTCCTTTGTAAGGAAATTCACAACAGAAGTAGTCCAAGCGCATGACTTCGACGAGAAGGTGGCGCGTATGGCTTTCATTTAAGGGCTGCGAAACGGGCCATTCAAACTCAACGTATGCAAGAAGCCTTCCGCTTCATATACAAAGTTACTCGAAAAGGCCAATCAACACATCGTGGCAGAGGAGCTAGTGATAAGGCGTTCTCGTGACACCTAAACAAAATAATCCTAACAAACCTAAACAAGTAGTAGAGGCAAGCAAGGGTCGATCCCACAGGGAGGAAGTGATCTTTCTAAATGTTAATCAACATGCAAAGTAACAAGAAAGGGAGGTTTTGGTTGTTCACAGAGTAACAAGGTTAAGTTGGCTTGAGAATATGAATGGGGAAAGTAGTTCCACTAGAACGAGATCCACAATACAGAGATATAAGTTGATCACTGAAATCTATTCAATCCAAGTTCTTTAACTATTCTTATGGTTGTTCTCACCCTGATCTTAAGTACTACCGATTCTCACAGTTGTCGATAGACTTATTACTATGCCAATGGTAAAATACCTCCGATTCTCACAGTTGTCGGTGTACTTTACCACCAATAAAGCAATAGCAATGCACACAAGGATATAGGATACATGCAAATAGAAAGACGTATTAATACTCGCATGCAACTGATTCTCACTCACAATTGTACGCTCGTAACCCCTATACCCACAATTGTGTTTGCCACTAGATAAGCACTCAGAACCCCTATATGCAAATCCTAGCAATTGATAAATATTACTCAACCTAGCTGGCCAGACTATGAAGAACAATAATAAATCAATAATCAATATAACCAAGAGAATCAAACCAACACACATAAGAATAAGAACAAGGAATAGAAATCTCACAACCGAATCAACTGTATTGCTTCAAACGTCTAGTAGAACAAAAGTGTTTAGCTCTCCATGGGTTGAAACCCTAGAGGCAGAATGAAAAACGAACTCATCTCTTATCTAAGACCTGGAAAAGATCTTAAATAGGCTTTGGGAAATAAAGTTAACCTAATGCAAAATAACAAAGGAAATAAAATAATAGAAAATAAGGAAATCCAAAATAGCAAAAATAAGGAAATAAAGTCTTCTGGCCGCGAGGCGCTACGTGCCCACCGCGGGGCGTCAGTCTTCTCTGAGATCCACCGCCGGGTCGCGGTGGCTCCTGGCGCGGGGCGGTGACTTTTCAGCTTCTGTGACACTTTAGTAAAAATGCCATAACTTTTGATTCCCAACTCGGATTGCGCTCATATTTTGAGGACTTGCAGTAGACTTCAAGATCTAACTCATCGAATTGGAATCACTTCATTTGGACGTCTGAGTAGAGAGAACGAACCATTTGAATTCAGCACATTGTTCTTCTACTCTTCAATACACTTCAAACCTCTATAAATCCCATGATTTCTTCACTTTTCCACTCTAACTACATAATCCACGATTGTGCTCTAAATCCATCCAAATGGCGCCTCAAACCTGGTAATAACCCCCACATATGCGCTTGATGTGGCTAAAACCTACCCGCAAGTGTACAGGATCAGTTGTAGTAGTCAAGTGTCGATCCCACAGAGACCAATGTAATATTAATTGAAACGCTATTAGTGAACTAGGCCGGGAAAGATATGAGATTGGGTAAAACTATAACTAAGCTAACAAATAATAATAAAGAAAACAGATAAACAATGTGATAAATGTGTCTAAGGTTAAGGATCCCCACAATGGTGTTTCGGTAGATTCTAAACAATATCTAATTAGATTTCAATATGAATGTCATTTGAAGGTCCCACTATCTAATATCAACACTACCTCTTTTCAGACGAATAGTGCATGTACCTAAACTCGACTAGCAGTCACTTTTGCACAAAGCTAATCTCATTAAGATCCATTAAGTCCTGTATAGATCAATGGACAAGTGGAAACAACATTCGCTTTCGCGCTCAGCGGAATCTACTCATCCAAGAATCTATTCGATAGTCAGGTACCACAAGAGGATTAAGTCACTTTCGCGCAAATAATCCTCAAGTTCTATCCTAGGGATCTATTTAGCATCAATCTCCTATTATCATTTTCTCCTTTCGGTCTCAAATTCCAATAGAAATCCCAATTACAAATCAATTAGGTCATTAAGCATCCTAGGATAGAATCAAATCACATATTCATTCAATCAAATACCGCAGTCAAACCTACCTAATTCACCATTGGGATCACTCAACCTTAGAACTAGGAATTTAACTAAGCATGATTGAAGATAAACAATAGATCAAACCAACCATCGATATATATGAATTATTCATTAAAAAAACAGGAGATAAGAAAACTTAGTCTCAATGATGAAATAATCCAAACGAAGGTTAGAGCATTAGGAGCAATCTTCAATCCATGCCAAAGGCCAAAATCCCTTCATGAAGTTCCCCCATGTCTGCGGCAGAACGCCGAACAAAGCTCCAAAACCCAAAACTAAAAAAATAAAAACTCCAAACTAAAACTAAAACTAAACCTAAAGTAACGTCCCCCCTTAAGAAAATGAAACTCCCCACCTCTAAAGCTACGCAACCCCTTTGAAAAGTCAAACTCATGCTTTCTCTCCTCCACCAGATTTCTTGTTCCAGTGAGCCCGTGCCATCCAATTCAGCATACCACGTAATGGGCCGGCCCACATGTGAAATAACAACATCAATAGTTTTCGAACCGCCCACGTCGTAGTCTTGTAGCCCGTGCCATCCAATTCAGCATACCACGTAATGGGCCGACCCACATGTGAAATAACAACATCAATAGTTTTCGAACCGCCCACGTCGTAGTCTTGTAGCCCGTGCCATCCAATTCAGCATACCACGTAATAGTCTTGTATCGCCTTCAAATTTGCACTTAAAAAAACCTGAAATCACAAAAGTACGAGTGTAGACTCCGAATACAAAATAATGCAAAATTATCTATAAAATATATAAAATATGCATGAGAATGACCTATCTAATATGCAACTAGACTCTTAAAACATGTATAAAATGGATGTTATCAAATCCTCCAAGCTTAAATCTTGCTTGTCCTCAAGCAAGTACATAACTAATGAGTCCGCAAAGTATACAATGGTTGTTGCAATCCAAGAGACAAGTGAGGATGACCATGAAAGTCCAAACAAATGACAACTTCCTAGCATGCTTCTTAATCAATGACAATATGAAATTAGTTCTTCTACTCTAGACCTCACCAAGATAAATATAAAGTCACTCACACTCATGTGTTTAGGATATGTATTTCGCTCAATTCTCTACTTTGAATGCTAACTACCATAAGCTTGCAATAATATCTAGATCTCCACTGCTAGAGACAATGCAAAACACAATCATGAGACATATAAACAGGGTTGTAATGGGGCCAAGGTATTTTGATAGGACATGGATAAATTTTGGCCATATGGTGCTAAATCCAGGGAAAAGAACTTCACTAAAATAACACCAATCATATAATGATTTTACAATAAACTCAACTACAACCCAAACTAAGGATTCACCATTCTATTTTATGGGCTTCTTTTCTTCTTCATTCTTTTTCTCTCTTTTTTTTTCTTTTTTTTTTCAGTTTTTTTTTTTTGAATGAAGAAGAAGAAAGAAAACTTTTATGAACCAAATGGTATAAAACCTTACAATCAATTTCTAATGATCACCCAACATTTTATGCAACTCCCCCAAGCTTTAGTCCACTTCCACGTTAAGCAAACAAAAGTTCAATCCCCTGGATGGGAAGGATATATAAATAGGCTCGGATGCTTTTGTGGAGCTTTCAAAGAATAGGCTTTAAGGCTCAAAGGGCTTCAAGCAGAGGAATAATATATAAGGGTGGTAAAGGAAAATATAGGCTCGTGAAAAATAATGTCTCAATCAAAATGTAATGCACATTAGTCCTATATGTAGTCTCGAAGAGGTATTGAAGCAAGTTCTAGAGATAACAAGCAAAGAGAGATCACACAAGAAAGGACTTATGCAATTGTAGTCCAAGAAAGGCTAACAAGCTCACCAGGACATTTTGTCTAGAGTATCGGTCCTAACACATCTTAATCAAAGTCCACATGCTCAAGTCATTGTCAAAGGTTTGATCAATCATATCATTCTCATAATGCAATTGTAATATTAACAACCAAGGCATATTAAGAGGATTCACAATTATGTACCGTTATAAGGACCCGCAAAGGAATAAACAGGGGAACAAATCCAACATCCAAATGCAAATATGCAATGCAATGCATGAAAAAAATTGAAAAAGAAACACACAAAAACATGAGAAACTACACTAAAATGCAAACAGAGTCTACACATGGAATTATTCCTCCCCAAGCTTAAATTCTACATTGTCCTCAATGTAGAAACATAAGAAAAAGGAAAAGAAACTCACCAAATAAATCAGGTATTTCAGGCATCTTCACTCTATGCTCCAGGGTTGTTGAAAATCAGTACCAATGCAAAAGAAATTCAGCAGCATTTTCTCCTTCAGTAGCACTGTATATAAGACAGACAAAACAAACCCCAAACACAAGACTACACAGACAGATAAACAGAATTACATGCTCAAATAAATTATACACTTGATCATGAAGGAGCAAGAATCAGTCTAGACACCCAATCATCACAACATCAGCAAGCTAACAATACTTATTCATTCAAGCATCATATTGCAGCAAAATCAGGAGGTTCACAAGCACCACAACTTTCAAATAAGTTCCCATCAAAGATATAAAGTAATGAACTCATGAATTCTGCTGTGTAAGACAAGTAATCAAATGTAATTTCATACACATTCAGTAGAGAACTCATGGATGCTTGACAATATTTTCTATGCAAAGGAACCTATAAAATCAAATTTTCATTCAACTCAATTTCCACTAAGTGTTCACCAATTCAGCAATTTAATAAGTGTTCACCAATTCAGCAATTTAACCTCTAATACAGGCGTGAGGGAAGGTGAGGTCGGACCTCGCTGGTGGCTCGCCGGTGGTGTGGGCTCATGAAGAGGAAGAGCAGTGGTGCGGTGGCACGCGAGCAGGCGGAGGTGTGGTGGGCTTGATGGTGGCTCGCGGCGGCTCGGTTGGTGGTGAGCAGCGGCGACGCAGGCGAGGCGGAGAACAGGGGCGACGGGGCTGAGTGGCGGCGAGGATGTGCGAAGAGAGGTGAGGAGACGGTCGATGGAGGTTTGGGTGGTGGGTTCACCGGTGAGGGTGAGAGATGAGGGAGAGATCGGTGAGGAGGGTGTGTGGAGGCGGGAGGAATGGGAAAGAAATGGGGGAATGGAGGGTAAAGAAACTCGGTCGAGTTTCAGGAAAAAAAAATTTATCAGATGTCGACCGAAACTCGGTCCAGAACTCGACCGAGTTCTGGGCCGAGTTTCTCTCTGTAAAATCAACTCGACCGAGGATGATTTTTTTTTTCAAACAGGTACGACAACTCGGCCCAGAACTCGGTCGAGTTCCTCCCTGTAAATTCAAGCTCGGACGAGCTTAAATATTTTTTTTATTTAATTTTTTTTATTTTTATCATGAAAGTAGGAAAAGAAAATTTACCTGATGGGTTGCCTCCCATCCAGCGCTTAGTTTAGGGTCATAGCTTGACCTTCACCAATGTCATTTATTCGGATCAGGCGGGTCGGTGATACCCAACTTGATCGGATCAGGCTCTATATATGGTCTGAGTCGAATTTTCCGAACCTTGAAGTACCCCGAGTTCTTATGCCATAATTCCACTGAATCATTTTGTAGAACTCGGTTCAGGTAATATGGACCGGACCATCTTGTGCTCTTACTTCCCGGAAATATGCTCGATTTGTGATGATAGAGAATCACATGATTCCCTTCCTTGAATTCAGTCAGAGCATGACCAACATAGCATTTTTTTCTCTTTTTTCGTCTACTCCGAACCTCTAATTCAGAATTAACAATCTCTTCTTGCACCATACAACATGTAAGGGTGCTAGAGGTCGGGGTATAGCTTTCTAACACGTTGAGCTCATCAAGCATCGGGTCCTCCTTGGTCCTTTGAATAATTTCCTTCCTATCAAACTGTGGCTCAGTCCACTGATTCTTAACCCCAATCATAATAGAAGTGCATTGCTCAAAATAATGCACTTCAGGTGACTCTGTAGGCAAACTTGAGATAGCCAACTCAACAATATGATCCTTCAATTTTTGATTTTCTGTGGCTAAATCATCTACTTGTGTCTTCAAAGAGTTCACCAGACCTGAAAGTGAATTAAATTGGATTAATAAGGGATTAAGAATGTCCATGATAGATGGAAAAAGAGCAAGAATTTTCTCAACTTCCCTATCATGTCTCATAATAAAGTCATCAAGCTTGTTGTCCTGTATAAACGGATGACTCTTAACCTGGAGCGGTGTGTGTGGCATTGTCACCCAACTCTGATTTGAGGGTTGTGAGTTCCATGCGATTATTTCCCCCAGAGTAGCGCGACAGCTAGTTTTGTCATGATCTTCAGCTCCACAAGACTCACAGAAGAGGTTAGAAGTCATTGGGTTTTGGCCATAACCCAAATTATAATTTTCAAAATCATACCTCTGAGTACTTGTATAAGGCTCGGATGAAGAAAATTGATAGGAATTTACCTCATACATACCTGAATCCATTTATTCGACTTTCTCTGAAATAGCCTGAAACTAAGAAAAAGAAGGAAAAAAAAATCAAAGCAAAAATAGAGACCTAGAAACACCAATAGAGATAACAACTAATATTAACAAATTGGTCCCCGGCAACGGCGCCAAAAACTTGATGTGGCTAAAACCTACCCGCAAGTGTACGGGATCAGTTGTAGTAGTCAAGTGTCGATCCCACAGAGACCAATGTAATATTAATTGAAACGCTATTAGTGAACTAGGCCGGGAAAGATATGAGATTGGGTAAAACTATAACTAAGCTAACAAATAATAATAAAGAAAACAGATAAACAATGTGATAAATGTGTCTAAGGTTAAGGATCCCCACAATGGTGTTTCGGTAGATTCTAAACAATATCTAATTAGATTTCAATATGAATGTCATTTGAAGGTCCCACTATCTAATATCAACACTACCTCTTTTCAGACGAATAGTGCATGTACCTAAACTCGACTAGCAGTCACTTTTGCACAAAGCTAATCTCATTAAGATCCATTAAGTCCTGTATAGATCAATGGACAAGTGGAAACAACATTCTCTTTCGCGCTCAGCAGAATCTACTCATCCAAGAATCTATTCGATAGTCAGGTACCACAAGAGGATTAAGTCACTTTCGCGCAAATAATCCTCAAGTTCTATCCTAGGGATCTATTTAGCATCAATCTCCTATTATCATTTTCTCCTTTCGGTCTCAAATTCCAATAGAAATCCCAATTACAAATCAATTAGGTCATTAAGCATCCTAGGATAGAATCAAATCACATATTCATTCAATCAAATACCGCAGTCAAACCTACCTAATTCACCATTGGGATCACTCAACCTTAGAACTAGGAATTTAACTAAGCATGATTGAAGATAAACAATAGATCAAACCAACCATCGATATATATGAATTATTCATTAAAAAAACAGGAGATAAGAAAACTTAGTCTCAATGATGAAATAATCCAAACGAAGGTTAGAGCATTAGGAGCAATCTTCAATCCATGCCAAAGGCCAAAATACCTTCATGAAGTTCCCCCATGTCTGCGACAGAACGCCGAACAAAGCTCCAAAACCCAAAACTAAAAAAATAAAAACTCCAAACTAAAACTAAAACTAAACCTAAAGTAACGTCCCCCCTTAAGAAAATGAAACTCCCCACCTCTAAAGCTACGCAACCCCTTTGAAAAGTCAAACTCATGCTTTCTCTCCTCCACCAGATTTCTTGTTCCAGTGAGCCCGTGCCATCCAATTCAGCATACCACGTAATGGGCCGGCCCACATGTGAAATAACAGCATCAATAGTTTTCGAACCGCCCACATCGTAGTCTTGTAGCCCGTGCCATCCAATTCAGCATACCACGTAATGGGCCGGCCCACATGTGAAATAACAGCATCAATAGTTTTCGAACCGCCCACGTCGTAGTCTTGTAGCCCGTGCCATCCAATTCAGCATACCACGTAATAGTCTTGTATCGCCTTCAAATTTGCACTTAAAAAAACCTGAAATCACAAAAGTACGAGTGTAGACTCCGAATACAAAATAATGCAAAATTGTCTATAAAATATATAAAATATGCATGAGAATGACCTAATCTAATATGCAACTAGACTCTTAAAACATGTATAAAATGGATGTTATCAGCGCTACAAAATAGCACCTATCAGCTAGCTCGAGGAGGTTCGTCTGCAAATGCACCCCCCACGAACAGTGGAAGAAGGCACGAAGGGCCAAAAAGAGAAACAGCTGCGTGGGAGCCCCGACGCCATCAGGCCAGCGAGCGGGGAAAAGCCCCAAAAAAGCCGCTGATCGTTGTGGAAATGAACGATCGAGAGAGGGCAGGCCCATACCCGCAGAGGCAACAATCCAGGCCCCCTCCCCGCGAGCAAGCATGCCGCCGCCACCACCTCCATCTGCGAGGCCGGGAGGGAAGTTATGCTTTTACCATCAATCGACCACCCATGACGGGCAGGAAAGTTGGGGGTATGGAGCCCCGCGAAGGAAGGCCATGCTAGGACCAGGCCTTGCTCAGCAAAGACCTCCTCCCAGCCACCCCGTGCCCTACCCATATGTCGGACAAAACTTTTTGCGACCAGACGGGCAGGTAGGGACTATTTTAGGAAGGCACGAGCCAAAAGGTCCCAACAGGAGAGAGGGGAGAAGAATTGCCAATGCACCTCCGCCCTTCGGAAGGCCAGTTATGAGCATATCCAACCCCCTGCGATAGGAGTACAAGCTGACGTTTGATGCAGGGGACCTCGCAGAGTCTTCTATTCCCAGTACTGATACCTTGATGCTTCACGTGCAGATGTGGACAAAGATAGTGAAAAGAGTAATGGTTGACACGGGTAGCTCCGCGTACATCATGCACTGGGAAGCCTTCCAGAAGATGGGCCTAGACCCTGCAAGCCTAGTACATATCGACTGCACACTAGTAGGCTTCGCGGGAGAGCGAGTAAAACAAATTGGAGTGATAACGTTGGACCTGATCATGGGAGATGAAGGAGGCCCATGAAGGTGTGAAAAGGAGGAATTCCTGGTACTCCAGTCGCCATCCACGTACAACGCTTTCCTGTGAAGGATATCTTTATGTAAGTTCCAGGCAGTAGTTTCCATATATCACTTTGCTCTTAAGTTTCCTACGCAGGTGGGGGTCAGAATTGCAAGAGGGCAACACGCAAAAAGCCGCACATGTTACTTAGCAACACTTAGCGAAAAATGATTGCCAGTCTTGACCACAGAAGATGAAAACACTAGTCCAGTGCCGCCTGCTCACGCGGAGGAAGAAACTGAGCTAGAGGTCAGGAGTCAAATGGAGGCCGTGGTCTCGGAAGAAGAAAAGGTTAGCATCACGCCGTTACCGCTAGGGGAAGAAAGGTTGTATATGGGGCAAGCCCTGGGAATAGAAGTACATAACGAAATCAAAGAGCTGTTGGGAGCATCACGGGATGTCTTCGCGTGGACACCCATAGACTTGAAAGGGATCCTCGCGAGTCTCATGACCCACTCACTTAATATAAGCCCAGAGGCGAAGCCACGGAGGCAGAAAAAGAGGAAACAAGCGGGGGATAGAGCCCAAGGGGCTAGAGAAGAGGTTGAAAAGCTGTTAAAAGAATATTTTATACGCGAGGTGCAGTACCCGCATTGGATCGCAAACGTTATAATGGTGAGAAAGGCGAACGGAAAGTGGCGTATGTGCATGGACTTCACAAACTTGAACAAGGCATGTCCGAAAGACAGCTACCCACTATCGTCGATTGATCAGCTAGTTGATTCAACCGCAGGTCACGAGGCCTTAAGCTTCCTGGATGCGTACTAGGGTTATAATCTGGTCAAGATGAACCCTGCAGATGAGGAGCGTACTGCATTTATCACAAAAAGAGGGACCTATTGCTACACGGTCATGCCATTCGGTCTCAAGAATGCAGGGGCTAGCTTTCAGAGGTTCGTCAACTTGATTTTTCGCGATCATATCGGTTCCTCCGTCGAGGCATACGTAGATGACATCGTGGTGAAAAGCAGGCAGGAAGCATATCATGTGGCCGATCTTCGCGAGGTCTTCACCACATTACGCAAACACGAAATGAGCCTGAACCTAGAAAAATTCATCTTTGGAGTTAAGACTGGGAAATTCCTAGGTTTCTTGATTAATTCTCGCAGAATTGACGTGAACCCATAAAAAGTGGAGGCGGTGTTGAAAATGGCGCCCCCACAAAATGTCAAAGAGGTACACAGATTTATGGGGTCCGTGAACTATTTAGGGCATTTTTTCTCTAAACTCGCGGAAAAGGGGCTCTCGTTCTTCGCGATCCTTAGGGATCCCCAGAGCTTCAAATGGACTCCTGAGTGTGAGACATCCTTCGCGGAATTGAAAAGGCACCTGGCGAGTCTCCCTAAACTGTCATCTCCAGTTCCAGGCGAGGATTTGCAGCTTTATCTGGCGACAGGATCGCGAGCGATCAACGCCGTTCTAGTGCGCGGACAAGAAAGGCCAGTGTACTTCGTGAGCAGAGACCTCATACCAGCCAAGACGAGGTACCCGCCGGTATAACAGATCGCCTTGGCTCTGGTAATGGCAGCAAGAAAGCTACGTCCCTACTTCCAAGCTCACCCCATCCAGGTGTTATCAGACCTTCCCTTATGAAGCTTGTTCAGCAGACCCACCATGTATAGAAGGCTCACCAAGTGGGTAATCGAACTGTCTAAGTTTGACATGGACTACAGGCCTCGACATGCGATCAAGGCCCAGTCGCTTGCGGACTTCCTCATAGAGACAAGTTTTCGCAAAGTAAGCACAGAAGGATTGACAAAAGAGAAAGCCCGGTGGACACTTTTTATGGATGGGGCTGCAAACGAAGAGGGCAATGGGGCTGGAGTCACGCTGAGCTCGCCAGGAGGGGAAAGATTCGAATACGCCCTGACTCTAGAGTTTGAGACAATGAACAATGAGGCCGAATATGAAGCACTCCTCGCGGGGCTTGAGCTGGCTCTTACGAATGTCGCGCGAAGGGTAGCATGCTACAGTGACTCAGAGATTGTCGTTAAGCAGGTGCAAGGATTTTATGAGGCCAAGACGGGGAATCTGCCCGCGTATCAATCGAAAGTAAAAACCATGTCCGTGGCCTTTGACTATTTTGAAATACAAGCAATCCCACGGAGGGAGAATTCCAGGGAGGACGAGCTCGCAAAGCTTGGCTCGAAAGCTAAGTTGCAAAAGGGCCAAGTATGGATGGATTCACGTACCACTCGTGCCATAAGTCCAGAGCTGATGCTGGTTGAGCACGAAGAAGACGAAAATGATTGGAGAACCCCGATACGCATGTACATTATGTCAGGGGTAGTGCCTGAAGACCCACAACAGAAAAGGAAGCTGCAGATACGTGCAACCCGCTTCTATATAAAGAACGACGTCTTGTATAAGAAAGGATACATGGCGACATGCTTGAAGTGTGCAACCCTCGTGGAGGGGAACGACTTGATGATTGAAATACATGGGGGACTATGCGGTGGGAACCCTGGGTGGCGGACCCTGGTGTACAAAGCCTTGCAGGCCAGATACTTTTGTCCAACAATGAAGGAGGATGCAATCCGCGTAGCCCAAACCTATGAGGCATGTCAGAGCATGCCCCCGCATCGCACCAACCTAGGGTAGAAATTCAAGCTATCAGTGCCCCTTGCCCCTTCGCGAGATGGAGAATGGACCTTCTGGGGTCTTTCCTGCGAGCGCCAGGACAATTATAGTTCATATTGGTCACGATAGACTACTTCACCAAGTGGGTCAAGGCGGTGCCGCTCGCTACCACAACAGTGGAACATGTGAAGAAGTTTATATGGCAAAATATTATTTGTCGCTTCAGGCTACCTCAAGACATTAAAATCGACCGCGGCCCGCAGTTCAGTACCAAGAAGTTGATCAGTTTCTGCGGAGCTTTGGGCATCAGACTCCGCTTCACGCCTGTGTCCCACCGCCGCTGCAATGGCCAAGTAGAGAGTGCAAACCAACGAATACTTTATGACCTCAAAAGAAGGCTTATACGGGCGCAGAGGCGATGGGCCGAAGTCCCCCTGGTACTATGAGGGAATCAGACTGCATCTAAAAGAGGTACAAGGGAGACACCCTTCGCGTTGATGTATGGGATAGAGGTCATGATCCCTGTGGAACACCTTTTCCCGAATGAGAGGCTCCTTGATTATGACGAAGAAAAAAATTCTGAGAAACTACAACTGGAACTACAACTTGCTAAGGAGACACGAGAGATGGCAGTGATATGCGAAAGTGAATACAAGCGCCGCATCGCCGCCTACTACAACAAAAGAGTAAAACCGCGAAGCTTCGCGGAGTGTGATCTGGTACTCAGGAAGACTGAAGGGGGAAAGCTGGACTCAGGCTGGGAAGGACCATATATTGTAGTTCGCGAGGTATCACATGGAGCCTATCGTCTCAAAGACCACGCGAGGAATTTAGTTCCAAATACTTGGAACATGATGAGGCTCCGCAAGTACTATCCTTAAAGCAAGAATGCTACAAGTATGGATTCTAAAAACCCTATCTATTCGAAGAAGCGCGAGTATAGCAAGCAATGACCCCGCAAACGATGTCATGCAGGCAACACCCCGTAATACAAAAAAGAAATACCCGTGGAAGTGTGGGCCTGAGGGCTAGGTGGTACGCGATGGTAAAGGTATATGAATAAGCAACACCCTAAAGCAATACATTTTTTAACAACACAACTAAGCAATACGTTACGCGCGATATGAGAAGTGAGCAACGCTCTAAAAAGCAATTCTTTATGCGATATGTAGGAAAGCAAGTTTTGAGCAAGAAAGTTATGCAAGCAAGTTTTTGGCAAGCAAGTATGGAACAAGCAAGTTATGCGAGCAAGTGTATGAAGCAAGTCATGAAAGCAAACCGTGAACACGAGTTTCAAAGGGCAAGTGTTGAAAGCAAAAAAGCGCGAGACATATGCGGGGCTAGTTACACGAGTAAAACTCGCCTAGCAATAAAGAAGGGCAGTCATCGCCAGCAAGAGCTTAAGGAGCGATGAGGTATCAAAATTGAGTATTACTAAGCGATTATATTATGGACTATTTGTCACAACGTTTGACCTAATTTTGTTACGCGAACGAAAATTACCAGGTAGGCCTTCACGGAGCCACATCACGAAACTACTCATAAGAAAGGGTCTTGAAGCAAGAAGAAACACGAAGACACAGATAACAATCTTAGATATTTTACTTGCTGCCAGTACTGATTTCCTAAACATATTTCTAAATACATCATTTTGCCCAATATAAACCATCACTACATTCACAAAGTCTACATCCATTACGCGTGCCCTAACATACAAAATAGCCTCTAAGGCAGGAAACGCAATAACCAAGAAGAAACAGCAAGGTTACCCCCCTCATAACCCCCTCTTTAAATCCCCTTTCAGTTCACGAACTAGAAGAGGGGATGAGGGGGAGAAGGGGGTTATACGTAAACAAAATAAATGAAAGAAAATGAAAGAACTTCAGAGCCCGGTAGCACGAAGGCTGTGAGCGCGAAACCCCGGTGGAGGAGGGCCTTGGGTGTAGATGGACACAGGACATGCTCTCCCTAGCTTGGCAATACGAGCGGTATCGTGGTTGGTCTTCATGTCCCGAAGACGACGACCCTTAACCTCCGGCCGAGGAAAGTAAAACATCCGACCCACCCCAAGCGCGACCGCGTCGAGAAAGACAGAAGCACGCATAACCTCCAAGTCGAATTCCCCAACCTCTTCTCCCACATCCCCCATATCTAGAGATCAGAGGTAACCACCATCGTAGCGATGGACAGAGAACAGCCGACGGTCGCCGCATTGGCACACAAATCGGTCATCATAGTGAACCTTGAGTATGAGCCTAACCATTCCATCAAGCGGAGAGAAATGAGAAAAATAAAGCAAGAAAACAAGAGAAAACAGAGAATGAAACAAAAAGAAGAAGGAAGAAGGAGACGATGGGGAAAAAAGAATTGGCAAACAAACATCATTTATAGAGGAACGCAGAGAGAAGAAGAAGTCGAAACGACGGGGTATTAACTACCCCTTAATAGTAGTTGAAATAATAATTTCGGAAACCATAAAGTGAAAAAAGTTGAAATGACAAGCAATTAGTAAGGGAAAAAGTCAACTAACAATCTGCCCAAGCAAATGCCATAATTACCGACTAAGACCGGTTAAACTCGTGTTCAAAAAAGCCGAGCACACAATGCACTCGGTCACGCGAGTAAGTCATACAAAGTAATGTATGCTAGACAACTTACGCGGAGAAATAAAGAAGGCCCAAAATTACAAAAAAAAAGTTAAAGCAAGGGCACATAATTTATAAGCAAAACATTGAACCCACCATAGAACATTGTTTGAAATAACCACACCATAAAGAAACATTAAGAGGACGGTATGAAAATGCAAGACATTACACGCGGACAAAGCAATCGAAAACCAAACTAAGGACGAGGAGTGACAACACTTGAAGGCTCTTTCCGCGTAAACTCCTCCCGAGAACGCTTCATGCCCGCAATAGAGGTGGTTATAAGCGATGACGGCTTATCGACAAGAGGATCGCCCTCCTTTAGGGTCGTCACCGTCCAGGCCTCCAAGACCCCATCATGGTCTTCCTTGACGGCTCCAACAACAGGAACTGGGTAGGGGGGCCTCTCCTTATAGGGAACCCCTGTAGTGGCCCGGGAATTAGGAATGATGAGGCGAACGTTGTAATGGTTAGTCATTTGCTTGACGCCCACTCTCATGCCATAGTAATACTCTGCAACAACATAGTAGAGGTAACGCGCCTTGATACAATAGCCAGCCACATACTCGTCTACCCCTTCATGTCTACCCTCCGCCTTCTTGCAATCCTCGGTCAAAGCCGCCACCTCCCCCTTCAGTGTCTCGTTCTCTTCAGCAAGGGCCCAAAACCCGTGAAGCTCCTCGATCTCCTTTTGCAGCGCGACTTTCTCCTCCGTGAAAGAGGCCCTCTCCTCCTTCATCCGAGAATTCTCCTCTCGAAGAGCATCTAGGTCCCTCTTGCGCGAGACAGACTCTTGTCTTTCCATGTTCACATCCTCAGCAAGCTTGCTAGCAGCAACCAAAGCCTTGCGACAATTTCTCGCGGTCTAAAGAAGGAAGAAAATCTCACTGAAGGCCAAAAGTGAAAGCACGACTTAAAACAAAGCCAGAAGGGAAAGTAAAACATATAACATCCAAGAGGTTGGTCACCAGACTCAGAGGATCCGTTGGATTCTTGGCAAAAGCTTTCGTCTTCTTTGCACGTGAAGTCTCCCTCTTCAAGGCGGCTAAAGTTCACTCGGGGCTATCTTCTGCATCCATAACGGGGGCTTTCTCCCTTCGTGAAGTTGCGTCAGTAGTATCCCCTATGCCTTCACCAGCGGCCTCTGTGTGGTCCTGAGGATCCTTTGTTTCCTATGGGGAAATATGAGAACCTTGTTGGGCCCCACCATGCCTTGGGTCCACGTAGGCCTCAAGATCCTCCCCCTCAGCACACAACATCTTCTCCAAGTCGTCCAAATCATCCATATAACCCAACATCCTCGCGGAGGAAGAACCTGAGAAAAACAGAGCAAAAATAAATAAAATTAAGCAACAAATAAAAGCAGGGAATAGAGGCAAATATAGACGTGTCTCCGCGAAGAAACACGAGGTACGTCTACACAATGTCGGCTATGATCTAACAAGGTTAGCTCACCCCCGCGCGGGTGAGGGGAACTCAGGCCTAGGTCCTCGAGCTTCGTCGTAGTCATCAGCTGACCATACTCATAGCACCGCGTCTGATCAAACTTAGCAATCAAAGCCTTCTTCTCTCGTTGTTGCTCCTTTTTAGTAGGACCAGACGTAAGACAGGAGAAGTTAAGAGCCCTCCTAGGGTAGATATTGACCCCAAATGCGCCCGGAACCCTAAGCAAGAACCACTCATTCTTCCATGCTCCTAGGTTAGTCGGTTTGTTAACTCGTGGTGTGTATTCCACTTTCCATGACCAATATCCATCGGCAATATCGCGCGTGGAGATCAACGCCCTCACTACTTCCAGCGATGGCTCCATATTTAATTCACGGCAATGAAGGAAGAGGCAGCATAAATTTCTCCACGAGTTTGGATGCAATTGGATCGGACTGGTGCCTTGAGCATTCAGGATCTCCTTAAAGAGCGGATGTAAAGGCACGCGGAACCCCGCAAACAAGGCTGGAAGACTCACTGCCATAAAATTGGGATAGTGGTGCAAGGACTGCGAGCCCTCTTCAGGAAGGGCCAGTATGGACCCCGCGGGGAAAGGGTAAGATCTCGCTATCCCTCTAAATGTTCGAAAGTAAGAGCCAACTCATCCCCGTCATCTTCTCGGAAGAAGACGATGGCGATGATTCCTCATGAAGGCCATCTTCACTGCAGCAGGGGGCACGATCGTGTCTGGCCTTGAAACGGGCCTCTGGGAAAACAAGATGCCTCCTAGGTCGTGTCTCCGGTGAAGATGACCGACTCCTCTCGGGAGGAGTCTCTGGCAGAGATGACTGATTTCGTTCGCTGGAAGTCCTTACTTGGTGCTTGAAATTCATTACCTCTTTTTGTGTAAGAAAAACCGAACCCTAGGTAAAGACCCAAACACGGCGAAAGAGAAAAGGGTCAGCGTCATTACAAAGCAAACACATGGAGAAGAGGAACCAACTAGAACAATTAAACTCAGCTAGAAGACAGCGAGGACGAACAGGAAAAGAACTAGCAAAGGGGCT
Source organism: Rheum nobile (assembly GCA_027886185.1). Lineage (NCBI taxonomy): Eukaryota > Viridiplantae > Streptophyta > Magnoliopsida > Caryophyllales > Polygonaceae > Rheum > Rheum nobile. The sequence continues at coordinate 243,083 of WOAB01000326.1, read as the reverse complement.
TTTTACCCCATCGAAAAAACCTAAAACTCGAAGAAAATGGCAAACTGTGTCAAAATAAAGACTAGAGCCAAAATTGAACAAGTACCTGCTAAAAAGGATGGAGGAGAAACTCAAAGAATACCTTAATCAAAGGATGTCACCGAAAATATCCCGAATCGCGCCTAAATCCACGCAAGAACAGGCGGTGGATTCCAAAATGTCGGCACCACGCAGTTTCTTTGCTCGGACAGAAGAATAACACGGAAACGAGGCGAGAAATAGGTAAGAAAGGTGAACTACCTGTCAAAGAGCAAGAGTCGCCAGAGACGCAAGACTGGCAAGAGTAAGCCACCGGAGAGTTGTCAAGGGCGATCTCTGAGAAATGACAGTAAAAAGGAAACAACAAGAAAAGAAGCCAGAAAGGAGAACCACCGGGAACACGACTATGAGATCAGAGATCCAAACCAGGAATCTCAGCCAAATCAGATTTGAGAGTAGAGATTTCCGGGAACGGGCAACGAGGCCAGAAAGTGAAGATCACAATTCACGCGAAACTCGCCATTGGGAAGCTGTAGATGTAACACCCCCAAATATATAACCTTAAAAGTATTACCGCCAGTGACCTCAGATTCCACATCCGAAGCCACCCAAGGCTTTAACCAATTTATACAAATCATAAAACAACATTTAATACGAAATATCATAACATTTGATTAAATCAAAGTCTCGGAATTACATCCACAATTCCAAATACAACCAAAATACACAATATGTTTCAATACAGCGAAAGTCTTTTAAATAAATAACAAAAATGTCTTGATCGGAGCGATCACCCGCCTAGGATCTCAACCTTGATAAACCTCTTAAAAACTCCATCTGCCTTCATCGTCGTTTCTAGCCTTCACGTAACGGGAGTTTACCTGATGTGCCGTATGAGACGGATGACACCAGCCAACCATGCAAGGAATAAAACCCGATTGGTTAGTCTAATGAAAGACTATGCAAGGGTAAAACAAAAAGGTTCTAAGGTAGGCGTATTAGGTTAGACCCATTGCTTCTCGAATGAAAGCCGATGACGATAGTAAACCTCAATACCTCTACAGAATGATTCAAAGTAGAATGATCAAGAGAAGACTCCTAAAGATCGAGTATAAAGGAAACATATGAAGAGAAGACTCTAGGGGATTAAGTCTTATCGGAAAGTATGACAAGTGTTCGGGAACATTAAAGTTTCACACAAGCGTTTAAAAAGACTTGCCCATTTGGGTCCACGACCAACCTCACCGCGTAATGCGAATTCAGATTTGGAAGGAGGACTTACTTTAGTCAAAGTCCAGACGAGTTTCCAAGTTGTAATTCTCGCCCAAGGTTCATTAATTATGTGCATAGCGGCACTTATCATATTTTAGTGACAAAGCGTACATTCACGTTATAAGCTTTTATATATCATCTCATCACGAGAGATATTGAAGGGAATAAATCCCGAGAATCGGCACCAGCTGTGTGCACCTACCCTGAGTAAGGGCAAGGTCATGACCAGAGAGTACTAGGGAAAAAAAATCATCCTAGCACCAGTTATAAAGAAACAACTAGACCTCGCAAGGTACATAGCGTTCCTACGAATACTCGTTCTAACTAAACAGTTAAAACCACATAATAATCCACATCAATGCCATCATGGCAACATTATATATATATATATATATATCTATAATAGCGTTGTTTCTAGCAGTATATACAACCTATATAATATCTCTTTTAATCGTATCCAATGCGTTTATCAAAACTGTTCCCAACGAAAACAATATTCATCCCATTTAATTAACAATTAAAAGAATTGATAATTAATAAAAATATGGAATGATAAGCAAGAGCGAACCGTCACTTGCCTTAGATTAGACGAACGATTGACGAAGACGGGTTTTTGGGTCCGGACGGGAACAAAACTCGGATTACAGATTCCTACGGAACAACCCATAATGAAACCCTAGGTTAGATTCGACAATAAAATATATGAATCTAAGGAAGAACGAACCAAATCGAAAGAATGGAAGTCCCCGACCGAGACCGACAAGCCCAAAGCCACGATCGCGATTGCCCAGGCAATTCGCGATCGTGGTGGGCACTGCTGCGGTCGCGGTCGTCAAGGACGAGTGTCCGCGAGCACAGATGATAGCGGCCGCCAACGCGGTCGCCTATGTCACGGCCGCGGTCGCGGTAGTTCATGTCCGCGATCGCGGACATGAACTCCGACGACTCGAAAGGGAGAAATCTCACCGGGGGCGACGCGACGGGGCTCAATTCGGATGGGGCTCGAATCCTGGGCACCTTGCACCTCCAATGCACCACCTTGAGAGCACCACCACCTCCAACAAGAGCTCCGACGACAACTTGAAGATTTCCGGCGAGAGCTTCGACCTCCGGCGAGCACGAAAATGAGAGAGAATCTGAGAGGGAGAGAGTGATTTCGGTGTGTCCTTCAACCTTCAATCCGACCCCATTTTATAGCCAAAGGAAGGAGCTCTCCCCGCCCAGATCAATGGCCAGCCAGAAGATCGACGGCGGCACGAACGGCGAGGCTCTGACGATGAAGCGAAGCTTGCGTGTTCGAGTTTTCCGCGATCGCGGTGACGTCACCGCAATCGCGGCAAAACCCACCTGCCAGCTATAATGATTACCCTTTTTCTGCGAATGCGGAACCTGCACCGCGATCGCGGAAAAAGCATTTCCGCGTCTATTTGCCCGGGAAAAAGGTATGGGCATGGGTTTAAACCCCGGGTTAAATATATTCGTACCCGAACGAGTATTCTAAGACCCGAAAATACATCGAATGTATTTTATTCCACTCAGTTAAATATTACAGAGCTCAAACATGATACCAAATTTCCGAACTTCTCTGAAAATGATCCGACTACAGTATGAGGGTTGGAAAAATCACCCAAATACGCTTACTAAAAATGAGGGGTATTACATCACTTCCCCCTTAAAAATATTTCAACCCCGAAAACAGCTCGGGAAAGCGACTAAGCATATCCTCCTCAGTCTCCCAGGTTTCCCAAGTAACCTCTTCAGATCCAGCCTTGGACCAAAGAATCCGTACTAATGGTACTACCTTGTTCCGCAATTGCTTCTCGCGACGCTCGAGAATACGCACATGTATCTCTTCGTAGGTACCATTTGCCTGAATCTCGATGTCATCATAGCTCATCACATGAGACGCATCTGGTACGTACTTTCTCAACAAGGACACGTGGAACACGTTATGCACCGGATGTGCCAATGGCGGCAATACCAAACGATACGCTAGAGACCCCACCCTGTCAAGGATCTCAAACGGTCCCACGTAGCGAGGGTTAAGCTTGCCACGCTTGCCGAACCTGAACACACCCTTTTATGGCGACACCTTGACAAACACCTTGTCACCAACCTCAAATTCGACATTCCTGCGCTTCAGATCTGCGTAGGACTTCTGTCGACTCTGAGCTGTCAACATCCTTTGCCTGATCAACGCAATGTCTGAGGCAGTCCTTTCAACTAGCTCCGGTCCGAGCAGAACCTTGTCGGCATTCTCATCCCAACAAATTGGAGATCTGCACCTTGGACCGTACAAAGCCTCGAATGGAGCCATCTTTATGGTAGCATGCCAACTGTTGTTGTACGTGAACTCAATCAGACTTAGGTTGTTCTCCCAGCTAGTCGGACGGTCAAGTACGCAAGCTCTCAGCATATCTTCCAAGGTCTTGATGGTCCTCTCGGACTATCCATCCGTTTGAGGATGAAATGCAGTACTGAACCTCAACTCGGTTCCCATGGCCTTGTGGAGTTCCTTTCAGAATCTCGACATGAATCGGCCATCACGATCCGATACAATGGTCTTTGGAGTACCATGCAAACGGACAATTTCGTGTAGAAACACTTCTGATAGCTTATGGGTTTCCCATGTTGACTTGATAGCTACGGCGTGAGCACTCTTCGTGAGTCTGTCAATGATTACCCATATAGCATTCTTTTGAGTCTGAGTCTTAGGCAACCCTATGACGAAATTCATAGCGATATCCTCCCATTTCCATTTTGGCACTGGAAGAGGTAGCAATTCACCACCTGGTCTACGGTGTTCTATCTTGACTTTCTGACAAGTCAAGCATTTCGCCACAAACTCCGCTACATCCCACTTCATGTTGGGCCACCAGAACTTCTTCCTGAGGTCCTTGTACATCTTGCTAGAGCCTGGATGTACAAAATAAGCTGACGAATGGGCCTCCTTCATCACCAACTCGCGAAGACCATCTACGTCAGGCACACAAATCCGGTCCTGAAACCAGAGTGATCCATCGTCCTGAATCACGAATCCGGGAGCTTTCCCGTCCATCACTTCACTGCTTAGTTTTACCAAGACCACGTCGTCAACATGCCTTTCCCTGATTTGATCAAGTAGTGTAGCTTGAATCTCAAGCATACTCAGGTATCCACGACGCTGATCGTATAAGACTTCAAACTCGCACAACCCTTGGTCCAACTTGGTCTGAGCAGTGAGTAGAGCCACTACAGTCTCGTGCGATGTCTTCCGGCTCAATGCATCAGCTACTACATTAGCCTTGCCCGGATGATACAGCAACTCGATGTCATAGTCTTTGAGTAGCTCTAACCAGCGACGTTGTCTCATATTCAGCTCCTTCTGAGTGAACACGTACTTGAGACTCTTATGATCGGTGAAGACTTGGCACCTCACACCATAGAGATAGTGTCTCCAAATCTTCAACGCAAATACTACAGCTGCTAACTCTAGATCATGCGTCGGATAGTTTGCCTCATAGGTTTTCAATTGCCGAGATGCGTACGCAATAACTTTTCCTTTCTGCATCAGTACGCACCCTAACCCATTCTTTGAAGCATCACTATAGACCACATAACCATCATTCCCTTCCGGTAGCGCCAAAACCGGTGCGAAGGTCAGATATTGCTTCAATTTTTGAAAACTGGCCTTGCACTTGTCATCCCAGACAAACTTCTTGTGGACCTTGCGGAGCAAACCGGTCATAGGTAGAGCGATCTTAGAAAATCCCTCCACGAACCGTCTGTAATATCCAGCGAGTCCTAAGAAACTGCGCACCTCCTTCACATTCTGAGGCCGCTTCCAGTCGGCTACCGCTTCAATCTTTTGGGGATCCATCATAACCCCATTCTCATTGATCACATGGCCTAAGAAAGCCACTTCGTTGATCCAGAAGTCACACTTAGACAACTTTGCGTAAAGCTGATTCTGTCTAAGGACTGACAAAGTTATCCGAAGATGTTCCTCGTGAGCTTCCTTGCTTGGGGAATAGATCAAAATATCGTCGATGAAGACCACCACGAACTTGTCCAGATATTGGTGGAAACATCGATGCATCAGATCCATGAAAACTGTTGGAGCATTAGTAAGTCCAAATGGCATGATTATGAACTCGTACTGGCCATACCTCGTCTGGAAAGCAGTCCTCGGAATATCTTCCTCACGAATTCTGAGCTGATGGTAACCAGATCTCAGATTGATCTTGGAAAAGACTTTTGCTTCTTGCAATTGATCCAACAAATCATCAATCCTTGGCAACAGATACTTGTTCTTGATCGTGACTTTATTCAACTCTCGATAGTCGATACAAAGTCGGAATGATCCATCCTTCTTCTTGACGAACAAAACAGAAGCGCCCCAAGGTGATGCACTCGGTCTTATATAACCTTTGTCAAGAAGGTCCTTGTTGGGCCTAGCATCCCCTGGGAAGATGGATCGAGCAAATCAAGCCCAAGCCCACGACGGATCGGAAGAACAAGGAAAAAGCCCAAAGGAGGCGACGACGCTTCTCCAGTCGAACGCCCTCCGACAAGATCGCGAAGATCCCGCCAAACATTAAATGCCAGGGTTGATCAACGGCCACAACATTTACACAACACCATAATAAGCAGCAATTAAATGGCAGAATCACCGTAATCAAATCCGGGCGTTGAAGATAAGGATGGAATAAAAATGTAAACGGTCAGAGGCATAGAAAACTTACCATATATGGACAAGAAGAAGAGAAAGAGAAAGAGAAGGAGGGAGAGGACTACGACTGAGATCCAATCGTTCTCGCTCAGAAAAAAGAACATAACAACATACTCGCTCTCAGCTTAGCTTTTGGAGATTCATCCTAGTCTATTCTCCACCGGTGGCAACCTTGAAGTCGCCGGTCGAGTACAACACGACCCATTGTCTTACTACGATAAGTTGTATCTTGATTCGATCCGATTAATACAATATCTAATAATATCATCTTATTACTCTACATTTACTCTTTGCTTGTCTATTATCTGTTTGGTTTGGATTGTTTCCTATCACCCGATCGACTAGTTACCCCGTCTAAGGCGATTTAGGTCGTCCGATCTTTTCGTCCCAAAACAATTTGGCGCCCACCGTGGGGCAACTTGCCGATCACCCTTCCGAAACTTTCCAACCATGACTATTGACCCACCTACCAACTCTGAAGAACCACATCTCGAAGACGAAACCCAAACCGCAGGGAACACCACCGAAAATCCTACTCCAACCCAGTTCCAAGAACTTTCCCAGAAAATGGCCACCCTACAAGAGGAACTAGCCCAGCAACGCCAAAAGACCGAAGCCCTAGCCGCTTTGTCAACCCAATCCGAAGCCGAGATCGCACAACTAACCCGTGAAAATGAGTCTCTTAAGTCATAGGTACAATCAATGGCTTCGAGATCTAGGAGTATGCCCATCCACAGCAACGTCCGAACACGCCTCGACATGGACAACGTCGAGCCAACGCCCCTGGGCGTGCGACGATCCGGATACGCAGAGGGTACATCTCGAACTCCTATTGCCCATCCGTTTTCGACTAACCATGTCACTTTTTCCACACCGATCGGGTCGGCAGGGGCCCAAATCGACGAACCACAGGTTACCAATCCACCAGACGTCCTGTCTCTCTTCCAGCAGACGCTTGACCAACACATGAAGACGATCGACGATCGCTTCAATATGCTTCCAGGAGTCCCGCAACCAATCGAGAGGGAAGCGACCGACGGATTCGAAGAATCCCCGTTCATTGAAGAAATCGCCAGGGTCGAGATCCCCAAGAAGTTTCATCTTCCCAGCATGGCGACATTCGACGGCACCAGCGACCCAGATGACCATATTTCTATATATAAACAAAAATTAATGGCTGCATCTGTTTCAAGGGAGAACCGCGAGGCCGTCATGTGAAAAAGCTTTGGCACGACCCTTGCAGGTTCCGCACTAACTTGGTTTATGCGTTTGCCTCAGGGAACGATTGCATCATTTGCGGATCTGGTCAACTCCTTCAAAAGTCAATTCGCCAGTAGTCGGAGGCTCGAAAAGCAGTCGAGTGACCTCTACCGAGTCACACAAAGGTATAACGAACCTCTCGGGAATTATCTCAACAGGTACAATAAGGAGAAAGTGGCGATCCCCCACTGCGACGTCACAACCTCCATCGAAGCCTTCAGACAAGGACTGATCAAAGACAGCAACCTTTACGACGAGATTACCAAGTACCCATGCAAAAGCTTCAAAGACGTCCAGGCCAAGACCATGGCCGAGGTAAGATTGGAAAGAGGACCGTGAGTCGCGTAAATCCTCACGCGGATCCGATCCATCCGATCGAAAAAATCCCTCCGACAACCGTCGAGACAGGCGTCCTCATCCCTATTCTCGTAATCGAAACGAACCAAATCAGGTAAACTCTTTCCAAGACAGGTCACAAGATTGGAGAGACGGTCCGACATTGCCTCCCAGAGTCCAGTCTTATAACTTTAACGTTTCCGTGTCGGAGCTCGTTAAGAGTTTCGACAAATATGGAAAAGAGGTAAGATGGCCCCGAAAGAGCGACCGACCGGACGTCAAGAAGGACATGAGCCGATGGTGCGAATTCCATGGCGACCATGGGCATTCGACCGACGAGTGCATCGCCTTGCGAAAGGAAGTCGCTAGGCTGCTCTCACAGGGGCTCCTGCGCGACGTAATCTCGGAACGGGCAAAAGCTACCATGGAACGACGAGACCAAGTAAAACAGAACAAACCCCCATCTCCCATTCATACAAAAATTGTCAACACTATTTCAGGTGGATCGGACAGATGTGGAAACACATACTCCGCGGCTAAGCGGCACGCCAAGGAAAGCAAGGGCGACAAGCCCGAATCATCAGAATTCAAGCTAAGGAAGACTTCCAACCTTCCGACGGTCACATTCGATGAGTCCGACTCCGACGGGTCAGATAGACACCACGATGGTCTGGTAATCTCTTTATCCATTGGTAATTGCTTAATACGGAGAGTACTAATCGATACAGGGAGTTCGACCAACCTCTTGACCCTTGACGCTCTTAAAGAAATGGGTCTAACTGAGAACGACCTAATCAAAAAGTCGACCCCACTGGTCAGGTTTAGCGGTGAGGTCAAGTATACGACTGGCGAAATCATTCTAATCACATACGCTGGAGGAATTAACCAACAGGTGAAATTCTTAGTCCTAGACTGTCCGTCTCCCTATAATTGTATTCTTGGCAGACCATGGATACACGCTATGAAGGCAGTACCTTCAACATATCATCAAGTCATCAAATTCCCCACTGAATGGGGAGTCCAAGAAATCCAAGGAGATCAAAGGACCGCTAAGGAGTGCTATGTCGCTTCTATGAAGAGCGCAGTCAAACACAAGACCGCATAGCAACCACAGAGCGGTGAAGGACCTAGTCGGTACGTCGAACCAGAAATGGAAAAACTCGACGAGATCTCACTAGATCCTTCAAAGCTAGACCAAACGGTAAGGGTCGGGTCGGACTTGGACGACTCGACCAGACAACAACTCCTTGACTTTCTCAGGATCAATGCCGACTGTTTTGTATGGTCGCATGAGGATATGGTCAGAATATCTCCAAACATTATTACTCATAAATTAAATGTGGATCCATCTCATCCTCCTATCAAGCAAAAATGCAGGAAGTTTTCCCCCGAGCGGAACAAGATAATCGACGACGAAGTCAAAAGCTTATTGGAAACAGGAAAAATAAGAGAGGTCCACTACCCTGAATGGCTAGCCAACGTGGTCGTAGTCCAGAAGAAGAATGGCAAATGGAGAGTCTGCATCGACTTCACAGATCTCAACAAAGCTTGTCCCAAGGACTCATTCCCACTACCCCACATCGATGCCATGGTCGACGCCACAGCAGGGCACGAAATGCTTACTTTCATGGACGCTTTCAGCAGCTACAATCAAATCCTCATGGAACCCGACGATCAGGAAAAAACAGCATTCGTCACTAGCCAAGGTATCTACTGTTACAAAGTAATGCCCTTTGGCCTAAAAAATGCAGGGGCTACCTATCAGCGACTAGTCAACAAAATGTTCAAAGATCAAATCGGAGACACGATGGAAGTCTACATAGACGACATGTTGGTCAAGTCTAAAAAGAAGGAAGATCACATAAACCATCTACGCGACAGCTTCGAGGTGCTCAAAAGGTACAACATGAAACTAAAACCTACTAAATGCTCCTTCGGAGTGTCGTCAGAAAAATTCTTGGGGTACATGGTGACACAAAGAGGAATAAAAGCTCGTACTATCATTGGTAATGGCTTCGAACAAACTCAAACCATATTTCGAATTCCATACTATTATTGTTCGCACTAATCATCCCATGAGAGCTATCATGAGGAAACCTGAGTTCACAGGATGAATGACTAAATGGGCTATACACCTCAGCGGTTACGACATCGAATACGAGCCCAGGACAACGATCAAGTCGCAAGCCTTAGCCGACTTTGTGGCCGATTTCAGTCCGACCTTAGAGCAAGAAGCCACAAGAGAAGCAACGCAACTACTCACCACGAATGAAACAGGCACATGGGAGCTCCACACAGATGGAGTGTCAAACGCCAAAGGATCGGGGCTAGGGGTCGTACTGAAATCGCCGCAAGGGGACAAGATAGTTCAGGCCGTCAGATGTGAGTGGGACGCAACTAACAACGAAGTTGAGTACGAAGCACTCATATTCGGACTCGCCCTGGCTCGCGACCTAGGAGTCCAAGAGATCGAAGTCGTTTACTACTCCCTGCTGGTCGTAAACCAGATACAAGGATCGTACAGTGCTAAAGACGTCAGGATGATAGCCTACCTGGAGGTAGCCAATAAGATGATCGGACAATTCCAAACATTCAACATCAGACAGGTACCTAGGGATCTTAACTCCCAAGCCGGTGCACTTGCCAATCTAGGATCCGTCCTAGACCCGAAGGAATTTCCACACATACCATTGGCCCACATCATGACGCCAGCCGTCCCAAGGACATCCGTCGAGTCAATGACACCTCTTGAAGAACTCGTCGCCATGGAGGTCGACGACCAACCTCAAGAAGACATTATCGACAACAATGACGATTGGATGCTACCTTACATCAGATGGTTGAAAGATGGCATCTTGCCCGACGACAAAACAGAAGCAAAAAGGCTCAAGGTACAAGCACTCTCTTATGATAACATAGATAACATCTTGTACAAAAGATCTGTCACATGGCTACTCCTACGATGCCTCAAGACTCTAGAAGTCGGACGCATCTTACAATCGCTACATGAAGGAGAGTGTGGCAATCATACCGGCGGACGAAGCCTCTCAGGGAAAGCCCTACAAAACAGGTACTACTGGCCCACGATGTTCAAAGACGCTATGGAGTACACCAAGAAGTGCGACGCCTGTCAGCGGCATGCACCCATCCATCACCAACCCTCAGAGCTCCTCCATCCGACTCTGGCTCCATGGCCCTTCATGAGATGGGGAATGGACATTGTCGGAAAGCTCCCTCCCGCGTCGGGTCAAAGAGTTTTCTTCCTTGCCATGACGGACTACTTCTCTAAATGGATCGAAGCCGAAGCCTACAAAGAGGTAAAAGATCAACACGTCATTTCATTCCTAAAACGCAATATCTTGTGCAGATTTGGCATCCCATCAGAAATCGTGTGCGACAACGGCTCCCAATTCATCAGTCATAAGACTCGAGCCTTTTGTGACCAATGGAACATCAAGTTGGTCACATCCACACCTCGGTATCCACAATCCAACGGACAAGCCGAATCCAACAACAAGATCATTATCAACAACCTCAAGAAATGCCTCACTGGGGCTAAGGGCAAATGGGCAGACGAACTCCCACTCATTCTCTGGTCCAACAGGACTACTCCAAAGAATGCGACCGGGCAATCACCTTTCTCCCTCGTCTATGGGAGTGAAGCGGTCATCCCGGCCGAGTTACTGGTTCCGACCGCTCGTTGCAACCTTCAGACATACGAGCAAAACGACATCGAACTAGCACACAACCTGGACACAACAGACGAGATCAGAGAGAGAGCCCGAATCAGGATGGTCAGATTCCAACAACAAGTCGTAAGGAGCTACAACAAGAACGTCCGGATCAAAGCATTCAAGGTCGGAGATTGGGTCCTCAGGAAAACCTTCCAGAACACCAAGAATCCATTCGACGGAAAGCTAGCACCACAATGGGAAGGACCTTACTTAATCGCCGAAGTGGTCGGACAAGGAGCATATCAGTTAGAGGACAAAGACGGACAACCGATCCCGAGAAGTTGGAACGCAACACATCTAAAGCTATACCATTTATGAACCGATAAGGTAAAAACATCGCTTACTTTCACACATACATCGCTTACTATCGCATATACATCGCTATCTTCTTTTACATGTTATCATCTGACACTAAGCGAAGACTTTCTCCTTACAAAACACAAATGCAGAACAGCATTGACATATACATTAGATCCAGTCATCCGCAAAAAGTTCTTACATTACACTACACGATCGATCGGAACACGGGGAGATGACAACACTGGCACGTCGGCACACCGCCTGCCTTACATAAAACATAAGGTTCGACACCTTATTACATTCACGCAATAAAAACATATTGCTTACCTCCCCGACATAAAGTCATGACTAACATGTACACAAACATTTACATGCCTGTCTTATACACATACATACGGGGAGCCCCACTCGACGGAGCACACGGGAAAAACCGACACACCAAACACAAAAACGTCATCGACAATTCCCTTGGATGTCTGACGACATGTACGAAACACGCAAACGTACGATTTTATATGTAAAGACAAGTTGCATTAAATAAAAGTACTAGCATTTTTATACAAATACGCGACCCGCGATGGTGGACGGGTCGCCAAAATATATTATCTTCCTACACATCCGTAGGACTTCATCAAACATTCACTTGAAACATTCTGCGACCCGCGATGGTGGACGGATCGCCAAAAATACCAAATGTCTAAACCCATATACAAGTGGGACAATAAGTCAAACTACGCAAGGAAAACAAATCAAGCGTCAGGGACAATGGCGTTACCTTCGGTAGGGGTTGGCTGCAGAGAGGCTACCTCATCAGTCGGCTCGACATCGCCAGAATGGGCCTCGTCCTCGTCAGCACCCTCATCCATGGCCTCATCTCCGACGCCAGCCAAGCGAAACAGCTCCTGACCAGGGTTGCCCTTTGGGAACAGGGAGTCCAAGGTCTCCTTCTCCGCCTTCAAGTCCCAGAGCTCGTGTTTGCCTTCGCCGAACTCCTCGATCATTTCGACACGTGACTTCAGCGCGTAAAAAGCGCCAACATCACCAGCAATCTGGCCATCGACAATCCGAGCCCGCTTTACCTCCTCCTCAATGCCTGATTGGCTCTCCTCGAACTCTTTCCGGTTTGCGACCAACTCCTCTTGACAGCCCTTCAGCTCCCTAGTAAGGCAACGTTCAATCTCACGACTACGACTCTCCGCTCCCTCCAATTTGGTCCTCAAAGACGCAAGGTCGGACTCTGTCCTAGCAGCCCTTTCCTCAGCCTTGACAACCATCGCATTAACACCAGAGTATGCCCCCAAGAGGTACTGGAAGGACTGAAGGGAGAACACACAATCGGAGATCAGAAAACTCAGTAAAACACAAGAAAGAAAACGGCACGGAATAGGGACGACTCACCTTCCATGCAAAGCACCCCGCTTCACCAATGCAATCAAGAGGAGAGACGTCATCAACCTCCGACTTCAGAGTCGGGTCTTGAGCATAAAAGAGGTCAGCAATCGATTGTCCGACTGCGCCAATCTTGCCGATCCCTTTGGCGGTCGCCTCTTTCTTCTTAGGGATCTCCTCCACCTTGACATCTTCAGAGGGAGCGCTCGCCTTCCTCTTGGAGCCAACTTTGACTGGAGCCATCAGACCCACCGGAGCTGGTTTGTTTGATGCAGCTTTGGCCACCGCCTTCCTTTGTTCAATCAAACCCTTCCTAGACACTACTTTCAGACGAGCACTCGCTCGACCACCAGGGGAAACTGACACGACAAGACAAACAGAAAATGAGAAAATCCTAAAGCACACGACGAAATGAAAAACAGTAAAGAAGGATTCCCAGGGTCGAGAATCTACCTTTTGCATGAGATGATGAGACATTCGACATGTCGTCTTGAGAAGCAGGAGTCGTCGACAGCAGGTTGACGTTCACAAACTTTCTTTCAGACGCAGGAACTCCAAGAACAACCTTTGACAAACCTTCCGACCGGCTACTCGCCTCCAGGTCTTCTGGTTCAGGAACTACAAAAAAGAAAAGTTAAAACAAAGAGTTAAAACACATAAAACGAGCGAAGGAAAAAGCAAACACATACTCTCAACTCACCACTCCGTCAATAAGAACCAACACTCTCCCCCCTTCTCCAGAGAAGAACTCTCGACAAAGAAGAACTTCGACCCCCATCCGCGGTCGTTGACATCGAGATTCTACACCAAAGGCTTCCGACCATGTCGGATACGTAACTGAACGCGAGAGGAACTCTTCGACCCAAGGAAGTAGTTGTACCACAAAGCATCAAAATCGAAATCGGCCCCAGATCGGACATTTACAAGGTCCAAGACCCTGAGAACCCTCCATGCATGCGGCATCACTTGACATGGCGCCAATGCCAAAGTAGCTAAGAAGTCCCTAACAAGGAGAGAGAAAGGAAATTTGTGCCCTATTCGAAACGGGTATGCATAAAAACAAACCCATCCTTCATAACGCGCATTGGCCCTCTCGTTTGGGTGAGGAAGCCTGGCGATCGTCTCCGGCGAAAAACCTCCGACTTGAAGAATTTGATCCAACTCCGCTGGGGACAAAGTGCTTGTCAGAGCGTCCGATTCTTTCAGAATGAAGAGGGGAAGAGCTTCGCCCTCACGCGAGTCAGAAAGAGTCTTCGACGACTCAGAGCTCTCACTGGAAACCATCTCGAGAATGGAAAGAGAAGGGAATCGGAAAGCTATGGCGAGAGAAACTGAGAAACTTACCAGAAGAAGCCTGCAAAAGAAGATAAGGGTGAAGTCGAATCGCTTCCTTATGCTATGAATTTATGGAGGGAAGCAAAGACTTGCAGAGACGTCGCATCGTGCCCCGATTGCACGCCATGCAACCCTAGACAACCGCGCCAAAAAAGGATGGTAGAGATCGTGTCTAGAGAAGTTTGCCACGGATTCCGCTTTACTTGCATAAACCAAAAGCCCAAGGCAACTTGGAAATATTGTTGGGCCTAGCATCCCCTGGGAAGATGGATCGAGCAAATCAAGCCCAAGCCCACGACGGATCGGAAGAACAAGGAAAAAGCCCAGAGGACGGCGCTTCTCCAGTCGAATGCCCTCCGACAAGATCGCGAAGATCCCGCCAAGCATTAAATGCCAGGGTTGATTAACGGCCACAACATTTACACAGCACCATAATAAGCAGCAATTAAATGGCAGAATCACCGTAATCAAATCCGGGCGTTGAAGATAAGGATGGAATAAAAATGTAAACGGTCAGAGGCATAGAAAACTTACCATATATGGACGAGAAGAAGAGAAAGAGAAGGAGGGAGAGGACTACGACTGAGATCCAATCGTTCTCGCTCAAAAAAAAAGAACATAACAACATACTCGCTCTCAGCTTAGCTTTCGGAGATTCATCCTAGTCTATTCTCCACCGGTGGCAACCTTGAAGTCGCCAGTCGAGTACAACACGACCCATTGTCTTACTACGATAAGTTGTATCTTGATTCGATCCGATTAATACAATATCTAATAATATCATCTTATTACTCTACATTTACTCTTTGCTTGTCTATTATCTGTTTGGTTTGGATTGTTTCCTATCACCCGATCGACTAGTTACCCCGTCTAAGGCGATTTAGGTCGTCCAATCTTTTCGTCCCAAAACAGTCCTCAAGTTGCTTCTTCAACTCATGCATCTCTGCTGGAGCCATCCGGTACGATGCCTTGGAGATTGGTGCGGTACCACTCGAGATCGATTGTAAACTCCACGTCACGACTCGGGGGTAAACCAGGAATCTCCTCCGGAAAGACATCCGGGAACTCACAAATGACCGGAATATCTAGAATTGAAGGCTCATCTTTCTTGGGCTCGTCTAGGTAGCACAGGTACCCGATACATCCTTGTCGAAGTAGCTTAAACGCAGCCATCGCATTGATGAGCTTGCCGTTATCAGCGTCATTGCGACCCTTGAACTTACATACAAACGGGCCCCCAGATGACACCGTCACAGTCCTAGAGCTGAAATCGATCACCGCCCCATGATGTGTCAGCCAATCTATACCGAGAATAATGTCGTATGGATCCATGGCTATACAGATCAAATCTGCTTTGAACTTCTTACCCTGGATGGTAATCGGAAATTCTGACAGATGCTTGGTTCCAACCAATTGTTCACCATTGGGAAGATTGACTATGAAAGGCTCACAAGCTTCATTGCATACTAAGCCTAGCTTACTGACACAACTCTCCGAAACAAAAGAATGGGTAGCACCCGAATCAAACAATATACACACAAGAGTAGAATGAAGGTATAGAGTACCTTGAGCAATTGGAGCATTGGGTCCATCAGCCTCACGCATCTCGTAGAGTCGCTGACCTTGGCCTCCAGAAGCAGCTGGGGCTTTCCCCTTGTTCTGCGCAGTTGTCTGTGTCGAAGGACTAGGAGCCTCCACTGGTCTGAACCTGGGTCAGTTGTTCTGACTAACGGACCCTTGATGTGACTCAACTCCTTTCTGCCTCCTTTGTGGACAGACTAACTGGAAGTGCCCCACCTTCCCGTAGCCAAAACACGTCTTCCTTTCTTTCGGACACTCATTACTCTTGTGCCCGGGTGTTCCACAGTTGTAGCACTGGATCAGATTCTTGCCTTGACCCGAACACTACGTAGACCCTCCATGAGTAATTTCTGTTCTTGCTCGGCCAGATTTGGCAAAATTAGACGGTGGCGCGGGTCGCTTGAACCCACTCGCCTGAGGTTGGCTCTGCACTGGCCTCTGGCGATTACGCTTCTTCGCTGACTCCTCCAGAGTCACCTCCAATTTGTAGGCAGCGTGCACATACTGCTCCAGAGTAGAGCATCTGTGGCGCACCATCAGCGGCTTAATATCTGGGTTCATCCACTCATGGAAATGCCAGATCTTCTGTTCCTCACTCGACACCTCCGACCCAGCATACTGTAGCAGGTGATTGAACTTGGCCGCAAGCTCAGTCACTTTCAATCCATCCGTCCTTGGATAGAGAAACTCCTTATGCTTCTCTTCCCTCATAGCTCGGGAAAAGAATCGATCAGTCATCTTCGCTTTGAACATTCCCTAGTTTAATCCAGGGTGATCAGCTAGACCGGTGCTTTCCCACCACTCGATAGCCACCTCCTTCAGTTGAAGGGAAGCAATGTGCACCTTCTCAGCTTCTGTGCACTCGACGTTTCGGAACAGTCGTTCCATGTGCGAGAACCAATATGCTACTCTGACTGGCTCTCCCCTTCCATCATAACTGTCAGGCCTCATAGAGCTTATGGCCTTCAGTGCTTTGCCATAATTGCCTATGTTCCTGACAACTTCCTCATGAGGTACATGGATAACTGGCTCCTCGAATCTCGGAACCACAGGAGGAATTGGCACACCTTGTGCCTGAGGCGCGATTGGTCGCATAATATCGGTGACTGCTTGCATCACAATCCCTCGAATAGCCTCAATTGCCGCAGCGTCGAAAATCACTGGAGCGTTGACCAGAACTTGGTCACTGCCTACCGGATTGTTGTGAGAAACAGACTCGTTCTCATCCAATGGGTTCGTGACATTCTTTACATTTGGTCTGGGGTCGTTGCTTGGCCCAGCACTAACACGAATGATATTCCTTGTGTTTACCATCTGTTTACCGATCAAATTCCAAGTACTTTATAACATTAATAACATTTTAATATGTACAACGTATAAAGTCAACTTAGAATAGACCAAACTTGGTAAACTTTCATTGATGAACTAAAATTGAGTTTGAAAGGGTTACATAGGAAAATTCTTCCAAGCGACAAGGCAAAATTGCTTGGAGAATACAATGTTAACCAAAATGAAACAACCGAAATACTAGGAAAGAAATTGCAAAACTTAACATCGGCCCCCATCATGGTGCCTGGAAACGATTCCTATAATCGGAAGCCCTCATGCACTGCTTCTTCGCACGGGGTTCACCATCGGAGTCTGGCGACGGACTCCTCACCCTGCTCGGCCTTGGAGCACACGGCTCACCTATTGGCCTTGGTGCCCTTGGCCTTTCCCTAGGCACGGGAATACTTGGTCCAGCCTCATCTAATCCCGGTGATTGGCAAAACTCCTCCAGAAATCCTGGTTGGAAGTATGCCCTGTTCAACTCGTACAAAGGATCAAGTAGCAATCTTGCTTGGAGGATATACTCCTGGAGTTCGCGGACGTCCACAATCATTCGGGAGAGACCTACCTCAGCCTCGTATGTCCTCTCCTCCATGTCGTCTAGGGCGTTCGACCACTCCTCCAGTCGTTCTTCCAGCAATTGGGGCCTTGGCCTAGTCTGCTGAGTCGGGACCACCCTTGGTGTACCCATTGACTCCCATGATCTTGCCCTCAAACGAGCACTCTCTACTGCCTCGCCCACCCGGCGACGCACTTCAGAGGAAGCCATCTGACTCTGGCGAAACACCTGTCGCAAGTCAGGACTCATCACTGGCCTCCTCGGAGTAGGAATAAACTGTGAGCCCTCAGATGCATCCCGCGGCCCACTCCTCCTCCTGTCTGAACCTTCACCACTAAATGCCTCCCAACCGGCAGGAGACAATGGTGAATACTCTTGCTCAAGTGGCGACGTCGGACTTGGGTAGATGTATTCCATCCCCGAATCCTCACAGGCCTCCAGCAAAAGCTCCAAACCATCGGACTCGTAGTCCTGCCCCTCGAGGTCCTCCTCAGGGTCCTCCTCCTCCGGATCCTCTTCCGGGTCCTCCTCTGGATCCTCCTCAACTTCGAAGTCGTCGTCGTAGTACCCTCCAAGGTACTGCGCCGGCTCCTCCTCTTCCTCTGTGTCTTCCCTTGGGTCCGCTTCAGGCTCCTCCTCGGGAACCTCGGCCCTAACAAACACCAATACCACCGACTCCTCGAGTACGGTCTTCACCTCCTCGGGTGGACTACTGGGCTCCCCGACCTCAAAGCACGGCGGGGGAATCGGGAACTCAAGCCTAACTAGAGATGGCAGGGCCACCTCGGCTTCTTTCGGGTTCCTCTGGTGAGAGATGAATGCGCCCATAATCCGCGGGGCGACGAGAAATGGATTAGTCTTTCTAAATATAGAAGCAAACTTACTATATCAGACTGGAAAGAAGGCACGACTAGAACGGCAGAGTTTGTCAAGCGACACGTTTTTAGTCAAATAAAAAAATTTATTTGAAAAATTCAAAATTTTTGAATAATAAAAAAAAGTTCTTAGTTCAAAGCGAGTAAATGGTTTATAAAAATTCTTGTTTCTAGAAAAACGTTTTAAAACCCAACCCGTTTTAAAAAAAAATTCGGCTCTGATACCAGATCTGTAACACCCCCAAATATATAACCTTGAAAGTATTACCGTCAGTGACCTCAGATTCCACATCCGAAGCCAACCAAGGCTTTAACCAATTTATACAAATCATAAAACAACATTTAATACGAAATATCATAACATTTGATTAAATCAAAGTCTCGGAATTACATCCACAATTCCAAATACAACCAAAATACATAATATGTTTCAATACAGCGGAAGTCTTTTAAATAAATAACAAAAATGTCTTGATCGGAGTGATCACCCGCCTAGGATCTCAACCTTGATAAACCTCTTAAAAACTCCATTTGCCTTCATCGTCGTTTCTAGCCTTCACGTAACGGGAGTTTACCTGATGTTCCGTATGAGACGGATGACACCAACCAACCATGCAAGGAATAAAACCCGGTTGGTTAGTCTAATGAAAGACTATGCAAGGGTAAAACAGAAAGGTTCTAAGGTAGGCGTATTAGGTTAGACCCATCGCTTCTCGAATGAAAGCCGATGACGATAGTAAACCTCAATACCTCTACAGAATGATTCAAAGTAGAATGATCAAGAGAAGACTCCTAAAGATCGAGTCTAAAGGAAACATATGAAGAGAAGACTCCAAGGTATTGAGTCTTATCGGAAAGTATGACAAGTGCTCGGGAACATTAAAGTTTCACACAAGCGTTTAAAAAGACTTGCCCATTTGGGTCCACGACCAACCTCACCGCGTAATTCAAATTCAGATTTGGAAGGAGGACTTACTTTAGTCGAAGTCAAGACGAGTTTCCAAGTTGTACTTCTCGCCCAAGGTTCATTAATTATGTGCATAGCGGCACTTATCTTATTTTAGTGACAAAGCGTACATTCACGTTATAAGCTTTTATATATCATCTCATCGCGAGAGATATTGAAGGGAATAAATCCTGAGAATAGGCACCAGCTGTGTGCACCTACCCTGAGTAAGGGCAAGGTCATGACCAAAGAGTACTAGGGAAAAAAAGTCATCCTAGCACCAGTTATAAAGAAACAACTAGACCTCGCAAGGTATATAACGTTCATACGAATACTCGTTTTAACTAAACAGTTAAAACCACATAATAATCCACATCAATGCCATCATGGCAACAGTATATATATATATATATATATATATATATATATATATATATATATATATATATATATATATATATATATATCTATAATAGCGTTGTTTCTAGCAGTATATACAACCTATTATAATATATCTTTTAATTGTATCCAATACGTTTATCAAAATTGTTCCCAACGAAAACAATATTCATCCCATTTAATTAACAATTAAAACAATTGATAATTAATAGAAATATGGAATGATAAGTAAGAGTGAACCGCCACTTGCCTTAGATTAGACGAACGATTGACGAAGACGGGTTTCTAGGTCCGGAACGGGAACATAACTCAGATTACAGATTCCTACGGAATGACCCATAACGAAACCCTAGGTTAGATTCTACAATAAAATATACGAATCTAAGGAAGAATGAACCAAATCGAAAGAATGGAAGTCCCCGACCGAGACCGACAAGCCCAAAGCCACGATCGCGATTGCCAAGGCAATCCGCGATCGCGGTGGGCACTGCCGCGGTTGCGGTCGTCGAGGACGAGTGTCCGCGAGCACAGATGATAGCGGCCACCAACGCAGTCGCCTATGTCACGGCCGCGGACATGAACTCCGACGACTCGAAAGGGAGAAATCTCACCGGGGGCGACGCGACGGGGCTCGATTCGGATGGGGCTCGACTCCTGGGCACCTTGCACCTCCAATGCACCACCTTGAGAGCACCACCACCTCCAACAAGAGCTCCAGCGATAGCTTGAAGATTTCCGGCGAGAGCTTCGACCTCCGGCGATCACGAAAATGAGAGAGAATCTGAGAGGGAGAGAGTCATTTTGGTGTGCCCTTCAACCCTCAATCCGACCCCCTTTTATAGCCAAAGGAAGGAGCTCTCCCCGCCCAGATCAATGGCCAGCCAGAAGATCGATGGAGGCGCGAACGGCGAGGCTCTGACGACGAAGCGAAGCTTGCGTGTTCGAGTTTTCCGCGATCGCGGTGACGTCACCGCGATCGCGGCAAAACCCACCTGCCAGCTATAATGATTACCCTTTTTCCGCGATCGCGGAACCTGCACCGCGATCGCGGAAAAAGCCTTTCCGCGTCTATTTGCCCGGGAAAAAGGTATGGGCATGGGTTTAAACCCCGGGTTAAATATATTCGTACCCGAACGAGTATTCTAAGACCCGAAAATACGTCGAATGTATTTTATTCCACTCAGGAAAATATTACAGAGCTCAAACATGATACAGAATTTCCGAACTTCTCTGAAAATGATCCGACTACAGTACGAGGGTTGGTAAAATTACCAAAATACCCTTATTAAAAATGAGGGGTATTACAGTAGAAGACATCCCCAAACAAACAAATTCCAACAGACATCTGGATCGAGGGTGTGTTGACCCTTGGTGTAGCCACGCGTATTGGTCTGGAATTCAACAATTCACATGCTTACTTGAGTAACATCACTTGGTTCATTTTGTGAAATCTGATTTCATGTTTGAAGATGTTCTCTCTTTTTGACGGCTTGGTAGCTTCGAGGAACTGTCCATACTCGATCCCACTGGGATATTTGGCCTATGAATGTAAGGTCATCAGAATTCTTAACTACCTTTTTGCATATATGTTTGATATTTCTTGTGTTGTTTAGTTGTTTCTCTGCCTCTTATAAAAATACTTGTACATTATTTTGAAGTACTCGTTAGATAGTATATCCCTGCAGATAAAGGATGCAATACTATTGTGGTACAAAACATGGACATGCAAATTCATCAGTGTTCATAAATTATTCCCGGCCTTAATTAGTATCTCTTACATGAGTTACTTCAATTTCCATAATATGATCCATATACTAAAGGAGTCATTTCCAGATGTAAGCACTATCTTGCTAATTCAAAGCTAGCTGTGTACCTTTTCATTCACGTACACATGATGGGTGGATGGGGTGCGCTTGAGCTGCTTATGTTTTTTTCCCTAAGAGGTAGTAGATTGCTTACAATGTGTCTGTAAATTGTGCTAGATAACGAGTGTCAGTTGAATATCTCACAGCATCCATATATTAACCTCGTAAAGGTTTGAACTTCTTGATGGCTTTGTTTTGAGTCACGACCCTTCGCACCCGCAATCAGTGCAACCGGACAACAAAGAATGCCAGAGAGTGTTTCACGCCAGCCTCTTTTACCTTCCTGTATTCATATAATTGGGAGAGCAACACAGAGGATTAAACGGAAACAAAGACTTCATCCTCCTCAGCCTTTATACAAAATATTCAAGAGTTTGAATTAAGTGGGCATTGAGCTATTTCTTACAAACTTTCACTAGTTTCTGTTTTGGGCGAAAAAGACCAAACCGACCTAAATCACTTAAAGAGAGGACAACTAGATAACAATAAGATCAATAAAATCTAAATAATCCAAATCAACTAAACAATCAAGTGAATGAGATTAGATGGATGTAATATAAACTTATCTCCCTTGAATAAGAGACTAATCAAATAAAGAAATTTAGCCATCGGTCGCTTCAATGTTGGAATAACGAACTGAGTAATAGAATGATATGTTGTTTTGAGTAAAACAATGGTAGAACAATGATAGATGACTGCTTGAATTGAGTAAGAATGACTATGTGTCGTTACAAGATAGTTTTCTCTATATTTATACTAGTTTTTGGCTTGAATCCGTTGGCAAATCCGCCCGAGATTCATGGAAGATGTTATCCTACACGTGGGTCGGTTAAAATCGTCCGAGATCTGCGAGAGTCGTCTAGCTGCGTACTGGTCGCTCCGAAATCCGCAGAGGTTGTTGCTTTGACTACTGGTCGCCCCGAGATCTCTGGAGGCTGTAACTGACCGGACCAAGATTTTTGGAGACTGAACTGACCGGATCTTATAGAAGGCAGTTTTGGTTCAACCTATTGGGCCGATCCAATGGGCCAAAAAAACGAGGCCCAACAATTGCCCTAAAATTAAACTGGGCCAGAGTGTCAAGTGATGGGACGGTTTGATTTTATAACTTCTCTCTCTTCTGGAGTGATCTTCATCTCGATTTTGCTACAAGCGTTCTGGCGACGGGGCCGACATGTGTATTGCTCAAGTTGAGAGTCAACTTAATACAACCAATAATCGTGTGAAGACGGCTGAGGGCGTCTCTTGTGATGGCGAAGGGTCAGGAGACCGCTCCTTGTTTGTCATTTGCTTTGTTTTGCAGGTGGACTCGTCAGTCGCTTCCTAGTCAAGTTGTGTGACGTTGGTCAAGTAGACTTGTAATTGAGTGTGACATGTCGTGTAGTTCTAGGGAAAAGCATCGTAGTATTTGTATTAAGACGTGTACCTTAATCAGGACAGGTCTTGTAAAAATGTGTTGTGTTTTTATTCCTCTATTCCATGTGTACCGATCGATCGTGTAATGTGTAAGCGCTTTGTGTGGTTGTGTTTTGTGTTTGTTGATCAACTTGATTTTGTCTTGAGGTCTCTTGTCGTGTTCCTATTGAAGACACTTGAAAAGTATAGAAAAGATCAAAGGGTGACCGTTGGTGTGAGTCCAACGGCCCTCCGATGCTTAAGTCAGTAAATGATTGGATATGTATAATCAACTGAATCTAAATGAAATGCAAAGTATATGTTTTCAAAAGTAATACGACTCCCAATGGGTTGTGTTCCAGTTTGGTTGGTCGTCTTTTGTGGACTTTTCATCTTCTTCTAGTCTGACCTGGGCCATGGCTTTGGCTTGTACATCTTTGAAGCTTCGACATGGATATTTGGTTAGCTCGTGATAGAGTTCACTGCCCTTGATCAATCCATGATGAAAGGCTTCAATAGACGTTGGGACCTCGTAATGCGGGATCGCGACCTTCTCTTTGTTGTACCTGTTAAGATAATCCCTTCAGGGCTTACCGTACCCTTGCACGATCCTGTACAGGTCGCTTGATTGCTTTTCCAGTCTCCGACTACTGGCGAACTGGATTTTGAATGAATTGACTAGATCAGCAAACGAAGCGACCGAACCCTGCGACAGATGCATGAACCAAGTTAGTGCGGGTCCTGCGAGGGTCATGCCAAAGATTTTACACATGACCGCTTCACGATTCCCTCTTGGAATAGAGATAGTCATTAGTTTCTGTTTGTAAATAGAGATATGATCGTCGGGGTCCCTGGTCCTATCGTAGTTGGGCATGTTGGGGACATGGAACTTTTTAGGGATCTCAACGCGAGCAATCGCCTCTATGAACGGCGAGTCTTCATATCCGTCGATTGCTTCCTTTTTGATCGGCTGTGGGACTCCTGGAATCCGAGCGATGTGGTCGTCTAAGGCTTTCATATGTTCATTGATGGCTTGCTGTATGAAGGTTTGGAGATCCATCGGTGTGGTAACCTGTGGAGGGGCTACTCGAGTCTCGGTGGGCTCGGTCGCGGAAACTGGAACGTTAGTCATGAAAGTACTGACTGGAGGAGTTTGAAACATACCAATGGATTGAACGACGCTCTGAGTGACCAGAGCCATGGGCGTTGGGATTGCCCCATTCATGTTGAGACGTGCTTGGAGGCCTTCAGTGTTGACTACGCGTCTTGATCCCCCTAGGACCGATGCGGCCGAATTCACCTGCGATTTTAAAAGTTCATTTTCACGAATTAGTCTTGCAATTTCAACTTCAGATTGGATGCTTAGGGTTTTGGTTCTTAGGCATTGCTAAGCCAATTCCTCTTGGAGGATGCTCATATTCTTCGCCAGCTCTTGGATCTGGACGTCCAGGATCGGTTGGTTGGCGAGATCTTCGGTTTGACCTACGATCGGGAGGTTGGCTTGAACTTGTTCATCAACGGTGATCATGGGGATTTCGACACCGGCCATGATTGGATGTGGACTGGATCGTTGATTGGCTAGATACCCCACGGTGGGCGCCAAACTGTTTTGGGCGAAAAAGACCGAACCAACTTGAATCGCTTAAAGAGTGGACAACTAGATAACAATAAGATCAGTAATATCTAAATAATCCAAATCAACTAAACAATCAAGTGAATGAGATTAGATGAATGTAATATAAACTTATCTCCCATGAATGAGAGACTAATCAAATACATAAATTTAGCCGTCAGTCGCTTCAATGTTGGAATAACGAACTGAGTAATAGAATGATCTGTTGTTTTGAGTAAAACAATGGTAGAACAATGATAGAGGGCTGCTTGAATTGAGTAAGAATGACTATGTATCGTTACAAGATAGTTTTCTCTATATTTATACTAGTTTTTGGCTTGATTCCGTTGGCAAATCCGCCTGAAATTCATGGAAGACGTTATCCTGCACGTGGGTCGGTTAAAACCGTCCGAGATCTGCGGGAGTCATCTAGCTGCGTACTGGTCGCTCCGAAATCCACAGAGGTCGTTGCTCTGACTATTGGTCGCCCCGAGATCTCTAGAGGCTGTAACTGACCAGACCAAGATTTATGGAGGCTGAACTGACCGGATCTACTAGAAGGCAACTTTGGTGCAAGCTATTGGGCCGATCCAATGGGCCAAAAAAATGAGGCCCAACAATTGCCCCAAAATTAAACTGGGCCAGAGCGTCAAGTGATGGGACAGTTTGATTTTATAACTTCTATCTCTTCTGGCGTGATCTTCATCTCGATTTTGCTACATGCGTTCTGGCGACGGGGATGACATGTGTGTTGCTCAAGTTGAAAGTCAACTTAATACAACCAATAATCGTGTGAAGACGGCTGAGGGCGTCTCTTGTGATGGCGAATGGTCAGAAGACCGCTCCTTGTTTGTCATTTGCTTTATTTTGCAGGTGGACTCATCAGTCGCTTCCTAGTCAAGTTGTGTGATGTTGGTCGAGTAGAGTTATAATTGAGTGTGACATGTCATGTAGTTCCAGGGAAGAGCGTTGTAGTATTTGTATTAAGACGTGTACCTTAATCTGGACAGGTCTTGTAAAAATGTATTGTGTTTTTGTTTCTCTAATCCCTGTGTACCGATCGATCGTGTAATGTGTAAGCGCTATGTGTGGTTGTGTTTTGTGTATGTTGATCAACTTGATTTTGTCTTGAGGTCTCTTGTCGTGTTCCTGTTAAAGGCACTTGAAAAGTATAGAAAAGATCAAAGGGTGACCGTTGGTGTGAGTCCAACGACCCTCTGATGCTTAAGTCAATAAAGGATTGGATATGTATAATCAACTGAATATAAATGAAATGCAAAGTACAAGTTTTCAAAAGTAATACGACTCCCAATGGGTCGTGTTCCAGTTTGGTAGGTCGTCTTTTGTGGACTCTTCGTCTTCTTCTTGTCTGACCTGGGCCATGGCTTTGGCTTGTACATCTTCAAAGCTTCGACATGGATATTTGGTTAGCTCGCGATAGAGTTCGCTGCCCCTGATCAATCCCCGACGAAAGGCTTCAATAGACGTTGGGACGTCGCAATGCGGGATCGCGACCTTCTTTTTGTTGTACCTGTTAAGATAATCCCTTAAGGGCTCACCGTACCCTTCCACGATCTTGTACATGTCGCTTGATTGCTTTTCCAGTCTCCGACTTCTGGCGAACTGGATTTTGAATGAATTGACTAGATTAACAAACGAAGCGACCGAACCCTGCGACAGATGCATGAACCAAGTTAGTGCGGGTCCTGCGAGGATCGTGCCAAAGATTTGCACATGACCGCTTCACAATTCCCTCTTGGAATAGAGATAGTCATTAGTTTCTGTTTGTAAATAGAGATATGATCGTCGGGGTCCCTGGTCCCATCGTAGTTGGGCATGTTGGGGACATGAAACTTTTTAGAGATCTCGACGCGAGCGATCGCCTCTATGAACGGCGAGTCTTCATATCCGTCGATTGCTTCCTTTTCGATCGGCTGCGGGACTCCTGGAATCCGAGCGATGCGGTCGTCTAAGGCCTTCATATGTTCATTGATGGCTTGCTGTATGAAGGTTTGGAGATCCATCGGTGTGACAACGTGTAGAGGGGCTACTTGAGTCTCGGTGGGCTCGGTCGCGGAAATTGGAACGTTAGTCATGAAAGTACCGACTGTAGGAGTTTGAAACATACCAATGGGTTGAACGACGCTCTGAGTGACCAGAGCCATGGGCGTCGGGATTGCCCCATTCATGTTGAGACGTGCTTGGAGGCCTTCAATGTTGACTACACGTCTTAATCCCCCTGGGACCGATGCGGCCGAATTCACCTGCGATTTCAAAAGTTCATTTTCACGGATTAGTCTTGCAATTTCAACTTTAGATTGGATGCTTAGGGTTTCGGTTCTTAGGCATTCCTGAGCCAATTCCTCTTGGAGGATGCTCATATTCGTCGCCAACTCTTGGATCTGGACGTCCAGGATCGGTTAGTTGGCGAGATCTTCGGCTTGACCTACGATTGGGAGGTTGGCTTGAACTTGGTCTTCAACGGCGATCATGGGGATTCCGGCACCGGCCATGATTGGATGTGGACTGGATCGTTGATCGGATCGTTGATTGGCTAGATGCCCCACGGTGGGCGCCAAATTGTTTTGGACGAAAAAGACCGAACCGACCTGAATCGCTTAAAGAGTGGACAACTAGATAACAATAAGATCAATAATATCTAAATAATCCAAATCAACTAAACAATCAAGTGAATGAGATTAGACGGATGTAATATAAACTTATCTCCCTTGAATGAGAGACTAATCAAATAAAGAAATTTAGCCGTCGGTCGCTTCAATGTTGGAATAACGAACTGAGTAATATAATGATATGTTGTTTTGAGTAAAACAATGGTAGAACAATGATAGAGGGTTGCTTGAATTGAGTAAGAATAACTATGTGTCGTTACAAGATAGTTTTCTCTATATTTATACTAGTTTTTGGCTTGAATCCGTTGGCAAATCCGCCCGAGATTCATGGAAGACGTTATCCTGCACGTGGGTCGGTTAAAATCATCTGAGATCTGCGGGAGTCGTCTAGCTGCGTACTGGTCACTCCGAAATCCGCGGAGGTCGTCGCTCTGACTATTGGTCGCCCCGAGATCTCTGGAGGCTGTAACTGACCGGACCAAGATTTCTGGAGGCTGAACTAATCGGATCTTCTAAAAGGCAGCTTTGGTTCAAGCTATTGGGCCGAAAAAAAACGAGGCCCAACAGTTTCCCTCTGGTTTACCAATGGCAACTATTTCTTGCTAATAGTAGATGGCTCTTGCTATTCTCTTCCTTTCTCTATATGCAAGTTCTACACGTTACTTTTGTTCTATAACATGCTAGTTAGTAGTGGTTGAGCAATTGCATGTCTTGTTGAAATGTTGGACAACCATTGAAATATTTATTGCAGGGAGATTATTGAGAATTTCTTCTTTATTGTTTCTTTCTGGTCAGATGCATTACAAACCATGTTCTCTTTTCCCTTTCTTTGTTGATTGGGACCATCAATTCAAGCTTTACGTACATCCTTCATAGTTGACACCAGCAAGATATTCTCTATATCTATAGCAATATAGCATTGCCCCCATACAGTTTATAGAATTATAATTGTTTATTTGTTTACTATTGTAATTGAGCTGTGACAGTAGAGATGACAAATTCTGGGGCTGGGCCAATCCGGGTGCGATTCTGGTCACGCTTTGATAGTTCTAATTCCACCAGATTATATGAGGCTGACTAGTGTTACTAGTGTAATTGTAATTTATGAGCATGATCCTTGACTTTGTTCGGTTCTCCTGTTGAGCAGATCGAGCGATTCTGGTTGGGTCATTTGACAGCTAGGTTATATTAGCCTAATTATTACTGTCACTGTTAACAATTTTCCATGTAGATGGGGGGTAAGATGTAGCTTAAGCCTAAGATACAGTAAAGTCAGGATTAGGAATCAGAGATGGTTCAGCTTACTGATCAACATTAATTAAACTCCGATCCATGATTTAAGATAGCTCATATATGTACACATGGAATTTGATCACTAAGAAGTACTCGTGTGCATCCAATTCAATGGATTCTCCTTCAAAGACCAAAAGGAAGCTTTCGAGCTCTAACCGTCTCTATCTCGTCTTAGTCGTCCTCGCGACGAATCTCTTTACTTTCTTCATGTCTTCCTCCTATCACGAATCATGCCCTTCCAACACCACTAATATCGAAGCGGCTTATTCGGAGGACCTCCCTCCGGAGATGCTAGCCTACGCCTCTCCTCAGCGGCTCCCGCACGGGTACAACCCCAACTTCCGCTCCGACACCATCCACCCTCCCATAGGCCGTGCTTGCACCGTCTTCAAAGACGACATCCGGCGTTACATGACCTACCAGGTCAACGGGTCGTGCCCCGACGACGAGCTTCTCGCCCAACAGCTACTGATGCGAGGGTGCGAGCCTCTCCCCCGGCGCCGTTGCCACCCTGCAGCCTCCCCGGACTATACCGAGCCCTTCCCGCTCCCCCAAAGCCTGTGGACCACGCCGCCCGACTCCTCCGTTGTCTGGACCGCTTACTCGTGCAAGAACTACACGTGCCTCGCCAACCGGTGGCGCGCCAGTAAGGGGTTCGATGACTGCAAAGACTGCTTCGACCTCCAGGGCCGAGAGCAGAGCCGTTGGTCCTCCTCGTCGAAGCCGGCGGTCGTGGACAACTCCACCCACTTTGACATCGATCAAGTCCTGGGGATCAAACACGGGACCATCAGGATTGGTCTCGACATCGGGGGAGGGACGGCGACGTTCGCTGTGAGGATGAGGGAGCGCAACATAACGGTCTTGACGACCTCGATGAACCTGAACGGGCCCTTTAACAACTTCATAGCGTCGCGGGGGGTGATCCCGCTCTACATCAGCATAGCGCAGAGGCTCCCGTTCTTCGACAACACGCTCGATATCGTTCACTCGATGCATGTCATGAACGAGTGGATCCCGGTGAGGATGCTTCATTTCCTGCTGTTTGATGTGTATAGGGTGCTCAGGCCAGGGGGAATCTTCTGGCTTGACCACTTCTTCTGCGGCGAGGACAACTTCAATAACATCTACCAGCCGCTTATCGAGAGCGTCGGGTTCGACAAGCGCAAATGGGTGGTGGGGAAGAAGCATGATAGGTTGCCTCGTAAGGAGATTTACCTCTCTGCTTTGTTGGAGAAGCCTCTCAAGAATTCTTGGTGAAAAACTCTAATACTGTTCTTGGGTTTTCCATCGTATATGGTATTCGATCTCGTTTTGTTAATCTCTGTTTTTTATCATATTAAGCGTATGAATTTTAATAAACACACTAATAATTGATAAGGAGTGCTTGATCATATTAAACGTACATTTTTTAGTAAATACAATAAGAATCGAAAAGGAATGCTTGAGCGAGGTAATTAAGCATTTGTTCGGTTATGACTGAGGCTTATTGGGACGGAAGATAAAGTAGGGGTTGAACTGGACTGAAGCTGAAGCTGAGAATTTAAATTGGGGGTTGAATTGAGCTAAGACTGAAGCTGAACTTGAGGACTGAAATCTTGAATTGGTTCTAATGTTGGATTGTTGAATTGTAATGTTGAAATGGTTCTAATGTTGGATAATTTGAGAACTGTTGGATTGTATTGGCAAAATGAAGCAATTGGTTCAGCGAAGTTGGTTCTAATGTTGAATTGGCTCTAATGTTGAATTGTTTCTATCAATAATTAGTGCTTCATAATTATATGTATGCCAATGGGATTTTTAGAGCTAGTTTTATATTAGTGCTTCATAATTGGCCTTCATGACATGACATAGATTTTGGTAGAACACTATCAATAAAGATAAAATACATATATATAGGTGATAATGGGTGTTTGTGTTGTAATAAGATAAAATACATATATATATTTGTGAAAGTTTATACTCAAAATTGATCCACGTGAGTTACAACTGAAATGACACAATACCCAATTATCAGATCCACGCGAGTTGGTTCTAATGTTGACTATTTTGGTATGTTTCTATCAATAATTAGTTACATATAATTATTCTCATGCTTCTTTACTGGTCCACGTGAGTTGGTTCTAGTTGTTATATCTAGCTGGTATTCATTCCTGGGCTTTATGCTTCTATCATTCATATTTTTAATTTTGTCATTGGGTGTGGCTGTTTTGGTATGTTTAAGAGAAATTGCAATTGATTTGGTAAGTTGTAATGAATGAGTAGATGGTCGGTAGTAGTCAGGCAACTGGAAAGGAGAAGGAGAAGACATTTACATGGACTGATAGTTTGTGTCTTAGCTTTTTGATTGTGATAAAGGCGTTCCAATCGAAAAATGGCTATAGTACTTCATTCACTTGGCCCACCATCTTAGCTGAGTTTGAGAGAATAACGGGAAAGAATGTATCCGTAAAATTCGCAAAGAACAAATTTACCCATCTTAGGAAAAAATGGAGTTCATGGAACCACTTAAGGCATAGGGTCACCGGTGCAGGGTGGGACCATGAGACTGGATTGATCACCACTGACGATGCATGGTGGGATCTCCAAAAGGGGGTACGTATACGAATCACATAGTTTTATATTATACTTTATTTTCAAGGTATTTAATTGTATTGTCTTTTCTTATGCAGAAGGAGTTTTATCAGTTCAGAAAGAAAGCGCCCTCCCTTGAGATGAGTGACTTGTGGGATGGCATGTTCTGCCAAATAGCTGCAACTGGAAAGCACGTTGTTACACCGTCTATGGATCATGCTTCTGTTCTAGCCTCTGCAATCCAAGGTGAGGAAGGGAATGGGGAAGGCGATGATGAAGTGAACTCAGAGGATTCATTAGACCGACAACTTGAGATGGATGTAATGTTGGACACCCCAACAATCCCATGAGGTGATACCATTATCCAAGGGACAGAGCATGACCACGGCGTCCCAAAATATAAACAAGAGACGTAGAAAGTTAGGACCAGCAGCTGCCGCATACAAAAATAATCTGGCATTGGTTGGGAAAACTAGTAAGCAGATGTTGTCTCTTATGATGGGTGATTTGGGAAGTTCAAACTCTACTAATCAGAAGTTAGAATTTAAGGACGCGTTTAAGGAGTTGATAAGGCTAGTTATTGAAGGACTACTGCAGCGCCAATCATCGGTCTGGTGCTATGCAATTACTGAGATATCAAAGGACGAGATGCGACAAATATTCATGAGGTTGCGTGGTTGCAACATGAGTATGACATGATGATACGTTAGTTGGATAAATGATTCGGGTGTTGGTTTAGGGTTTGGGATCCCTTGTTTAAAACTTTGGTGTTTGTTGCATGTCTTGTTGGTTTAGGGTTTGTTTTCCTTGTTTAAAACTGTGGTGTTTGTTGCATGTCTTGTTGGTTTAGCGTTTGTTTTCCTTGTTTAAAACTTTGGTGTTTATTGCATGTCTTGTAGGTTTTATGGTTTATGGATGTTGGACTTTATCAAAGTTGAAACTTTGTTATGCGCGAGTTAATCAAGTTTCTTTCATTCATTTATCATCTTTTAATACCCGTTAATTGTTACAGTCATGGATGACGATGAACAAAAAAAAAGTGTGAGATAAGGAGATTGGAGGAGATACGAAAGTGGGGCCCTCGACTCTAGCTATTGTTGGAGACACGGATTCAACTTGCAGACGCTTACTACATGAGGTTTGTCCACAAAATTCCTTGTTTTAATCCGGAATTCACAGGATATATGTGGATGAGGGAAATAATAGACTCAACGTCAGATGTACGTTGTATGAATGCATTTCGAATGGAAAAACATGTCTTCCTGACTTTGTGTTATGAGTTGGAGGCCAATTATGGGCTAATGCCTTCCAAGAATATGATTATCCTAGAAAATGTAGGGATTTTTTTCAGCATCACTGCACAGGCAATGGCATACAGAACTGTATGTGAGCGATTTCAGAGATCCTTAGACACGATTAGTAGAATCTTTCACCGGATACTTGAGTCGCTAGCTAGGAGGGAAAAAAACTACATCGGGTTTGTGAGGACCCTTTTAGAACCTCGTGATAGGAATTTTACAACAACTCTCCCAAAAATTCTATCACAGGAGAGATACAAAGTTTTCAAGGTATTACATTGACAACTACATTACTCTCTTTACTTTGATAAACTACATTACGCTCTATAGTTTGATATTATTCAATTTTTTTTACAGGGGCTATTGGATGTATTGATGGGGTCCACATTGACACGACTATACCAGAGGCAGAACATATCCCTTATTTTGGACGAAACAAATATTCAACCGCATCCATTCTTCACTGAGAACAACCATAGAGCATTGCTTCGACGTCCTTAAGAAGAGATGGAGGATTCTAAAGAGTATGCCATTATTTAAAATTGCCGACCAAATTGATGTGATAATTGTGTGTTTTGGGATGCACAACTTCATACTGAAGAACAAACTGAATGATTCATATTTTGACGATGGTGAGGATGAGGAAACCGAATATAAGGGGCGAGAAAATGAAGGCGAAGACAATAATCCCGAAGGCATGAGTGGCGTTCGCAACACAATTGCAGAGGAAATTTGGAATAATAGGAGAACATGGTTGTACTAGGTTATCGACGAAGGCTAGCTATATTATTGCATCCTTAGTGATATGTTGATGTTGGAGTCACTAGTTTTCCATTTAAACCAAGGGGTAATATTTTTGTAAGTAACAAAGTTACTATTTTGGATCAAAAACAATCATTTGATATAAGTAACGAAGTTAGTATTTTTGTAAGTAACAAAGTTACTATTTTTCTAAGCAAACCACATATATCATAGAATTATGGACCCTTAAATAGGCAATACAAACCGTGAAACAGTGTCATGATTACAATAATCATGTTCTTAGGGAACAACAAACTAAAGGAAATGCAAACAAAATGGAAAAACACACATGCACTACGAAGGTAGATAACGAACAACAATATAGGCGAGCACATTAATAATTGAAGATGCGTGCACACAAGTCTTTGGTGAGAGGAGATAAGGAGGTTCTGCGGAACTGACGGTAACTGTCGTCGATCTACAACAAAACACAACACCTAGAATGAATGAGGTATGTAGTAGGAAAACACAAATTGTTATAAAATCATGATTACCGATTTCTCTAAACTCACCGCAATCTTATTTTCCCACCAGGCAACATCCCCCAAAATGGCCTCAGTTACGGGGTCACATTCAACATCGCCACTGGCTTTGAATCGATGTCATAGATGCCAATTCTTCTTAAGGATGTTGAACTGGTTCTTCACAAACTTCACCGTAATGGCTCTTTCAGTAGCGCCATACACACGTTCTGATGAGAATCAACCTTCCTCTTGAAGGCTTTCTTCTCGAATTTGCTCGATCTAGGCCAAGGGCACCTCTTCCTCCTTGCTCTCGGTTGTGGGGTTGCTTCCTTGGTGTTTCTTGAAGGTTTTGAGGTGTTCTTCAAGGGCAGAACGTAGGCGATGAAGTATGAGCTTGAGAGAGTGAAGAAAGATGGATAAGACCTTGGGAATGCCAAGAGAAACCTCTTGTGAGAGGCTCCTTGGCTTCGGCCCTAAGGTCTTGCTATGAACAAGATTGAACAATCAAAACAAGTAGACTCAATGGAAGACACATGTGGTTTGGCTGAATAACCCAAGGGTCTAGCCTTGGAGGAGGTTCTCTCTCCAAGGGTTTGACCACTTAAGTTATATTTCAGCTAGGGTTTACAATAGCAAGTAGAGAGCTTAAATAGTGTTGTCTAAGTAGGCCTTAATAGGCTGGTTATTCTCATGCAAGAGACATAGGCCCAAGCCAAGGCAAATGCAAGAAACTAAACAAGGGAAATGAGATAGGGGCGCGCCAAGGCTGGCGCGCGTGGCCGGCTCGCGAGCAAGGCTTCATGGGCGTGGCCGTAAGGCATGGAGCTATGGTGTCACGCCGGGTGAGGCCGAGGCCTTGGGTTCACGAGCAAGGCTTCATGGGGCGTCCTTCACGGGCGTGGCACACGGGAGGTCCGGAGGTTCCGAGGGTGGCCATGGTGTCACGCCTTGACGATGCCATGAGATCACAGCGGGAGGTGGCATGGGCTCATGGAGCGGGTCCGGGGAGGCATGGAGCCATGGTGATGCAAGGGAACCGGTGAACATGATGAGGGCCATGCCATGGTTCTCATCACTCTCCCCTTCTTGGGGGAGAATTGTCCCCAATTCTCGACTGAGGGAGGAGATCTTCAACGTCCAAGCATAGGCCACGACGCCTAGTGACTCTCTACGCCAAGCTACGAACACTGCATCCATGCTGAGCCATCCATCCAAGTGTGTCTCCATGGTGAGGTTGATCCATCCAAGCAAAGGGCCAAGCTCTCCATGTCCCATCCAATAATAGAGGCCGAAGCATATGACCCTACAACAATAGAACTCAACACCAAAACATAAGTAGTCCCTAGGGCCCGAGTCATGGTCAAGGAATGGGCTAGGGATTACAAGGCTATGGTAATATCTATGGGTGAGCCAATGGTATATAAGGGAGCGCTTAAGGCCAAATGAGAGAGCGCTCCCCTTCTTAAAGGTGAGCTTACCTCTCAAGGGACCTAGAAACCCAAGGATCCAAAACCAAGGCTTTTCTAAGGGGTCCCATGACCAAGGAATGTAACCTAGGTGGGCATGGTCAAGCCAAGGTGGTTCCAAAGTAGCACATCCCATCACTCTAAATGGCTCCCTAGGGAAGGCCGAGGAAGTAGATTCTAATGGAGGGGCCTTACTAGGGAAATCCTCAATGAATTATGGCCTAAGGATGGTGCTAAGACAAGGTATGGTGTATGGACAATGGGGCCAACTAAATAGGTATGAAATCTCGGGTGGCCTAGGAAGGTGCCCTACAAAGGGAGAGAAGGACACTATCCAAGAGGGTCCACTACCAACACCACAAAGAACCTCAAGTGGTGGCCTAGGAATGGTGCTAAGCCAAGGGATGAAGTGTGGCCAATACGTGAAGCTATAGTGACTCAAAGTCTCGGGTGGCCTAGGAAGGTGCCCTAAAAGGGAAGCTAGGAAGGCCATCCAAGTGGGTCCACCAACATCAACACTAAGTACCTCACATGATGGCCTAGAAAAGGCACTAAGCATGTAATCCAGAGGTGGTGTGCTCCTAGGGTAATCCTCAAGCAAAGAGGTCCTAGGGAAGGAGCTAGGCCATCGAGTGGTGTAGGGATAGAGAGGTGGGGCCCTAGGCTCATGATAGGACTCCAATGATATGGAATAGTGGGGGTTCGGTGGCCAGATAAGGAAGATGGAATGCCTAGGCAACCAACGGGCATGATCAAAGCATAGATAATACAAGATAAGCACAACATGATGCATAGACATGTGCCTAGAAAAGGGGCACGGGGTGTACAAAACATGGATAACTATGAAGGTACCATAATGATGTAGATGCTTCTCATGCAATACAAGTCGAAAACTAGGGGACACACATGAGCAAGCAAAATGACATGCTGAATCCAATGGTAACACATGTAAGTCATCTTTCTTTCCTAAAGCATGCAATAAGAGTAGAGAACTAGGGGGCACACATGAGTGAGTAAAATGACATGTCAAAGCAAGGTGTAGCACATGTAAATCAATTTTCCTCCCTAGTGCATTCAAAGTAATGACAAGATAGGTAGATGCCATAGGAAGTGAGAGAACCAATGCAAAGGGAATGGTACTACTCCTAAGCCTAGGTAGATGTCCCATGATATCACAAGTCAAACTATCATCATACTTAGACATGAAGGCAACAATAAGCATTAAGTGAAACTTTCGTAGCATGAATTGAGACATGGAACTAAAATGCATACAATAATGTGTAGTCCTAGATGCAAAAAAGTTTGACATGATCAATAAGGCTCTATGCCAGGAAGCGAAATGAAGCTCATGCGGTATCACTCAAACGTACAAAGAGAAGGATAAAAGAATATACCTCCCTAAATATAGGAGACTTTGGAGCATCCTCCTTGCAAAGGTGAAGGGCTGGCCTCGGCAACTTACAAGGCTCTTCGTCCAAGCCATGGTCCTCCTTATGGGCTATGAGTGGCAAGCGAAAGAGGGCCATAGGCTTCGCATCCAGCCAAGGTGTGGCTAAGGAATCCACGGAGCTCCGAGTGATTAGGGGACGAGGCACCCGTTGAGGCGTAGCCAAGATAGGGCTAGGCAAAGCCAAGGAAGGTGCATCCATGGCAATGGGAGGCACGGCCAAAGTGGGCACCTCCAAAACCTCTCGCGGCGCAGCAAAGAGAGACGCCACCTTGGTCTCTATGGGTGCATCCAAGACCTTGGGAGGCTTGCTAGGCACAAGGTGAGGCACGGTGATGAGGGGCTAGGCCAATGGGGCCTCAACCAATGGTGGCACGACTGAGGACAAGGCCAACGTGGCTAGAGCCAATGGAGGCGTGGCTGGGGCCACGAGAGGGGCATCGTCCCTGGCCTTGGCCAAGAGAGGCATGGCTAAGTGTGGCTCAACCGGGGCCACGGCTAGCGGGGTCGATAGAGCTCTATAGCGCTCGGCTATGACTTCATCGCTCTTGGCAAATAAGGCCTTCAAGGAGGCGACTTCGGCAGGGTCGGGGTAGATAGCTCGAGGATGCTCGGCTGGGGCCATAGGAGGCTCGGCACGGCTGGTCAAGGCATGGTGAGAGGCGCTACTTGGAGCATGGACTTGGACCTCTTCATGGACCTCATTGGGAAAGGCACGCTCATAGGCACTGAGCCTAGATTGGGGGTTCCATGGGCATAATAGTGGGCCATGACATAGGCGAACTGAGCCCAAGTATGGATAGGTGGGTGGCCGGTATCACATAGTCGGCGAAGAGTCCTTGGCCACCAAGCACGGGCATAGTCGGTGAAGCACCTTGTGGCAATGCGCACCATGTCAAACTCTTCATAGCCCAAGGGGCGCAAGACACGACGTGTGTGATGCTCCCATGCCAAGAACTCAGAGCCGTCGTCGTAGCTCCCGGTGAAGGTGTATAAGAACTCCCACACATTAGGGCTCCTAGGCTGGCTACGCCCATAATGGCTCGACGGCTGCTGGGTTCGAGCACGGTGGCCACTCGTTGGGCCTTGGCCTCCTATTGGTGGCGCGGACACATAAGGGCTGCGTGTGGGCGCGCCATAGGTGGCTCGAGCTGGGGGATGGTGACACGACTCATAGGGGCCATACTCATCCTCCATGATCCACATGTTCTTGTGGCACCTACAATCACCCAAGAATGTGCAAGTCAATAGTTCATGGTGATTGGCTCAAGAAGAAGAGATGAGCAAGGACAATAGAAAACACACACACAATACTAAACTGAGGCTAATGACACAAAACTGAGGTAAAACTGAGGCTAAGCAAGCTCTAAACTAGGGCCACACAAGCACACAATGTCATGGAACAAGCAAGAAAGAGATACCATGCAAGGTTAGCACATAGATCACTAATAGCTCAATTCTTTTCCTAGGCATGCATTGACCAAGACACTTGGTTAGGCTCCACCTCAGTTGACAAGCAATACAATAACATTATCACACATGTTCACTTCCATCCAAACCAAAAAAAAGAAAGAAAGCCGAGAGGGTCACCCCTTTGTTGGATTTGAGAGATGGGCTTTGATCCTTAGCATTTGGTGGCAAGGGGAAGAAGGTGGAAGAGTAGCTTAATGGACCATGGTGTCAAGTGAAGTGGGGTCTTGCCCACATGGCTATGCCTTGCATTTTTCCAGCCTCGAAGTGTAGTACAAATGCCTTAGCCAAAAATGTAGAAATGCAGAATTTTTTGTAGTCTTTCTTCTTTCTTTTCTTTTCTTCTTCTTTTTTTTTTTTAAAGGAGGACTCCTCCCTTTGATTTACAATGAAGAGGCACGAAATGTATGCCTACACTTGGGGGAAATCAGTTTGTAAGACACACATGGCTTGTACAAATAGAAGAGACAAGACTTGCCACTTTTATGTAGGCAATGTCTTTCTTTTTGAGAAGAGAGGGAGAAGACTTGCCACTTAACCAAGGACCAATGAAAACCCACTTACACAAGCCTCCAAAGGTCTGCACACACAGCCAAGAGAGAGGGAAAAACGTTTGGAAGGAGGTAAACAAATGGTAATAAGGCAAAGTACCACCTTGTGAAAAGGAGGTTTGTCCTTTTCCCAAAATGTCCAAGCATAAGACAAGGCCTTAAGAATCGAATTTTGAGCTCAAATCTGAGTATGTGGCTGGTATGTTGGGGAAGATGATGTAGGGTGGATATGGAGGTAAGGTGGGGCGGAGCTAGGGTGGTTTGTGGCGGTGACAAGGCGGCGGAGGGCCAAAAGTGCTCGGTATTGCTTGATTTTTGAGGGGGAGCAAGA
Organism: Rheum nobile; assembly: GCA_027886185.1. Lineage (NCBI taxonomy): Eukaryota > Viridiplantae > Streptophyta > Magnoliopsida > Caryophyllales > Polygonaceae > Rheum > Rheum nobile. Next base: position 203,842 of record WOAB01000326.1, on the reverse strand, counting down.
TTTGAGTATGGAGATCAAGAAAACATGAAAATTAAGAGTGAAAGAGGTACTTATCTTGGCCAGCTGAGTTCTGATACCAATTGATGAGAAACAACCCTCCAAAGGTGAGGCTTTGCTTCTCCTTAAGCTAGATCTAGCCCAAGGGGATCCTTCTCCTCCTTCCTAAGCTTGAGAACCCTTGAATGGCACGTGAAAATGGTGTTGATTCGCCGGAAAGTAGGGCCGAGCAACCAAGGGGATGGTGGCTCCGGCGAATTCCAAGGAAGCCCTCCTTGGGGGATTCCTTGGCCGAGAAGAACAAAGCCCAAGTGTTTTTTTTGTGGATTCGAAAATATGCTTAAGGGATTGATGAGAGATTGAGAAGAGAGAGATTTGAATGCTTGGAGTTGATAGAAGTAAGTGGAGGCCTTAGGGAGATATACTCAACCTAAGGGAAATATTCCACTTCTATATTCTTCAACTAACTAACAAGGAAGCCAAGGGATGGCTTATATAGTTCTAGGGTTTTGGTGGACTAGGAGCCCATATGCAAATGGGTCCACACGCCCACTAAACAAAAGGAAACTCTAATGGGCCTTAGTGAGTTAAAGCCCATATGCAAATGTCTCTTCACACTCACTTAAGGCAATGCTAGAATTATGAAACTAAATAACCAAAATAGAAAGGGGATAAAAACCTTAGAGGCTTGGATATAGACGCACGCATAGATGCCTTGTAATCGAAGCATGGTTGATGCTTGAGTGTCGTGGCACTGATGCGCCGGCGTCTTGGTGGTCAAGGCCTTGAATCCTTGTTGATGGGTGGTTGACACTCATCACTCTCCCCTTCTTGAAGGAGAATTGTCCTCAATTCGATCATCGGGGACCGGGGGCACATAAGGCAAGTAGGCGTCCATAAGACGGCTTGGAAGAGCTCCCAACGCCATGGTATGTGTACTCCAATGGGGCGCCAAAAAGGCCCTAAGCAAGGTGGCCGCCGACATGGTCCTACAACAAAGCAACTCAACAACAAAATGTGAGAATATCCTACTCCCCGGGGTGGCTCTACGAAGGGCCCGAGGCACGGTCCAAAAGGGAGATGGGGTCGGTTCATGCGCAACCCTAATGGGGTAGGTGATGGGAGGGCTTAGGTCCGGTGGCCAAATGTGGAAAAGGAAAATAGTGGCCATCCTCAAGGCAAAGTGTGAGATCCTACAAGTTAGGGGGTTGGCCATGTGGGAGAGATGAACTAGTAGCACCCAAAGAGAATCTCTCCCCTTCTTAGGAGTTGGCCACCCGACTACAAGAGTGAGATACACAACCACCCAAGTTCCGGTATAAGAGAATACAAGAATGCTAGGGTCAGGAGGGCGATACCTAGGACAAATCAATGGGACAAACACCCAAGCACGGGGGCACCAACCAAGAGCCAAGCTAAGGTGAAGTCCTAACGAAAGGGTCCCTAAGGAGGCTAGGTGCGGGGCTATCCTCAAAGGCTCTGTGTCAACCTGAAATACCTTATGCATGAGGTGCCTAGGAAGGGATGTATGGCCAGTCCATAAAGGTCCATAATCAACATGATACTCCATGGGTAAGGGGTTCCAAGGAAGCGCTCTAGGTATAATCCTCAAAGGTCCCCAAACAACATGACAAAACTTTTGCAAAGAAAACCTAGGGGAGGATCTAAGCATACTCAAGGACAAGGCGGAGAGATGGCAGCCCATACCCCCATAATAGGCCCAAAAATCAACATGGAAAAGACGCATAATAAGGGCATTATCATGGTATGGGGTACGCATACTCAACACATGACGCGTCCGAAGGATGGAATATGCAAAACACACAACATACGTCACTAGGAGAAGAAAGGAAAGGAATGGAGTGAATACATCTCATGCAACACGGATGGGGAGCTATGAAGCAAACATGAGTATGCCAAATCCAAGGGTATAACAATCAAACCTTTTGTATTGCCTAAGGCACTACATGCAATAACATGAGAGGTATATGCCATAGGAAGTGTAAGGTCATGTGCAAGAGTAGTGGCATCACTCTTCCTAAGCCTAAGTATATGCTTCATGATGCAACAAGTCAAACAATTGTCATACTTAGGCATGTAGGAAATAACAAGGAAGAAGTAAAACTTTGCCGGCATGAAGTGAGACATGGAACTATAATGCAAACAAGAATGTGTGGTCCGAGATGCAAAACAATGTGTCTTCATAAATAAAGCTCTATCCAAATGTGTAAATGGACACGCATGCAAAGTATCACTCAAGGGCATAAAAGGAGAGACAAAAAAAGGTACCTCCCTAAATATAGGGGACATTGGAGCATCTCCGTTGTAGGGGTTAAGAGCTGGCCTTGGAAGCTTGTAAGGCTCGTCATCCATAGCATGGACCTCCTCTTGGAGTGAGAATGGCAAGCAAGAAGGAACAAGAGGTGTGGCATCCACCCAAGGCATAGCCAAAGAGCTCATGGAGCTGCGAGTGATGATAGGGCGAGGCACCCACTGAGGCGCAACCAAGGCACCCCCAGACGCGGTCATGGATCCTTGAGGCGCAGCAGGGGCGCTGCACGGCGTAGCCGAGGTGCTTTGAGGCACGGCCAAGGCGCGCTGGGGCTCGGACAAGGCGCGATGAGGCTCGGGCAAGGTGTCATGGCGCGGCGCGGATGAGGCATCGTGAGGAGCGGCTGAGGCCATGTGAGGCGTGCCCGAGTCAATGTCAAACACGTCCAAAGGAGGCTGAGGCGCATGCAAGGGTACTTGAGGTGCGACCAAGGCGCATGTAGGCTCTTCCAAGGCAAACTGAGGCGCGGCCATGGAACAAGAAGGCACAACCGAAACGATCCGAGGTGCGACCAAGGCATGCTGAGGCACGCCAATTGCAACATTGTTTTGGGCCTCTTTCCAAGGAGCAACCACGTCAATAGTAGCCTCTCCTTGGGCTTCATGGTCGGAGATGTGGTGGTTGAGCATCGGGAAGGCGCGTGCACATGCACTTGGGCTGGCTAGCGTGGATCTCGGGGCATAGTGGTGAGCCATGACGTAGACGAGTTGGGCCCAAGTGTGGATGGGCGGGAGGCCTCCGAGACGTAGGGACTCTTGCACCGTTGTCCACCACATACGGGCATAGTCGGTGAAGTACCAAGTGGCGATGCACACCTCCTCGCGAACATCATAATCCGAGCGGCCAAAGACATAGCGTGTGTGGCGCTCCCATGCCAAGAACTCGAAACCACCGTCGTTGCAACCGGTGAAGGAGTAGAAGGACACCCCTACACCATGGCCCTTGGGTTGGCTAGGCACATAAAGGTTCGACTGGGGCCGAGCTCGAGCATGCCGGTAACCGGATGGCATTCGGTCATATCCTTCTCTTGGTGGCACGGAATGAGGCGCTGAGGGGCGCTTGGAGCTGCGGCCGGGGACACCATAAGAGGCTCGAGGTCGAGGGCGGTGGTATTGTTCAAACCCGATGGATTTCTCGAGGAGATAATCGAACTCATCGTCCATCGGATATTCCATGGCCTCGTCACCTAGGAAAACCAAAGGAAAACGCCAATCACATGTTCCAAGGAAAGTGGTAAGACATAACACAAGACCAAATAAAACAAACAAGGGAAATGCAAGAATTGAATATCAAACAAACAAACAACACACACAATGATGTCTACACAAAAAGACAAGTGAGGTCTACGGCAATCAAAAGAAAAGAGACTAAGACATAAGCAAGACAAGTCAATGGCTCATGCAAGGGTTGTCAAGGAAAGGTATGATATGTAACTTGCCAATTGGGAGTGTGACCAATGCACCTTCAAACCAAGTCAACTTGTATTCTTTAGGCTAAGTGGATAAAAGGCCAAAGTGCAACATATGAAGACAAGGTCAAGGTAAAGGCAAAACGACTACCCTATGGGCCCCAAAGGGACGAATTGACAATAGCAAAGGCGAGAAGAATACGTAGAGAAGGGATTAATGGCCCAAGTTGCCAAGTGAGGGCGAGAGAGCCCGCCAAGGGTTGTGGCCCAATGTGAGGTGAGAAGTGTGACCCACCCTTTTGCTTGACTTTGCTTCATTTTCGTTCCTTTCTTTTTTCTTTTTTTTTTTCTTTTTTTTTGATTGGGTCCTTTGCCTTTTGTTTGGACCTCTTGTAATAAGCTTGGCTTTTTCTAGTGCAAAGGGAAGCAAGCCTAAGGTGATGGTGTTTGAATTCAAGGAGTGGACCACAACACTTTTTTGTAGAGAGGGACAACAAGGGTATTCAGTTTTTTTGATGATTAGACGTGCCAAGTCACCAATTGAGGGGTGTGACAAGGCTAGGAGGAAGGTGAGAGAGAGGTGCCCAACCACTAACAAATTCGGCCCATGTGGCACCCACTAAGAAGCTTCTTGCCCATCATCCACTAACCCATCATCTTATAGGTATAATTTGGCTTTTACCCAAGATAGACTAAGGGGACAAAAGGACCAAGAGAAGGTGGGAAATGCCTCTCCCCCAAAAGGACAAAGTACATCAAGGACAAGGTACACACAAGGACAACAATTCAAAAATGGAGCAAGCAAACACACAAGGGAAGGGTTTCGGCCATGGCAGCAATGTGGAGGCTGTAGGGGTGGTGGTGATGGCAGTAAGGCGGCAGGCGCGGTGGTCCGGTCGCCGGAGGTGGTGGTCCGGTCGCCGGAAAGTTTTTTTTTTGGGTTTTTGGGAGGGGAGCTAGGGACAACTAATCTAAGCATAAAAATAGCATGGAAACATGAAAAAAAGACATGGAAACAAGAGAAAAACTGAGCATGCAATCTCAACACAAAACAAGAAGAAACAAGAAAAAAAAAATCTAGCTAGCAAGGAAGACAAAGAGCAAAACACATGGAACCATGGAAACAACAAAGGAGAACATGCTAGCTATGGAAAAGAACCATAAAAATGAAATTTTTAAAGGGAGAAGAGGACTTAGCTTGGGCACTTGGCTCTTGATACCAATTGATGAGAATCAACCTTCCTCTTGAAGGCTTTCTTCTCGGATTTGCTCGATCTAGGCCAAGGGCGCCTCTTCCTCCTTGCTCTCGGTTGTGGGGTTGCTTCCTTGGTGTTTCTTGAAGGTTTTGAGGTGTTCTTCAAGGGCAGAACGTAGGCGATGAAGTATGAGCTTGAGAGAGTGAAGAAATATGGATAAGACCTTGGGAATGCCAAGAGAAACCTCTTGTGAGAGGCTTCATGGCTTCGGCCCTAAGGTCTTGCTATGAACAAGATTGAACAATCAAAACAAGTAGACTCAATGGAAGACAAATGTGGTTTGGCTGAATAACCCAAGGGTCTAGCCTTGGAGGAGGTTCTCTCTCCAAGGGTTTGACCACTTAAGTTATATTTCAGCTAGGGTTTACAATAGCAAGTAGAGAGCTTAAATAGTGTTGTCTAAGTAGGCCTTAATGGGCTGGCTATTCTCATGCAAGAGACATAGGCCCAAGCCAAGGCAAATGCAAGAAACTAAACAAGGGAAAAGAGATAGGGGCGTGCCAAGGCTGGCGCGCGTGGCCGGCTCGCGAGCAAGGCTTCATGGGCGTGGCCGTAAGGCATGGAGCTATGGTGTCACGCCGGGTGAGGCCGAGGCCTTGGGTTCACGAGCAAGGCTTCATGGGGCGTCCTTAACGGGCGTGACACACGGGAGGTCCGGAGGTTCCGGGGGTGGCCATGGTGTCATGCCTTGACGATGCCATGAGATCACAACGGGAGGTGGCATGGGCTCATGGAGCGGGTCCGGGGAGGCATGGAGCCATGGTGATGCAAGGGAACCGGTGAACATGATGAGGGCCATGCCATGGTTCTCATCACGTTCGGATATAACACGCAAGTCTAGGGAACCACAACGACCCCATTGGTCTTGCCAAGTAGCAATTGCCTCTAGCAACGCTTCTGATTCCGCAATGGTCCATGAGATACGTGACATACTACATAAAGGAAAATACAATCAAGGTAGACGATAATTCCTAAGTCCAACACATACAATCAAAAACTAAAGAGCATGCAATCAAATTACACTATTACTCACCTCAAGATATTGACCTTGCACAAATAAAAAATTTGGAAGTTGTGGTTGTGTGTTTCGAATCTGTTTTGAATTAAACACCCAAATATATATAGTGGGATAGGGGATTAATGCATGTCTCTTCTTATTTGTCATTACTTGTCACATGCACCATTACTATACATTAGCAGGCATGCTTGTGACTTCAATTTTGAACGAACCCCCTTCATGACTTTTCATGACTTTTTAATGATATTGGTAGGAGCCTTCACGAGCCTACAATATTTTTCAGGACTTGTCAACATGCTGAAATTAATTTTTTTGGGTGACTTTTCAGCCAATACCGTCAATGACACATGTTGAAATTTCAGCTACCATACAAGCCTGCATTCATAGCAATAATTCAAGTTTCATTGCCTACATTCACCAGCCTACAATCATCCAATTACAAATACATACAATAACAATGTATGTGTGCATATACAATCAAAATGAACACCCAAAGTTTAATTGCTAGGTGATTCATGCACACATCACTACTAATAACTTACGAAGTTTCGAGATAATCACTACTATATAACAAAGTCACGACTGATAAAACCCAAAACAACAAAGACCATAACAAATGTGATGACCCAACCATAATATTTGAACCTCCTCCTTACAATGTCACGTTCTAATGCCACTTGAACGTATGCATTTGATAATTCACTTACCCGTTCAGTAAGTTCTTGGTTGTTCATATCCAAGTAACCAATAGTTGCAATCTCTTGTTGAAGTTGATGGGTAAGTTCGGCAGTTCGATCGACAATTCTAACGTGTTCCCTATCATCTTCCTCACCGATATAATTCCTAAGATCCCTTGCAATTTGTTGAAACATCTGATAGACGTTGTCGAGGCGCCTAAACAAAATAATCATAAACAAACCTAAACAAGTAGCAAATGCAAGCAATGGTCGAATCCCACATGGAGGAAGTATTCTTTCTAAGTGCACAATTGTATGTCAAAGGTAACAAGGGGGGTTTTGGTTGGTTTGATTCAAAGTAAATAACAAAGTAAAGTAAAACAAAGCAAAGATGTAATCAATTTGGGAAAAGTACTTAGCCAGACAAATATCCACCTTTCATGAGATTGGTTGATCCTAGATTCTCTCTAATTCCTTCATATGAATGTTCCTATTCCTTTTCATAAGTTATAAACAGGACAAACAGACCCTGAGAATACTAACTATTAAATAACTATGAAAACCTCACGCGTCAATTCAATAGCAGCAATGAGCACATGAATTTCGATAGATACATGCAAGAGTAGTAAACAGTCATACTATTGCATGCAATTAATTCTCCCTACAATAAACTAGTCCCAAAAAGTTCTTAGAGTATTGCAGTTGCTACACATGAATTAGGTAAATCAAACAGTAATTACCAAACCCTAGCAATAGACAATTACTAATAACAACTAGTTGCGTCCAACAAGCGAAATCAATAATAATCAATGGGATGAAGCACAAGAAAATCAATACATTCAAAGGAAAAGAAATAGAAATAGAATCTCACAACCGTATATCAAATGAAGGCTTCAATCGTCGGACTAAGAAAATGGTGCTTAGCTCCTCATAGTTCTTGGAAACAAATAAACTTCAAAGGAAAAACTGTTGAATGCTAAAAACGTGATTTTAAGATGAATGGATGGAGGCTATGTAATTTAGGTTAAATAGACTTAACCTAAAGCCCAAGATCACAAACCTCATCTAAAAGGAAATAAAACTAAAGTATCGAAATATAAAAGAATAAAAATCGGAAAATAATAAAAAAATAAGAAAAACTCGAAAATCCTCGTCGGGCTCGCCCTCGTGTGCTTCCGCGGTCGCGGCCAGAAATCCGCGGTCGCGGCCAGAAATCCGCGGTCGCGGAAAATAGAATTGTGCTCTCGACCTTGTCTTCACTAGTGAATTTTCCGCGGGCGCGGCAAGGAATCCGCGGTCGTGGAAAATGGAACTTTGCTCTCGACATTTGCACAGGTGGGGTTTTCCGCGGGCGCGGATGACTTTGCCGTGGTCGCGGAAGTGGCATTCGCTGGTCCGCGCCTCGCCTTTCGCCGCGGCCTCTTCGTGCACTCCTTCTTGGTCACGGTAGCCCGTGGCTGGTGTCTTCTCCTCCTTCGTGTGGATTCTTCTTCGTCTTCTTGGTCTCCTCTAGTGGTTTACTCGATCCTCGTCTTCAATAAATCTTCGTTTAAGCTTCTCCGAACCACCATATCCACACTTCTTCTCTCCAACTCCATACTCATCAGTTGTGCTCTAAACCCATACAAATGACATCCTAAACACCGGTAATAACTCCTAGATAAGCACTACAAAGTAGAGCTGATCAACATCCGTGCCCTAGGCTTCGTTTCTTCGATCCCATAGATAGAGTCATCAAACTTGGTCATGTTGTACGACTATAGAAAATAAAATAGTATCAAAACAGAAGATCCCTTGCAATTTCTCAATTTATATTATAAAAGCAAAATTATTATAAAATCATTACTTCAAAATAAGGATCGAGCCACACCGACTTGTTGCTATAATCAAATAGTTCTTCCCTTACCCACCTAGGAAGCTCGTCGTAACCATCATTATTTCCTTCACTAGACATTATGGGCTACGAAAGGCAAACAAAAAAATCATACAACAGTCAATATTTAACATACAACAGTCAATATTGTCACTGAAAACAGGTAATTTCCATACAAAAGTCATGAAGGTTGTGAGTACTTTCATCTACTGTCACTGAAAACTTACAACAGTCAATATTTAACAAATTGTTTTTTGTTGATTTTCTATTGATTATAGCAAAGGTAACATTGCAAATAAATTGACCATAAATACGCATTCATCAGTAGCATTAGCTATCAACACACTCCCACTGATTGTTTTCTGTTGATTATAGCAAAGGTAACATTGTAATTATCATATAATAACAGTACTAGAATGTTCTTGCCACAGAACAATTTTCCAATATTGACCATACACCTCCAATTTATATTTATATTTTTCAGCACTCAACACCCAAAACCTTGGCAGTTCAGAAACACAATGTTCCAATGTGTGCTTTTAAAACACCATGCCTACCTCTCCTTAGCCAAGGAAGTAAGAAAATCCATACTATTCCTGATAGCCAGGAAGTGAAAGGAAGATCTCTCACCCAAGTCTAGAAACATAAGTAGAGCGTAGATGAAGCAAAAGAATCCACACTATTCGTGCACTGGCAGCATACATAGGCATGGAAATTACATGTTGCATAAGAAGTTTCCAAACCGTCAAGAAAGAACAACATCCAAGAAATCAACCTGAAAAACCTGGATCCACAAAGAATGAATCAAAATGACAATTTATCCCCTAAAATTGCTTGTCAAAAGTAGCACAAATACCTTACAGTGAAATGTTTAAAATAGAAGCATATCAAAGGAAAGATAACATGACTCAGGGAGTGAAAGGAGTTAAGAGAGGCTGCAAAATAAAGATCAATGTAGAGAGCTTCAGTTAAAAGCTTTGAGGCTGCAAAATGAAGATCAATGCAGAGAGCTTCAAGATCAACTGGATCTTCAAAAATCCAAGTGATAGGGGGGATAGTCGTCGTACCCCTAATCAAAAGTAAATCCTAAAATCCTCACTAAACAAAGTATAGTAAGCAAGTCAGGGTCGATCCCACAGAGAAGGAAGGAATTCAATGGTGGTAGCATGCAATGTCACAAAGGGGGGTTGTATGGTTGGTTGGTCACAAACAAAACAAACAAAACAAAGTAGAATGGATGAAATATCAAGGAAGAAAAACACTTAGCCAAGTAATGTCCACATAAGTCATTCAAAGGTTGTTCATAGATTAAGTCCTATCTTTCTATTCGGTTATTCCTGTCCCGATCTTATGTAAATTCAGAGGGAAACCTTCCACAAAGAACCCTTACCAATGAGTAACCCTAGTACCACTAAAGGTTCAACCCAAAGGCAGCAATTCATATAAGAATTAACCAGGATACACAGAACGCTCGCTCAGATGCATTTACCATGTAATCAATTCCCACATAGATATAATCCACAGATGCAGATAACAATCAATGCTTGCTACTTATACTAGAGCGTTAGCCCAACAGTTCCCTAGTATTAGCAATATGAATGAAAGCAACAAACCTAGGTGATCAGTCTAGATAAACCAACAAACATTCAAATATGAATTTGCTCAGAGAAAAGATATAACTCAATAGGATAGATAGATAGGAACAAAACCTCACAACCAGATGAATGAACTCATGCTTCCATTACCGACCTAAGCCAAAGAGGCTTAGCTCCTCATAGTCATGGTAGAAACTTCAAAGGAAAAGAAAACAACGATGAATTGAAATTGCAACTAAAGTCTGATAAGAGTTGCTCTAACCCTAATGCATAAGGAGAGTATTTATAGGGCCCTACAAATGACCTAGCCCATTAAGCAAATAACTGAAATAGAAATAAGAAAAATGGAAAAGAAAACTAAAAAGATAATTCGGAATAAGTCCGAGCCTCTGCCGTGTCAGACCCACGATCGCGGTTGGTGGACCTTGATCGCAGCCCATGTGGCTCCGCGCCCTTCAATCTCTCCGCGCCCGCAGAAAACTCTCGACATGCTCCGAGTCCCGCGATCGCGGCACCCATGCCCGCGATCGCGGTTAATGCTCGGCACTCTTGTCCTTTGCCTTGCACCAACGCGTCTCCTCTTCACTCCTTGGCGTCTTCTCTTGATGGCTTCCTTCCTCAGTGTCTTCATGATCTCCAAAGTAGCTCAAACACCTCCAAAAACACCAACTTCGCCTCCAAACGCCATACACAAGAATGTGTCTAAATCTACCCGAATGGCACCAATAAAACCTCTAATAACTCTTAGTTAAGCCCTACAAAGTAGTGCTTATCAAACTCCCCCATGCTTAGACCATTGCTCGTCCTCGAGTAAACTAAAAGAAAGTCTACTGCTCCAATGTAGCACCCAAGGTCTCAGGAAGCATATCCTCCAACTAAGAGTTACCTAATCCATGCCAAAGCTCCTAGCACCAATCTCATCTATAACACATCCATAACTCAATAAACTTGAGGGCAAGCAGAGTACTTCCCCCAAGCTCAACCCGGACATCCAATAGTGTAAAGTGACCTTTAATCCTAGCCTCCATCTATGACTCCTTATGCCTCCCAGAGTGACCTACCCGACAATCCTTCTTCAACTCCTCTACTTATGTCGCCCCGTCGGTAAAATGAGATCCTAGAAACACTCCTTTTCTTTTCACTCATTTTGCCTAGGAGCCCTTTCGGGTTTTCATCCTAGCCACTCATATTTTTTTTCATAGATGTGCTCACATATGCTCACGTCACTCAGACACCTTTTTACCCCAGCCTAGCGCTGGTCCGGGTCACCTGTTTTTTACCCAAGCCGCCCTTTCAGGTTTTCAGCTTGTCCCAGGATATTTTTTTTTTTGAAAAGAAATGCTGAAATTCGAAATGCTAAAAATCAAAGTACAATGCTGGAAAAGAAATATGTACAAGATAGATAGTGAATACTCTACTCCCCCATGCTTAAATCATGCATTGTCATCAATGTATGGAAGACAAGAAAAAGATAAGGGGAAAATAGAAATACTCACTAGAGTGGAGGCCAATACCCATAAGCGTTGAAGAAAGCCTTAGCTCTCCTCTGCATCTGAACCACCTGATCCTCAACAGTGGTAAGGTGACTGTCCAGGCGGTTGGCGTGGTATGCAAGGTTGACCTCTATGTTGCGCTGCCACTCAGCGCTCCGCCGCTCCTGCTCCTCCAGGCAGGTGGAGACTTGGCATTCCCACTGAACGCTTCTCCTCTCATGCTCCTCTAGCCTCTGGGAGATGCCGCTTTCCCACTCGGCACTCCTTCGTATATGCTTGGCCTGCCTCAGTTGCAGGTTGGCCATTCTGTCCAGGAGCTGGTCCCAGGGCGCCCCTCCAGATCCACTACCAGACCCAGATGCCTGGTAGGTATAGTCAGGGTAAATAGGTGGGCCCCTGGAACACAGCGGGGATGGCACATCGCTCTCCATGTCCACCGCTGCAGTCGCTTCCTCCTCCTCCTCGTTGTCGTCATCATCCCCTTCGTCGTCGGACGACAACCCTTGCTCTCCATCGGCATAGAGGTAAAAATCCCTTGCCCGGGGCCCATAAGGCATCGAACGAGGCAGCCTCATTCGGTGGGTCCTTTCCTTCTTGGAGAGCCAGGTGTACTCTCCACCACGGACCTCCAGCTGATGGGATCTCCGCAGCAGTGTGATGTTATAGGTGTAGATGTCGGCGGGAAAATCCCAATGGTCCGCGATGTTCTCGTATTGCTGGACGATAAGCGTCACCATGCCCCCCATGGAGATCTTGCCGCCCGTCTTCTCCCTCAGCCCGAGATAGCTGGAGAGGAACAAATCGACCTAGTCGGGGGTGTTGTGGCTCTCTGGTGTCAAACACCAGAGCACTGTAAGGTCCAGCGTCGGAACCTTATTCACCTCCCCCTGTCCCAGGAATGACATGGCGAGCACCTTGTGCGCCAGCCTCAGACAGGGGTGCGTCAGCTTGTAGTTATACTCGCCGGCGCTGGGATTGAGTACCTCCCGGGTCGCATCTTGCCAGAAGAGCTCTGGCAAGGTGCATGCGGCCTCCTAATCCTTGGCGGGAGCCTCAGTAACGCCAAACAGGTCCCGCAGACCTTGATAGGACATCATCCTCTGCTGCCCCAGCAGGTTGAACGTGATCCCGTTGTCGTGGCGCTCCAGCGTCGCCAGAAACTCCAGGGTCAGCTCGTGCGAGGACGGGGCGGCTAGGTCAATGAAGTTGCCGAGCCCTCCGTGGCTCAACAACTGTTGTGTGCAGTCCTCCAGTCCGAGTCGTTGCAGTGTTGGCCGATCGAAGAACTTCGTCTGGACGAACTTCCACGCACTGAACGTCTCGTAGTAGTGCATGTGCCTCTGGCTCCTCATGTTGCCTACGAAGGCTGCCATGGTGGGAAAAAAAGGAGCGAGAAAGCACAACAGAAAGAGTACCGGAGGGACCCGCGATCACAGGGTGTGGGGCGCGGTCGCGGTTTATGCTCGACTCGAAGCTCGCTGGAGAAGATGGGCCGCGATCGCGGGGTTGATGCCAGCGATCGTGGTTTATGGGTTTGCAGCGAACTTCGAGAAAAAATGGCTCCGGTGCTTTGCGGTGGCGCTGCGGTGGTCGCGGGGTTTGGCGTGGGTCCGGCGATCGCGGCTCGTGAGGCTATGAGAAATCCAAGAGTTGGAAAATGGAGATCTCACCCAAACGACGTCGCGGCGTCGGAACGATAGTCGCGGGGCTGCAGGGGGGTGTCGCGGTGGTCAGGGTCGGAGATCCGATCTGGTGAGAGTGAGAGGTGGTGGTGGAGGTGTTGTAAAATGCCTCCACCGCCTCTCGCCATTTATAAATGCCGCGATGAACACCCGCGATCGCGGGCCTGAGGGCCCGCGATCGCGGGTGTTCATCGCGGCATTTATAAATGGCGAGGTATGAACAAGAGAACACTTCTACGAAATCATAAGAAGAGGTATGAACAAGAGAAGACTCCAAAAGATTGAGTCTTATGGGAAACGTATGAAGAGAAGACTCCACAAGATTGAGTCTTTCGGAAAGTATGACACGTGTTTGGGAACGTTATAGTTTCACACAAGCTTTTAAAAATGACTTGATCATTTGGGTCCATGACCAACCTCACCGCGCAATGCGAATTCAGATTGGAAAGAAGACTTACTCTAACCGAAGTCCAGGCGGGTTCCAAGTTATACTTCTCGCTCGAAGGTTCATTAATTATGTGCATAACCGCACTTATCTTATTTAATTACAAAACACACATTTACGTTAAAGCTTTTAAGGTATATCATCTCGACACGAGAGATATCTTGGGAATTAATCCCGATTGTTGGCACCAGCTGTGTGCACCACCACCTATACTCGGATAGGGGTAGGTCATGACCAGAAAGTACTAGGGCAAAAACCATCCTAATACCAGTTATAAAGAAACGACTAGACCTCGTAAGGTATATAACGTTCCTACGAATACACGTTCTAACTACACAGTTAAGTTCACACAATAATCCACACCAATACCATCACGATAATAACATGTATAATAGCATTGTTTCTAGTATTATATACAACCTATTATAGTATCATATTTTATCACATCATTTATAAAATCTATTCCCAAACGAAAACAACACTTCACTCAATTTTAATTAACAATCAATGCTTGCTACTTATACTAGAGCGTTAGCCCAACAGTTCCCTAGTATTAGCAATATGAATGAAAGCAACAAACCTAGGTGATCAGTCTAGATAAACCAACAAACATTCAAATATGAATTTTCTCAGAGAAAAGATATAACTCAATAGGATAGATAGATAGGAACAAAACCTCACAACCAGATGAACGAACTCATGCTTCCATTACCGGACTAAGCCAAAGAGGCTTAGCTCCTCATAGTCATGGTAGAAACTTCAAAGGAAAAGAAAACAACGATGAATTGAAATTGCAACTAAAGTCTGATAAGAGTTGCTCTAACCCTAATGCATAAGGAGAGTATTTATAGGGCCCTAACAAATGACCTAGCCCATTAAGCAAATAACTGAAATAGAAATAAGAAAAAGGGAAAAGAAAACTAAAAAGATAATTCGGAATAAGTCCGAGCCTCTGCCGTGTCAGACCCGCGATCGCGGTTGGTGGACCTTGATCGCGGCCCATGTGGCTCCGCGCCCTTCAATCTCTCCGCACCCGCAGAAAACTCTCGACATGCTCCGAGTCCCGCGATCGCGGCACCCATGCCCGCGATCGCGGTTAATGCTCGGCACTCTTGTCCTTTGCCTTGCACCAACGCGTCTCCTCTTCACTCCTTGGCGTCTTCTCTTGATGGCTTCCTTCCTCAGTGTCTTCATGATCTCCAAAGTAGCTCAAACACCTCCAAAAACACAAACTTTGCCTCCAAACGCCATACACAAGAATGTGTCTAAATCTACCCGAATGGAACCAATAAAACCTCTAATAACTCTTAGTTAAGCCCTACAAAGTAGTGCTTATCACCAAGGCAAGTGTTAAATATGATTATTTCTTTCTTTCATCTTATGTATGCTAATTGAACATAGTAAAAAATCCCAGGAAGTAAGGCAGAAGGCCCTGCTCCAACTGCAATGGAGAGTAATGTCTAACAAACCAAAATAAAACCATGAAGTAGATTCTGAAAAGAGCAGCTGGTCTAATGCCTATGAGTAAAGGGTGTTGATATGCCTATTAAGGATGTGAATGCTCACATAATATTTGTTTAGAGTAAAAAAAAGAACAGTAACGGCCAATTTATTCTTAAAAATGAAGTTAGCTTCATCTGCATGAACATGTGACCTTTATTCTATTGTTCCAAATTTCCCTACTACTAAAGGAAGCAAATTCCCTTAATATGTATTTGTTAAAAGTTGTTCATTCAGGCCAACCTACATTATCCACTCTAACTTTATTTGTTCAAAATATTAAATGTCATATATTGCTAATACATGTTTGTACTTTATAATATGTGATCCTATCAATACTAGCAATTGAATTTCACTGGATATTTTTTATTTTTGCTTAGGAATACTTTGTATCATCTGTGAGGATGAGAGATCCTGTCATAAGGAAGAGAAACATGCATGCTCCAGTTAGGTCCAAAGCAGATGCAAAGGTATCAGTGTGATAAAATTCTCTATTATAAACAATGGCTTCTAGGTTCTTATATTTGATATTTATCTTGTGTTGGTGCATGCTCCTACCATGTGTAGGACTCACCTTATCCAGCTGAGCAGTCACCTATGTCCACCTTGCTTAGAAAGGTTGAGAAAGCAAACTCAGGCATGATGGACATGTCAAACCACAACAAGATGGTTAAATTTTTCCTCGTTCTTTCACCTCTATAATCAGAAATCACAGCAAAATTTCCAAGATTTCAACACTATTACTGTACCCAAATTTGTCATAGTTAATGCTCTTATCTTGCCCCTAATTACTAGCTCTCTAATTGGATATAATGCATTAGTGGAAAATGGGCCTAAGAGTGCTTCTTATTCTTAATTTTATTTCTTGTATGTACAAGTATCACATATTTAATCTGACATGACATAATAGTTTTGAGGCCTGCATGTATCACATATTTTTGGAATGAAATAAGTGCCACTTAAATGGATGTAATACATACTGTAAAGGATAGAAGATAAGAGAACATGAAAGAATCAAAATTTGAAGTTGAAGCACATAATGAATGGCAAACAAGTGAAAAATATGTTGATTCATGCAATTAATGGAAATAAGCTTATCAACACACATTTAAACACATGACTATGCAGTAATGAATGGCAAACAAGTGAAAAACATGATGATTCATGTAATGTCATGTATTCAAGTTGTATGCTTTTGACTTGCTAATTATGACTCAACATTCAAACCTCTGATTAATCCTTAATTTGAAAATTCATAGTGAAATTGAAGCACATATGATGACAAAATCCAACCTTCATACTTGGCTCAATGTCATTACACTATAGAGCGAAGAAGAAGATTTGTGAAGAAGAAGATCTGCGAAAAAGAAGATCTGCAAAGAAGAGAGCGAGCGAGCATTATTTTCTAGGGTTTGTAATGATATGATACTAGAGAGCAAAGAGGAGATATGCAAGGAAGAAGATGCGAAGAAGAGATATGCGAAGAAGAAGCTGCAGATCCGCGAAGAAGAGACCGAAGAAGAAGACTTACAGATTTGCTCGACCTGGCTTCGATGGCGGTTCTTCTGTGCAAGCTTCGATGGAGGATTGTGCAAGCTTCCAGATCTGGCCGCGAATCCAGCGAAGAAGATGGCAGATCTCGAACCTCGTTTGGGGGCAATGTGGATTTTTTTTCATAAGCCTCATCAGATAAGTCTCGTAAGTTGGAAGATGGAGCTGAAGAAATTGATATGATTTCAGTCCCCATAAGCATCCATAAGTCCCCCATAAGCCTCTTGTGCACCAAACGGGTAAAAGGAGGAAGATTACGGTCTGTGTCTGAACTTTGGAAATCAGTCGCGTAAGACTCTGAAATAAGACGTGCCGAACGAACCCTAATAAAGGTTGGAATGTTTTGGATGTTATCGTATGAACTTGAAGAACATTGATAAAATGGAAGCTAGTGTTGGTAATAAAATTAGTTTAAGATAACTAGTTTGATTTATTCCTTTAATTCTATCATTATTCTTTTGTAGCTACTTGTTCTCACTAGGAGAATTTATCTTCTGAGTTGTTAAATCTTCTCTGCATATGTTTACAATTTCAATCAATAATAGAAGTATGTTTTTACTAATTATCTATATAGAATGAGCCTAAAATTTTTCTAGTCCTCTTCTTTCTCCCACAAAACTGTCCCTCTCAACCTTAGTCAAATCTCCATGGCTATCTAATTCAACAACCTCCTTCCCAACCCACATGAAACTTCCAATCCATTCACTATTTTTCATCTTACTAATGTAATTAAACTCAACTCCACAAATTACCTAACCTGGAAATTGCAACTCTAAACAAAGCTCGAAGGCTACGATCTTTTCAATTTTTTGGATGGCTCTCATCCAATTCCTGCTGCAACGATCGTCACCACATCCGATCCTCCAAGGACCGTCCCAACCCTGTAACACCCCCAAATAATCCCTTGAAAGTATTACCGCCAGTGACCTCAGATTACACATCTGGGGTCACCCAAGGCTTAAACTATTTTATAACAACTATATAATAATGCAAACTTTATTAAATATCATAAAATTCACCCAAACATTATTCAACCAACATCGTGGTTTCTTACAACTGTTCTCATTTAAATACAAAACCAAATACAGAACTATTTATCATAGCGGAAGTCTTTGAAATAATTAAATGCCATAAAGGGTCTTGATCTGAGCGATCTCACGCTTAGGATCTGTAACCTTGGAAAACTCTTTAAAACGTCATATGCCCTCATCATCGTATTCTGGCCTACATGGAAAGGGACGTTTACCTGATGTGCCGTATGAGACGGATGACACTAGCCAACCATGCAAAGGAAAATAACCGGTTGGTTAGTCTAATGAAAGACTATGCAAGGATAAAATAGAAAAGGTTCTAAGTAGTCATATTAGGTTACACCCGTTGCTTCTCGAGTAATAGCCGATGACGACAGTGAACCTCAACACTTCTATGAAATCATAAGAAGAGGTATGAACAAGAGAAGACTCCAAAAGATTGAGTCTTATGGGAAACATATGAAGAGAAGACTCCACAAGATTGAGTCTTTCGGAAAGTATGACACGTGTTTGGGAAAGTTATAGTTTCACACAAGCTTTTAAAAACGAATTGATCATTTGGGTCCACGACCAACCTCACCGCGCAATGCGAATTCAGATTGGAAAGAAGACTTACTCTAACCGAAGTCCAGGCGGGTTCCAAGTTATACTTCTCGCTCGAAGGTTCATTAATTATGTGCATAACCGCACTTATCTTATTTAATTACAAAACGCACATTTACGTTAAAACTTTTAAGGTATATCATCTCGACACGAGAGATATCTTGGGAATTAATCCCGATTGTTGGCACCAGCTGTGTGCACCACCACCTATACTCGGATAGGGGTAGGTCATGACCAGAAAGTACTAGGGCAAAAATCATCCTAATACCAGTTATAAAGAAACGACTAGACCTCACAAGGTATATAGCGTTCCTACGAATACACGTTCTAACTACACAGTTAAGTTCACACAATAATCCACACCAATACCATCACGATAATAACATGTATAATAGCATTGTTTCTAGCAGTATATACAACCTATTATAGTATCATATTTTATCACATCATTTATAAAATCTGTTCCTAAACGAAAACAACACTTCACTCAATTTTAATCAACAACCAAGTAATTAATAATTAAAGGAAATATGGAATGATAAGCAAGAGCGAACCGCCACTTGCCTTAATCTAGTTGAATAGGGATGTCGGGTTCCGGGTATCTGGGAATTGGAATTTGAAACAGATTCCTATGACGACGACACAACCACGACGAAACCCCAAGTTAGATTCGATACGCATGAAATAACGATACGAATGAATGAACGTTAAAGATCGAAAGGAAACAAAGGCCAAAGTTGTGACCGGGGTTGTCCAAGCCACGATCGCGCTTGCTAAGGCAAGCCGCGGTTGCGGTTTGGGCTTCCGCGGTCGCGGTTTGGGCTTCCGCGGTCGCGGAAATCTAGGCAGAGCCGCGGTCGCGGAGTTCATCCCCGCGATCGCGGATCTCCCTTCCGACGCGGCTCCAACTTCGGCTTTGAAGACTCACCGACGACGGAGACGATGACTACTTGCTTTGGATGAGGGCTCACCATGACCACCACTACTTCCCAACCTCCAAGACACTTCCGGCGAACCTAAAGCTTCGGCGAAACTCCGACGAAGGCACAAACTCCGACGAGGGCTCAAAACAAGGGAAATAGAGAGATGTAGATGTTGTGGATGATGATCTCGGTGGAGGAAGGCCCTATTTATAGGGTGAGGAGAGCTTCAACGCCAGGCAAGCAAACCGTTCGAGCTCCCACACCGGAGAAACGCACGACATCCGAATCGGCGAAACGCCAAGGAATTGAAGACGAAGACGATGAACAGCGTTTACGCGGTCGCGAAAACACTTCTGCGGTCGCGGAAACACTTCCGCGGTCGCGGAAATGCCGCGAGCGCGTCTGTTGGCCTCTGGTTGCGGTTTCACTCGCGGTCTTATGTTAGAATTTATTTTTAGCACCCTTAAAAATATTCTAAGACCCAAAAATGCGTTAAACGTATATTATAACGTTCAAAAAGATTAATACAGAGATCATAGAGATTACAAAAATTTTCCATTATGTCTTTCATACAAAAATGACAGTTCGGGACTTTTAGGGGTCATACATTACCTCCCCCTTAAAAAAAAAGTTTCGACCCCGAAACTAGGCCGAAAACAGATCGGGAAAATGACTAAGCATATCAGCCTCAGTTTCCCAGGTTTCCCAAGTTACTTCCTCAGATCCCGACTTGGACCAGAGGATTCGCACTAATGGTACCACCTTGTTCCTCAAGTGCTTCTCGCGGCGTTCGAGAACACGCACATGTATCTCCTCATAGGTACCATTTGCCTGAATCTCGATGTTCTCATAACTCAGCACATGAGACACATCTGGCACGTACTTCCTCAGCAAAGACACGTGGAACACGTTATGCACTGGATGTGCCATCGGCGGCAATGCTAAACGATACGCTAGAGACCCCACTCTGTCAAGGATCTCAAACGGTCTCACGTAGCGAGGGTTAAGCTTCCCACGCTTGCCGAACCTGAACATGCCCTTGGATGGCGACACCCTGACAAACACCTTGTCACCAACCTCAAACTCAACATTCCTGCGCTTCAGATCAGCATAAGACTTTTGTCGACTCTGAGCTGTCAACATCCTCTGTCTGATCAAAGCAATGTCCGAGGCAGTCCTTTCGACTAACTCCGGTCCGAGCAGAATCTTGTCGGCATTCTCATCCCAAAAAATTGGAGATATGCACTTCCGACCATACAAAGCCTCGAATGGAGCCATCTTGATGGTAGAATGCCAGGTATTGTTGTACGTGAATTCAATCAAACTTAAGTTGTTCTCCCAGCTGGTCGGATGATCTAGTACACAAGCTCTCAACATATCTTCCAGTGTCTGGATGTTCCTCTCAGACTTTCCATCCGTCTGCGGATGAAACGCAATACTAAACCTCAACTCAGTTCCCATGGCCTTGTGGAGTTCCTTCCAGAATCTTGACATGAATCGGTCATCACGATCCGATACAATGGTTTTTGGCGTACCATGCAAACGGACAATTTCGTGTAGGAAAACTTCTGATAGCCTCTGGGTTCCCCACATTGACTTGATGACCACGAAATGAGCACTCTTCGTGAGCCTGTCAATGATTCACCACCTGGTCTACGGTGTTCTATCTTGACCTTCTGACAAGTCAAGCATTTCGCCACAAATTTTGCTACGTCCCACTTTATATTAGGCCACCAGAATTTCTTTCTGAGGTCTTTGTACATCTTACTAGATCCTGGATGTACAGAATAAGCTGACGAATGGGCCTCCTTCATTACCAACTGGCGAAGGCCATCCACGTCAGGCACACAAATCCGGTCCTGAAACTAGAGTGATCCATCGTCTTGAACCACGAATTCGGGAGCTTTCACGTCCATCACTTCACTGCTTAACTTCACCAAGATCACATCATCAATCTGCTTCTCCCTGATCTGATCAAGTAGCGTAGCCTGAATCTTCAACATACTCAGGTATCCTCGACGTTGATCGTACAAGACATCAATCTCGCACAATCCTTGGTTCAGTTTGGTCTGAGCAGTGAGTAGAGCTACTATGGTCTCGTGCGGCGTCTTCCGGCTCAATGCATCAGCTACCACGTTAGCCTTGCCTGAATGATACAACAACTCGATGTCGTAGTCTTTGAGTAGCTCCAACCAGCGACGTTGCCTCATATTCAACTCCTTCTGAGTGAACACATACTTGAGGCTCTTGTGGTCGGTGAAGACCTGGCACCTAACACCATAGAGATAGTGCCCCAAGAAACTGCGCACCTCCTTCACATTCTGAGGTCGCTTCCAGTTGGCTACCGCTTCAATATTCTGGGGATCGAACATAACCCCATCCTCATTGATCACATGGCCTAAGAAAGCCACTTCCTTGATCCAGAAGTCACACTTAGATAATTTGGCATACAACTGATTTTGTCTAAGGACCGACAAGGTGATTCAAAGATGCTCCTCGTGAGCTTCCTCGCTCGGGGAATATATCAAAATATCGTTGATGAATACCACCACGAACTTGTCCAAATATTGGTGGAAACATCTATGCATCAGATCCATGAAGACTGCCGGAGCATTAGTAAGCCCAAATGGCATGACTACGAACTCGTAGTGTCCATACCTCGTCCGGAATGCAGTTCTCGGAATATCTTCCTCACGAATCCTGAGTTGATGGTAACCAGATCTCAAATCGATCTTGGAAAAGACTTTTGCTCCCTGCAGTTGATCCAACAGATCATCAATTCTAGGCAGAGGATACTTATTCTTGATCGTGACCTTGTTCAACTCTTGATAGTCGATACAAAGTCTGAACGACCCATCCTTCTTTTTGACAAACAAGACCGGAGCGCCCCAAGGCGATGCACTCGGCCTTATATACCCTTTTTCAAGAAGGTCCTCGAGTTGCTTCTTCAACTCTTGCATCTCCGCTGGAGCCATCCGATACGGTGCTTTAGAAATCGGTGCGGTACCAGGCTCGAGATCAATAGTGAACTCCACATCACGATTAGGGGGTAAACCGGGAATCTCCTCCGGAAAAACGTCCGGATACTCGCATATCACATGAATATCAAGAACTGAAGTCTCATCCTTCTTGGGCTTATCCAGATAGCACAAGTACCCAACACAACCCTGTCGAAGTAGCTTACACGCAACCATCGCATTGATGAGCTTTCCGTTATTAGCGTCATTACGACCCTTGAACTTGCACACGAACTGGCCCCCAAATGAAACTGTCACTGTCCTTGAGCTAAAATAGATTACCGCCCCATG
Organism: Rheum nobile; assembly: GCA_027886185.1. Classification (NCBI taxonomy): domain Eukaryota; kingdom Viridiplantae; phylum Streptophyta; class Magnoliopsida; order Caryophyllales; family Polygonaceae; genus Rheum; species Rheum nobile. The sequence continues at coordinate 181,150 of WOAB01000326.1, read as the reverse complement.
ACGCGTCAGCCAATCCATCCCGAGAATAATGTCGTATGGAGCCATGGCTATATAGATCAAATCCGCTTCGAACTTCCGACCTTGAATAATAATCGGAAAATCCGACAGACGCTTGGTTCCTACCAACTATTCACTATTTGGAAGATTTACCACAAATGACTCACAAGCCTCATTGCATACTAAGCCTAGCTTACTCACACAGTTCTCTGAAATGAAAGAATGAGTGGCACCCGAATCAAACAATATGCACACAGAAGTAGAATGTAGGTATAGAGTACCTTGAGCAATCGGAGCATTCGGCCCGTCAGCCTCATGCATCTCATATAGCCGTTGACCTTGACCTCCAGAAGCAGCTGGGGCTTTCCCCCTGTTCTGAGCAGTTGTCTGCATCAAAGGGCTAGGAGTTTCTACCGGCTTGAATCGGGGTCGGTTGTTATGACTAACAGACCCTTGCTTGTGACTCGGCTCCCTTCTGTCTCCTTTGCAAACAAAACGTATACAAGTGCCCCTCCTTTCCGCAGGCAAAACACGTCCTCTTGTCCTTCGGACACTCATTGCTCTTATGCCCCGGCGTTCCATAGTTGTAACACTGGATCGGGTTCTTGCCCTGACCCGAGCGTTGCGTAGAACCTGTATGAGTGGCCTCCGTCCTAGCCCGGCCCGACTTGGCAAAATGCGACGGTGGCACGGGTCGTTTAAACCCACTTGCCTGAGGCTGGCTCTACGCCGGTCTTTGGCGATTGCGCTTCTTCGCCGACTCCTCTAGAGTCACCTCCAATTTATAGGCGGCATCCACGTACTGCTCCAGAGTAGAGCACCCGTGGCACACCATCAATGGCTTGATGTCTGGGTTCATCCACTCGTTGAAGTGCCAGATCCTCTGTTCCTCACTGGACACTTCCGGCCTAGCATACTGCAATAGGTGATTAAACTTGGCCGCAAGCTCAGTCATCTTCAACCCATCCGTCTTCGGATAAAGGAACTCCTTATGTTTCTCCTCCCTCATAGCACAGGAAAAGAAACGGTTGGTCATCTTCGTCTTAAACATTCCCCAGTTCAAACCAGGATGATCAGCTAAGCCAGTGCTTTCCCACCATTCGCTAGCCACCTTCTTTAGTTGAAGGGAAGCAATATGCACTTTTTCAGCCTCAGTGCACTCAACGTTTCTAAACAACCTCTCCATGTGCGAGAACCAATACGCCACTTTGACTGATTCCCCCTTGCCGTCATAGCTATCAGGCCTCATAGAACTAATGGCCTTCAAAGCTCGACCATAGTTCCCTTTGTTCCTGACTGCATCATCCTGAGGTACATGAATAACTGGCTCCTCAAATTCAGGGATCACCTGAGGAACCGGCACACCTTGTGCCTGTGGTGCAATTGGCCGTATTATATCGGTGACCGCTTGCAAAACGATCCCCCGAATAGCATCTTTAGCCACGCCATCGAATACAACCTGAGGATTGGCCGAAACTTGGCCACTGCCCACGGGGTTGTTGTGAGAGACAGACTCGCTCTCATCCCCTTGATTTGCAGCATTCCTCAGATTTCTCCTGGGGTTGTTGCTCGGCCCAACACCAGCACGAATAGTATTTCTTGTGTTCACCATCTATTTATCGATCAATTTCCCAAGTATTTCACCACATTAATATCATATTTTAAAATGCACAACGAATAGAATTGACTCGGAATAGATCAAACTGGTAAACTTTTATTAATGGAATGAACTGAAATTGAGTTGATGAGTTTTACAAAAGCCCTCCTAAGCGAAAAGACAAAATTGCTAGGAGGCTACAACTCTTAACAAAACAAAACAAAACAACTAGAAAAATAAATCACTAAGGAACACCACTGTCCTCCTTCATGGTGCCATGAAGAGTTTCCTATACCCACTGGACCTCTGGCATCTTCTCTTCGGAAGTGGACCATCCTCGGGTTTCGGTGTCGGCTCCCTCGACCTACTAGGACCCGGAGCACACGGCTCCTCCCTAGGCCTCGGAACACTTGGCCCCTCCCTGGACACAGGAACATCCGGCTCTTCCCTGGGAACAGGAACACTCAGCCCCTCCCCAGGTACTGGTGGGTAGCAAAACTTCTCAAGGAACCCTGGATGGAAATCCGCCCTGTTCACCTCGTACTGAGGGTCGAGTAGCAGCTTGGCCTGCCTGATGTTTTCCTGGAGCTCGCGGACGTCCTCTAGCATACAGGAGAGACCGAGTTCAGTCTCGTAAGTCCTCTCCTCCATATCATACAAGGAATTTGTCCACTCCTCCATACGCTCAACAAGTACTCAGGGCCTAGGCCTGGCCTGTTGGGTCGGAACCACCATCGGGGCACTCATCGATTCCCAAGGCCTTGCCCTCATGCGAGCACGCTCAGTCATCTCCTCCACCTAGCGACGAGCCTCGGAGGAAGCCATCTCGCTCTGATGAAGCACGTGCCGAGAAGCAGGGTTCACTATCAGCCCTCTCGGTGTGGGGATAAACTCCAGGTCCACTGGTGCATCCAGCGGCCCATACCTCCTCCTGTCGATACCCGAAATCCCAAGCGCCTCCCAAGCAGCGGGGGACAAGGGCATATACTCCTCATCAGGCGGCAATTCTGGACTCGGGAAAATGAACTGCATTCCCGGGTCCTCACTATCCTCAAGCAGGTACTCTAGACCATCTGACTCGTAGGCGAACTCCTCGAGGTCCTCTTCGGGGTCCTCTTCCTCGAAGTCGTCATCGAAGTACCCTCCATTATACTCCTCCGACTCCTCCTTTGTGTCCTCCCTCGGGTCTGCTTTGGGTTCCACCTCGGGACCCCTTGCCCCATCGGACAGTAGCACTACCGACTCCTCGAGTACGGTCTTCACCACCTCGGGTGGACAACTTGGCTCCCCGACCTCAGTGCACCTAGGGGGAACCGGAAACTCTAGCCTAACTGGAGATGGCGGAACCACCTCGACTTCCTTCTTACTCCTGAGTTGTGATACGAAAGCGCCCATATCCTGCGAGGTGACGAGAAAGGATTAGTCTTTCTAAATATAGAAGCGAACTTACTATATCAGACTTGAAAGAAGGCACAACTTGAGTGGCAGAGATTTCAAAATAACACATTTTACTCAAGTATGATTTCGTTCAAAATTTTCAACTTTTGGAACTAACCGACAAATTTCTCAACACGAACGGGTAAAACGGTTTATAAATTTTTTGTTTTAGATAAAACGATTTGAAACCCAATCCCATTTTAAAACTTTTAGCTCTGATACCAAATATGTAACACTCCCAAATAATCCCTTGAAAGTATTACCGCCAGTGACCTCAGTTTACACATCTGGGTCACCCAAGGCTTAAACTATTTAATAACAACTATATAATAATGCAAACTTTATTAAATATCATAAAATTCACCCGAACATTATTCAACCAACATCGTGCTTTTTTACAACTGTTCTCAATTAAATACAAAACCAAATACAAAATTGTTTAACACAGCGGTAGTCTTTGAAATAATTAAATGCCATAAAGGGTCTTGATCTGAGTGATCTCACGCCTAGGATCTGCAACCTTGGAAAGCTCTTTAAAACGTCATCTGCCCTCATCATCGTATTCTGGCCTTCATGGAAAGGGACGTTTACCTGATGTGCCGTATGAGACGGATGACACCAGCCAACCATGCAAAGGAAAATAACCGGTTGGTTAGTCTAATGAAAGACTATGCAAGGGTAAAATAGAAAAGGTTCTAAGTAGTCGTATTAGGTTACACCCGTCGCTTCTCGAGTAATCGCCGATGACGACAATGAACCTCAACACTTCTACAGAATCATAAGAAGAGGTATGAACAAGAGAAGACTCCAAAAGATTGAGTCTTATGGGAAACGTATGAAGAGAAGTGATACGAACAACCCCTGAGGTGTCGTTTGCAATGCGTAGGATCTTGATTCCTCAAGCTTGTAGTTGAAACTTCTCTTCCGTAGCCAAAGTGATGGCTTTCCTAGGGCTAGAGAGATAGCCTTCAAACTCGTTCAAAGAGATGAACGGAGAGATCAAAGTGATGATCGCGAGACACCGAAGAGACGGTGTTTGATTTTCTCGAAGCGACGAGCTACATGATAGTTTGATATGTGGGATCGAAGGGTTTGATGTTGGGATTCAAGGAAGGAGTGTATTCAACTTTACTACTCAAATCAACATGAAAATTACAAACTAGGGTTTCTGGTCTTAAGTATCGTCAAAAAAGAAATAATAAAAATAATAATAAGTTTTCGGAAATAACGACGACAAAGCGAACGCTCGGGTCCGTTTCTGCGGTAGTAGAAAATACCTCCGCGATCGCGGAAAAGTGTCTGTGAAGGAACGGTTGTTTGCGTCAATTCCGCGGTCGCGGACAATACTGCCGCGATCGCGGAAAAGCCGCGGCAATTCCGCGGTCGCGGACAATACTGCCGAGATCGCGGAAACGTTTTTGTAAAGAATGGTCGGCCGCGTCAATTCCTTCATAGACCCAAATGGATCTATGAAGGATTTTGGAATTCAGCGTTGTTTCCGCGGTCGCGGAAATACCTCCGCGATCGCGGAAAAGTTCCTGTAAACTCTCGTAACTCAACTATCTTCCCGCGGTCGCGGCCAAGTCTTCCGCGGTCGCGGCCATGTCTTCCGCGGTCGCGGCGATGTCCTCCGCGGTCGCGGAAATGCTCCTGTTCTGCTACTCTGCGTCTGTCTCTCTTCGAGCGCACTCCCATTGCTTCCTCTTCGTCCTTCGATATCATCGAGGGGGTCATGGGGCTATCAATCTCCCCTTCTTGGCTGCGAAGCGTCCCCGCTTCGTCCTCGTCGTCAAAAGCAGGAGGCGTATAAGGAGAAAGATCAGCGACGTTGAACGTAGGATGCGCACCATAGTCATCGGGTATAGGGGGCAATCCCTCAGGCAACTCCTCGGGCAACCCATCCCGAAGGTCCTGTAAAGGAGAAGTCACGGTAGGGGGTAAATCAACAAAATCTTTAACAGTTAAAAAACATGCGGAAGGAGCAAGTAAAAAGCAAGGACGACGTCCCTGAATGATTAGAGAGACATCCCGAGACCTAGCCAATAGAAGCCGGTCTTCACAAGACCCTTGAATGCCGGGTTGAGCTGGCTTAGGAGGATGTTTTGTTGCTGTTTTTTGTGGCTTCTCACGGCCAGCTGAGGGCAGTGGACGTCCCTTGGCTTGTTCAAGTGCCTTGACTCGGTTCCTCTCAACTTGATCTTGCAAAATCACCTTAGGGCTCATAGGAAGCAATGTTACTTTTCTTCCATTGTGCATGAAAATGTAGTTGTTGAGAAATCCATCATGAAGAGTTCTCTTGTCAAATTGCCAAGGTCGCCCTAAGAGAAGATGAGTTGCATCCATGGGCACTATGTCACAAAGCACCGAATCCGCGTAATGACCAATGCTGAAATTTATGGTGCATTGTTGCTTCACAACATTGGAATCATCACCCTCGGAGATCCATTGTAGACTATAGGGTTGTGGGTGTGGAGTTGTATCGAACTTGAAGTGCTTGATCACCTTTTCATTGATGATATTACAACAACTTCCACCATCTATAATAACACTCAAAGAAGCACCCTGGACCGCACACTTAGTATGAAACAAATTTTCACGTTGGTCAAGTAAGGTACCTTCTTTGGTGGTAAGAACGCGGCGTGTAACCAAGCTAAGAGGCACGGTGCCTGGCTCATCCATATGGCTGCATATGTATCCATCCAATTCCTCCTCCTCCTCATGGCCGTAGGTGTCAAAAACCGGCCCGGCGTCGGAGGTGTCCTCGTCAAAAGACTCGTAGCCGGAGGTGGTCGAGAAGAGGGCGCGCTTGTTGTTGGGGCAGTACCGCTGTATGTGGCCACGCCCTTGGCACTTAAAACAGATCTTGTCCCGTGCCTTATCATCGGTAGGAGGCGCTCGACGCTGCTGTGGCTCGTTGACGCGCGCCGGTGTGTTGCTCGGCCGAGTGGCCGGCGCCGGCGTTGTAGTCGCGGGAGCGGACTGCAACGAGGAACGCACATTAGTAGAAGGGGAACTTGACATAGGGTTAGAGCCATACCTTGTGTGAGGCTGAGACCAAGATGCTCTCTTAGCCACTTGAGCTTGCGACCATATCTCTTATGCCGTATGTGCGCACCTTTGGAGGTCTCGAATGTTAAGCATTCGAAGTTGGTTTCTAATAGGCTCATGCAGGCCACGAAGGAACATATTCCGAAAGTCCTCGTCAGTGTGATGGATACCTGCCTTATGGGACAATTCTTCAAGTTCAGCATAAAAATCAAGGGGAGAACGGTTACCTTGGGCCGCGAGTTGTATCTTGAGGCGCATTTCGGAAGTAAAGTCCTCGGGAACATACTTCTTCCTCATGATCCGCATAAGATGGCGCCAGGAAGTGACTGGACGCTCACGGTGACTCTCACGGTCATCGCAGAAACGATGCCACCAAGCCTTGGCGGCGCCGTCGAAGTGCAAAGCGGAAGTTGCAACCCGTTCTTCTTTCGGGTAGCGATAATGATTCGAAACATACTCCATGGACTACTGCCAATCAAGAAACTTAAGGGGATCAAATTCACCAAAAAAGTTTGGAAGTTTTACCTTATTGTCGGGGCGACGCGATCCATAGCGTCCGGGGCTCGGCCGACGCCGTTCCGGGGAGTGGCATCGATAGCCGCGGCGAGTGGGGCGCAGCTCCTCTTGGAGTTCCATCTCATACACCTCGTCATCGTCAAATCTGTCCCGTGTGTAGGCCGAGGCACGGTCATCCTGGTCAAGCTCAGACTCGGACTCGTCATACCTCGTGTGTTGTCGGCCTCTTTCCCGACGGTCGTAGGTGTTGACATAAGGTAGGGGATCCTTGGAGACGCGTACACGACGACGGGAGCGATCCGAAGTGTAATCCTCATCTTTCAGAACAAAGGTGGGGTTGTACCTTACGCGGGAATCGCCACGCTTAGGAGGGTAGCCTTCAATTTGAGAGCGAAGGCAATCTTACGGAGTAGACAAGATGCCCTTACCCTTGCGGTCCGGTGGATGGCTTGTGGTGGCCGTAGGGTGCAACAATGGGTCAGTCGTGGGCAACTTCATGTCACTCATGGCCCAACGAAGGTGCGCAAGCTCGACATCTTGCTCGGCCAGGAGGCGGTCTTTCTCTTCATTCGAAGCTTGAAGTGTGTCATTTGCTGCATGAAAGGTGGTCAAGTTGCTCATAGGCGGAGTCCATGTGTCCGGGGCTACGGTTGCCCGTAGAAGGAGTGTGGCTAGTCGTAGGAGCGTCCATAGTACCTATACGAAGCATATAACACAAGGAGTAAGTTGCACCAAGCAAAAGAACAAGTCCAAGCCAAGTCCTTGTCTCAAAAGTAAACCAAGAAATTTTCCGCTGGGCGTACTAATTTTGGTTGCTCGTGAGGAGGGAGAGGCTTGAACGGAAGGCAACAAATCAAGAACTAGCAAATCAAGTCCCAAACAACACACAAATTTCCAAGTGCAAGCAGATCAAATCAAGTTTCTCAGAATTAATCACAAGAGAGTTGAAAATTTTGCCCTTTTCAATGAGAGTTGCATAGAGACATGAAAGAAGAGAAGATGGAGTATGACCGTATGGTGCGTTCTCTGCCTTTTCTTTTGTTTCTTTTTGTTTTTGAGGCTTCCGTCTTCCCAAATCTTTTTGTTTTGTTTGATGGAAGGTGAGAATAGTATGTTTGTTTTTGTTTATACGATCACACTGTCTTTTTTTTTTTTTGATATGATGGCGAATTAAGCAAAAAAGAACCACACAAGCAAGTGTAAGAGAAGAAAGAAGAGACAAAGCAACTATGAGGGAATAAAATCTAACAACTAATCTAGCAATTAATCCAAAGATGAAGCAAGACTTAAGCAACAAGAAACAAGGAAATCAAGTATGCAACTAAGGAAACACGATAGTGCTAGAAGGATAGAGGGTAGGGCTGTTGGAAAAGTAACCAAAACCTAAGGGAAATTGAGGGTTGCAGCTGTGAGGGGTGGCGGTGGCGGACGGTGGTCGTGGTGGTGGTGGTGGGGTGGTGGTCACGGCTAGGGTTCCGGCGATTGCTGGTGGTGAGAAAAAAAATTCTAGGGTTTGTAAGCGGAAAATTGCAAGGAATCACAATAAGAGAGAAGAAACAAACTTAACTTGGATAGGCTCTGATGCCAGTTGATGTGAACTACCCCTGATGTGTCGTTTGCAATGCGTAGGATCTTGATTCCTCAAGCTTGTAGTTGAAACTTCTCTTCCGTAGCCAAAGTGATGGCTTTCCTAGGGCTAAAGAGATAGCCTTCAAACTCGTTCAAAGAGATGAACGGAGAGATCAAAGTGATGATCGCGAGACACCGAAGAGACGATGTTTGATTTGCTCGAAGCGACGAGCTATAGGATAGTTTGATCTGTGGGATCGAAGGGTTTGATGTTGGGATTCAAGGAAGGAGCGTACTCAACTTTACTACTCAAATCAACATGAAAATTACAAACTAGGGTTTCTGGTCTTAAGTATCGTCAAAAAAGAAATAATAAAAATAATAATAAGTTTTCGGAAATAACGACGACAAAGCGAACGCTCGGGTCCGTTTCCACGGTCGTGGAAAATACCTTTGTGATCACGGAAAAGTGTCTGTGAAGGAACGATTGTTTGCATCAATTCCGCGGTCGCGGAAAATACTGCCGCGATCGCGGAAAAGCCGCGGCAATTCCGCGATCGCAAACAACACTGCCGCGATCGCGGAAAAGTTTCTGTAAAGAATGATCGGCCGCGTCAATTCCTTCATAGACCCAAATGGGTCTATGAAGGATTTCGGAATTCAGCGTTGTTTCCGCGGTCGCGGAAATACCTCCGCGATCGTGGAAAAGTTCCTGTAAACTATCGTAACTCAGCTATCTTTCCGCGGTCACGGCCAAGTCTTCCGCGGTCGCGGCCATGTCTTCCGCGGTCGCGGCGATGTCCTCCGCGGTCGCGGAAATGCTCCTGTTCTACTACTCTGCGTCTGGCTCTCTTCGAGCGCACTCCCATTGCTTCCTCTTCGTCCTTCGCCGTCATCGAGGGGGTCATGGGGCTATCAAGAAGACTCTACAAGATTGAGTCTTTCGGAAAGTATGACAAGTGTTTGGGAACGTTATAGTTTCAAACAAGCTTTTAAAAACGACTTGATCATTTGGGTCCACGACCAACCTCACCGCGCAATGCGAATTCAGATTGGAAAGAAGACTTACTCTAACCGAAGTTTGGGCGGGTTCCAAGTTGTACTTCTCGCCCGAAGGTTCATTAATTATGTGCATAACCGCACTTATCTTATTTAATTACAAAACGCACATTTACGTTAAAGCTTTTAAGGTATATCATCTCGACACCAGAGATATCTTGGGAATTAATCCTGATTGTTGGCACCAACTGTGTGCACCACCACCTATACTCGGATAGGGGTAGGTCATGACCAGAAAGTACTAGGGCAAAAATCATCCTAATACCAGTTGTACAGAAACGACTAGACCCCGCAAGGTACATAGGGTTCCTACGAATACTCGTTCTAACTACACAGTTAAGTTCACACAATAATCCACACCAATACCATCACGGTACTAACATGTATAATAGCGTTGCTTCTAGCAGTATATACAACCTATTATAGTATCATATTTTATCACATCATTTATAAAATCTATTCCTAAACGAAAACAACACTTCACTCCATTTTAATTAACAACCAAGTAATTGATAATTAAAGGAAATATGGAATGATAAGCAAGAGCGAACCGCCACTTGCCTTAATCTAGTCGAACAGGGATGTCGGGTTCCGGGTATCTGGGAACTGGAATCTGAAACGGATTCCTACGACGACGACACAACCACGACGAAACCCCAAGTTAGATTCGATACGCACGAAATAACGATACAAACGAATGAACGTTAAGGATCGAAAGGAAACGAAGGCCAAAGCCGTGACCGGGGTTGTCCAAGCCACGATCGTGCTTGCTAAGGCAAGCCGCGGTCACGTTTTGGGCTTCTGCGGTCGCGGAAATCTGGGCAGAGCCGCGGTCGCGGAGTTCATCCCCGCGATCGCGGAGTTCATCCCCGCGATCGCGGATCTCCCTTCCGACGCGGCTCCAACTTCGGCTTCGAAGACTCACCGACGATGGAGACGACGACTACTTGCTTCGGACGAGGGCTCACCACGACCACCACTACTTCCCAGTCTCCAAGACACTTCCGGCGAACCCAAAGCTCCGGCGAAACTCCGACGAAAACAAGAACTCCGGCGAGAGCTCAAAACAAGGGAAAGAGAGAGGTACAGATGCTGTGGATGATGATCTCGGTGGAGGAAGGCCCTATTTATAGGGTGAGGAGAGCTTCAACGCCGGAAAAGCCAACCGTTCGAGCTCCCACACCGGCGAAACGCGCGACATCCGAATCGGCGAAACGCCAAGGAATTGAAGACGAAGACGATGAACAGCGTTTCCGCGGTTGCGGAAATGCCGTGAGCGCGTCTGTTGGCCTCTGGTCGCGGTTTCACTCGTGGTCTTATGTTAGAATTTATTTTTAGAACCCTTAAAAATATTCTAAGACCCAAAAATGCGTTAAACATATATTATAACGTTCAAAAAGATTAATACAGAGATCATAGAGATTACAGAAATTGCCCATTATGTCTTTCATACAAAAATGACAGTTCAGGACTTTTAGGGGTTATTGCAAACCCGACGTTTCTTTCTTGGAAAAGGCAGGATCACCTCATGTATGGTGCAGTCCTGGGCACCTTGTCATCTTTTGGCCTCCCTAGTGACTCACAAGACCTACACCCATGAGATTTGGGATTTGTTAAGGCAAAACTTCACCAAAGCTTCACGTGGTCACGTTAAACAACTCAAGGAGAAGTTGCGTTCGTCGGTGAAGGGCTCTTAATCCATCTCCGACTATATGCATTCCATGAAAGTTACTGTGGACTTGCTTGCTTCGATTGGCAGTCTCGTACACCCCGAAGACCTCAATGACTATGTCCTGAAGGGTCTCGATGATGAGTGCAAGCCTGCGATCGACGGTCACTACTATAGAACAAGGCAAATAACTCGGACGTTTAAGGGTATATAACTCGGATCTGGTCTGGGTTAAAGAGCTATGCCGCATTTTCTCGAGGTCAAATAACCCGGACCTAAAATCAACATGCCCAGGTTATTTGCCTCCCATAATTTTCCCGCATTTTTTCAAGATCCGGGTTATTTGATATTAACACATCCGGGTTATTTGATGTTCAAATAACCCGGATATAAGCCATCCGGGTTATATAAAAAAACATATATATCCAAGTTATTTGACCTAACAAAAAATACCACGGATTTTACAAGTCCGGGTTATTTGATTCAAATACAACCCATATTTGTAGGTCCGGTTATTTCTGTGTTGTTAAATAAATCGGTTAGTGTTATTTAATAGAGACACCATAGCCTCTATAAATGACATTGTAGGCACTTGTAATGATTATACATAATAATTAACAACATTCTCAAACTCAACGTCAAAATACCATACGTTTGTTTGCATTATCCAACTACATCACTAACCAAACAAGTCATTGACAAAATCAATATCACAACTACAAATAACTAAGACAATATATGCCATTGCGACCTCAATGTCACAACTACAAATAACTAAAAAATTATATGTCATTGCCAACTCAATTCTTTAGTGTGAAAATAGGCATAAGATTAAAAATACGGGCATGCTAAATACACGCAAGAATGTGGCAAAATGTACGCGGTTTTACACGCTTAAGGTAAGCGTCCAGTTTTACACGCTTAAGGTAAGCGTGGAGGGGTATTGTGGGTATTTTGAAAATACATTCTTATACGCTTAGCTTAAGCGTATGCCTACACGCTTAAACTAAGAGTGTAGTTTTTTTTTTTTTGCAAGTTAAAAAAACCCTAAAAGCACACGCTTAAGCTAAGCGTATGCCTACACGCTTAAGCTAGGCGTACAGTACTAATTTTTTTTTTTCAAAATTGAATTTTTTTCCATAATCATGTAGACAATTTCAATACGAGTCCGTACATATAAAATTCATCCAAAACGGACATCGTTTGCCCCTCCAAAAGCCCAAAAAACGAAGTCTTCAACCCGTGCGCATCCGTAAGCTTTTATAAGCTTCAATGGAGGATTTGGCAAATTTCTTGGATTCGATTGAAGCCATTAACTATTGGGCATTTAAGAGGACCTTATCATACATGTAATTCCACATTTAATCGGATTGAATGTCGATTAAAATCGTAGAATTTTAGCCCCAAAGCCACCGTGTCGTCCAAGGGGCCGATTTGAAAAAAAATCAAAATTGGATCAAATCGTCTTCAATTGGAGGGCATGAACCATAGAGCATTGTTAAGGGTATCCTAAGATTCAAAATGCCTATAAAATCTCTTTCAATCGTTGCCCCAATGCATCCAATTTCGAAGTCAAAACTCATGAACCTTAAATCCCGTTACCGGTTGTTCTTGACCGAAATTCGAGCACATGCAAGCTTTATTCTTGCAATTATTGGTACTACTAGCCTTGAAAATTGGTCCTCTTTCAAAGCCCTCTCTTTACATCGCCGGAAAAAGACCACTTTTATTCAATTTGGAATTTTTCCGACGAGGTGTCAAGAAGGTATTCCGGCGGGATTGAATTTGTGCCCATTTTGCGATTTTTGGGTATTTTTGATTTGTTTTGTCTTAATCTTGGTTAAATTAATTAATCTAAATTAGTGAAAAATATTTTAGGATCAATTTTGTGCCCGGCATATAATATGTAAGTAATAAGTTCATAATATGTAACTATAATACATAGTATATAAGTAATAAATTCATAAATACTTAACCATAATATTTAACTATAGTATATAAGTAATAAGTATGTAATACTTAATTATAATGCATAACTATACTTTATAACTAATATATTTTGTAATACTTAACTATAATACATAACTACAGTATATAAGTAATAAGTTCATAATACTTAACCATAATGTGTAACTATAGTATATAAGTAATAATTTTATAATACTAAATTATAATGAAATACTATAGTATATAAGTGTAACTATATTAAAATTTCATGAAATACTATAGTATATAAGTCTAAGTATACCAGATTTAATGAAATATTATAGTACATAAGTGTAACTATATGAAATTTAATTAATTACAATAGTACATAAGTGTAACTATATGAAATATAATGAAATACTATAATATATACATGTAACTATATGAAATATAATGAAATACTATAGTATATAAGTCTAAGTATACTAGACTTAATGAAATATTATAGTACATAAGTGTAACTACATGAAATATAATGAAATAGTATAGTATATAATGTAATTATATGAAATATAATAAAATACTATAGTATATAAGTCTAAGTATACTAGATTTAATGAAATACTATAGTACATAAGTGTAACTATATGAAATGTAATGAAATACTATACATAAGTGTAACTATATAAAATGTAATGAAATACTACAGTGCGTAAGTGTAACTATATGAAATTTAATGAAATACTATAGTATATAAGTCTAAGTATACTTGATTTAATGAAATAATATAGTATATAAGTGTAACTATATGAAATATAATAAAATTCTATAATATATAAGTTTAAGTATACTAGATTTCATGAAATACTATACTATATAAGTGTAACTATATGAAATGTAATGAAATACTATAGTACATAAGTGTAACTATATGAAATGTAATGAAATACTATAGTACATAAGTGTAACTATATGAAATTTAATGAAATACTATAGTATATAAGTCTAAGTATACTTGATTTAATAAAATACTATAGTATATAAGTGTAACTATATGAAATATAATAAAATACTATAATATATAAGTTTAAGTATACTAGATTTAATGAAATACTATACTATATAAGTGTAACTATATGAAATGTAATGAAATACTATAGTACATAAGTGTAACTATATGAAATGTAATGAAATACTATAGTACATAAGTGTAACTATATGAAATGTAATGAAATACTATAGTACATAAGTGTAACTATATGAAATTTAATGAAATACTATAGTACATAAGTGTAACTATATGAAATGTAATGAAATTCTATAATATATAAGTTTAAGTATACTAGATTTAATGAAATACTATACTATATAAGTATAACTATATGAAATGTAATGAAATACTATAGTACATAAGTGTAACTATATGAAATGTAATGAAATACTATAGTACATAAGTGTAACTATATGAAATTTAATGAAATACTATAGTATATAAGTCTAAGTATACTTGATTCAATAAAATACTATAGTATATAAGTGTAACTATATGAAATATAATAAAATACTATAATATATAAGTTTAAGTATACTAGATTTAATGAAATACTATACTATATAAGTGTAACTATATGAAATGTAATGAAATACTATAGTACATAAGTGTAACTATATGAAATGTAATGAAATACTATAGTACATAAGTGTAACTATATGAAATGTAATGAAATACTATAGTACATAAGTGTAACTATATGAAATATAATAAAATACTATAATATATAAGTTTAAGTATACTAGATTTAATGAAATACTATACTATATAAGTGTAACTATATGAAATGTAATGAAATACTATAGTACATAAGTGTAACTATATGAAATGTAATGAAATACTATAGTACATAAGTGTAACTATATGAAATATAATAAAATACTATAATATATAAGTTTAAGTATACTAGATTTAATGAAATACTATACTATATAAGTGTAACTATATGAAATGTAATGAAATACTATAGTACATAAGTGTAACTATATGAAATGTAATGAAATACTATAGTACATAAGTGTAACTATATGAAATGTAATGAAATACTATAGTACATAAGTATAACTATATGAAATTTAATGAAATACTATAGTACATAAGTGTAACTATATGAAATTTAATGAAATTCTATAATATATAAGTTTAAGTATACTAGATTTAATGAAATACTATACTATATAAGTGTAACTATATGAAATGTAATGAAATACTATAGTACATAAGTGTAACTATATGAAATGTAATGAAATACTATAGTACATAAGTGTAACTATATGAAATTTAATGAAATACTATATTATATAAGTCTAAGTATACTTGATTTAATAAAATACTATAGTATATAAGTGTAACTATATGAAATATAATAAAATACTATACTATATAAGTTTAAGTATACTAGATTTAATGAAATACTATACTATATAAGTGTAACTATATGAAATGTAATGAAATACTATAGTACATAAGTGTAACTATATGAAATGTAATGAAATACTATAGTACATAAGTGTAACTATATGAAATGTAATGAAATACTATAGTACATAAGTGTAACTATATGAAATTTAATGAAATACTATAGTACATAAGTGTAACTATATGAAATTTAATGAAATACTATAATATATAAGTCTAAGTATACTTGATTTAATGAAATACTATAGTATATAAGTGTAACTATATGAAATATAATAAAATACTATAATGTATAAGTTTAAGTATACTAGATTTAATGAAATACTATACTATATAAGTGTAACTATATGAAATGTAATGAAATACTATAGTACATAAGTGTAACTATATGAAATGTAATGAAATACTATAGTACATAAGTGTAACTATATGAAATTTAATGAAATACTATAGTATATAAGTCTAAGTATACTTGATTTAATAAAATACTATAGTATATAAGTGTAACTATATGAAATATAATACAAAACTATAATATATAAGTTTAAGTATACTAGATTTAATGAAATACTATACTATATAAGTGTAACTATATGAAATGTAATGAAATACTTACATAAGTATAACTATATGAAATGTAATGAAATACTATAGTACATAAGTCTAACTATATGAAATGTAATGAAATACTATAGTACATAAGTGTAACTATATGAAATGTAATGAAATACTATAGTACATAAGTGTAACTATATGAAATTTAATGAAATACTATAGTACATAAGTGTAACTATATACTAGACTTAATGAAATATTATAGTACATAAGTGTAACTACATGAAATATAATGAAATAGTATAGTATATAATGTAATTATATGAAATATAATAAAATACTATAGTATATAAGTCTAAGTATACTAGATTTAATGAAATACTATAGTACATAAGTGTAACTATATGAAATGTAATGAAATACTATACATAAGTGTAACTATATAAAATGTAATGAAATACTACAGTGCGTAAGTGTAACTATATGAAATTTAATGAAATACTATAGTATATAAGTCTAAGTATACTTGATTTAATGAAATAATATAGTATATAAGTGTAACTATATGAAATATAATAAAATTCTATAATATATAAGTTTAAGTATACTAGATTTCATGAAATACTATACTATATAAGTGTAACTATATGAAATGTAATGAAATACTATAGTACATAAGTGTAACTATATGAAATGTAATGAAATACTATAGTACATAAGTGTAACTATATGAAATTTAATGAAATACTATAGTATATAAGTCTAAGTATACTTGATTTAATAAAATACTATAGTATATAAGTGTAACTATATGAAATATAATAAAATACTATAATATATAAGTTTAAGTATACTAGATTTAATGAAATACTATACTATATAAGTGTAACTATATGAAATGTAATGAAATACTATAGTACATAAGTGTAACTATATGAAATGTAATGAAATACTATAGTACATAAGTGTAACTATATGAAATGTAATGAAATACTATAGTACATAAGTGTAACTATATGAAATTTAATGAAATACTATAGTACATAAGTGTAACTATATGAAATGTAATGAAATTCTATAATATATAAGTTTAAGTATACTAGATTTAATGAAATACTATACTATATAAGTGTAACTATATGAAATGTAATGAAATACTATAGTACATAAGTGTAACTATATGAAATGTAATGAAATACTATAGTACATAAGTGTAACTATATGAAATTTAATGAAATACTATAGTATATAAGTCTAAGTATACTTGATTCAATAAAATACTATAGTATATAAGTGTAACTATATGAAATATAATAAAATACTATATTATATAAGTTTAAGTATACTAGATTTAATGAAATACTATACTATATAAGTGTAACTATATGAAATGTAATGAAATACTATAGTACATAAGTGTAACTATATGAAATGTAATGAAATACTATAGTACATAAGTGTAACTATATGAAATGTAATGAAATACTATAGTACATAAGTGTAACTATATGAAATATAATAAAATACTATAATATATAAGTTTAAGTATACTAGATTTAATGAAATACTATACTATATAAGTGTAACTATATGAAATGTAATGAAATACTATAGTACATAAGTGTAACTATATGAAATGTAATGAAATACTATAGTACATAAGTGTAACTATATGAAATATAATAAAATACTATAATATATAAGTTTAAGTATACTAGATTTAATGAAATACTATACTATATAAGTGTAACTATATGAAATGTAATGAAATACTATAGTACATAAGTGTAACTATATGAAATGTAATGAAATACTATAGTACATAAGTGTAACTATATGAAATGTAATGAAATACTATAGTACATAAGTATAACTATATGAAATTTAATGAAATACTATAGTACATAAGTGTAACTATATGAAATTTAATGAAATTCTATAATATATAAGTTTAAGTATACTAGATTTAATGAAATACTATACTATATAAGTGTAACTATATGAAATGTAATGAAATACTATAGTACATAAGTGTAACTATATGAAATGTAATGAAATACTATAGTACATAAGTGTAACTATATGAAATTTAATGAAATACTATATTATATAAGTCTAAGTATACTTGATTTAATAAAATACTATAGTATATAAGTGTAACTATATGAAATATAATAAAATACTATACTATATAAGTTTAAGTATACTAGATTTAATGAAATACTATACTATATAAGTGTAACTATATGAAATGTAATGAAATACTATAGTACATAAGTGTAACTATATGAAATGTAATGAAATACTATAGTACATAAGTGTAACTATATGAAATGTAATGAAATACTATAGTACATAAGTGTAACTATATGAAATTTAATGAAATACTATAGTACATAAGTGTAACTATATGAAATTTAATGAAATACTATAATATATAAGTCTAAGTATACTTGATTTAATGAAATACTATAGTATATAAGTGTAACTATATGAAATATAATAAAATACTATAATGTATAAGTTTAAGTATACTAGATTTAATGAAATACTATACTATATAAGTGTAACTATATGAAATGTAATGAAATACTATAGTACATAAGTGTAACTATATGAAATGTAATGAAATACTATAGTACATAAGTGTAACTATATGAAATTTAATGAAATACTATAGTACATAAGTGTAACTATATGAAATGTAATGAAATACTATAGTACATAAGTGTAACTATATGAAATGTAATAAAATACTATAGTACATAAGTGTAACTATATGAAATTTAATGAAATACTATAGTATATAAGTCTAAGTATACTTGATTTAATAAAATACTATAGTATATAAGTGTAACTATATGAAATATAATACAAAACTATAATATATAAGTTTAAGTATACTAGATTTAATGAAATACTATACTATATAAGTGTAACTATATGAAATGTAATGAAATACTTACATAAGTATAACTATATGAAATGTAATGAAATACTATAGTACATAAGTCTAACTATATGAAATGTAATGAAATACTATAGTACATAAGTGTAACTATATGAAATGTAATGAAATACTATAGTACATAAGTGTAACTATATGAAATTTAATGAAATACTATAGTACATAAGTGTAACTATATACTAGACTTAATGAAATATTATAGTACATAAGTGTAACTACATGAAATATAATGAAATAGTATAGTATATAATGTAATTATATGAAATATAATAAAATACTATAGTATATAAGTCTAAGTATACTAGATTTAATGAAATACTATAGTACATAAGTGTAACTATATGAAATGTAATGAAATACTATACATAAGTGTAACTATATAAAATGTAATGAAATACTACAGTGCGTAAGTGTAACTATATGAAATTTAATGAAATACTATAGTATATAAGTCTAAGTATACTTGATTTAATGAAATAATATAGTATATAAGTGTAACTATATGAAATATAATAAAATTCTATAATATATAAGTTTAAGTATACTAGATTTCATGAAATACTATACTATATAAGTGTAACTATATGAAATGTAATGAAATACTATAGTACATAAGTGTAACTATATGAAATGTAATGAAATACTATAGTACATAAGTGTAACTATATGAAATTTAATGAAATACTATAGTATATAAGTCTAAGTATACTTGATTTAATAAAATACTATAGTATATAAGTGTAACTATATGAAATATAATAAAATACTATAATATATAAGTTTAAGTATACTAGATTTAATGAAATACTATACTATATAAGTGTAACTATATGAAATGTAATGAAATACTATAGTACATAAGTGTAACTATATGAAATGTAATGAAATACTATAGTACATAAGTGTAACTATATGAAATGTAATGAAATACTATAGTACATAAGTGTAACTATATGAAATTTAATGAAATACTATAGTACATAAGTGTAACTATATGAAATGTAATGAAATTCTATAATATATAAGTTTAAGTATACTAGATTTAATGAAATACTATACTATATAAGTGTAACTATATGAAATGTAATGAAATACTATAGTACATAAGTGTAACTATATGAAATGTAATGAAATACTATAGTACATAAGTGTAACTATATGAAATTTAATGAAATACTATAGTATATAAGTGTAACTATATGAAATATAATAAAATTCTATAATATATAAGTTTAAGTATACTAGATTTCATGAAATACTATACTATATAAGTGTAACTATATGAAATGTAATGAAATACTATAGTACATAAGTGTAACTATATGAAATGTAATGAAATACTATAGTACATAAGTGTAACTATATGAAATTTAATGAAATACTATAGTATATAAGTCTAAGTATACTTGATTTAATAAAATACTATAGTATATAAGTGTAACTATATGAAATATAATAAAATACTATAATATATAAGTTTAAGTATACTAGATTTAATGAAATACTATACTATATAAGTGTAACTATATGAAATGTAATGAAATACTATAGTACATAAGTGTAACTATATGAAATGTAATGAAATACTATAGTACATAAGTGTAACTATATGAAATGTAATGAAATACTATAGTACATAAGTGTAACTATATGAAATTTAATGAAATACTATAGTACATAAGTGTAACTATATGAAATGTAATGAAATTCTATAATATATAAGTTTAAGTATACTAGATTTAATGAAATACTATACTATATAAGTGTAACTATATGAAATGTAATGAAATACTATAGTACATAAGTGTAACTATATGAAATGTAATGAAATACTATAGTACATAAGTGTAACTATATGAAATTTAATGAAATACTATAGTATATAAGTCTAAGTATACTTGATTCAATAAAATACTATAGTATATAAGTGTAACTATATGAAATATAATAAAATACTATAATATATAAGTTTAAGTATACTAGATTTAATGAAATACTATACTATATAAGTGTAACTATATGAAATGTAATGAAATACTATAGTACATAAGTGTAACTATATGAAATGTAATGAAATACTATAGTACATAAGTGTAACTATATGAAATGTAATGAAATACTATAGTACATAAGTGTAACTATATGAAATATAATAAAATACTATAATATATAAGTTTAAGTATACTAGATTTAATGAAATACTATACTATATAAGTGTAACTATATGAAATGTAATGAAATACTATAGTACATAAGTGTAACTATATGAAATGTAATGAAATACTATAGTACATAAGTGTAACTATATGAAATATAATAAAATACTATAATATATAAGTTTAAGTATACTAGATTTAATGAAATACTATACTATATAAGTGTAACTATATGAAATGTAATGAAATACTATAGTACATAAGTGTAACTATATGAAATGTAATGAAATACTATAGTACATAAGTGTAACTATATGAAATGTAATGAAATACTATAGTACATAAGTATAACTATATGAAATTTAATGAAATACTATAGTACATAAGTGTAACTATATGAAATTTAATGAAATTCTATAATATATAAGTTTAAGTATACTAGATTTAATGAAATACTATACTATATAAGTGTAACTATATGAAATGTAATGAAATACTATAGTACATAAGTGTAACTATATGAAATGTAATGAAATACTATAGTACATAAGTGTAACTATATGAAATTTAATGAAATACTATATTATATAAGTCTAAGTATACTTGATTTAATAAAATACTATAGTATATAAGTGTAACTATATGAAATATAATAAAATACTATACTATATAAGTTTAAGTATACTAGATTTACTATACTATATAAGTGTAACTATATGAAATGTAATGAAATACTATAGTACATAAGTGTAACTATATGAAATGTAATGAAATACTATAGTACATAAGTGTAACTATATGAAATGTAATGAAATACTATAGTACATAAGTGTAACTATATGAAATTTAATGAAATACTATAGTACATAAGTGTAACTATATGAAATTTAATGAAATACTATAATATATAAGTCTAAGTATACTTGATTTAATGAAATACTATAGTATATAAGTGTAACTATATGAAATATAATAAAATACTATAATGTATAAGTTTAAGTATACTAGATTTAATGAAATACTATACTATATAAGTGTAACTATATGAAATGTAATGAAATACTATAGTACATAAGTGTAACTATATGAAATGTAATGAAATACTATAGTACATAAGTGTAACTATATGAAATTTAATGAAATACTATAGTATATAAGTCTAAGTATACTTGATTTAATAAAATACTATAGTATATAAGTGTAACTATATGAAATATAATACAAAACTATAATATATAAGTTTAAGTATACTAGATTTAATGAAATACTATACTATATAAGTGTAACTATATGAAATGTAATGAAATACTTACATAAGTATAACTATATGAAATGTAATGAAATACTATAGTACATAAGTCTAACTATATGAAATGTAATGAAATACTATAGTACATAAGTGTAACTATATGAAATGTAATGAAATACTATAGTACATAAGTGTAACTATATGAAATTTAATGAAATACTATAGTATATAAGTCTAAGTATACTTGATTTAATAAAATACTATAGTATATAAGTGTAACTATATGAAATATAATAAAAACTATAATATATAAGTTTAAGTATACTAGATTTAATGAAATACTATACTATATAAGTGTAACTATATGAAATGTAATGAAATACTATAGTACATAAGTGTAACTATATGAAATGTAATGAAATACTATAGTACATAAGTGTAACTATATGAAATTTAATGAAATACTATAGTATATAAGTCTAAGTATACTTGATTTAATAAAATACTATAGTATATAAGTGTAACTATATGAAATATAATAAAATACTATAATATATAAGTTTAAGTATACTATATTTAATGAAATACTATACTATATAAGTGTAACTATATGAAATGTAATGAAATACTATAGTACATAAGTATAACTATATGAAATGTAATGAAATACAATAGTACATAAGTGTAACTATATGAAATGTAATGAAATACTATAGTACATAAGTGTAACTATATGAAATTTAATGAAATACTATAGTATATAAGTCTATGTATATTTGATTTAATGAAATACTATAGTATATAAGTCTAAGATTAATTAATTTAACCAAATTGATCCTAAAATATTTTTCACTAATCTAGATTAATTAATTTAACCAAGATTAAGACAAAACAAATCAAAAATACCCAAAAAATCGCAAAATGGGCACAAATTCAATCCCGCCGGAAATACCTTCTTGACACCTCGTCGAAAAAACTCCAAATTGAATAAAAGTGGTCTTTTTCCGGCGATGTAAAGAAAGGGCTTTGAAAGAGGACCAATTTTCAAGGCTAGTAGTACCAATAATTGCAAGAATAAAGCTTGCATGTGCTCGAATTTCGGTCAAGAACAACCGGTAACAGGATTTAAGGTTCATGAGTTTTGACTTCGAAATTGGATGCATTGGGGCAACGATTGAATGAGATTTTATAGGCATTTTGAATCTTAGGATACCCTCAACAATGCTCTATGGTTCATGCCCTCCAATTGAAGACGATTTGATCCAATTTTGGATTTTTTCAAATCGGCCCCTTGGACGACACGGTGGCTTTGGGGCTAAAATTCTACGATTTTAATCGACATTCAATCCGATTAAATGTGGAATTACATGTATGATAAGGTCCTCTTAAATGCCCAATAGTTAATGACTTCAATCGAATCCAAGAAATTTGCCAAATCCTCCATTGAAGCTTATAAAAGCTTACGGATGCGCACGGGTTGAAGGCTTCGTTTTTTGGGCTTTTGGAGGGGCAAACGATGTCCGTTTTGGACGAATTTTATATGTACGGACTCGTATTGAAATTCTCTACATGATTATGGAAAAAAATGCAATTTTGAAAAACTAAAATTTTTAGTACTGTACGCCTAGCTTAAGCGTGTAGGCATACGCCTAGCTTAAGCGTGTAGGCATACGCCTAGCTTAAGCGTGTAGGCATACGCTTAGCTTAAGCGTGTGCTTTTAGGGTTTTTTTAACTTGAAAAAAAAAAAAAAAACTACACGCTTAAGCTAAGCGTGTAAGAATGTATTTTCAAAATACCCACAATACCCCTCCACGCTTAACTTAAGCGTGTAAAACCGGACGCTTACCTTAAGCGTGTAAAACCGCGTACATTTAGCCACATTTTTGCGTGTATTTAGCCATTGCCTAAAAATATATGGTTTTTAACAAGATACCTACTTTGTACCAGAGACTGATTAGTCTACGTGAGAAGTATGGATACAGGACAAGATCCAGTGTCCCTGCATGATGCATCAAGCAAGTTCGAAGGCAGAAAATCGATTCGCACTGCACGAAAATGGGGTTCCGGAATTTGCAATAATCCTGACCATAGTGTAGGCTTGGACGCTACACGAAAGCCTGCCTGGTTGTTAAAAAGTGAATACAGAATGCCACATTCTTTGGCGTTGCTTGGACTGCAACCACAATTGACAAGTAGCAATGTTTTATTTATACATCAATAACAAGTTGGTTAGCAAAATGCAACATGTCCAATGAGCTTCAGTACAACAATATACTTACCACACCAATAACAGAAGGAAGCCAACCCTAGTTCTTTTCTGTTTTGTTTGCTAATTATTTAAAAAAATGGATGGGACTTGGAGTTTGAGACAAACCTTAATATGTATGAAGTTGGTAACAACCTTAGCAATTAAGGTTTTACCACAACCAGGTGGTCCATATTACAAAAAAACTGTCTCCAAATCCACTCCAAAGTCCTAGAAAAAACACACATAAACAATATAGAGACATTAAAATCAAGGCAATGGGGGAAAAAACACACACACATGCTGAATACATAAGTGGGTGGAAATTACTCTCTTGATGTAGAAGATTGCATTCATTTGCCAATCCAAAACCTTGCCGGTTTACTATGTTCAAACATCACACTCAAATTACCCATTTAAGAACACGTGGCAGATTTATTTGCTTCTAGTAACCAGTATGAAGGCCTTTTAGCATTTCAAAAACTATGTATCTCCAATTCTGAAGATATATTAAAAAATAATAAGTGTAGTCTGAATATGAAAAATTAAAGGCCATGATATAGCAACATGATACTGGTGTTTGATCACAAATCATAACAGCTTTTTTTGTACCCGTCTAATTCAAGTAGCTTACAGTGTGTTAGGCATGCTAGAGAATGTTTTTTCTTTTACAAGGCATGCTAGAGAATGCTTTTTCTTTCTGTGGAAAGAGTTGCTTCTTCTCCCGTTCCGAGACTGAGGAGTACATCTAGATATCTATTATTATTGACTGTTTACATACACATTTGACACTTGACAATGCTACCCCTTGTGTTTTCTGGTTAAGTAACTAAAAAGCAATTGTGGTAACAATTGAAATTAAACCCTGAAGTTGAAGTTGAGGTAGTAGCAGAGTGACATAAGAAGCCTTGAAATCAGAATCTTAAATATTGTGGTAACAATTGAAACTTGCTTATGTAACCTACATTCACCTAGGTCTTATTAATAGGACAAACAATGACATCTAGCCTATTCTAGCCTATTCTAGAATGTTCAGATTATTGTATAGGATGGTGACATGTGTCAACCAATCCTTTACCCATGATATTATATAAACCCTTGTATTGTCACAGAATGATGTATGGAGGAATAGACTTTACAATGATTTACTTTACTGTTGTCTGATATTCTTCTATGGTATCAGAGCACAAAAGGACAAACGTCCAAAATGGCCCTTACCACTACTACAGCTACCCAATCCCTTCCCTCCTTTTCAAGCTTTATCACTGTAAAGCTTTCCGTTGATAACTTCCTTCTATGGAAGGCCCAAGTCTTCCCCTATCTCAAAGCTCACAATCTCTTTGGCCACATTGACGGCTCTACCGTCCCTCCTCCACCGACCACCAACGATGGTCCGAATGAAGCTTACACTACTTGGGTTGCCAAAGACCATCTGGTCATGGCCATCCTCACCTCGTCTCTCACTGAGACGGTTCTTGCCCAGGTGATTGACTGCCGCTCAGCCGTCGAGATCTGGAATCTCCTACAGGATCTATACTCCGCTCGCTCCAGCGCCAATGTAGTCCAGATGAGGCTTCAGCTTGCCACACTAAAGAAGGGGGAAGAGACCATCACAGAGTACTTCAACAAGGCGAAACAGATGGCATCCACACTGGCCGCCGCCGGACAACCCATTTCCGACCCCGAATTCGTCATCTACCTCCTCGCCGGACTTGGCTTAGCCTATGAGTCCCTGGTAACCTCCCTTTCTACACAGCCCATACTACCTTCTCCTCATCTTGTTCTCTCCCATCTCTTGACTCATGAAGCCCGCCTTAAACACAGTCACCATTCCCTTCTCTCCACCCCTACTACTGTCAACTCCACCGTCACCCACAACCCAGAGGCCAATAACACCACAAACAGACCACGAGGACGCGGCCGTGGTCGATCTTCCCACCCCCAGAATTCCCACAACCACTACAACCAATCCACTCCCCCTCAGTTCTTCCCTTCTCGCGGCGGCCGGGGTCGTGGTCGTACCAACTTCACCGGTTCCCAGGACACCAGACCCACATGCCAAGTCTGCCATAAGCCCGGGCACACGGCTCTCAAGTGCTACCATCGCTTCGACTTCTCATACCAGGCGTCACCGCCGCCGTCCATGCAAGCTCATATGACAGCCTCACAGTGGTTCCCGGACACCGCTGCCACCCACCACTACACGCCGGACTTCTCCAACTACAACATTGATGCGCTTCCCTATCACGGAACTGAGGAAGTCGCCCTCGGAGATGGATCAACCTTGCCGATTAACCACCACGGTTCTTCTTCCTTCACTCATCTCAATCGCACCTTTACTTTGACTAATCTCCTTCATACTCCTTCCCTTTCAAAAAATCTCCTGTCTGTTCGAAAATTTTGTGAAGATAACCAAACTTACTTTGAGTTTCATCCCTCTTTCTTTGTGATTAAGGACATCAAGACTCACATGCATCTTCTTCAAGGAACCGTTGAGAACGGTTTGTATGTCTTCACGCCGCCGACCTCCTCACCTCCTCAAGCTCACTCAACAACCACCATCAGCACCTGGCATGCTCGCCTGGGCCACCCCTCTGAACGAATAACCCACCACCTTCTGCGCCGCCTGCAACCAAGCTCCATTTCCCGTAACCCTAAAACTTTCCCCTGCTCCACCTGCTCGCAGGCCAAAGCCCATGCCCTACCTCACTATCCCAGCCCATCATATTCCCAGAAGGCATTTGATCTTCTGTTTTTAGATGTTTGGGGCCCAGCCCATTTAGAGTCCACTAGAGGCAATCGGTACTATCTTTCTATTGTAGATGACTTCAGCAAATACATTTGGATATTTCCTTTTGCTACTAAAACTGCTGTTGCCTCCATTTTCATTACCTTTACAAGGCTCATTCAAAACAAATTCTCCACTATAATTAAAACCATTCAAACTGACGGGGGCACTGAATTCAAACCTTTAACCCCTTTCCTACAACAAAATGGCATATCTCATAGACTCACATGTCCTTACTCCCACCAACAAAATGGCACCGTCGAAACCCGACATCGTCGCATTGTCGACAATGGCCTTGCTCTACTTGCCCATGCCTCCCTTCCCTTACATTTTTTGGGACTTCGCCTTTGAAACCTCCACCTATCTCATTAACCGTCTCCCTACCCCCATCCTCAATCTTAATAACCCCTTTGAAGTCCTCTTTGGTACTCCACCCAATTACCTTGCGCTCAAAATATTTGGTTGCCTTTGCTACCCAAACCTATGTCCCTACAACCGCCACAAATTCAACTATCGATCCCAACCTTGTCTCTTCCTCGGTTACAACACTCAATACAATGCCTACAACTGCTACATCCTTGCCACAAAAAAATTACTTGTCTCTCGGGACGTCATCTTTCATGAAGAACAATTCCCCTTTTCCAATATCTGTGCTTCCATTCCCTTACCAATTCCCCAGCCTACTCACGCCTCTCTCCCTGTCCTTCCCTCCCTGCTACCATCCAACCCATTACCAATTTTGGGCCCATTACCAGGCCCATCTTCTCCTTCCCCTACACAATCATCTTCTACCCCTATTTCAACCGAACCTAGCCCTAACCCGCCGACTGTACCCACTCACACCATGACAACCCGCTCCAAGAACCACATCTCCAAACCTATCACCCGCAGTGACGGCACCATCCCTTGGCCCCCTCATGCCTCCGTCACCACCACCACTTCAACTATCCCGGATGAGCCCACCAACTATACCGAGACCTCCAAGTACAAAGATTGGCGAGACGCCATGTCTGCTGAATTCCAAGCCCTTCTCTGTACACATACCTGGGACCTTGTTCCCCCTACCCCCTCCACCAATATCCTAGGCGTCAAATGGGTATTCAAAACCAAGAGACATGCCGATGGCACCATTGAACGCCGAAAAGCTCGTCTCGTGGCGAAAGGCTACCATCAACTCCTTGGCCTTGATTTCACCGATACCTTTAGCCCCGTCGCCAAACCCTCCACCATTCGCCTCCTCATATCCTTGGCTACCACTCGCAACTGGTCGGTTCGGCAGCTAGACATACAAAATGCCTTCTTACATGGCGACTTGAAGGAAGATGTCTTCATACAACAACCACAGGGGTTCTCTCATCCTCAGTTCCCAAATCATGTCTGCAAACTCCGTAAGTCTTTCTATGGCCTTAAACAAGCCCCTCGGGCTTGGTTTGCCAAGCTCAGCCACACCTTAATCATACTTGGGTTTACCCCCTCCAAAGCTGACACTTCTCTCTTCACCTTCCTCACACCTACCACTTCAGTCTACGTCCTTGTCTATGTCGATGACCTCCTTGTCATTTCCAATACTGAATCCCTTGCCTCCAAATTCACATCATCCCTTGCCTCTCATTTCCCAGTCAAAGATCTTGGCCCCTTCATTTTTTTCTTGGCATAGAAGCCACTCGCTCGCCCTCTGGTTTCACTCTTTCCCAAACCAAGTACATACGTGACCTTCTTAACTCCACAAAAATGTCCTCCTCCAAACCCGTATCCACTCCAATGGCGACTTCCTCTCCCGCGATGGGCAATACATCCATGTTTTCCGATCCATATATGTATCGAAGTGTAGTCGGTAGCTTGCAGTATCTCTCATTTACACGCCCTGACATTGCCTTTGCAGTGAATTATGTTTGCAGGTTCATGCATTGCCCCCTGGATGTCCACTGGTCCGCTGTTAAGCGGATTCTCCGCTACCTAAATGCTACACAAAACTACTCCCTGCACATCTCGTCTCAGTCTGACTGCTCTCTCTCAGCCTTCTCTGATACTGAATGGGGAGGAGATCAACTTGATCGACGATCCATAGGGGCGTATTGCATCTACCTCGGCAAGAACCTCATATCCTGGAGTTCTAAAAAGCACCCGACGGTTGCCCGGTCCTCAACCGAAGTGGAGTACAGGTCTCTTGCCTATGCCACTTGTGAGCTTCTTTGGATACAAACACTCCTATCTGAATTGGGCATCAAGTTACAGAAACCTCCCCTCCTATGGTGTGACAACATCGGAGCAAATTATCTCGCTGTCAATCCTGTTCACCATCACAAGATCAAGGACATTTCCCTGGATTATCACTTTGTGCGAGAACGTGTCCAAGCTCAAGCCCTTCGTGTTGCCTTCATCTCCACCAAAGAACAAATTGCCGATGTGCTCACAAAACCTCTATCAAGTGGCCGTTTTCATCTTCTTCGCTCCCATCTATGCCTTCGGCCGATGGGATCGCAGTGGCGTAATAGGACAAACAATGACAGCTAGCCTATTCTAGAATGTTCAGATTAGTGTATAGGATGGTGACATGTATCAACCAATCCTTTACCCATGATATTATATAAACCCTTGTATTGTCACAGAATGATGTATGGAGGAATACACTTTACAATGATTCACTTTATTGTTGTCTAATATTCTTCTACTTATTCATACTTATCTGTATATATAGGCCAATTTTTCACTTCTTTTGTGCCATACGAAACACAGTACAAAAAGCTTAGGAAATAGGAGATGATGAAAATTAATTCACAACAGAATTTCTCTTGAAAAAACAATAAGATGCAGGTTTCACATCTATATTCCACTATATAAACTAGCCAGACATTAGAAGTTTACATATTACAATATTGAATGTAGTAGTAGGAAAAATTTCTTTAAACACAAGTACACACTTTTGTGAGGTTACAATAAAGTATTTATGTAGTAGTAGAGTTTCCATCTCAAAAAAATATGAAACAACTAACAATCTCTTAATTACAACCAGACTTGAAAATCATATATCCCATAGAAAAATCAAGCCACATAGCAACCATAAAGAGCATATCAACAAAGAGCAATTCACACTCACACAAGACAACTCTAATACATAAATATAGTAAAGGGAAGTTAGAGAACAATCTACCTGCAATTCTGATCCCACTTGTTGGATCTAAATACAACACTTTGTTTGTTAGATTAAAAGTGAGTATTATGTTCATCATAAGAGGTTAACAAAATTTGTCAAGGTTAAATACCACATGTGACATATTATCTACAAGCCTATTAAGCTAATCCAAAAATTCAATCAACTAGATTTTCAAATTTATCGAATACAATGTATAACTTCAACAACAAAAATGGATGTTTTTCTAACTAGCTTCTTTCACTTATCACTTGTCTTATTTTACTTTTATTTCTCTATAGAAGTATGTCACTACCTCCGGAAACATAGATTGATACTGACTTGTGATCTTCATTCTAACTTACAAGAAAGAAGAAATTTCTTCTCTATGGTGAAAATTAGAGCTAGGCCAAGAAACAAATACATACACTATAACGAAAAAGAAAACATTTTGATATGGATATTCTTTTATAATTCTGATATAGTGAACTCGGTCCACAAATCTTCATCCTCAGCCAACAAGATACGCCCTACAATCAAATCAAACAAATATAATTTCCAAAATAACTTGTGAGATATTTGAAGGATATGCCCTAAGTCGAATCAAATGTCAAATTGCATCTCAAACCCAGCAAGAAATCAGAAGTACAGCAGCAAGTTTGAGGCAGAGAAAGTCGAAATTCCTAATGAAAAGGTTAAATCTCGGCAGGCACATACAAAAGTTTACACTAAGAAACCCAACAGGAATAAATAAACGCAAGGCAAGAGAAGAAGATGGTACCTGAGAAGTTGAGTTCGCAAATATGTTGTCCAAAGTTTGAGGGAAAGAAGGGAGGGAGCCAGCAAGCGGATAAAACCGGCGAAGAGGTCGGTTGACACCAGCGAACAGAGGTCAGCGAAGAGGAGCAGTTCGACGAGAAGAGGTGCTCGAAAAACACGTTTGTTGATCGATGGATTAGCTAGGATTGCTCGATCGAAGAGGAACCGCGACGACATAAGTGAAAGAAATATTATGGGCTTGTCAATAGACATTAGGTTCAAATACTCTGGATGCCATTATCGTGATGTATATCTAAGGTAGTATAACCCGAGCGTGTCTAGTACGAGTTATTTGATTATATCATCACATTATATAACCCGGATTAGTAAAGGTCCGTGTTATATTTGACAACACTTTTTTTAAAATCAGTATATAACTCGTCAATTGAACGCCCGAGTTATTTGCTACGAAATAATAGGTCATTTTTGTAGTAGTGGGTGTTAACGCCCATGACACTCCTATCTCCTTCAAAGAGCTTCATGAGAAGCTAATCAATCAAGAATCTCTCGTCAAGGCCGAACAAAAGCCCCTATGTGGTATGGTCACTGCTTTGACTGTGCAGTCCCGTTCGCTGAAGATGAAGAGTCACGGTGCCAGCCCATCCATGCCTTGGTCGTCGCTCACTCCTTAGCCAATTGGTCGTCCCGGCTCCCTCTACCACAAAACCGAACCCCTCCCTCCTCCTCCAACTCACCCAACAAACCCTTCCTTGGCCGCTGTCAGTGGTTCAAGCAAATTGGACATGTCCTTTCCATATGTCCAACCTTCTTTAACCAGCACCCGACCCTCTCCTTACCCTCGTCTGCTAGCGTCCCTGCCTCTCCGCCCGTACCCCAGGCCAACGCCCTAAACACTAACTCGATTGATCCTCAATGGCTTGTTGATAGTGGAGCTTCCCACCATGTGACACTACCACAATAGTGAGCAAATGAAACGGTTGCTTGCAGCAGTTAAGGCTAATGAAGCGGTTAGTCTAGCGGTTTGGGCAAATGAGCGGTTGACATCAGCGGTTTCCACTATAGCAACAATTCATGTAGCGATTTTGATATTCATGATCTAATGAAGCGGATTGATAGTCTATTGCAACAGTTGTAAAATATTAAAAAACCTAATGAAGCGGTTTCCTCCTTGTACCAATTTTCACTCCCGCCGCGCGTCTAATGATTCGTTCCCCGCCTTGACATTTACTTTCAGGCTTTGGAAAAAAATATACTTTCCCGAAGTCGAGTTAGGGTTATATGCAATTTTGAAGGAGACACTCTGGAAAGCAAAGAAGAGGGAAAGGTGTTCAATTGTTATGGAAAGCTCGTGATGAAACTAGATGGAATGGGTTAGGGTTCTATGCTTGGAGTTCGAAAGGGTAATTATCAAGATCGATAAATGAAACCCTGATCTCGTTCTCATGGTGCTCAATTTCGTCTTCTTTTCATGCTTCCAAGGTGTGTTCCGTGTTCAATATCGTTCTGGTCATTTCCCCATCTCGTTTAGGAATCTTTTGTTTGCTCTCGTTGGGTTTACCTGTGTGTAGTTCACCCGATTTAATGCATTCGAGTGTTGTGTGGTTCCTTCTCTTCTATTAAGTTGATTTTTTCACTCTAATGCAGGTATAATCTAGTGTTGTCAAATTCTATTAAATATCTTACGCTTCATTGTAAACTTGGACATCTCCTTAGCATATCTTGATTCATGACATTATTTGTGGTTGTGATTAATACGGGTAAAGAACGTGTGACTAATTTTGGGCATCTTCATTTGGAATTTTACTTAAACCTAAACAATAAACAAGAAAGATTTAATAGGTAGAACTAATGGGGCATTACATAAACAGAACATACTCAACAAGTTATTATGCAACATAACAAGGCTATTTAATAAAGGGGAAACAAGATTTTGCATTAACTAGTTATTGTAACATGTAAAGAAAAGGAAAAGGGGAAATATGTAAAGTTTCAACTTCTGAAGATACTAGCTTAATCCTGCCACCAAGTCAAGTCAAAGAAACTTAACTTAAATCAGCTATATCAACGTGCATACAGAACCCCCTAGCTTTTCTCTTTGTATCGACAGTTGACAGGGCTTTAGTCGTATGTACCTATCAAATAGATCTTAAAAACCCAACTAATGTAGTCTGACAAATAAGGGTCGAACCCATAGAGAATCAAGCTATCTATCCTGTTTGCAGAAATCGTTTACCAATCATCAACAGTAACAAAAAGGGGGGTTTTGTTTGAGTTCTAAAGCTACGAAATTAACATACAGAAGTAACAAAGATGTAAACAAATATTGACAAAAGAGCTCAGCCAGACAGATATCCACACTTCAGTTTGATTGGTTGATCATCGATTATCTCCAGTTATTTAAGCCAATGAATGTTCCAAATCCTTTTCTTAAATTTATTAACAGGCCAACTAGACCCTGATAATACTAACTATCAAACAATCAAGAAACTATCGAGATTCAATTCAATAGTAGCAGTAAGTTCAGGAATTTCAGCAGATATATGCAACATAAAACAAATAGTTTTATTTAGCATGCAAATCAATTCTCTTGTACAATAAACTATCACAACTAGTTCTAGAATATCGCAGTTGCTACTCTGAATCAGATATTTCAACCAAAAACAAGCCAACTCTAGCACAAGAATAATATCAATGACCACTAGTTGATCAAACTAGTATAATCAGTAAAACTCAAACAGATTAAGCACAAGAGAATCAATAACATTCAAAGGAATAGAACAAGAGTTATAATCTTACAATCATAACAAACGAAGGCTTCAATTGTCTGACTAAGCAAAGGAACTTAGTTCTTCATAGTCTTGCAAAACACAAAATCTCTCAATGAAAAATAAACTGCCGTTCTGAAAAATAATGAATATCAAAACCTAAAGGAAACTAAGTCTATTTAACCTAAGTAAACCTTCTAAAAATAACAATAATCGGAATATAAAAATATAAAATAAAAGAAATAAAAGAACAAGAAAATCTACGTGTAAAATCTTCTGTGTCGGTCTTCACTTGCAAAGCCGCGATCGCTGCCTTCCTGGCCGCGCCTGCGGCTTGCTCTTCTTGGCACTTCAGCGAATTCCTTCTTCCCGTTGCCCCTTGACCGCGCCCGCGGCTTACTCTTCTCCACACCTCTAAGCTCCAAAACTCACTAAAATCATCACTTTCTCCACTTCTTCTCTACTGCTCCATCATCCTAAATTATCTCCTAAGCCCACACAAATGGTACCTAATAACATAGTAACAACTCCTAATTACGCACTATAAAGTAGAGCGTATCAAAATCCC
This sequence comes from Rheum nobile, assembly GCA_027886185.1. Classification (NCBI taxonomy): domain Eukaryota; kingdom Viridiplantae; phylum Streptophyta; class Magnoliopsida; order Caryophyllales; family Polygonaceae; genus Rheum; species Rheum nobile. The sequence continues at coordinate 146,657 of WOAB01000326.1, read as the reverse complement.
CCATGCTTAGACCTTGCTCGTCCTCTAGAAACCTACTCCTCCAATGAAATACCCAAGGTCTCAGGAAGCAGAACAAAATTCTCCACTAAGAATTGTACCTACTCGAGAAACTCTAGCAACACCAATACAGCAACGCATCACACAAGCATCAAGGGAAGCATAGTACTTCCCCTATGCTTAACCCGAACTTCAGTATATGAGTGAAACTTTCTGATCCTAGCTCCAATCTATCTCCTTATAACTCTAGAGTGACCTACCCAAAACCTCCTTATTGCTCCACCACTTATGTCGCCACGCCAGAAGAATGAATGAATCCTAATAATCGCTCTTTTCTTTTCACTCATTCTGCCTAGGCATCCTTTCGGGTTTTCACCTAGCCACTCATTTCATTTTTCTTAGATGGGCTCACCAATCCTCACATCATTCTTTAGCCTCTTATTACCCCAGCCTAATGCCGGTCCGGGCCCCTGATGTTTGCCTAAGCCGCCCTTTCGGGTTTTCAGCTTAGATAGGTTTTTCTGATTTTTTGTTTGTTTTAACCAACAACAAGTATAAATCCTTTCCTCATGCTTAAATATTGTATTGTCCTCAATGTAATGAAAGACGAAAATGAAAATATGGGGAAGAAATAAAAATACCACTAGGGCTGCCGAGGTGGTCCTTGGTTCGGATGTCGGGGATGGCATAGCGGTGGAAAATCAGTGAAGCAGGAGTCCTTGTGGCCTTGGCGGGTGATAATGTTTCACAGGTGATCGTCTGTTGGTCCCCTATACCACGGCCACTCGTGACAAGCAAACTCGTCCCAGTGCTCGCTGTAAGCGCACACCACCATCTGTTGTTCCCGGAGCTTCCGAACATCCTCATCTAACTAAGCTATCCACGCACCATGCTGAGCTTGGTTGCTCCTGATGTCAGCGACATCGGCAACCATATGATCCAAGCGAGTGGCACACTGATGCTGCTCTTCCATCATATATCGCTGATCTGCAGCCATCTCTATCGTCCTCATGTCCATCTCAGCTTGGCGGTAAGCCATCTCCTCCTATCGAATAGACATGCTGGACATAGCAGCTAGCATCTGCTCCTGCCAAGAACTAGACGCACCGGAATGGCCTGCATGACCACTCGAAGTGCCCGCCTCATACTGTCTATCCGTGTCAGTGGCCTCATCATGGAGCCCCATATCAATCATCATATCGGTGGGCACCCCTGGAAATTCCTCCTCATTAGCTACTCTATCCTCATCATCATCATCATCATCATCAACCATATGAAAATCCCGAGCCATAGGTCCAAAGGGAATAAAATGAGGCAAAGAAAGATGATGGTTGCCACCCTTCCCGGTCTTCCAGAAGTAACGTCCTTGTGCAGAACCTAACAGACCCGCCTTCTTCAAAGAGTGCTCATCATAGACATATGCACCAGGCAACTGCGTATAACTCTCTGGTGCTTCCGGTCCCCAAGTACGAGCAATCAGGGTGATCATTCCACCTAAAGCTATTCTGTCGGATCCCTTGTCGCGGGCCTGGAAACAACTGGCTACAAACAGAGCAACCCAGTCGAGAACAGACTCACTCTTTGGAGTCATGCACCAGAGCATCGACAAATTAGAAGCATAAACTTTGTTCACTTCTCCATGCCCCAAGAACGCCATAGCTATCACCTTGTGGGCCAATCTCAGGCAATGATGCGTAATCGTGTAATTGTACTCTCCTTTCCTCGTGTTGAAAACCTGACCAGTGGCTGCGTGCCAGAATTCATAATGTTGGGTGCCCACAACAGTCCACCCCTCAGTTGGTGAAACGGACACCCCAAAAATTTGTCTAAGCTCATCAAATGATAATGACCGCTCCACATCATGCAGGTGAAATGTAATCCTATCCCCGTCTCTTTCCAAAGTAGCCAAAAATTCCAACACATAAAGAGGATAGGTAGAAGCCCCCTTATGCACAAAATCACCTAAACCACCCTTCTCAAACAACAACCTTGTGCAGTCAAACAACCCCAAAGTATGTAAAATGGGCACATCAAGGAAGCGGGTTTGCATAATTTCACGATGACAAAGTGCATCCCAACGCTTCATTTCCCTCTTGTTCAGCCTTTGCAAACCTCTACCCGACATTATCAACCTTAAATCTTCGAAATCAACACAAGAGGAAAGGTGGAACAAATTCACCACAAAAACCGAAATTAACCGGCGCAGATGTGTTCAGCAGAGATCGATGTTCGTCACAGCGGTCGCGGCTCGAGCGGTGGAGGAAACAGCGGGGAGGATGTTACAGATCTGGGTGCGGCGAAATGGGAGAGACGAGGACGACGCTCGCGGTTCTTGAGGGGAAATAAAGTGTGGAGGAAGAAGAAGGGAATAAGGGCTTCATATAAGTGGGACAACAGGGCCGCGATCGCAGTTTTCACCCGCGGCTGCAAAAGAGCCAGGTTTTTTTTCAAGGTAGAGAAGGCTTACGGTTGCATACTTCACGTTCAGGGGAAGTCCGCGATCGCGACTTCCCCTTCGAAGCTTCCTTACTTGCAAGTTAGTCTAGGAAACGAAACAAGGAAAAATAACAACAGAAGGAGATGATAAAAAAAAATTCAAGAAGAACTTCATACCTCGGGTTGCCTCCCGAGAAGCGCCTTGGTTAATGTCGTGGCTCGACATAGTGCCTTGTATATCAATGTTCAGCATCTAGTTCTTCAAGAACCGTCTCCTCTATGGTTTCCTTGTTGAACCCTTCATGATATGGTTTCAACCTTTGACCATTCATGTAACACCCCCAAAACTTAACCCTTTTGGAAAGGTATTACCGCCAGTGACCCCAGTGTTCCTTACCGAGATCACCCAAGGCTTTACCATATAAATACAATTTATGAAATGCAATTGATACACAAAGATCAAGCATTAAACTCCAAAACATAACATTGTCGAGGAAACAAGAGTTACGGGATTACAACCCAATCCCGAATAGGTCAAAACATAGTTTAAACCAAACACAGCGGAAGACTAAGAAAGTATATTACAATCGGAGTTATTGTCCAAAGGATCATAACCTGATTAAAGAAATAATTAAAACATTCAAAAACCACCGCTGACTCCATAGTCCTTCTAATCTTCTGAGCTACTTCTTAACTGATGTGCCGAATCAAACGGATGACACCAGCCAACCATGCAAGGGAAAATATGGGTTGGTTAGTCTAAATGAATAGACTAGCAAGGGTAAAAAGCAGACTGGTTCGAAGCAGTCATATTAGGTTAGACTCATCGCTTCTCGGATAATAACCGATAACGGTAGTCAACCATCATATTCCTACTGGAATAAACAAGAGATATGCACAAGAGAAGATTCTGGATGACTGAATCTTCACAGAAATCGACTCGAAAGAAGACTCCAACGGAAATGAGTCTTTAAGGAAGTAATGACAAATCTGGAAAGTTACTGAATCATACAACAATGATTTAAAACTGACTGAGATGCTTCGGTTCACGACCAACCTCATCGCCTACAGCGAATCTAGATTGGAAAGAGAACTGATAGCGTTATTTTCAGTCGTTCACACTATCAAAGTAATCCTAATATGCAACTAGAGTATAACATGCAAGTAGGGAATCGTACCCAAGGGAGTTAAAATGTCAATTTCAATGTAACTACTAATTTATCAACTTTAAAGAACAAATGGGGGGGGGGGGGGGGATTTGGTTTTCTACTAAAACTACTCAATTGCAATAGCACAAAAATCAGATTAAACAATGGGAGAAAGAATTTCACCTAGCAAGTTCCACACATCAATTAACCAAGTTGCAATTCGGTTCATTTCATGTTCATCATAATCCTATGGATTTGTCCCAATTCTGATTTTTTGTATATTAACAATCTAACCGGTCTTGCTAATACTTACTAATTGAAAACCTAGAAGACCTCCTAAGTTGATTCAATCAATAGCATAGGGCATAAGAAATAATGGATTGCAAGCAAAGACTCAACACCGCAAGTATGACATGCAAATCAATTTCCTTTTCACAATTGAATTCAATATACCAATTTCATACAATTGTGGTTGCTACAAGTGATTAGGGATTCCACCGTCTATCCCTATTCTAGCAATTAGAAAACTATAAAATCGAACTAGGATGTCAATCTAGCCAACAATATAGAAATCCGAATTATGCTCAAGGAAATCAATACAAAAATCCAAAGGGACGAACAAGAGATAAAACCTTACAACTGAATTAATCGAGTGCTTCCACGCTAGGCAAAACAAGGGTCTTAGTTCCGGTTCATGTTCTTCACGAAATCCAAAACCATGGAGAAAACTAGAAAAACGTTCTTGAGAAAAACAAAGAAAGAAAAGAGATGGAAAAGATAGATGATGAGAGGAGAGAGAGGGAATGGTGATGGATAGATGAATGTCTGCCAAAAAACGTGCTAATCTAACCTAAACTGACAAACAAAACTTCTGAATTGATTAAGGGAAAACAAAACGTCAAGCCAAAAAGGAAATCGGGAAAGTTCAGAAACGCCAGAGACGCGACCGGACGCGATCGCCGCCGCCCGCCGTTTCGCCTCGCCAAAGATCAGAACTTCCTGGAGCAAAAACGCGACCACCGGCGATCGCCGCCGCCCGCCGCCGCCTGCTCGCGTCAGCCAGCTCCAGCCCAGCCCGCGTCGGCCCGCGGTGGGTCGCCATGGCCCGCGTCAAGCTGCTTCTCCTAGCTTCAACGTCGTCTCTTCATGTCAGCCCGGCTCCTCGAGCGTCTTCTCGCCAAGGAAACCTCGAGCCTCGTCCTCAACATGCAAGTGCTTCCAAATAATCATAACGTAGCTCCGCACCTCAAGCATCGACTTAGCTCCAAAACCGAGCCAAAATCTCCATAAAACTATGCTAATAACTACTAGTTGCGCTATGTAAAATACCGCTTATCAAATCCCCCATACTTAAACCTTGCTCGCCCTCGAGTAAGCTAAAAGAAAACTCACTCCTCCAATCAGCACACAGGTTTCAGGAAGTAAGGAAGAACATGAAACTAGCAATTACAAGACTCAACACTTCGCCTCCAAACAATCAAAAATGAGCAATGCATAAACTCCAATCTATCTCCTTATCGCTCCATGAGTGATCCTACCCGAACTCCTTATAACACCTCTTCTTATGACACCAACGCCAAGCAAGAAAATCCTAAATCACTCACACTCATTTTGCTTAGGCGCCCTTTCGGGTTTTCACCTAACCACTCATTTCATTTTGCTAGATATCTCACATGTTGCTCACATCACTCAAGTCCATTTTTGCACCAACCTAGAGTCGGTCGGACTACCTGCTTTTTACCTGAGCTTTTCAGCTCATCCCAGGATTTTGATTGCCTTTTTCTCATATTTTTGGCTTTTTCTTTTTCAAATTTTTCAAAAATTCATACACATCAGCCATACACAAGTGCACAACACCATAAAACATGTGAATACATTCTCTCCCCCATACTTAAACATGACATTGTCCCCAATGGAATGAAAGACAAGGTAAAAGCACGGGGAGAAAGAAAACAGAAGACTCACATACGAGACCAGATGGTCTCCCTCCAATGAAGCACAAGGTGTAGTAGAAGTGGGATGAGCTCAATGATGATCCAATAATGTCCAGCTCATCCAAAACAATGGGTAACAAGGAAGAACGCCGAAATTGAAGATCCACAGAAGAAGAAAAATGAATGGCGAATTCAGCAAATCACCAACTTCCGGAAGGTTGCTAAGCACAAACCCGTGATCGTAGTTTGCAACCTACAATCACAAGCTCTTCTTCGGGGAACACCAATCTCGCATCACTCCAAGACTCATTTTTGCCTCAACCTGGGGTTGAGCGAGTCACCTTCTTATTACCTATGCGGCCCTTGCGGGTTTTCCGCACATCCAAGGATTTTTTTTTTTTTTTTTTTTTTTTTTTTTTTTTAGATAAGAAGAAAGACTTACAGCGGTTTTGGCTACAGATTGTAGCTGAACCTGTGCCTCGGGCATCCTTCCCTAACCACAAAAACACTAAAAATGACAATTAAAAAAATAAACAAAACAAAAAAAATAAAATAAAATAAAGCATCTCAAACCTCGGGTTGCCTCCCGAGAAGTGCCTTAGTTATTGTCGTGGCTCGACATACTACTCACACAGCCTCAATCTATATCATCGGGTCCTTTAGGAACCCTCTCATTGAGCACCTCCTTCTTGAACCATTCATGGAAAGGTTTAAACCTTAGACCATGCTTCTTGGTAGTTGACTCCTTCGGTGGCTCCTCCATCTTTACCTTCTTGGTTGCCTTCCTCCCATACTTCGATGGATCAGGGGGGTGTTGAAACTCAACTTCCGGGGCCTGCACAAAAGAAGAAGAAAAAAGCTTCTTGCTCGGAGTTAGCACAATGGGGCCAATGCCCAAAAGAGAGTTAGGGGACTCTCCCTTCTCATCCAATAAAGCTGTCATGTTAGAATCCTCAATCATAGGTTGTAACTCATCCAAAGGGTTAGGAGTCATTACATCAACAAAGTTCAAAGAGGAATCAACAACGGGCTTCATATCATAGATGTTAAATTCAACTTCATCCCCATCAAATTCCCTAGTCAATTTCCCACTATTAACATCAATTTTAGTTTGTGCTGTTTTCATGAAAGGCCTACCTAACAGCATAGGGGCCGCATCTTTGTCATGCTCCATATCCAACACAAAAAAATCAGCGGGAAATATCAAATCACCAACCATAACAAGTACATCTTCAACCACTCCCTTAGGATACACATTAGACCTATCAGCTAGTTGAATAACAATACCGGTCTCATGCAAAGGTCCTAATCCTAGGGATTCATACAAGGACAAAGGCAAAACATTGATAGATGCACCAAGATCAAGCATAGCATTTTCAATTTTAGTATCACCAATCACACATGGAATGCTAAACCTACCCGGGTCACCACACTTTTTAGGCATTTTCTTTTGAAAAACCGCGGAAACATGCTCACTAATTTTGACCTTTTGTTTTCCTTTCAATTTTTGATTCCTTTTGATAGTGCAAATTTCTTTTAAAAACTTAGCATATCTAGGAATACTTTTAACCAATTTTAGCAAAGGAATGTTTACCTGACACTTGCTAAAGGTCTCATACATCTCATTGTCACTCTCCGGTCTTCTAGTGTCCTTCAACGCCTCAGGGAAAGGCGGGACCGGCTTCTGAGAGCAAAGCGGTGGAAAGCTCGGGCGAACATACTCGTCGACAAGATCTGGGCTCAAACCGCGAGCCACGGCGGGTCCACGCGATCGCCGTTCCTGAGCTGGGAGTTCTGCCGCCAAACCGCGACCTCCGGCGGGTGACCGCGATCGCCGGGGCTCCTTGGTGGTTTCTGGCGCTGAACCGCGAGTGGACGCGGGTCCACGCGATCGCCGGCGCTCCATGGATTCCTCTTGGCTGCTCACTGGAATGAAACCGCGAGTCACGGCGGGTGACCGCGATCGCCGGCGTTGTTCCAGTGATTCTTCATCGTCGAAACCGCGATCGCGGTAGGTCGCGTGAGATCGCGTTTTCCTGTTTTCACACGGCTCAGAACCGTCTTGCAATTCACCCTGTTCAGCATAAGGGTTCAATAGCTTCCCACTCCTCAAGGTAATGGCACTCACATTCTCCCTCGGGTTGACTACCGTTTGTGACGGAAATTTTCCCGACACATGAGCCTCTAGATTACTCACAGATTGAGCAATTTGTGCCACTTGCCTCTCAAGATTCTGAATGGAAGACTTTGTTTCAGCATCCTTCTGCATAACCGACTGGGCCAATGACTTGATCATGTCTTCAGCTGACATGGTTTGTCTCGGGTTGTATTGTGGCCTCGGTTGTTGTTGTTGTGGTTGCAAGAGATGAGGATTTTGAACATTTTGCTGATTACTCCACCTCAGATTTGGATGATCTCTATACCCCGGGTTGTAGGTGTTAGAGAATGGATCGTACTTGGGTCTTGGTTGCCATCCTCCAACACCATTCACCTCAGCACTTGACTCTTGAAGAGTAGGGCATTGATCATTTGGATGCCCCACTTCATTGCAAACTCCACATGGTCGGGCTTGAGACGGAGTGCCATTCAGCATGAAGCACTTCATCATTTCCTTCAGCTCATTCACATCAGACTCAATCTTTGATGAAGAAGCACTCACAGCCTTGAGACTCTCTCTCTTGCTAAATTGCCTTGAGCCTTCAGATAGCTCCTGAAACATCTCAAAAGCTTGGGGAGGAGTTTTGTTCAGAATATTACCTCCACAAGCGGCATTCACCATCCTACGCTCCTCATCCGAGAGACCGCTGAACAAGTATAGAATGAGATCTTGATCATTGTACCCATGATATGGGCAACTTGCACATAGCCGCTTGAATCTCTCATAATACTCGTACAAGCTCTCGCCTCCTTGTTGTTCAATGGTGGCAATGGCTCTCTTCAAGCTATTCAACTTCGTGGCCGGGAAGTATTTTTCGAGAAAAGCCTTCTTCATTTCAGCCCATGTTGTGATACTTCCCGGAGCAAGGTAATATAGCCAATCATTTGCAGCATCCTTCAAGGTGAATACAAATGCTCTCAACATGATGGCATCGGCAGTGACACCTCTTGGCTTCATGCTAGAACACACCGCATGAAATTGCGCCAAGTGCTTGTTCGGGTCTTCTCCATCAAGACCATGAAAATGAGGCAACTCATGAATCAATCCTGCCTTCAACTCAAAATTCACTCCTTCGGCTAACTCAGGAATGGTGATAGCCAAAGGTTGTTGCTCCAAGTTAGGAGCGGTAAGCTGTCTCAACGTCCGGTCACCCATCTCAGTTTGGTTCAACAAATCACGGGCTGCTCTTCGGTTCCTCAAAAATGTCCGCTCAATTTCTGGATCACAATCAACAATCAAAGAATCAGTAGCACGGGTGTGAATCATACAAATGGTTCACACCAAAGGGTTGACAAACAAACAATTACAAAGAAAAGAACAAATATTAACTCCCCGGCAACGGCGCCAAATTTGATAGCGTTATTTTCAGTCGTTCACACTATCAAAGTAATCCTAATATGCAACTAGAGTATAGCATGCAAGTAGGGAATCGTACCCAAGGGAGTTAAAATGTCAATTTCAATGTAACTACTAATTTATCAACTTTAAAGAACAAATGGGAGGGGGGGGATTTGGTTTTCTACTAAAACTACTCAATTGCAATAGCACAAAAATCAGATTAAACAATGGGAGAAAGAATTTCACCTAGCAAGTTCCACACATCAATTAACCAAGTTGCAATTCGGTTCATTTCATGTTCATCATAATCCTATGGATTTGTCCCAATTCTGATTTTTTGTATATTAACAATCTAACCGGTCTTGCTAATACTTACTAATTGAAAACCTAGAAGACCTCCTAAGTTGATTCAATCAATAGCATAGGGCATAAGAAATAATGGATTGCAAGCAAAGACTCAACACCGCAAGTATGACATGCAAATCAATTTCCTTTTCACAATTGAATTCAATATACCAATTTCATACAATTGTGGTTGCTACAAGTGATTAGGGATTCCACCGTCTATCCCTATTCTAGCAATTAGAAAACTATAAAATCGAACTAGGATGTCAATCTAGCCAACAATATAGAAATCCGAATTATGCTCAAGGAAATCAATACAAAAATCCAAAGGGACGAACAAGAGATAAAACCTTACAACTGAATTAATCGAGTGCTTCCACGCTAGGCAAAACAAGGGTCTTAGTTCCGGTTCATGTTCTTCACGAAATCCAAAACCATGGAGAAAACTAGAAAAACGTTCTTGAGAAAAACAAAGAAAGAAAAGAGATGGAAAAGATAGATGATGAGAGGAGAGAGAGGGAATGGTGATGGATAGATGAATGTCTGCCAAAAAACGTGCTAATCTAACCTAAACTGACAAACAACACTTCTGAATTGATTAAGGGAAAACAAAACGTCAAGCCAAAAAGGAAATCGGGAAAGTTCAGAAACGCCAGAGACGCGACCGGACGCGATCGCCGCCGCCCGCCGTTTCGCCTCGCCAAAGATCAGAACTTCCTGGAGCAAAAACGCGACCATCGGCGATCGCCGCCGCCCGCCGCCGCCTGCTCGCGTCAGCCAGCTCCAGCCCAGCCCGCGTCGGCCCGCGGTGGGTCGCCATGGCCCGCGTCAAGCTGCTTCTCCTAGCTTCAACGTCGTCTCTTCATGTCAGCCCGGCCTCGTCCTCAACATGCAAGTGCTTCCAAATAATCATAACGTAGCTCCGCACCTCAAGCATCGACTTAGCTCCAAAACCGAGCCAAAATCTCCACAAAACTATGCTAATAACTACTAGTTGCGCTATGTAAAATACCGCTTATCAAGAACGTACTACATTCAAGTCAAGATGAGTTTTCCTAGCTGCACTGAAACTTAGCTGCACTACTCGCCCAAGGTGTATTAATTATGTGCGTCAAGGTAGCACTTATCTGATTTATGTTTCAAAAACACACATCACGTTATAGACTTTTACATGTGTACCCCACCAATGGGACGACACATCTTAGTATACGTTTCGTCAAGAGTGACATATACCGAAAGGTTTGTGACACCAGCTAAGTGTCCTGTCTCTACACACATGTGTAAGAGACCGATCATGATCATAGAATAGTACCAGATGGGGACGAGCCATCCCGATACCAGATTATAAAGAAACGACTGGACAGAGTCCGATTAACGTTCCTATCTAACAGTGCTAACTAAACAGTTACAGCACCACAACATTTACAAGATAAATCCACATAAAGGCCTGAAAGGCGATCACAGATAATAATGTTGTTCTAACAGATATACAACCTATTATTGGTTTTCAAAACAGTTTATCAAAACCGTTTCCAGACAAATAGAATATTCATTCCAAATTAATTACTCAGATAAACTACTGATAATTAATGTAAATATGGAACGAAAGAGAAAGAGCGAACCGCCACTTGCCTTAATCCGCAGAATAGTCTAAAGACGTCACTGGATTCCGGGCTCGACACGGTATAGCTCTGACAGCACAACGACCTTCGAGTCGACCCATAAAAGGAACCCTAAGTTAGATCCGACATAAATAGTACGAATCTAAACACGGCGAAAGAACACGAAAGGAAAGACGCCACGACGACAACCGACCAAGAAAAAGCCACGAAGGCGTTCTGGGCACTGGCGGCGGTCGTTGTTCTTGGCGGCGGTCGCCGTATTCATCACGACGGTCGCCGTGAAGAACACGGCGGTCGCCGTGATGAACTCAGACGACACAGAACGAGAGAAAACTCACCCCAAAACATGAGCGGTTCGGCCTCCTTCGACTTGCTTTGGCTTCTAACCTCCAAGGCTAACCAAAAGCTTCACAAAGGCACTCAGGAACCACACCAAAGCAACACCGGCGAGACCTTCAAATTCCGGCGAAAACACAACTCCGGCGAGAGGCAAATTTGGCAGCGATTCGGGGTTGTAGATGACCCAAAACCCATGCCCAAGTTCATCTATTTATAGGAAAACCCCAAGGAGTGATCTGCAAACCCTCAGACACGGCAAACGATGCAACGGCGTGCCTCGAACGACACCGGCGACCAACGGGCAATGCCCACTGGACAATCACGGCGGTCGCCGTGATTTTGCCTGCGGCGGGCACGCGGCGGTCGCCGTAAATGCGGCGGTCGCCGTCGTTAGGCCTGTCGCGGCCAGCTAGAAGTTGACACGCTGACTTCTCGGGCCCAACCACGGCGGTCGCCGTTTCTGAACGGCGGTCGCCGTTTCCCTCTTTTCCCGCCCATTCGGCTTTGAACGAGCTTGACGATAAACCAGCATAAAAATTGTCGTACGCGAATGACAATTAAACTCCAAGGCATGATGTCTGTATATTATTTCACTGAGAAAAATATTACAGATACAGAGCACATTACAGAATGTCTCAAACTACCTGAATTAAATCCGACGTACACAACGGGTACCCGGGAAAATTCCATAATTCCCAATATAACCTTACAAAATTACGGGGTATCACATCTCCTCCCCCTTACAAGAAGTTTCGACCCCGAAACTTAGGTCGAGAATAACTCGGGAAAACGCCTGAGCATATCTGACTCGGTTTCCCACGTCTCCCAAGTAACTTCTTCGGTCCCTGACTTGGACCACAGCACTCGTACCAATGGTACGATCTTGTTGCGCAAATGCTTCTCCCGACGCTCCAAAATGCGCACGGGCAACTCTTCATAAGTACCATTAGCTTGAATCTCGATGTCCTCGTAACTAAGTACATGAGACTCATCTGGTACATACTTTCTGAGTAAAGACACGTGGAACACGTTATGCACCGGGTGAGCCGATGGCGGCAACGCCAAACGGTACGCTAGAGATCCCACTCTATCCAGAATTTCGAATGGTCCCACGTAGCGAGGGTTAAGCTTCCCACGCTTACCAAATCTGAAAACTCCTTTGGAAGGCGATACCTTGACAAAAGCTTTGTCACCGACCTCGAACTCGACAGTCCTGCGCTTCCGATCTGCGTAGGACTTCTGTCGACTCTGAGCGGTCAACATTCTTTGTCTGATCAAAGCAATGTCTGAAGCCGTCCTTTCGACCAACTCTGGTCCAAGCAGAATTTTGTCGGCATTATCGTCCCAACAAATCGGAGATCTGCATCTGCGACCATACAAAGCTTCAAACGGAACCATCTTGATTGTAGCATGCCATCTATTGTTGTATGTGAACTCAATCAGACTCAAGCTGTCCTCCCAGCTAGTCGGGCGATCGAGCACACAAGCTCTAAGCATATCCTCCAGAGTCTGGATGGTCCTTTCAGACTGGCCATTTGTCTGAGGATGAAACGATGTACTGAACCTCAACTCGGTCCCCATAGCCTTATGAAGTTCCTTCCAGAATCTTGACATGAAATGGCCATCTCGGTCCGATACAATGGTCTTAGGAATGCCATGTAAGCGGACAATCTCCTTCTGGTAAACTTCGGCTAGCTTCTGGGTTTCCCATGTGGTCTTGATGGCTATGAAATGAGCACTCTTCGTAAGCCTATCCACAATTACCCAGATAGCATCTCTCTGACTTCGAGTCTTGGGTAGCCCAGTGACGAAGTCCATGGAAATGTCCTCCCATTTCCATTCTGGTACGGGGAGAGGTAGCATCTCACCACCTGGTCTGCGGTGTTTGATCTTGACTTTTTGGCAAGTTAAGCACTTTGCCACAAAGTCTGCTACGTCCCACTTCATGTTTGGCCACCAAAACTTCTTCCTGAGATCCTTGTACATCTTGCTAGAGCCAGGATGCACAGAATAAGCAGATGAATGAGCTTCTCTCATCACCAACCGACGAAGACCTTCTGTGTCAGGCACACAGATCCGATCCTGAAACCAAAGTGATCCATCATCCTGAACCACAAAACTGGGAGCTTTCCCATCCATCACCTCACTGCTTAACTTTACCAAGATGATGTCATCGACTTGTTTTTCTTTGATCTGATCCAACAGTGTAGCCTGAATTTCCAACATACTCAGGTACCCTCTACGTTGGTCATATAAGACTTCAACGTCGCATGACTCTCGGTTTAGCTTGGTCTGAGCAGTAAGCAACGCAACCACAGTCTCGTGCGTTGTCTTCCGGCTTAGCGCATCAGCTACTACATTAGCCTTGCCCGGATGATACAACAACTCCATGTCGTAGTCCTTGAGCAACTCTAGCCAGCGGCGTTGTCTCATATTTAACTCCTTCTGAGTAAATATATACTTGAGACTTTTGTGGTCGGTGAAGACTTGGCATCTTATACCGTAGATGTAATGCCTCCAAATCTTTAGCGCAAAGACAACCGCTGCTAACTCAAGATCGTGGGTCGGATAGTTTTCCTCATACGTCTTGAGTTGCCTGGATGCATAAGCAATGACTTTGCCCCTTTGCATCAAAACACAACCAAGACCACACTTGGAAGCATCACTATAGACCACATAATCGTCATTCCCCTCTGGGAGTGCTAACATGGGTGCCGAGGTCAACCGTCGCTTCAACTCCTGGAAACTGACCTCGCACTTGTCATTCCAGACAAACTTCTTGTGGACCTTGCGAAGTAGATTGGTCATAGGTAGAGCGATCTTTGAAAATCCTTCTACGAACCTTCTATAATACCCGGCAAGTCCAAGAAAGATGCGCACCTCTTTCACATTCTGGGGCTGTGTCCAATTAGCCACCGCTTCTATCTTTTGGGGATCAACCATAACCCCATTTTTATTGATCACGTGGCCTAAGAAAGCCACTTCCTTCATCCAGAATTCACATTTAGACAATTTAGCATAAAGCTGATGTTGTCTAAGGATTGACAAGGCAATCCGCAGATGTTCCTCGTGGACTTCTTCATTCGGAGAATAAATCAGAATGTCGTCTATGAAGACCACCACGAACTTATCCAAGTACTGGTGAAAACATCGGTTCATCAAGTCCATAAAGACAGCTGGAGCATTTGTAAGCCCAAAAGGCATCACTATGAACTCATAATGACCATATCTGGTCCTAAACGCAGTTCTAGGAATGTCCTGCTCACGAATCCTGAGTTGATGATATCCAGATCTCAGGTCGATCTTGGAGAAAACCTTTGCTCCCTGCAACTGGTCCAACAAGTCATCAATCCTAGGCAAAGGATACTTGTTCTTGATCGTCACCTTGTTCAACTCTCGGTAGTCGATACAAAGTCGGAACGATCCGTCCTTCTTTTTGACGAATAAAACCGGAGCACCCCACGGCGATGCACTCGGCCTGACATAACCTTTGTCAAGAAGATCTTCAAGTTGATTCTTCAATTCTTGCATCTCAGCCGGAGCCATCCGATATGGTGATTTGGAAATCGGCACCGTACCAGGCTCGAGATCAATTGAAAACTCTACGTCACGGTTCGGGGGTAATCCTGGAATTTCTTCCGAAAAGACATCCGAAAATTCCCTAACTACAGGAATATCAAGAACCTCAGGTCTATCCCTCTCGGGCGAATCCAAGTAGCAAAGGTACCCGACACATCCTTGTCGTAGTAGCTTAAACGCAGCCATCGCATTGATCAGCTTGCCGTTATCAGCGTCATTTCGACCTTTGAACTTGCACACGAATTGGCCCCCGGATGACACCGTCACCGTTCTTGAACTGAAGTCGATCACCGCCTTGTGACGCGTCAGCCAATCCATACCGAGAATAATGTCGTATGGAGCCATGGCTATGCAGATCAAATCTGCCTCGAATTCCTTACCCTGAATGGTAATCGGAAAGTCGGACAAATGCTTGGTTCCCACCAAACGTTCTCCATTAGGAAGATTAACGACGAAAGGGTCGTACGAATCATTGCACACTAAGTCTAACTTGCTAACACAGCTATCCGAAATAAAGGAATGCGTAGCACCAGAATCAAAAGTAGAGTGAAGGTATAGAGTACCTTGAGCAATCGAAGCGTTGGGTCCATCTGCCTCACGCATCTCGTACAAGCGTTGACCCTGACTTCCAAAAACAGCTGGGGCCTTTTGCCTGTTCTGAGCAGTCGTCTGCACTGAAGGGCTAGGAGTCTCGGCAGGCTTAAACCTAGGTCGGTTGCTCTGATGAACTGACCCTTGCTGCGACTCTACTCCCTTCTGCTTGCAGAACTTTTGCAGATGACCATCACGTCCACACCCAAAGCATGGCCTCCTCTCCTTCCGACACTCAGTGCTCTTGTGCCCAGCAGTACCGCAGTTATAACACTGAACTGAACTCCTGGTCTGCCCTGACTGCTGAGTCGACCCCCCTTGCATCATCTCCGTCTTAGCTCGGCCGGACTTGGCGAAGTTAGACGGTGGCGCAGGGCGCTTAAAACCACCTCCCTGGTTCTGATTCTGCATCGACTTCTGTCGGTTGTGCCTCTTGGTCGACTCCTCGAGAGTTACCTCCAGCTTATAGGCACAATCCACATACTGCTCCAAGGTAGAGCATGTGTGGTGCACCATTAATGGCTTGATATCCGGGTTCATCCACTCGTGGAAGTACCAGATCTTTTGAGCCTCGCTGAGGGTACAAGAACTCTTTATGCTTCTCCTCTCTCATAGCACGAGAGAAAAAGTGATCAACCATCTTGGTCTTGAACATCGACCAAGTCAACACTGGGCTCTCAGCCAAACCAGTGCTCTCCCACCACTCGCTAGCCTCCTCCTTCAACTGAAGAGAAGCGATATGGACCTTCTCGGCCTCCGTACACTCCCCGTTCCTGAACAGCCTCTCCATATGGGAGAACCAATGAGTCACTGCCACTGGCTCCCCTTTCCCGTTATAGCAGTCGGGTCTCATGGAAGTAATGGTCTTAAGAGCGCGACCATAGTTGTCCCTCGCCCTAACGGCAGTCTCCTGTATCACGGGGTTTCTGGGTTCCACAACATCAGGAACCGCTGCGTGAATAGGCACTTCTTGTGCTTGAGGCGCACTTGGCCTCAACACATCTGCAATAGCCTACATCACGATCCCACGGATCGCCTCAACAGCTGCAGCGTCAAACAACGTCGGCGCTTGGGTCTGATCTTGACCTTCACGCCTCTGCTGGACGCGAGACTCAGACTCGTGACTCGTGTTCATCCTGAACACCTATTCCTGTTGGTCTGGGGTTTTGGCTAGTCTCAGCACCGGCTCGAGTCGAGTTTCTCGTGCTTCTTGGGTTCACCATCTGTTTACCGATCCAATTCCAAGCATTCAATACATTAATATTATACAACATACTTATGCAATATATCAATGTAAATAAATTACTCAGAATAGATCAACTTGGCATTTTATAGATGAACCTTCGAATTCTTACACAAGTTACACATAAGTTTATCATTCGAGCATTTGGACAACCTTGCTCGAAGATATAAGTGTTTCTCAGAGTACTTGCCGCAATACTGAAATATTACACAAAGTACAACTTGGAAAACTAAGAAATGAAACTACTACGATAGGCAACGCCACTCCTCCTCAAGGCATTCCAAAATGTCTCCCATACGACTGGCTATTCGTTCATGGTCTCTTCGGGCTAGGCTCACCATCGAGCTCTGTCGATGGGTTTCGCACCCTGCTTGACCCTGAAGCACATAGTCCTAGCTCAGTCATGGTAAAGTATGGGTCGTCCATGACTGGTCCTCCTATTCCAGCCCTCCTCTGAGTACTGGCGGTCAACTCATCCCTCTGACGCTGCTGTTCTGCGGAGATTACCTCGCTCTGGCGGAGAATCTCCTGCAGCTCGGATTCCGACCTCCATCTCCTTGGAGTAGGGATAGGCTGAGATTCCCTGTCACTTCTCCTAATACCGTACTCGGTATACAGTGCCTCCCAATCAGCTTCTGACATGGGTGCGTACTCTGGCACTGGTGACAATCCTGTACCGGGCTCCTGAATCTGCCCTCCAAGGTCCAACTCTGGATCCTCTTCTGGATCATCCTCTATGGGATCCTCATCGATGGGATCCTCATCCTCGGGATCATCCTCGATGGGATCCTCATCCTCGGAATCATCATCGATCATATCCTCGTCCTCGACAGGATCTACCTCCAGCATCTCCTCTTCCTCGTCTTCGTACTCGATCTCCTCTGGAATTGGTCCCAGCAGAAAGTCATCTTGGTAAACCCCTTGTTCATACCTTGATAACTCATCTTCCTGCTCCCATTCCCGTACTTCCTCCACCCTTGGTGGCGGCACATGTGCAGGTCTAGGGACCATAGCATTCCTGGCTACAAGGACAACTGACTCGGGGAGAACGTGCTTGACGTCTTCGGGTGGGCTACTCAGGCCTCCAACCTCGAAACATCGCTGAGGTAACGGAAAATCTAGCCTCGGCTGATCCGACTTGGCATCTTCCGACCCCCTACCAATAGAAAAGCAGACACCCATCCTATCGAACAATAAGGAAGGAATTAGTCTTTCTAGACATAGAAGCAAGCTTACTATATCAGACTATAAAGAAGACATGACTATGAACGGTGTTTTGAAATTCTTTTCAGAATGAAAATTCAGAGCTCTTTTTAAAGCATTTCGAAAATGGATAAAGGGTTTATAAAAATTCCAAACCCATTTTAAAAAACTTTTGGCTCTGATACCACAACTGTAACACCCCCAAAACTTAACCCTTTTGGAAATGTATTACCGCCAGTGACCCCAGTGTTCCTTACCGAGATCACCCAAGGCTTTACCATATAAATACAATTTATGAAATGCAATTGATACACAAAGATCAAGCATTAAACTCCAAAACATAACATTGTTGAGGAAACAAGAGTTACGGGATTACAACTCAATCCCGAATAGGTCAAAACATAGTTTAAACCAAACACAGCGGAAGACTAAGAAAGTACATTACAATCGGAGTTATTGTCCAAAGGATCATAACCTGATTAAAGAAATAATTAAAACATTCAAAAACCACCGCCGACTTCATAGTCCTTCTAATCTTCTGAGCTACTTCTTAACTGATGTGCCGAATCAAACGGATGAAACAAGCCAACCATGCAAGGGAAAATATGGGTTGGTTAGTCTAAATGAATAGACTAGCAAGGGTAAAAAGCAGACTGGTTCAAAGCAGTCATATTAGGTTAGACTCATCGCTTCTCGGATAATAACCGATAACGGTAGTCAACCATCATATTCCTACTGGAATAAACAAGAGATATGCACAAGAGAAGATTCTGGAAGACTGAATCTTCACAGAAATCGACTCGAAAGAAGACTCCAACGGAAATGAGTCTTTAAGGAAGTAATGACAAATCTGGAAAGTTACTGAATCATACAACAATGATTTAAAACTGACTGAGATGCTTCGGTTCACGACCAACCTCATCGCCTACAGCGAATCCAGATTGGAAAGAGAACGTACTACATTCAAGTCAAGACGAGTTTTCCTAGCTGCACTGAAACTTAGCTGCACTACTCGCCCAAGGTGTATTAATTATGTGCGTCAAGGTAGCACTTATCTGATTTATGTTTCAAAAACACACATCACGTTATAGACTTTTACATGTGTACCCCACCAATGGGACGACACATCTTAGTATACGTTTCATCGAGAGTGACGTATACCGAAAGGTTTGTGACACCAGCTAAGTGTCCTGTCTCTACACACATGTGTAAGAGACCGATCATGATCATAGAATAGTACCAGATGGGGACGAGTCATCCCGATACCAGATTATAAAGAAACGACTGGACAGAGTCCGAGTAACGTTCCTATCTAACAGTGCTAACTAAACAGTTACAGCACCACAACATTTATAGGATAAATCCACATAAAGGCCCGAAAGGCGATCACAGATAATAGCGTTGTTCTAACAGATATACAACCATTATATGATTTTCAAAACAGTTTATCAAAACCGTTTCCAAACAAACAGAATATTCATTCCAAATTAATTACTCAGATAAACTACTGATAATTAATGTAAATATGGAACGAAAGAGCAAGAGCGAACCGCCACTTGCCTTAATCCGCAGAATAGTCTAAAGACGTCACTGGATTCCGGGATCGACACGGTATAGCTCTGAAAGCACAACGACCTTCGAGTCGACCCATAAAAGGAACCCTAAGTTAGATCCGACATAAACAGTACGAATCTAAACACGGCGAAAGAACACAAAAGGAAAGACGCCACGACGACAACCGACCAAGCCAAAGCCACGAAGGCATTCTGGGCACTGGCGGCGGTCGTTGTTCTTGGCGGCGGTCGTCGTATTCATCACGGCGGTCGCCGTGAAGAACACGGCGGTCGCCGTGACGAACTCAGACGACACAGAACGAGAGAAAACTCACCCCAAAACACGAGCGGTTCGGCCTCCTTCGACTTGCTTTGGCTTCTAACCTCCAAGGCTAACCAAAAGCTTCACAAAGGCACTCAGAAACCACACCAAAGCAACACCGGCGAGACCTTCAAATTCCGACGAAAACACAACTCCGGCGAGAGGCAAATTTGGCAGCGATTCGGGGTTGTAGATGACCCAAAACCCATGCCCAAGTTCATCTATTTATAGGCAAACCCCAAGGATTGATCTGCAAACCCTCAGACGCGGCAAACGATGCAATGGCGCGCCTCGAACGACACCGGCGACCAACGGGCAATGCCCACTGGACAATCACGGCGGTCGCCGTGATTTTGCCTGCGGCGGGCACGCGGCGGTCGCCGTCGTTAGGCCTGTCGCGGCCAGCTAGAAGCTGACACGCTGACTTCTCGGGCCCAACCACGGCGGTCGCCGTTTCTGAACGGCGGTCGCCGTTTCTCTCTTTTCCCGCCCATTCGGCTTTGAACTAGCTTGACGATAAATCAGGATAAAAATTGTCGTACGCGAACAACAATTAAACTCCAAGGCATGATGTCTGTATATTATTTCACTGAGAAAAATATTACAGATACAGAGCACATTACAGAATGTCTCAAACTACCTGAATTAAATCCGACGTACACAACGGGTACCCGGGAAAATTCCATAATTCCCAATATAACCTTACAAAATTACGGGGTATCACAATTCACCTTGAAAATCTTCTGAGTCGCATGCTCATACAGTTCCGCCGTGTACCCCATCCCCCTCACACGGGGAGGTTGTTGGCGAGAGTCGAACACGCGACCTCTCCACCCTTTATCAAGCCTCCGAAGAGCGCCTTGATACCAATTGCGCTGTAACACCCCCAAATATTCCCTTGGAAAGGCATTACCGCCAGTGACCTCAGACGTCCTGTCCGATGTCACCCAAGGCTTTACCAGTTGATATAAATCATCAAACAACAACTATGATACAAAATATCATAACTTTCATTTAAACCAAGGTTTTAGGATTACATCCATGAACCAAATACATCAGAAATACAGCGGAAGACTTAATACAAGACATATTTAACACAGCGGAAGACTTTAAATAATCAACAAAAGGGTCTTGATCGCAATGATCACCCGCCAAAGATCTTAACCTGGATAAACTTATCAAAAACACCGTTTGCCTTCATAGTCGTTCTAGCCTTCACGGGATGGCAACTTATCTGATGTGCCGAATCGAACGGATGACACCAGCCAACCATGCAGAGAACAATTACGGTTGGTTAGTCTAATGAAAGACTATGCAAGGGTACAAGCAGAGTGGTTTGAGTGATCGTAACCGTTTACTATCACTGTCCCTCGACTAATAACCGAAAGAACGATATATAAACCCGGTACTTTCACTGAATGATTTAACAATTAGATATGCATTGAAGAGAAGACTCCAACTGAAATGAGCCTTATAGGAAATTATGATGAATGTTTGGGAACATTAAAGTTTCACACAAGATTTTAATTAACCTGATTTACATTAAGACGAGTTTTCCCTAGCTGCACTACGGCCTAGCTGCACTACTCGTCTGACGGTATATTAATATATGTGCATCACCGCACTATCTTAATCACAACGGCACTTAATTTAATCACAACGGCATTTAACTTAATCACAACGACATTTAACTTAATCACAACGACATTTAACTTAATCACAACGGCACTTAACTTAATCACGGCTACCTTAAAATAGGAGAACACACATTTCTCATTTCCTTAAATGAGAAATCCCGAGCTCACACGTTACTTCTTATAATCAGACATTAAACCTTAATAACCTCGAATCTTACAACCTCAACTTCCTTAAAGATATTTCTCACAATTCCATTACTCATTAACATCAGAATTGGCCCTTATGCCAAATTCTAACTTAAAATCCTTTCGGTAATGACTTAACCTATTTCTTTACTCGTCTTATAACTTAAATCTTCAAGATTCCTTAACTTTCTCCAGACATAATCACCACACTCTATGTTCCTCAAAACGGATCACATGAGATATTACTCTTAATTCCTCAAGATATCATTCTGGAAATGATTCACCCTTATCAATGCTCATAACACAACTCACCTATGAAAGGTAACTCTCAATCTCTTAGAACATTAACTCCACACATTTATCCTTAATCACTTCATCATATCACAACCTTATCTCCATACTGCACATCATGTAATAATTCTTATTGTATCCACTTACCACACTCACATCAACGTTAAGACTTTTAATATTATTAAGAGCAGCTACGAAGCTTTAAACCTCAGGGTGACAATTATGTCCACCCAACTAGTACAACACCAAAGCTTATTAATTATGTGCTTAACTGCACTTATCTTGTTAATTTACAACACATACACACACGTTATAAGCTTTTAATTATATGTTCTATCACACAGGACATCTATCGAAGGAATGAACCTCGCAGAGTCCAAACCTCTACATCTATCGAAGGAATGAACCTCGCAGAGTCTAAGCCTTTATATCTATCGAAGGAATGAACCTCGCAGAGTGCAAGCCTTTATATCTATCGAAGGAATGAACCTCGCAGAGTCCAAGCCTTTATATCTATCGAAGGAATGAACCTCGCAGAGTTCAAGCCTTTATATCTATCGAAGGAATGAACCTCGCAGAGTTCAAGCCTTTATATCTATCGAAGGAATGAACCTCGCAGAGTTCAAGCCTTTATATCTATCGAAGGAATGAACCTCGTAGAGTCCAAGCCTTTATATCCCTAGGGTCTTGATCGCCCTTTTCACCAAGTTATAAAGAAACGAATGGACCTC
This sequence comes from Rheum nobile, assembly GCA_027886185.1. Lineage (NCBI taxonomy): Eukaryota > Viridiplantae > Streptophyta > Magnoliopsida > Caryophyllales > Polygonaceae > Rheum > Rheum nobile. The sequence goes on along the minus strand of WOAB01000326.1, from coordinate 124,004 downwards.
GCAGAGTCCAAGTGTTCCTACGAATACTCGTGCTAACTAACAGTTCAACACAGTAATTATTCACATCAAAGCCGTCCTGACAATCAACTTAAACACAGATACAATAGAAACGACTAATCCTTACCTGGACTTAGCTTTCCTGTAAACCCACGTGCTATTCTAGCATTAAAGTTAACATTAAATTCACAACAATACCATCACGGTAATTAACACACATTACTCGTGCTAACTAAACAGTTCAACACAGTAATAATCCATATTAAGGCCCTTCAGACAACATATATCTATAATAGCGTTGATTCTAACAGAAATACAATCTATTATAATATCAGATTTTTAATTAAGTTATTTATGAAATTAGTTCCCAAACAACAGTTCACTCCAATTTAATTAACAATTAAACAATTGATAATTAATGAAACATGGAATGATTAAGCAAGAGCAAACCGCCACTTGCCTGGAGTAGATTCGGCGATGAATCTAGACGAGACGACTACTGATTATATCATTTCCGAGGATATGGCCTAAGCTTTAGATAATCCCAACTGATTACGAGTCCACACGCGATTCAGCAGATCACGTTCTAACTGACAAATTAATTATCTATCAATTAATTTGACTGGACGAATTTAAGGAATTATATTTAATAAATTTTTATGATATTAAATCATAAAAATATTTATTAATTTTTTCTAAAGAAAAATACGGACGAAAGGGGATCGAAATTATACCGCTCGAATAATTTCGGGTTGAATCTGGACTGGAGGCTTAATGGGCTAATCGGCCCAACAACAATATAACAAGGAGGGGGCCCACCTGGGCACTATTCACCATCTTCAACCCACGAATTGCACACAACAATAGAACAACTTCAACAAAACAGAGGAAGACAACGGTGGTCTCGCCGGGCTTTTCTCGTTGACGCCGGGGAGGAAGGCAACGCCGGCACAACAATAACGACGCAGCTCCAACACATCGGCGGCAACACCAGCACATCACCGGCGGCGACATGCGAGCACGACCACAGCAGCTGCCCACGACCGCAGCTCGCCGGAGACGACGTCGGGAAAGGAAAATGAGCTCGCCGGGACTTCGCCGTCCACCTTGCTCTCGCCGTCGTGATGAGCGTCATGATGCCGGGGAGGGCAGCACAACGGCGATGGACAGCAGCTCCACAATAACGCCGAGGAAGGAGAAGGAGCTCGCCGGCGGGAGAGATGGCCGGGAAGGAGACGGGACGAGAGGGAGCTTGGGGAGAGAGAGAGAAAAATGAGAGAGGAGAGAGAGGGCTCCCCTTTTATAGCCAAGATATTTGTAGATATTTTGGAGATATTTTGTAGATATTTGTACAAATATCTCGTACAAATATCTTGCACAGGGAAAGTTTGGTATGAGTTTTAAACCCCGGGAATTATATGCTTGTATCCAAACAAATATTCTAAGTCCCGAAAATACATCGAATGTATTTTGTACCACTCAGAGAATTATTACGGAGATCATGGATATTACTGAAAATCCAAACTCCACTGAAAGCGAAAAATTTATCGAACGAAGGATGGGAAAAATTACCCAAATACCCTTACTAAAAATTGAGGGATATTACAGCCTTTGCTTCCACCCACTTGGAAATGTAGTCCACCGCAAGCAAGATATAAACGTTTCCAAAAGAATTGGGAAATGGCCCCATAAAGTCTATACCCCAAACATCGAAAATCTCACAAAAGATCAAAGGGGATTGAGGCATTTCATTCCTTTGGGACATATTTCCAACTCTCTGGCATCGATCACAGGATTTACAGAAACCATATGCATCCCTAAAGATGTGAGGCCAATAAAATCCTGCATCTAACACCTTCCTAGCTGTCTTTTTAGCCCCAAAGTGACCACCACATGCATGAGAATGACAAAAGGCTAAGATAGAAGTTACATCATTGTTTGGAAGACATCTACGGATTACCTGATCAGAGCAATGCTTCCATAGATAAGGGTCATCCCACACATAGAAATCGCGCCTCACTGTGCAGCTTGTCTCTCTGAGCCTTTGTAATGTGTGGAGGAAACTCACTAGAAACCAGAAAATTCACCAAATGTGCATACCACAGATGAAATGCCTGAACTCCGAATAGGGTATCATCAGGAAACATCCCCTGGATCTGCAGTTGAGCTTATGGTGTATCTTCATCATGAACGAGCCTACTAAGGTGGTCAGCAACCAAATTTTCAGCCCCTTTCTTGTCTCTTATCTCAATGTCAAACTCACTCAACAGCAGGATCCATCTAATTAGTCTCGGCTTGGCCTCTTTCTTCGTCCATAAACAATGAAGTGTTGCATGGTCTGTATACACGATCACCTTTGTGCCGAGTAGATAGAATCTGAACTTCTCCAGCGCAAAGACGACAGCCAGCAGATCCTTCTCAGTGGTGGAGTGATTTTTTGCGCACCATTCAGAGTCATGGATGCATAGTGAATCACATAGGAAACTCGTGCCTCCTTCTGACCGAGAATTGCGCGTACAACATAGTTGCTGGCATCACACATAATCTCAAAAGGACGAGCCCAATCCGGAGCTTGAATAATCAGGGCACTTGTGAGGCATGCCTTTAACTCATGAAACGCCTTCTTGCACTCATCAATAAGCTCAAAAGTCACATATTTCTTCAGCAGCTCGCATAAGGGTGATGAGACCTTGGAAAAGTCTTTAATAAACCTGCGATAGAAACATGCATGGCCTAGAAAAGAACACACTTCACGCACATTAGTAGGATAAGGCAAAGACTGAATGACATCAATTTGCACCTTATTGACCTCAATACCCTGATACGAGACAATATGACCGAGCACTATACCCTGTTCTACCATAAAATGACACTTTTCAGAATTCAGAACCAAGTTAGTGTCTACACATCTCTTAAGAACAAGTGACAAGTGATCTAAGCATGCATCAAAATTGTCCCCATGGACCGTGAAATCATCCATAAATACCTCAATAAAGTGCTCAACATACTAAAAAAAATGCTTACCATACACCGCTGAAAAGTTGCAGGCGCATTACACAATCCAAATGGCATTCTGCAATATACAAACATGCCAAAAGGACATGTAAATGTCGTCTTTTCCTGGTCCTCTGGTGCAATGGCTACCTGAAAATAACTTGAGTATCCATCTAGAAAACAATAGTAGGAACGACCAGCAAGTCGCTCAAGCATCTGGTCAATAAAAGGTAGAGGGAAATGATCCTTCCTAGTTACCGCATTCAGCTTACGGTAATCAATGCAGACTCGCCACCCGGTTTGCATTCGGGTTGGGACCAACTCACCTTGCTGATTTTCGACAACTGTAATGCCCCCTTCTTAGGGACAACCTGTGTGGGACTCACCCACTTACTGTCATAGATGGGGTATATCATTCCAGCCTGCAGAAGCTTCATAACTTCCTTCTTCACTACCTCTATCATGGGCAAATTCAACCTTCTTTGTTGCTGTCTGGAGGGTTTGGCTTCTCCTTCCAGTAGGATCCTATGCATACACGTCGTGGGACTAATCCCCTTGATGTCTGCAATGGTCCATCCAATAGCTGTCTTGGGCTCCTTGAGCACGTCCACCAACCTCTCTTCCTGACTCGTGGTGAGCTTGTTCGAGATGATCACTAGCAGTGTATCCTCAGCTCCAAGGAATGCATACTTCAGGTGGGCTGGAAGTTGCTTCAATTCGACCACTAGTGCCTGCACTATAGAGGGCAAAAGCTTCTCGCTGGGCAAGGTTAGTAGTATGGGCTGAGAGCCCGGTGAAATAAGAGAGTGCTTATAATAAGCATCCAATTCAGCGACAACTTCATGCAAGTTAGTAGATAATGCAAATTCCAAATCTGTATCTACTATAGCATTTTCCAAGACAACTTGTACATCTTCCAAACAACACACATCAAAGACATCTTGCACTAATGGGTCAATCACATCAATAGAGCATACAGAATGATCATCAGCAAGGTATTTCATGGCATCATAAATATTATATTCTATCCTTTCACCATCAAACTCCATAGTCAGCGAACCACTACTCACATCAATTTTAGTGTTAGCAGTTTTTAGAAACGGTTTGCCTAACAGAATAGGGGCTGCATGTTTATCATGTTTCATATCCATCACAAAGAAATCAACAGGAAATATCAGTTTGTCAACCATCACAAGAACGTCATCTACTACTCCTTTCGGATAAACATTGGAACAATCAGCTAATTGAATCACTATCCCAGTTTCATGCAATGGTCCAAGCCCCAAAGATTCATATAAAGAGTAAGGCAATACATTAATAGATGCACCTAAATCTAACATGGCTCTTTCAAACTTGGTGTCACCTATCGTACAAGGAATGCTAAACATGCCAGGGTCGCCACACTTCTTAGGTATTCTCCTTTGAAACACAGCAGACACATGTTCACTCACCTTAACCTTTTGCTTCCCTTTCAGTTTTTGGTTCCTTTTAATTGTACACAATTCCTTAAGAAACTTTGCATAGCGAGGAACACTTTTAATCAATTTAAGCAAGGGAGTGTTTACCTCATATTTACTGAAGGTCTCGAAAATCTCCTTGTTGTTCTCCAACCTCCTCGTGTCTTTCAACGCCTCAGGGAATGGTAGAACTGGTTTTTGGGAATCGAGCGGAAGAAAATTTGGTCGAACGTATGAGTTTTCAGCTTCTGAGGTAAGGCCGCGACCGCGGTTTTCTGGTCGTGCCCGCAGCTTTGCCTGAATTTCTTCTTCAGCTTCAATATTCATTGGCCGCGGTCACGACTCCCTTTTCGAGCCCGCGGCTTCTTCCTTTGCATCTGGTTCATCCCCTTCAGCTAAGGGGACATTGCTCTCCATTGTTTCGTCTACATTTCTCCCACTTCTCAGCATGACGACACTAACATTCTGCATCGGGTTCAACTCCATCTGAGATGGTAGTTTACCCGAGTCCTTAGCTTCCAACTTGCTTAATGCTTGAGAAATCTACCCAACTTGAGTCTCCAAGTTCTGAATACTTGACTTGGTATCATGCTGAAATAGCACCAGGTTACTCTGTATTGTAGTCACATTTTGCGTGAGGGCCTTGATCATATCCTCTGCAGACATAGATGAACTCGGATTCTGTCCCGGAGGTCTAGGATGATATGGAGGTCTAAATTATTGTTGTTGTTGACCACCAGACTGCTGAAATTGCTGGTGTTGCAGGTTCCCATATCTCCGATTGGGGTGATCTCTTGATACGAATCGATGGATCGACTCGTCTCGCGGACGGATCTAGATCATGAAAGCTTTCGACTTGACTCAAACGGATCTCTCGAACTCTTGATGGCAGCCAAAGTGATGCCTTGATTGATGAACAAGTAACCGGTTTGGTGACGCTTGGATGGTTAAAGAAGGAGTTTCTCTCAACTTGACAATTTAACCATTAATTTAGACGTGGTTACAAATGAAGCCAAAGTTGATTTTAAATAGAGCTAGGGCATCTCGTATGGGCCGAGACGCTTATTGGGCTAGCCCACTAACATAAGTGGAGCACACGCCCGAAATAGTAAATACTACACTTGGCAAAACAAACATAGTAATGTATAATAATAGAAAGCATCTCAAAATAACAGAAATACTATAAGTAGAAAGGCGTTGGGAGGCTAAGGGGGCCGCCACGGTCGCGGCCTTGCAGGGCGTGTAGTAGACCCGATGTTGGACGTGTAGGATTGCATCATTCTCCCTCCCTTAGGTTCGAAGCGTCCTCGCTTCGAGCGTGTGAGGGCCAGGGCAAACATGTGATCAACAACAATGGTGGCACAATCACGGTGCAAAATCGGCGTCAGGACCCCATATGAAACCAAGAATATCGGCTCACTAGGTGTGGGCGCTGGATCGGGTAATGTGTTGGGCACCAAAATGATTGTCGTGCACGGCTCCCATGCCAGAGCGAGCATCGGGGCAACAAGGGATGGCGCTGCTGGAGGTACTGGCGTGAGCGCCTTGCTAGGCACCGGGGCGGCTTGCACTGAAGGAGGTGGTTCCGGAGTGAGTGCCTCAGGAGTCGGAGCGGGTGTTGGGCTGGGAACCGGGGCAGTGGGCGCTGGCACAGGCACTATGGGGGAAATCGGGGCACAAGCGAGCGCTGCAGGGGGCACTGGTTCAGAGAAGAGCGATGGAGGTGCCGCCGGTGCTGATGCGAGGACAACAATATGCGGTCTAGACCGATGACATGTGCGGTCTGCGTGAGCTTGTGCGTCCACTCTCGGGGCAAAGTGTCGTGTCATTTCATACACAAGTTCTCCCCAAGTTTCGATAGGAGGCCAACCACGGTCCCATCGATCATCCTCTAGATCAAACCACCAGTCAAGAGCATAGCCGGTGAAGCAATCAATGGCGATGTCGCACTTCTCATATTTGTTGTAGTCCCATTGGCTAAAGTAGCGCGCCATATGGCGAGTCCACTCCAAGAACTCTTCGGAGTCATCATAACCGGCAAAGCACTCAAGACGCAACCGTTGGCGCGGAAGCCGTCGAGGACCTACATAAGACATGACGAACGAAAGTCAAAGCATCAAGGCAGGGAACCAATCGGTCGAGTCAAGCCTTGACTCAAAAACAACTCAAAATCAACGCTCGGGTAGGCGGATTATGGGCTGCTCGTGAGGAGGGAAAGACTCGAATAGAAGGTCAAAAAAAAAAGGCAAGTAATAATATGGAATAAGTAACAAGAAAAGAAAAGCAAGATAAATATGGAAATAATTAAAGCAAGCTTATCTTCTTGTTAGATAAAGAGAGAGAAAAGATAAGATATGATTTTATTTTATTTTATTTTTGGAAAAAGATAAGATTTTATGAGAATCAAATCTTTTGGGAAGGGAAAGAGATATGAGCCGAATTGGGGCTCGACTAGGGGGCGCGCGGCGGATTAGGGTTTCGCTGTGGCAAATGGTGCATATTTGGGGCTTTTGGAGGGTCAAACGAGGTCCGATTTGGGCGAATTTTATATGCACGGACTCGTACTGAAATTTTCTACAAGATTATGAAATAAAATTGCAGAAAGGATGAAATTTTTTTTTGACGAAATCTGGGCAGAAATCGATGTATGTTTTTTTTTATAATGGTGGTTTTGCGGAAGCGATTTTGTGGTGGTGGATCGAAGGATAGATAGGGATAAGCAAGATCGTGATAAAGAGATGAATCGAGAAAAGAATTGACTTAACCTGATCCTTGGAGCTCTGATGCCAGTTGATACGAATCGATGGGTCGACTCGTCTTGCGGACGGATCTAGATCATGAAAGCTTTCGACTTGACTCGAACAGATCTCTCGAACTCTTGATGGCAGCCAAAGCGATGCCTTGATTGATGAACAAGTAACCGGTTTGGTGACGCCCGGATGGTAAAAGAAGGAGTTTCTCTCAACTTGACAATTTAACCATTAATTTAGACGTGGTTACAAATGAAGCCAAAGTTGGTTTTAAATAGAGCTAGGGCATCTCAGATGGGCCGAGACGCTTATTAGGCTAGCCCACTAACATAAGTGGAGCACACGCCTGAAATAGTAAATACTAAACTTGGCAAAACAAACATAGTAATGTATAATAATAGAAATCATCTCAAAATAACAGAAATACTATAAGTAGAAAGGCGTTGGGAGGCCAAGGGGGCCGCCACGATCGCGGCCTTACAGGGCGCATAGTAGACCCGATGTTGTACGTGTAGGATTGCATCATCTCCCCACCCAGGATTGTAAGTGTTAGAGTATGGGTAATATCTGGGTCTCTGAGGTCCGAAACATCCTACACCATTCACTTCAGCTCCAGGCTCCTGCAGTGGTGGACACGCATCAGTAGGATGCAGCGTGTCATAATAGATGTCGCAGGCTTTAACTTGTTGCGGATTTCCTTTCACCATAAAATGCGTCATCATCTCCTTCAACTCGTTGACATTAGATTACAGTGCAGATGATGGATGAGGGTCGGTGGCTTTAACTGCATGAGAGCTTGCTCTCTTGCTGAATTGCCTTCAGCCTTCAGATAGCTCAGAAAACATCTCAAAAGCTGCAACAGGAGTTTTGTTCAGAATGTTACCTCCACAGGCTGCGTTCACCATTATGCGCTCATCATCAAGAAGTCCTCCATACAGGTATAGAATGAGATCTTGATCAAAATAACCATTGTACAGACAGCTTGATATTAGGCGTTTGAATCTCTCATAGTACTCATACAAAGTCTGAGTAGCATGTTGTTCATTGTTGCTGATGTTCTTCTTCAGGCTATTGAGTTTTGTTGCAGGAAAGTACTTCTCCAGAAAAGCTTTCTTCATCTTGTCCCATGTATCAATACTTCTCGGGGCTAGATAGTAGAACCATTCACTGGCCGAATCCTTCAAAGAGAAAAGAAAGGCCCTCAGCTTGATTTGGTCCTCTGTCACTGCCCTCAGCTTCATGCTAGTGCAGACATCGTGGAACTCAGAAAGATGCTTGTTGGGGTCTTCGTCATTCATCCCATGGAAGTGGGGTAGCAAATGTATCAATCCAGACTTCAACTCAAAATTGACACCATCAACCAACTCATGAAAGTGCACATCAAGCGGTTATTGCTCTAAATTCGGTGCAGTTAACTGCCTCAAAGTCTGTTGACCCTGCTGATCAGCCATCTCGAGTTGCTCACGAACGGTTATGCGGTTCCTGGAAAGTGTCCGTTCAATTTCTGGATCAAGATTTAAAATTGGAGAATTAGTAGCACGGGTGTGAACCATAAGACATGTTCACACAATAGTTGGTAAACAATCACACACAAACACGAAAAGATTAAAACTTTAGATTCCTCGGTAACGGTGCCAAATTTGACAGGGCTTTAGTTGTATGTACCTATCAAATAGACCTTAAAAACCCAACTAATGTAGTCTGGCAAGTAAGGGTCGAATCCACAGAGAATCAAGCTATCTATCTTGTTTGCAGAAATCGTTTACCAATCATCAACAGTAACAAAAAGGGGGGTTTGGTTTGAGTTCTAAAGCTATGAAATTAACTAACAGAAGTAACAAAGATGTAAACAGATATTGACGAAAGAGCTCAGCCAGACAGATATCCACACTTCAGTTTGATTGGTTGATCATCGATTATCTCCAGTTCTTTAAGCCAATGAATGTTCCAATTCCTTTTCTTAAGTTTATTAACAGGACAACCAGACCCTGATAATACTAACTATTAAACAATCAAGAAACTATCGAGATTCAATTCAATAGCAGCAGTAAGTTCAGGAGTTTCACCAGATACATGCAACATAAAACAAACAGTTTTATTTAGCATGCAAATCAATTCTCTTGTACAATAAACTATTACAACTAGTTCTAGAATATCACAGTTGCTACTCTGAATCAGATATTTCAACCAAAAACAAGCCAACTCTAGCACAAGAATAATACCAATGACCACTAGTTGATCAAACTAGTATAATCAGTAAAACTCAAATAGATTAAGTACAAGAGAATCAATAACATTCAAAGGAATAGAACAAGAGTTATAATCTTACAACCAGAACAAACGAAGGCTTCAATTGTCTGACTAAGCAAAGGAACTTAGTTCTTCATAGTCTTGCAAAACACAAAAGCTCTCAATGAAAAATAAACTGTCGTTCTGAAAAATGATGAATATCAAAACCTAAAGGAAACTAAGTCTATTTAACCTAAGTAAACCTTCTAAAAATAACAATAACCGGAATATAAAAATATAAAATAAAAGAAATAAAAGAACAAGGAAATTTGCGTGTAAAATCTTCTGTGTCGGGCTTCACTTGCAAAGCCGCGATCGCTGCCTTCCTGGAAGCGCCTGCGACTTGCTCTTCTTGCACTTCAGCGAATTCCTTCTTCCCGTTGCCGCTTGACCGCGCCCGCGGCTTACTCTTCTCCACACCTCTAAGCTCCAAAACTCACTAAAATCATCACTTTCTCCACTTCTTCTCTACTGCTCCATCATCCTAAATTATCTCCTAAGCCCACACAAATGGTACCTAATAACATAGTAACAAATTCTAGTTACGCACTACAAAGTAGAGCGTATCAAATTCCCCCATGCTTAGACATTGCTCGTCCTCGAGTAAGCTAATAGAAATCTACTCCTCCAATGAAATACCCAAGGTCTCAGGAAGCAGAACAAAATTCTCCACTAAGAATTGTACCTACTCGAGAAACTCTAGCAACACCAATACAGCAACGCAGCACACAAGCATTAAGGGAAGCATAGTACTTCCCCCATGCGTAACCCGAACTTCAGTATGTGAGTGAAACTTTCTGATCCTAGCTCCAATCTATCTCGTTATAACTCCAGAGTGACCTACCCAAAACCTCCTTATTGCTCCACCACTTATGTCGCCACGCCAAAAGAATGAATGAATCCTAATAATCGCTCTTTTCTTTTCACTCATTTTGTCTAGGCGTCCTTTCGGGTTTTCACCTAGCCACTCATTTCATGGCACTTCAGCGAATTCCTTCTTGGCCGCGCCCGCTGCCTCTTGACCGCGCCCGCGGCTTACTCTTCTCCGCACCTCCAAGCTCCAAAACTCACTAAAATCATCACTTTCTCCACTTCTTCTCTACTGCTCCATCATCCTAAATTATCTCCTAATCCCACACAAATGGTACCTAATAACATAGTAACAGTCGAGTTTCATCCTTCGATTTCAATGATCTTCATCCCATTATATATAAATTGTAGTTGTAACTTAATTGAGACTGAGTTTTTAAGTACATGTGAATCTTGTGATAGTTTGTGCAATGAAAATGGTCATCCATATAATCCTCACATGTTAATTTCCGTATTTCTGCTTCTTCTTGAGGTAACCTTGGTATGGTCTCAAACCCATAAAAAGTCTACAAAGAGGATATTCCCCGAATTTTTCTTGGGAGAATTAATGATTTTGAAATTGCCTTTTGCTCAGAAAATATCAACGTAACTAAGGTTGTATAGGGTACATTCTTTCACTTTTAGCCATTTGTTGAGTATAAACCTACCCTTTAATTGACCTTTTGGAGAGCTTGTAGGCTTCCTTTCCGTCATTTGTATTTACTCTAGTCGTATTCTCTTGATGAGATTTTGGTAAAATACTCTTTAACTTGGTCACCCTTTGTAAACTCTTCAGTAGTATCCTCCTGCACAAGCTCTACTGAGTATGATTTTACGTCCTTAAAAATTGTCGTCTACAAGAAGATAAAATAACCAAGAGAGAAGTTGTCAACATTTAAGGATTTGTCAACCTAATCTAAAAAGTTAGTCTAAGAAATATTTGTTCTCATACGGAGTATTATATTTTTGCTGATATTAAGCATTTCGCCTTACTTTACTATGGAAGTAAATTTGAGTTGTCCACTTCAGTTGATTTGATGCGATAAAGGTATGCCAGAGTGTGAGAGTTTAGCATTTGAATTTGGTGATTGAATATTAAGGGTTGGAATTTGCAAGTTAGCACTATTGTTTTGGGTTGAAGAAATTTGAATCGGTGAGGCTACTTGCCCCCTGACACGGTGCTATTTGCACCGTGTCAGTGGCGTGCGGCACTCACTGTTGCGGAGCGGGCGGAATCCGTCGTAGGCCGGCGACGGGTGCTCTGGGCGTCACATGGAGGGAGTTCGATCTGGCGCCGCCGCGCGGTGGTGGTATCGGGAGTTCGATCTCGCCGGTGATAGACGATCTCGCTGTTAATGGACGTCGGTGATGGGTTTAGGATTTAGGCTAGAATATTCGATGGATTTCAATCAGAATTATTGTTGCGTCCGTGAATGAATTACTTTCGGTGGATTTTAAGAACCCGACTCGACCCGAACCTGACTCGATATTTTTTAAGACTCGATATAATTTTAAAATTCAATATTTTTTAAATATCGAAGAAGAACCTGACTCGACCTAAACCCGACCCGAACTCAACCCGAAAATTTGCACGACTCGATCGATCCACCGCCGGCCACCTCCGACATTCACCGCCGGCATCCACCGCCGCGCGGCATCTACCGTCGCGCGGCAGCCGGTGCAAATTGGGGCTCTGCAGCCCGGTGCAAATAGTATTGGCCATTTGAAGGGGTGTGTAGTGAAGAAATGTCATATAATGTGGATATTTTAGGGGTGAATAATTAAAATCGAGAAAATAAATATATTTACACTACAAAGATGAAAGGACTTCTAACACTGATCTTTTCCTCTCTCTTTTTGTTAGTATTTTCTTTATCTTTTGCTGATATATAGAAGCATACATCTTTTTTAGTAGCAATATTACGAAGCATTAAAAAGATTTCTCAATTGATTGTGTTGATGAAATTAGAGCTTTTCAAAGGAATTGATTTTGCTTTCTTTCCTTTTTATATAGGGATGAAAGTTTCTTCTTATCAATTAGTTCGAACTGGTGGGTATTGCTTATGCACATAAAGTTTCTGTAAGCAATTTATGTACTAGTTGATTAATCGTTTCTATGAAACTATAAGTTTTAATATAAGTTTCTTCTTATCAATTAGTTCGAACTGGTGGGTATTGGCACCTTCTATGCATTGAAATCGCGTGTCGAAATGGTCGAGGAGTTTGAAGAGGGCAAGCACGAGGCCTGGGATTTGAAGACGGGGAAAGGAAATATGGATACTTTGTTTCCCAAGGGGAATCCGTGGGTGGAGCTTGTTCGACTTGCCGACATCGAAGAGGAGTTTCCTGATGAGAGCGCCGGTGAAGATGAAGTTCATTCCATCGGTGCTGCTCCTATCGTGTCGTCCGAGCCCCAGCCTTTGTCTGACCCGGCTCCCGCCGAAGGTAATGATGCGACTCCTGACTCCTAGTTCTTCAACCTCCTTTTTATGATTTTTTTGTGAATGACTTGTGGTTCCACCGGTGCGTGGGTGAAGTACTCTTGGTTTGGTGACCCGTCCACCATCGCGGGCCGCACAATATATTTTTAGGAATGTTTGAAGTCCTACATGTGTGTAGGCAGACAATACGTTTTGGCGACCCGTCCACCATCGCGGGTTGCATGAATGTAAAAAGAATTAGACTTTCTTTATTATTGGTGCACTCTTAAATACAAAGGATTGACCTTGTTCTACGTCTAAATGTTTGTCGGACTCTTTTTAGAAAAGATAGTCGTGATGCCTTTGACTTGTTTCGGATTTGCTTGTCTGCCCCGTCGAGTAGGGCTTTCCGTGTCATGTAAAAAAAGGAAGGCCTGCAAGTGTGTACGTTTTTGTTTAGTCATGACTTGTATTATGCCGAGGAGGGGAGCAATATGTTTTTATTGCGTAAATGTAATAAGGTGTTGACCTTATGTATTGTATAAGGCAGGCGGTATGCCGGCGTGCCTCTGGTATTCATCTCCTCATGTTCTGATCGATCGTGTAAATGTAGTGTAAGCGTTTTTTTGTGTATGACTGGATCCAACTTGTCTTTGTGTTTTCCTGTACTCATGGTCATAAGAACGTGTATTTGCTAGACGTAAGTGTTAGGTTCATGGAATAGAATCGAGTCATAACGACAAATAATATGTGAAAAATGAGGGGGTTCTAGTGTCTTACCAGATAAGGTTAGAAGTGATATAGCTTTAGATGTGTGGCGTTCCAGCTTCTCGGGATTGGTTGTCCGTCTTTATCTTCTAGTCGATATGCTCCTTGTCCGACTACTTCTTTGATGAGGTAGGGACCTTTCCATTGGGGTGCGAGCTTGCCGTCGGCTGGATCTTTGGTGTTCTGGAATATCTTTCTGAGGACCCAATCGCCAACTTTGAAGACTTTGGCCCGGACGTTCTTGTTGTAACTTCTCGCGACTTGCTGCTGAAACCTGACCATCCTAATTCTAGCTTTTTCCCTAGTCTCGTCGATTGTGTCTAAGTTGTGTGCTAGTTCGACGTTGTTCTGTTCATGCGTCTGGAGACCATAACGAGCTGTCAGGATTAGTAGTTCGGCGGGAATGACCGCTTCGCTTCCGTAGACGAGGGAGAACGGTGATTGTCCGGTTGCGTTCTTCGAAGTGGTCCTGTCGGACCATAGGATGAGGGGAATCTCGTCCGCCCATTTTCCCTTAGCCCCTGTGAGGCGTTTCTTGAGGTTGTTGATGATGATTTTGTTACTAGACTCGGCTTGTCCGTTGGATTGCGGGTATCGAGGAGTGGACGTGACCAGCGTTATGTTCCACTGATCGTAGAAGGCTCGAGTCTTATGACTGATGAATTGGGAGCCATTGTCGCACACAATTTCTGACGGGACGCCAAATCTGCACATGATATTGCGTTTTAAAAATGAAATGACATGTTGATCATTTACCTCTCGATATGCTTCCGCTTCGACCCATTTGGAAAATCAGTCCATCATGGCGAGAAAGAAGACCCGTTGACCCGATGCAGGTGGGTGTTTTCCGACGATGTCCATTCCCCATCTCATGAAGGTCCATGGGGCCAGAGTCGGATGTAGAAGTTCTGAGGGTTGGCGCGTATCGTTGACAGGCGTCGCATTTCTTGGTGTACTCCATCGCGTCTTTGTTCATCGTGGGCCAGTAGTATCCCGTCTGTAGGGCTTTTCCCGAGAGGCTTCGTCCTCCAGTGTGGTTGCCACACTCCCCTTCATGTAATGATCGTAAGATACGTTCGACCTCTGGAGTCTTGAGGCATCGTAGGAGTATCCATGTGGTAGATCTTTTGAACAAGACATCACTTATAATATCGAAGGAGAGAGCTTGTACCTTTAGCCTTTTCGCTTCTGTTTTGTCATCGGGCAAGATGTTGTCTTTTAACCATCTGACGTAAGGGAGTGTCCAATCGTCATGATTGTTGACAATGTCTTCTTCTGGTCGGTCGCCTACCTCCATTGTGACAAGTTCTTCTAACGGTGTGCTATGTTCCTTGGGTGTTTTTGGGACAGCCGGTGCCGTGATGTGTGCTAATGGGATATTTTGGAATTCCTTCGGATTTAGGGCGGACCCTAGGTTGGCTAGTACGTCGGCCTGAGCGTTGAGATCTTTGGGGACCTGTCTGATGTCGAATTTCTGGAATTGGTTGACCAGCTTCTTGACTACGTCCAGATAGGCTATCATTCTATCGTCCTTGGCAGTGTATGACCCTTGAATCTGATTTACGACTAGGAGGGAATAACAAATGACTTCGATTTCTTGGACTCCTAAGTCGCGCGCCAGGATGAGTCCAAATACGAGTGCTTCATATTCGGCCTCACTGTTAGTCGCGTCCCATTCGCATCTTACGGCTTAGGCTATCTTGTCCCCTTGTGGTGATTTCAGCACGGCCCCCAGTCCTGATCCCCTAGCGTTCGATGCTCTGTCTGTGTGGAGCTCCCATTTACCTGTTTCGTCTGTCGCGAGCAGTTGTGTTGCTTCCTTGATGGCTTCCTGTTTTAGGGTCGGGCTAAAATCTGTCACAAAGTCAGCCAAAGCTTGTGACTTGATCGCCGTCCTAGGCTCATACTCGATCTCGTAACTACTGAGGTGTATGGCCCACTTGGCCATTCGTCCTGTGAATTTTGGTTTCCTCATGATTGCTTTCATGGGATGATTAGTGCGAACAATTATAGTATGTGATTCAAAATAGGGTTTAAGTTTATTCGACGCTGTTACCAGTGCTAGGACGAGATTTTCAAGTGACGAGTACCTTGTCTCTGCCTGGAGTAACGTTCGACTGACGTAATAGATTGGTGATTGTTTTCCGTCTTCTTCTCTGGCCAACATTGCGCTTATTACAGACTCTGACACCGCTAGGTATAATAGTAGTGGCTCGTCGTCTTTAGGTTTTGTCAATAGTAGGGGGATGGCCAGGTATTTCTTCAGATCTTGAAATGTTGCCTCATGTTCTTCTGCCCATTGAAAGGACTTGTTCTTTGTGAGGGCGTCGTGGAAAGGCTTGCATTTGTCCGATGACTTTGAAATGAATCTGTTTAGAGCTACTATCCGACCTGTCAGCGTTTGTACGTCTTTGATGCATCGAGGAGACCGAAGGTTGATGATGGCCTTGACATGTTCTGGGTTGGCCTCTATTCCCCTTTGGGTCACCATGTACCCCAAGAATTTTCCTGATGACACTCCAAAAGAGCATTTCATAGGATTTAGTTTCATGTTATATCTTTTCAATACCTCAAAGTCGTCGCGGAGGTGATCGATATGGTCTTTCTTCCTTTTTTACTTGACCAGCATGTCGTCTATGTAGACTTCCATTGTGTCCCCAATCTGATCTTTGAACGTATTGTTGACTAGTCGTTGATACGTAGCCCCTGCATTTTTTAGTCCGAAGGGCATCACTTTATAACAATAAATACCTTGATTCGTGACGAATGCCGTTTTCTCCATGAGGATCTGATTGTAACCACTAAACGCGTCCATAAAGGATAGCATTTTGTGTCCGGATGTCGCGTCGACCATGGCGTCGATGTGAGGAAGTGGGAAGGAATCCTTGGGACATGCTTTGTTAAGGTCAGTGAAGTCGATGCAGACCATCCACTTGTCGTTCTTCTTTTGGATTACAACCACGTTGGCTAGCCAATCGAGATAGTCGACTTCTCTTATTTTTCATGTTTCTAGCAAGCTTCTGACTTCGTCGTCGACGATCTTGTTTCCTTGGGGGCGAATTTCCTGCGCTTTTGCTTCACGGGAGGGTAAGACGGATCTACATTTAATTTATGAGTAATGATGTTCGGAGATATTCCGACCATGTCTTCATGCGACCACGCAAAGCAGTCAGCATTAGACCGAAGGAATTGTAATATTTGTTGTCTGGTCGAGTTATCCAGATCTGACCCGACCCTTACCATTTGGTTTGGCTTTGAAGGATCTAGTGCAATCTCATCGAGTTTTTCCATCTCTGGTTCGATGTATCGACTAGGTCTTTCGCCGAGTTGTGATTGCTATGCGATCTTTGGTTCGACCGCACTCTTCATGGAGGTCACGTAGCACTCTCTGGCCATCTTTTGGTCGCCTTTGATCTCTTGAACTCCCCACTTGGTAGGGAACTTGATGGTCTGATGGTACGTCGAGGGTACCGCCTTCATTGCGTGTATCTGATAACAGGTTTTTGTCGTTCTAAAAATTGCTATGCAAAATATCCAAACAAACCCTAAACCGTAGTCCTAGGTAAGTAAAGGTGGAATCCACAGGGAGGCGAATTCTATCTAAATATGCAATTCGTATGTCAATCAAAAGTAACCAAATGGGGGTTTTGTTTCTTTTAAGTAATCTAAGCATGCAAAAGTAAACAAGGTAATAGTTGATGAAATCAGTAATGGGAAAAGCACTTAGTCAAACAACATCCACTATTCGTATGACAAGTTGATCCTAGATACTCATTCAAAATCACATGCAATGGTAATTCCAATTCCTTTTCAGATATAACTAATAGCACAATCAGATACTATTAGCACTAACTAATTAAACAACCCTGAAACTATCAAGATTCAGTTTAACAACAGCTTTACGGATAGGAATATAGTTGGATACAATTCTAGCATAAAACAACCAGCTTTTATCCTAGAATGTAAATCAATTCTCTTCTACATAAGACTAGCATAACCAGATACTAGTACGATGCAGTTGCTACTCTGAAATAGATATGCTCAACCAGTAACAATCTAGATCTAGCAATCAATCAATAACAATAAACCCTAGATGCGTCCAAATAGAGATTATCAATATCAATCATAAGCAAGAGAAAGATAAAAACCATGCAATAGATTAAGAACAAGAATCTCACAACTGAATCACACGAAAAGCTTCAATGTCTGACTAAGCAAGAGAGGCTTAGTTCTTCATAGCAAGAGAATACATAGAATAAGAAATTAGGGTTCCGAGATAGAAGAAACAAGTTTTCTCAACCCTTAAATACCAAAGGAAAATAATCTGAAATTATCCTAAAAAGAAATAATAAAAACGTAATAAAGTAATATAAAATTAATCCGAAAAGGAAATCGGCTCGGCGATTTTTCCGTCAGCGGCGGCGGCCGCTGCTTCTCCCACGGCGATCGCCGTAAATGCAGCGAGCGCCGCAATTAAACGGCGGTCGCCATTTCCAGGTCGTAGCTAAGGTCTCTCCAGGGCAATTAACGGCGGTCGCCGTTCCTTCCGCGGCGGTCGCCGTAATTCTACTTCTTCATCCTTCACTCCTCAACTCCTAAGGCTCCAAAAACGCAACTTCCGTACCTCCTCGCCAAGTCTCCAAATCACCTCCAAAGCATCCTAAAACACCACTAAAATCATGCCAAAACTCCGTCAATACACACAACATAATCGTGTGTATCAAACTCCCCCACACTTGAATCTCTACTCGTCTCGAGTGGATAGAGAACTACCACCCATTACCAATGAAGCACCTAGATCATCAACATGTAAAGAAGCTTGCAACTAAGAGTAAAAGCATCTACATGAAAGCTCAACATCCCTCAACCAACCGACCACAACACAACTACACCCTCAACTCCAGCATCGTAATCAGCACAACATCAACACAAGCACACAACAATAACAATATACTCCTCAGCAGCAAACACGACACACATCCAAGCTTAAGGGCAAGCAGAATACTTCCCCCCAAGCTTATTCCGGTCATCCAAAAATGTAAGTAAAGTTGTGAAAAACTGCCATGCAATAGATTAAGAACGATAATCTCACCCAAGTTGGATTGTCGGGTAGGTCACTCTGGGAGACATAAGGAGCAATAGATGGAGGCTAGGATTAGAGGTTACTCACACTATTGGATGTCCGGGTTAGCTTGGGGGAAGTACTCTGCTTGCCCCTTAAGCTTGTTGAGTTGTGGATGTGTTGTGAATGAGATTGGTGCTAGGAGCTTGGCATGGGTTAGGTGACTCTTAGTTGGAGGATATGCTTCCTGAGATCTTGGATGCTGAATTGGAGGAGTAGACTCTTTATTAGTTTACTCGAGGACGAGCAAAGTTCTAAGCATGGGGTGGTTTGATAAGCACTACTTTGTAGGGCTTAAGTAAGAGTCATTAGAGGTTTTATTGGTGCCATTCGGGTAGATTTAGACACATTCATGTGTATAGCGTTTGGGGGCGAAGTTGGTGTATTTGGAGGTGTTTGAGCGGTTTTGGATATCATATGAGACACTGAGGAAGAAACCACATGAGAAGACGAGGAAGAGGAGTGCAATGAAGAGTAGAAGAACCATAGGCTGAATTCAATTGGTTCGTTCTCTCTACTCCGATGTCGAAATGGAGTGATTCCAATTCAAGGAGTTAGATCTTGAAGTCTACTGCAAGTCCTCAAAATATGAGCGCAATCCGAGTTGGGAATCAAAAGTTATGGCGTTTCTACGGAAGTGTCGCAGGAGCTGAACCGAAGAACAGCGACGGCGCCCTCCGTGAACATTACGGCGACCGCCGCCGCTGTCAGAAGCCCGCCCAATGTGTTTTCCATATTTGTTTTATTTGGATTATTTTTATTACGTTTTATTATTTCGTTTTAGGTTAATTTCAGATTTTATTTCCTTTAGTATTTAAGGGAAAAGAGAGGCATATCAATCAATCTTCGTTTTTCTCTTGAACCCTAATTCCCTTTTCTACGTTATGAAGAACTAAGCCTCCCTGGCTTAGTCAGACGCTGAAGCTTTCGTTTTGATTAAGTTGTGAGATTCTCGTTCTTAATCTATTGCATGGTTTTTATCTTTCTCTTGCTTAAGTTGTTTATGATTGATATTGATAATCTCTATTTGGACGCAACTAGGGTTTATTGTTATTGATCTATTGCTAGATTTAGATTGTTACTGGTTGAGCATATCTATTTCAGAGTAGCAACTGCATCGTACTAGTATCTGGTTGTGCTAATCTTATGCAGAAGAGAATTGATTTACATTCTAGGATAAAAGCTGGTTGTTTTATGCTAGAATTGTATCCAACTATATTCATATCCGTAAGGCTGCTGTTAAACTGAATCTTGATAGTTTCAGGGTTGTTTAATTAGTTAGTGCTAATAGTATCTGGTTGTGCTATTATTTATATTTGAAAAGGAATTGGAATTTCCATTGCATGAGATTTTGAATGAATATCTATGATCAACTTGTCATACGAATAGTGGATGTTGTTTGACTAAGTGTTTTTTCCCATCACTGATTTCACAACTCTTTCGCTTGTTTACTTTTGCATGTTTAGATTACTTAAACAAACAAAACCCCCCATTTGGTTATTTTGGATTGACATACAAATTGCATAATTAGATAGAATTCGCCTCCCTGTGGATTCGACCTTTACTTACCTAGGACTACGGTTTAGGGTTTGTTTGGATATTTTGCATAGCAGTTTTTCACACGACAAAAACTTGTTATCAGTATCCAAGGCCTGCCAAGAATGCAGTTGTAGAGAGATGGACAATCTAGGACAAGGAATTTTACCTGCTGATTTACTCCTCTGACGTATGTCATAAGGACGATTTTGCCGATAGTGTGCTTGACTTCACCACTGAACCCGACTAAGGGGGTCGATTTCTTGAGAAGGTCATATTCGCCTAGACCCGTCCCTTTGAGGGCGTCGAAGGTCAAGAGGTTAGTCGAACTTCCTGTATCGATTAGTACTCTGCGTATCAAACAGTTTCCAATAGATAAAGAAATTACCAAACCGTCATGATGATCTCTCAACTCGTCGGCGTCGGATTCGTCAAAGGTGACCGTTGGGAGGTTAGAGACCTTGGGTCGCCTGAACTCTAGTATCTCGAGTCTGTTTCCTTTGCTGTCTCTGGCATGCCTTTTCGCCGTGGAGTATGTGGTTCCACATACGTCCGAGCCTCCTGAAATAGTGTTGATGATCTTTGTATGGACAGAAGATGGGGGTTTATCGTGCTTTACCTGGTCTCGTCGTTCCATGGTGGCTTTGGCCCATTCCGAGATCACATCGCGCAAGAGACCTTACGCAAGTAACCTAGCGACCTCTTTGCATAGCGTGATGCATTCATCCGTTGAGTGACCGTGGTCACCATGGAATTCACACTACCTGCTCATGTCCTTCTTGACGTCCGGTCTATCGTTCTTTCGGGGCCATCTTACTTCTTTCCCATATTTGTCAAATCTTTTGACAAGTTCTGACACAGAAATATTGAAGTTATAGGATTGAACCCTGGGAGGCAACGTCGGACCGTCTTTCCAGTCTTGAGACCTGTCTTGGAAGGAGTTTACCTGACTTTGCTCATTCTGACCACGAGGGTACGTTTGAT
Organism: Rheum nobile; assembly: GCA_027886185.1. NCBI lineage: Eukaryota > Viridiplantae > Streptophyta > Magnoliopsida > Caryophyllales > Polygonaceae > Rheum > Rheum nobile. The sequence continues at coordinate 102,838 of WOAB01000326.1, read as the reverse complement.
GGCGTCTGTCTTGGCGATTGTCGGAAGAGGATTTGCGATCGGAATGGTCGGGTCCATGGGATGCCTTTCGTGATTCGCGATCTTCTTCCAAGCGCACCTCAGCCATGGTCTTGGCTTGGACGTCTTCAAAGCTTCTGCACGGGTACTTGGTGATCTCATTATAGAGATTGTTGTCTTTGATCAAACCTTATCTGAAGGCTTCGATGGAGGTGGTGATGTCGCAATGGGGGATCGCGACCTTTTCCTTGTTGTACCTGTTGAGATAGCTTCGAAGAGGTTCGTTATACCTTTGGGTGATTCGATAGAGATCGCTTGACTGCCTTTCGAGTCTCCGACTGTTGGCGAATTGGACTTTAAAGGAATTGACCAGATCTGCGAACGAGGTGATCGTACCCTGAGGCAAAACGCATAAACCAAGTTAGTGCAGGACCCGCGAGAGTAGTCCCAAAGCTTTTGCACATGACAGCCTCGCAGCCCTCCCTTGGAACAGACACAGTCATTAATTTTTGTTTATAGAGAGAGATATGATCGTCTGGATCGTTGGTGTCGTCGAAAGTCGTCATGCTAGGAAGGTTGAACTTCTTAGGGATCTCGACCCTGGCGATTTCTTCGATGATCGGAGACTCTTCGTATCCGTCCGACGCTTCTTTCTCGATTGGTTGTAGAACTCCGGGAATTCTAGCGATGCGATCGTCGAGCGCCTTCATATGCTGACTAAGCGTTTGTTGGACGAGAGCCAAGATATCAGGAGGATTGGTAACCTGTGGTTCGTCGATTCGGATCCCTGCTGACCCGATCGGTGTAGAGAAAATACCATTGTTAGTCGAAAATGGATTGACCAAGGGAACTCGAGACGTACCATCAATATATCCGAGACGTCGGACGCTTGGGGGAGTCTGCTCGACGCTATCCACATTGAAGTGTGTCTGGACGCTGCTATGGACGAGTACTTGCATGGATCCGGAGACCATCGATTGTACCTGTGATCTAAGAGATACGTTTTCACGAGTTAGTTGTGCGATCTCGGCTTCAGACTGGGTGGACAGGGCATCCAGAGCTTCGGTCTTCTGACGTTGCTGGGCGAGGTCATCTTGGAGGGTGGTCATTTTTTGGGCAAGCTCTTGGAGTTGGTTTAAAGTTGGATTTTCGATTGTGTTTCCTTGAGTTTGGGAGTTGTTTTCGAGGCGTGGTTCCTCGACGTCGGTAGGTAGACTGACAGTCATGGTTGGAGGATTTTTTAGACGGTGATCGGCTAGTTGCCCCACGGTGGGCGCCAAATTATTTTGGGGCGAAAAGATCAATCGACCTAAATCGCCTTAGACGGGGTAACGAGTCGATCGGGTTAGAAACAATAAACCCAAACCAAATGAGCAATCAACTACGTATAATATAGGAGCAAGATTTATGTGATAATATATTAATTATATGATGACTAAAACAAGACAAAGTGTAGCTTATCCTGCAGACACAAGAGTCGAATCTTGTATGACCGGCTAATCTAGCGTCCGACCCTTGGTGGTCGAATGTTGTTGCCAAAAGAGCTAAATGCGACTAAGTAAGTTTTTCAAGCCTTTTTAGAGTAGAGATATCTAGTGTTCATGTATCTTGCCTCGATGTCCATTCCTTAGCCTCTTCGTGCCCTATTTATGGGATTTTCCTCTTTACCGGTATTGTTACCGTTTTGGCGAAATCTTTCCTTTAATCTCTGAGCATAATCTCTGGGATTTCCTTATTAATGAGGCTTTCTAATTTTGTATTTGAACCGGCTGCCGTTTGTTGATGATCGAGCAGTTATGGCGTTTGGGCGAGATCTTCGGGATCGGTCGGGTTGGTGCATTGATGAGCACCCGACGTCCTTCTTCATACTCCTTGGGCCATATCTAAGGCTAGGCGGCCCAATCTGTTAGGCGAAGCTTTCTGGGCCCAACAGTATGCATGTGCTTTTATGTTCTTTTTGGCCTTGGCTGCAATTTTACATAACTAATTTCAACTGAGGAATGTAAAGCATTTTTTCACTTCTTACCTAAGGTATTTAAGTATCATTATGAACCTTGAAGCAATGCAAAACTCTGTATCTTGAACAAATAGATGACAAAGCTATATAGGCTCTTGAGAGGACAAAAGCTATATCGCTTATACATGGTGGGAGTTGGATCAATTATTTGTTAGTTCAAGCTTTAGTGTGAGTCGTGTGACACTTTCTTGATTGTTTTGTTTTGTTTTGTTTTGTTTTGAGCTCAATGACCTTATGGATGACTCTTGAGAGGACAAAAGATATATGTGCAATACATGGTGAATGGTCTGTGTTCGTTGGAGAGTTATGTTTTTTGTTGTGGATGATTTAAATCTTGATTTATCCATGTGGTTTACTTTTTGCATTCATTGCTGAATATTCAGATACACTCATTGGAGCATATGAAGAGGTTGATCATACCAGTCTATCATATCCAGGCAAGTGCTTATAATTTCTATCATGGTTGCTCCCTTTCTCAACCTTACAAATTGAATGCTTGATTATGACCTTAGGAATTATATCTTTCATGTGGTTTCCTTTTGTACTGCATTACACTTCAAAGTTATTGTTTGTCATATTTGTTTCAAAAATTGTTGGTGTATATCATGAATTGGGACTCTTAATTGGTGATTACTCAAAATTTTGGATCTTAAAATTTGGTAATCTTAATAAATTCAATGCTTGTTGGTGATTGAAAAGGGACAACGTGCTATTCAACGGTCTATGCATCATGCATGTTCATAAAAAATCTTCAATGTCAGAGTTTTGTTTCTTTGTCATGCTTTAGACAATGGCTTATGAATTCATTGAAATTAGAATATGGCTTAGCACACACACTTGTATGTTGCACTTGTAGTATATATATAATTATGCTGTCTAATTTTACATTAGTTGCTTATTCTTTCTACACGTTCTTATTGATTGAGACCAGGACAACACATGCACTAAGACCATAGTATTGACTTGTTATCTGGATATACGTATTTTTTTGCTTAACACTTTGAATGTAAATTCAAATATTGTAACTCATGAATTTCTAATAATGCAATTATGATTTTTTGATTTTTTCCTGAGCCGACGTCACATGAATGTGCTTTTATATGATAATATTAAATTGCTAAACATTAATCCTTTCAATAGCTTGAAAACCTAATGCATAACAACACATAATAGGCTAATACCTATGCTATTGCAAATTATAACCGCTTCAATAGATATATGAATCTATTTATAAGGACATAACCGCTGCCATAGAACTAGAAAAGCTGATATTGACTAGTGAACAACCGCTCCATTAGACTATTTAAAACGCTGCAATAATATAACAACCGTTGTATTATAACAAACAACCGCTGTCGTAGAAGTGGTTAAAAACCGCTTCATTACATGTTTCACTAGCGGTTGTTATAGCCTAATGAAGCGGTTGTGTGTACATATAAGACCGATGCGTTAGCTTGTAATTACCGCCACAATTGAGCTAATGCAACGCGAGCAGATGAAGCAGGCAAAAACCGCTTCATTTGACTTAAGCTAGTGATTGTAGTACTTTATGTAGCGGTTTCTAACCACTTCACTATCTCTTAATTGTAGTAGTGTGACTCACGATCTGGACAACTTTTCAATTCATTACCCATATAACGGTATGGATTCCTTGTTTATGGGTAAATGTACAGGTTTAAGCATTACACATTATGTGTCTCTTAAGATAAATAATTTTCATTTAACTGATGTCCTTTGTGTTCCTTCCATGACCAAGAACATTGTTTTTGTTTCTCAATTTACAAAACAAACTAAATTTGCAATTGTGTTCTTACCTAACTCCTTTCTTGTGAAGGAACTCAAAACGGGAACACCAATACTTAAGGGTCCTTGTATTGTTGGTGTTTATGTCTGGCCCACCAGTCCACCTATCGTCCACAAGATCCATCTATCTCTCTCCGCAACCTAGCACCACAAATTAGGCCATCCCTCATCAACCACCATCTAGTTCATCTAGAAGAATTTTCAATTAGGAATTTCTGATTTTTTGCAATCAAATTGTACTTCTTGTCAAATAAACAAGAGCCACAAGATCCCTTTTCATGAATCAAGTCTTGTGTCGCAAACATCCCTTAGAAATTGTTTTTTTTTTGTATGAACTTCTCTTGTCTTATCTTATGATGGTTTTCGCTATTATCATCTCAAAAGAAAATCATATACAAAATCACTTTTTATTGCTTACAAAGCCCTTGTTAAAAATTTCTTCCAACAAAAGATTAAAATTTTCTATATGGATAATTATGGAGAATACATTGCTCTTAAACCATTCTTGGGTGCTCATGGGATCATCCACTTGACCTCCCTCCCCCACACACCCGAATACAACAACATCTCAGATCGCCGACATCGCCATATAGTTGAAACCGACCTCTCCATGCTCACCTACTCGGGTATGCCACTTGATCATTGGCCTCACGCCTTGTTCACAACGGTATATCTAATCAAATGTCTCCCTGCTTCCGTCCTTAATCACGAGTCGATGTTCTAAAAACTTTTTGATCTACCTAGTGATTATCATAAGCTTAAGAGTTTGGGGTGTTTATGCTTTCCTTGGCTAAAACCGTATACTAAACATAAACTCGATCTGAGGTCTGTTATGTGTGTTTTTGTAGGTTATGCCTCTATTCAAAACGCCTATCGTTGCCTTGATCCGAGCACCAAGCGGGTCTACACCTCTCGACATGTCAGGTTCCTTGAATTCGAGTACCCATACCGTCACTTGCCCTAACAAAATTCACCAGCCGCTCCTACTAGTGATGAGTGGTCCAAATTCCTTGTCCCACTCCTTTGGCGCAATGACACCAACATGCCACCGAATTATCTGCAGCCCACTCCTCCCATTTCTCCAGTCCACCAACTCCACAAACTACCGATCCACTAACAACTCCACATCTCTCCAATGTCGGCCCTAACTCCTCAACCAACTCCTAAATTTCAGCAAATACCCCACTGATAGGCGTTGTCGTGACACCTAAATAAAATAATCATTAAAGACCTAACTAATGTAGTCTGGTAAGCAAAGGTCGAATCCCACAGGGAGGAGGTAATCTTTCTAAGATGCACAAGTATATGTCAAAAGTAACAAAGGGGGGTTTGTTGGTTTGCTTATCAAGTAACAAAGTAAATCAAAGCAAATGTTGTAATCAATTGGGAAAAAGTACTTAGCCAAACAAATATCCACCATTCATTCGATTGGTTGATCCTAGATTATCTATATTCCTTCCTCTGAATATTCATGTCCCTATTCTAAAATAGTTACCAATCCAACTAGTCCTGACAACCCTAACTATCGAACGCACAATAAACTATCAAGATTTAGAACAATATCAGCAAGAAGCATAAGAATTAACCAAGATACATGCAACACCACAACTCGCAGCATTTAACACATAATCAATTCTCTTTCACAATAAACTAGTCCAACTAGTCCTAGAATATCATGTTTGCTACTCAAGATAAGGGATTTCAACTCGAAATATCCAAACCCTAGCAATAGACAATTACTAATATCAACTAGGTGATCAATCCAGTCAAATCAGCAACAATCAATAGGAATAAGCTCAAGAGAAAATATATAATCAAAGGAATATGAATAGAATTATAATCTCACAACCATATATCAAATGAAGGCTTCAATCGTCGGACCAATCAAAAGTTGATTAGTTCTTCATAGTCTTGAAACACAAAAACTCAAAGGGAAAAACTGATGTAAACTGAGATCATGAAAGTGGCTACTAGGAATTAGGTTAAATAACCCTAGCAAACCTAAAACTAAAGATAACAAATAACATCTAAAAGGAAATAAAATAAACTAACGAAATAAAGAAATAAAAGAAAAGGAAATAAAGTAAAATAATAAACTCGGACGAAATCTTCGGCGCGCGTCTGATGACTCGTTTCCGCGACCGCGGAAAAGTTCCTGTAAAGGTCTTTGCGTCTTCGTACTCTGGCATCGTTCCGCGACCGTGGCAAGTTGATCCGCGGCCGCGGAAATCTCACTGTTGCTCTTCTTCACTTCGTCTTCTCTGGTGGCTTGTCTCCATCTTCAATATATATCTTCATTCAAACTCTTCTACGCCACCAATGTCATACTTCTTCTCCTCAAGTACTCCACACTCCACAATTGTGTTCTAAACACATCCAAAGTAGCGTTGATCACCCACCTTCCTTAATTGATAATATCCCTTATCCTCCACCTCTCCAATAACCTAATCCTATCCATACTAACTTGGATTCCCTAACCTCTCTCCCTCCTAATCCCAGGACTTCCATACCTACTCCTCTGGCACGTCTCAACCATAACCGACCACCTCCCAACCCTAATCGTGAAATAATCACCTGCTCCAAAAATAGCGTAATCAAACCCATTAAGAAACTCAACATTCGCACACAATGCCTTCTCCCTACCGAACCCAAAAGCATCACACAAGCTCTCAAAACTCTCGAGTGGCGCACGGCTATGCAATCAGAGTATGACGCCTTGTGCAAGAATGAGACTTGGGATCTCGTTCCTCCTTCCTCCAATCAAAATTTGGTTGGTTGTAAAATTAGTCTACCGCATCAAATATCTTCTTGACGGCTCCGTGGATCTCTATAAAGCGAGATTGGTGGCCAAGGGCTTTCATCAATGGCCCGGTTGGGACTATACTGAGACGTTCAACCCCGTGGTAAAGCCGATGACGGTTCGTGTTGTATTAACTCTTGTCGTTAGTCATGCATGGCCATTGAAGGAACTTGATATAAATAATGCGTTCCTCCAAGGAACTCTTCACGAAGAGGTATATATGGTCCAGCCCTCTGGCTTCATCAACAAAGATCATCTGGATCATGTTTATAGGCTCAAAAAGGCTTTGGGCTCAAACAAGCTCCGCGCGCTTGGTACCATGAACTGCGAGCTTACTTGCTTCATCTTGGCTTCTCTAACTCTACTATTGATGCTTCTCTCTTTAATTATCAACATGGACTAACTATTCTGTTTTTGCTAGTCTATGTTGATGATATAATTGTTACATGTAGTAATCTTCAAGCCGTTGACAAGCTGATACAAATTCTTGCAGAACGCCACTGCCGTCACCTACTGAGTACCGCACCCTTGTAGGCAGCCTTCAGTACCTAGGCCTTACACATCCAGGTGTAGCATTCAATGTCAACAATCTTTCACAATTTATGCAAAGGCCGATGACTGACCATTGGTCTGCTCTTAAAAGGGTTCTTCGGTACCTTGTTGGCACGGCTGATCATGGTATTCACATATCTACCTCATCAGCTCTATTGTTCCATGCTTTCTCCGACGCGAACTGGGCCGGTGACAAAGATGACTATGTCTCAACAACTGGATATCTTCTATACTTGGGAAGCACACCTATCTCATGGAGTTCCTGCAAACAAGGCTTTGTTGCCAGATCCTCCACCGAAGCCGAATACAAGGCCCTTGCTGATACAACCTCTAAACTTATTTGGGTGCTATCTCTCTTTGTTGAACTTGGTCAGTTGGGGTCGGAAAATCGACCATTCGTCCAATGGGCATCAACTGTTTGACGCAATCGGTCGGATGCATCAGACCCGTCAGACGTGAGCCATGCGACCGTCGCCTGATTCCTAGACGCAACGGACCAGCGAGAACTTCTCCTTTATTATTCCGAGATCTCCAACAACCACAACATTCAACACCGCCTTAATAACAGCATTTAGCGGCGAAATCTTTACAATTACTCCCAGCGTTGAGGATAAGGACGTGATCAAAGGTTAACGGTCAAATGGATTAAAGACTTACCATATAGAGATATCAAGAGCATTTAAAGAAGAAATCCCAGCAATTACTCCCAGAATTAAGTGGGAGATATTGTCATCAATAGGAAACGATCACAAGCTAAAGCTTACCATATATAGACCACGAAGAGGACAACGAAGGGACATCTACGCTCATCTACGCTCATCTACACTCATCTACACACAATTACACAAGACATCTGCTCACTTGCTCCGAGAAGAACCCAAGAACACGCCCACTCTAGCTTACTCCACCAGAAATATCACTCAAATCTCCACCGGTCGAACCCCCGAGTCACCGGTCAGACCAGATCCGATCTTTCATCCTCCAAGGATAAGTTGTACTTACATCCGACTCTATCGTCGACATATTAATAAAATTACTTTACTATTTTGCATCTCTTCTTTATTCGTTGATTGTCTACTTGTTTGGATTGATTTCTATTACCCGATCGACTCGTTACCCCGTCTAAGGCGATTTAGGTCGTCCTATCTTTTCGCCCCAAAACAATTTGGCGCCCACCGTGGGGCAACTTGCCGATCACCCTTCCGAAACTTTCCAACCATGACTATCAATCGAAAATCCTACTCCAACCCAGTTCCAAGAACTTTCCCAGAAAATGGCCACCCTTCAAGAGGAACTAGCCCAGCAACGCCAAAAGACCAAAGCCCTAGCCATTTTGTCAACCCAATCTGAGGCCGAGATCACACAACTAACCCGCGAAAATGAGTCTCTTAAGTCGCAGGTACAATCGATGGCCTCAGGGTCCAGGAACATGCCCATCCATGGCAGCGTCTGAACACGCCTCGACATGGACAGTATGAACAGATCTAACGATCCGACCAGATCTAACGATCCGACCAGATCTAACGATCCGACAGATCTAACGATCCGACAAATCTAACGATCCGACAGATCTAACGATTCGACCGGACCCCATTAGCTGTCCAACACCGACAAATGAAAACCGCTGAGGAAAACGTCTCTAGACTCGTAAACCAAAGGGTCACACATGATACCCTTTCACTCCAAAATATCTAAATGGTGACGACATTCAGACCATCAGAGGACGCATTCATCCATCTTGAAAGATAAGTCTCTTTCTATGCACCTTCAATTAATACTATTGTCTAGTCCTGCTTTATGATTACGCTCACTTGACTTGTTTGTACAATCATAATTCGTTTTTCTCGAATACGTTTACATACATGTCACGTCTATTATGCTACACTATTATTGTTCAAATCTGCGTATGTCGTATATACTGTCTAGTGCATGCATATATAACTTTTACATACGCCAATAATATAGTACTTATTCATGGAATTCATTTTCCCCGCAACTCTTAATGACACGACTATTATATTTGAGCATGTAGCATTCAGATTGTCGGGGCACCCACACATTTTATATATCGTCAAATACATGCATACTAGTGCAAGATCATTATTCCATATCTCTTATTCATCATGTGTCCATATAGTGCTCTCCCACACCTATTATACGATATAAAAGCATATGTCATGTACTACTTCGTATTCTTGCATATATGTCATACCTATCCGCATGCATTACATCTAAGCTACTGGCACATGTGTGTCATGTCATACACTTTTTTGCGATTCTTGCACCTTGATATGCCTAATCATGAAATTGACCGATCCAAGGCTCATCTAAGTAGTCTTTTGCAACCACGTCTGACATCTCATGCTCATCGTGTTATCCAATGCATTCATATGCCTTTCCTGAATCAAGAGAGTTAGCTACTGAGTCAGATGTTTATCACTTGCTAGAGAAACACTCTCTGATGGGCTTGCATCTATTCTTTCATTTCATTCTTCGATCCTCAGTCACAGCTCATGTCACAACTTTCTGCATCTTGGACGACCTCTTCGTGTCAATACGATGGAACGAGCAGGTCACGTCCATCTAGACAGACATACTGTAAAAGCAAACAAGGTATGCACTATTATAGAGTCATATAACTCGGACTAACAAATACGCCAGGGGCAATCTTCCAAAGACCCATGAACGAGACAACGGTCAAGACCTAAACGCATGATGGATGACGGAACCTCTCAGCATACGTGGCGACTCAAGGCAACACCAAGGTAAGCCTAGGTCAAGTCATAATGGTCATCATTCCAAGGTCACACAAATGCTTAGAAGACATCAACCACCGACGGGTCGGATGACAGTTACCAAACCACCAAGTAAGTGCATTACCCCTACCTACACACTACGTAGTCCGTCACTTAGAATATCAAACATTGAAGGTATCCTCAATTAGATTGAGGTCACATCTTGAATCACATGCTATTGTTTTGCGAACTAACCATCCCATGAAATCTATCATGAGGAAACCAAAATCTACAAATCAAGTGACAGGATAAGCATATCTTCAAACAAGTCTCACATCTGAAGCGTCACATCGCTTCGACATAGAAAAAGACCACGCAAGCCAAACTTCACACATGAAAAATGGCAGATGAAGATCCAAGAGTCATAAAACAAGAAGACAAGATAGTTCAAGACATCCGTCATAGCTGAAAGCGACCAACGACAAATCAGGACTACAAGACTCTAATCTCTTGGCTTAAACTGCCCGAAGGTCATCCATACAAGGTATTAAAGCAATTACTACCTCACCATAATCCTCATTCCAATGCAGGAAACACACACCTCTAGAGACAAGAGGATAACAAACATAATCTTGAGTCGAAGACTCAAGCCAACGCATTAGTCAAACTAGATTCAAAAATCAATCCAGCAACAGGATCAACATCAAGAACATCAACAAATGCCTCCTTGGGGCAAGGGGTGAATGAGCAAGCAAACTCTATCCCATCACGAGCCTTATCTCTGGCAACCAGGTATGACTTACAAACTCAAAGGTACAATGGCATCGACTGATCAATCTGGATCTACAAACCCCGGAAAAGGGTGAGATCAAGTGAGGTACGATACCAAAGGTAAGTAACCATATCTCGCAAACATATCAAAACGTTTACCATTTCTAAACTCTTCACCTCTATTCATTCATGTGTATCATCTCCTCCATACTTGCATCGTCTTCGATCTGAATATACTCTGACTAATGCATACTAACGTATACACGGAGAGACCGATGAGGAAGCCGATAACCGGCTCCTCACAACCCTTTCTAGCTTCTACTCTTTTAGATGAAGCAGGTTCACAAATAATGATGCCCGAGCCATCCCCATCAAGCTAGTCGATGCAACACGATCTACGAAATTCATCGTACTACACATCCAAGAACAAAGAGCAACACAATTGCTTGCAATAGAAACAGGCATATGGGAACTCCACACCGATGGTGCGTCAAACGCCAGAGGACCGGGGCTAAGGGTCGTGCTAAAATCGCCACAAGGGGACAAGATAACTCAGGCCGTCAGCTGAGTCCGAGAGATCGAAGTCATTTGCGACTCCCTGCTAGTCATGAACCAAATACAAGGATCGTACAATGCAAAGGACATCAGAATGATAGCCTACCTGGAGGTAGCCAAGAAACTGATCGGACAATTCCAGATATTCAACATCCGACAGGTGCCCAGGGATCTTAACTCCCAAGCTGACGCACTCGCCAATCTAGGATATGTCCTAGACCCGAAAGAATTTACACACATACCATTGGCCCACATCATGACGCCAGTCGTCCCAAGTACATCCGTCGAGTTAACAATACCACTTGAAGAACTCGTCGCCATGGAAGTAGGCGACCGACCAGAAGAAGACATCGTCGATACCAATGACAACTGGATGCTGCCTTACATCAGATGGTTAAAAGACGGCATCCTACCCGATGACAAAACAAAAGCAAAAAAGCTCAAGGTACAAGCACTCTCTTTCAATATCGTAGATAACATCTTGTACAAAAGATTTGTCACAGGGATACTCCCACAAGCCTTCTACGACCAATGGAACATCAAGTTGGTCACCTCCACACCTCGGTATCCACAATCCAACGGACAGGCCGAATCCGGCAACAAGATCATCATCAACAACCTCACGAAATGCCTCACAGGGGCTAAAGGCAAATGGGCGGATGAACTCCCGTTCATTCTCTGATCCGACGGGACCACTCCAAAGAACGTAACACATATGAAATTATACCATTTCTGAACCAACAAGGTAAGACACTAACATATCTTCATATGTCATACATTGCTTATCGTCACATGCGCAACTACATATCTTCATATGTCATACATTGCTTATCGTCGCATGCGCAACTACATATCTTCATATGTCATATACTGCTTATCGTCGCATTAGCAAATACATATATTCACATGTCATACTTTGCTTATTGTCGCATCACATTTACATACATACGGGTGACGACCCTTAACATACACATTGGATCCAGTCATCCGCAAAAAGCGCTACATTACATTACACGATCGATCGGAACACGGGTAGAGATGAATAAACACAGGCACGTCGACACACCGTCTGCCTTACACATTACGTAAGGTTAATAAACCTTATTACATTCACGCAATAAAACATAAGGAACAAACACCTTATTACATATTGCTTACCTCCCCGGCATAACGTCATGACTAAACATACATTACGGGTGACAAACCCTACATACGGTACCTACAAATACACAAACCTGCGCAGTACACATCTACAAAGTTAACGCCTCACACGACTACAACTTACAAACGATCCACCAATAAAAGCTTTTACGCAAACGATGGTACAATACAATATACACCTTAGTCTTTCTTTACATACATACGGTAAGCCCTACTCGACGGAGCACACGGGCAAACCCGACATACATACGGTAAGCCCTACTCGACGGAGTACGCGGGCAAACCCGACATACATACGGTAAGCCCTACTCGACGGAGCACACGGGCAAACCCGACATACATACGGTAAGCCCTACTCGACGGAGTACGCGGGCAAACCCGACATACATACGGTAAGCCCTACTCGACGGAGCACACGGGCAAACCCGACATACATACGGTAAGCCCTACTCGACGGAGTACGCGGGCAAACCCGACATACATACGGTAAGCCCTACTCGATGGAGCACACGGGCAAACCCGACATACATACGGTAAGCCCTACTCGACGGAGTACACGGGCAAACCCGACATACATACGGTAAGCCCTACTCGACGGAGTACACGGGCAAACCCGACACACAAATCAACTATGAACAAATCGACTTGACATGTCACATTACATTTGCATACATACTGGATCCAGTCATCCGCAAAAAGCGCTTAAACTACACGATCGTTTGGTACACGGGGAGATGACTTACGGTTCAGCGACACATTGCCCACCTTACACGAGGGAACCCATCTTATTTACGCAGCAAACAAACTGCTTTCTTCCTCGGTTTACACAAACGTCATGACTAAACACACATTACGGGTGACAAACCCTACATACGGTACCTACAAATACACAAACATGCGCAGTACACATTTACAAAGTTAAATGCCTCACACGGCTACAACTTACACACGACTCACCAAACAAAAGCTTTTACGCAAACGGTGGTACAATACAAATATACCTTTACGGAGTTAACGCCCGATGGCTGAAAACTTCAATTCAACGCTTTCAAAAGACAAAAGAGTTTACACAAGCAACGTCACATCACATCAAATCGTCGACTATCTACGTAGCAGGATGAGTTTGGACAAAACAAGTTATGAAAAAAACAATCAAGCATCAGGGTTTACAAACGCCATCAGCAACATGGGCTAAGTCGGGAGAAGACTGGGGCTCAAGCGGTACGATGTCACCAGAATAAACCTCATCCTCACCGGCACTTTCGACCAGAGATTCCTCTCCGACGTCGGCCAGATGGGAAAGATTCGAGCTTGGATTCCCCTTCTGAAACAAGACCTCCATAGTCTCCTTACCAGCCTTCAAATCGCAGGTTCCCTGCTTGCCCTCTTCAAACTCTTTTCATCATCTCGACACGAGACTTCAACACGTAAAAAGCGCCTATGACGCCTGCAACTCGACCAGCCGGAGACGCTGACAGATAATGCATAAAACACAAGCAAAACAAAGAGAAACAACATACTACGAACTGCTTACAAGACTTGTCCTATCCAAATGCACTCGTCTTTTCCTACACATACATACAACTCTTCCCCGGATAGACAAAGTATGCTACATTACAGGTCATCATGACCAAACATTTTGCGTCACTACCAAGGCGCGACTAACAAAACAAGTTGATCAACGCACACAAAACACAATCGCACATAGCCCTTATACCTTACGCGATCGATCGGTACACAAGGAATAGAGGGACAAAAACACGATACATGTTTTCAAGACCTATCCCGCTTGAGGTATATGTCTTATACAAGTACTACAATGTTCTTCCTTGGAACTACACGACGTATCACAAACAATTACAGGTCTATGGGTGATGACAAACCACCCGGTCCCGATGGCTTCACCGCCAAATTCTTCAAGGCTTCGTGGGACACTACCGGGCCCGAGGTGTGTGCGGCGGTTAAGGAATTCTTTGTCAATGGTAAGCTTCTCCGGCAATTCAATCATACAATTGTTTCCCTCATTCCCAAAGTGGACTCGCCGATCCGTGTGGAGCATTTTCGGCCTATTTCGTGTTGCAATGTGATCTACAAGCTCATCTCTAAGATCATGACTCTTCGACTTGGAAAGTTTCTTGGCTCCCTCATTGATCCAGCTCAAAGTGCGTTTGTGGAGGGCCGGTTGATGTCGGACAACATATTTTTGGTCCAAGAGCTCTTGAGAAAATACAATGTTAAGAGAGACACCCGGCGTTGCTTCTTGAATGTGGATCTTGCCAAGGCTTATGACACAGTCTCTTGGGATTTCATTCGGTTTGCGCTTGTTCACCTTGGCTTTCCTCCCAAGTTTGTGGCTTGGATCATGGAGTGTGTTAGCTCGGCTTCTTATTCTATCAAGATCAACAAAGGTATCCATGGATTCTTCCCGGGCAAACGAGGCCTTAGGCAAGGTGACCCTCTCTCTCCTCTCCTTTTTGTGGTTTGCATGGAACTTCTCTCTCGCCTCCTCAAAAAGGAGACCGCCCGGAGCGCCTTTCACTTCCACCAACATTGTGAAAGTTTGAGGCTCTCCCACTTGATCTTTGCCGATGATGTTGTGCTCTTTTGCCATGGGGATATGGGCTCGGTTGAGGTGCTCATGGATTGCTTGGAGCAATTCAAGCTTATGACCGGCTTATGTGTTAATGTGGAGAAGTCTTCCATCTTTCTTGCCTCGGTTCCGGACATTGAGAGAGGGCCCATTCTCGCTTCCACCGGGTTCAAGGTTGGTGTGTTTCCTTTCCGCTACTTGGGTATTCCTATTAGCCCTCACGGCCTCCGGGTTATGGACTACAAGCCTCTCCTTGATAAGATTAGCGGGTACCTCAATGCTTAGACTAAGAAAAGCATCTCCTTTGCCGGGAGAAGAGAGTTGATTGCGTCGGTGCTCCAAGGATGCGAAGGGTTTTGGCTTTCCATCTTGCCAATGCCCTCTGGCGTCCTTAATAGTTTGATTGGCATTTGTCGGGGTTTCCTTTGGAAGCGGCCTCGTGTTCGTTGGGTGGATATTTGTGTCCCGAGAGAAGAAGGGGGGCTTGGGCTCTTGGACCTTGAAGCTTGGAACAATTGCTTTATGCTTACACACTTTTGG
This sequence comes from Rheum nobile, assembly GCA_027886185.1. Taxonomy (NCBI): domain Eukaryota; kingdom Viridiplantae; phylum Streptophyta; class Magnoliopsida; order Caryophyllales; family Polygonaceae; genus Rheum; species Rheum nobile. The sequence continues at coordinate 87,317 of WOAB01000326.1, read as the reverse complement.
CATATCTTGAGCCGGCGTGATAGCCTTTGGGTGAGGTGGGTTCATCACCGTTATCTTGGTGTGGTGGAACCTCTTGAGTGGGTGCCTCACAAGCGGGACTCGCCTTTGATTAAGGGCATTCTCCATGCTAGGGACTTGATTGATGAGCTTGATGGTAGGGAGTTGAGCACAGAGGAGACTCTTGAGGATTGGTGCATGATGGGGCATTTCAAAGTGGCTTTGGCTTACGAGGCTATTCGGGACCGGAGACCGGTTGTGAATTGGTCCAAGGAGGTGTGGCCAGCTCATAATACTCCTAAGCACATGTTTATTCTTTGGCTTGCTAACCTCGGTAAGCTTTCCACTTATGATAGGCTCTTGTTCCTTGATGTTGAGCTGGGGTGTCGCTTGTGTGGGGCGGAGTTGGAGACCCATGATCACTTGTTCTTCACGTGCCCTTTCTCTAGTGACATTTGGCGTGAGGTTCGGGTTCGTTTCATGATTCCCGCCGAGGTGTCTTCGATTCGGCATGCTTTGAGTTGGCTTCGGCGTCATGCCCGTGGTCGTGAGTGCCTTGCCCGGGCTCGTGTGTTTGCTCTGTCGGCGATGGTCTACTTCATATGGCATGCCCGGAATGCTTGCATTTTTTATGCTAACCTCGTCCCCCGTGAGGTTGTGACCCGCTTGATTCTCACTCATGTTTACCGCTTACTTCATGACAGATTTCCTCCTTGTATGGTTGCCTCTTTGTAGCTTGTTCTATTTGTTGTTTAGTGTGGTATGGGGGGCTTGCATGCTTTCCCATGGGCACTCCGTTATGATTTTCGGGGATTGTTGGTGTTGTTTGGATGGCCTGCGTGCCTTTCCAGAGACACCTTTGTCGGCTTTGTGTGGAAGACTTGCATGTCTCTCCGCGTTCGCCAGTTTTATGTTCCTTTTATTTTGTTTGGCCTGGATTTCGATGATGGGGTTGCAGGGGTGCTCTTTTTCCTCTATGTCTGGTTTTTCCCTTGGGGTTTTCCAACATAGAGGTTTTAATGAGGCCCGGGGTATTTCCTACCCTGCTCTTATAGCTGCAGTCCTGGCCATGGGGTCTTATGCTCTGATGCTCGCTCTGGCATAGTTTGGAAGGCCTGCGTGCTTGTCCATTTGTGCTTTTGTTCTTTGCTTCGCTTCTTCTTCCCTCTTTGTAGGGTCTTACTTAATCGAATTTACCTTTTCACCCAAAAAAAAAACAATTACAGGTCTATACGACCAACGTCGCACACAACGACAGGTCTATACGACCAACGTCGCACACAACAACAGGTCTATACGACCAATGTCACACACAACGACATGTCTATACGACCAGCGTCGCACAAACGACTACAGGTCTACACGACCAACGTCGCACAAATGACGATAGGTCTATACGACCAAATGTCGCAAACAATTACAGATCTAGACGACCGATGACAAGTCTATACGACCAACAACAGGTCTACACGACCAACGTCGTACAACAATTATAGGTTTACACGACCAACATCACACGACTTGATCAGGAAGCGACTGGCGAGACCACCTATAAAACAAAACAAACGACAAACAAGGAGCGGTCTCCTGACCCTTCGTCATCACAAGAAACGCTCTCAGTCGTCTTCACACGATTATTGGCTATATTGAGTTGATTCTCAGTTTGAGCAATACACATGATGGCCCCGTCGCCAGAACGCCTACAACAAAATCAAGATCATGCCAGAAGAAAGAGAAGTTATAAAATCAAACTGTCCCATCACTTGACGCTCTGGCCCAGTTTAATTTTGGGGCTATTGTTGGGGTCGGAAAATCGACCATTCGTCCAATGGGCATCAACTGTTTGACGCAATCGGTCGGACGCATCAGACCCGTCAGACGTGAGCCATGCGACCGTCTCCTGATTCCTAGACGCAACGGACCAGCGAGAACTTCTCCTTTATTATTTTGAGATCTCCAACAACCACAACATTCAACACCGCCTTAATAACAGCATTTAGCGGCGAAATCTTTGCAATTACTCCCAGCGTTGAGGATAAGGATGTGATCAAAGGTTAACGGTCAAATGGATTAAAGACTTACCATATAGAGATATCAAGAGCATTTAAAGGAGAAATCCCAGCAATTACTCCCGGAATTAAGTGGGAGATATTGTCATCAATAGGCAACGATCACAAGCTAAAGCTTACCATATATAGACCACGAAGAGGACAACGAAGGGACATCTACGCTCATCTACGCTCATCTACACTCATCTACACACAATTACACAAGACATCTGATCACTTGCTCCGAGAAGAACCCAAGAACACGCCCACTCTAGCTTACTCCACCAGAAATATCACTCAAATCTCCACTGGTCGAACCCCCGAGTCACCGGTCAGACCAGATCCGATCTTTCATCCTCCAAGGATAAGTTGTACTTACATCCGACTCTATCGTCGACATATTAATAAAATTACTTTACTATTTTGCATCTCTTCTTTATTCGTTGATTGTCTACTTGTTTGGATTGATTTCTATTACCTGATCGACTCGTTACCCCGTCTAAGGCGATTTAGGTCGTCCGATCTTTTTGCCCTAAAACAGTCACCAACCTCAATCCAAGCCGGTCATATATTGTGATAATCTGAAAGCGACAAGCTTGAGCTCCAACCCAGTTTTCCACTCCCGTATGAAGCATATTGCATTGGCTTTCATTTTGTTCGGGAGCAAGTACAAAATGGGACCTTTTGAGTGTCCTATGTGTGTACCGATTACCAACTCGCTGATGTGCTTACCGAGCCTCTTCTTCAACCCCGGTTTAACAGTCTGGTTTCCAAGCTGAATCTTCTCCAAAGGTCGATCAACTTGCGGAGGAATGTTGATCATAAAATTAGTTAGAGATAATTAGTTTTATTTATTTCTTTAATTCTATCATTGTCCTTTTGTAACTACTTGTTCCCACTAGGAGAATTTATCTCATGAATTGTTAAATCTTCTTTGTATAAGTTTACAATTTCTATCAATAAAAAAAGTACGCTTTTACTAATTATCTATAGCTAGATCGAGCGGGTCATCTCAAATTCTCAATGTCCTAAAGAGGTCGTGAAAAGCTCCCTCCTTTTGAATGTATTCCATTACGAACTTGAACATGAGACTTCTAGTTAAGGATAGAGAGTGCCTTCAAAATGCACCCTAGCTATCTCGTGTACGTAAGAGCTCCTTTAGTATGATTAATATTTGTGTGATTATCAGTCAAATCCATTCTTGTGTTCGGTACATTCTGATATCTATTTCAAAATGAATGTTGTTCGATATATCAAATATATCACTCACACTCACAAAGTCGGTGTATCAAATATATATCACTCATACATATGTCTTGATATTCGTAATGATATCGATATCTCATATATTTAATATTGATACTAAGCAAGTTCTAAGTTATTTAGGACTCGTTTGATATTCGTAATGATATCGATATCTCATATATTTAATATTGATACTAAACAAGTCCTAAGTTACTAAGGACTGATTTGATGACTATGTGAGTTTTAGTTTACTATTTTCTTCAAAACTAAAATCAGATTTTGTAACTTCATTTTTCTACTTTTCATATTTCAGTTGATTGAGAAGTAAGGTGACTACAACTATGATATAATATATTTTCTAATAATTATATTGACAACCTTAGAAAATAAAAATGCTTTAAATTTTTTAAACTAAAAACATGAAAAGTAAGGTGACTACAATAATGTTGACTACTATAATATGATATGTAGAAGCAATTATATTAACAACTATTATAAGATAAAAATATTTTTAAAATTAAAAACTCACAAAATTACCAAACATTGACTACTAAATTATATTATGTTTCGAAGAAATTATATTAACAACTGTTATAAAATAAAATTAAAAATTCACAGAATAATCAAACAAACCCTAAATTAGTTATTATTTCCCTATTTGGGTTCCTCTTAGCCGAATAGAAATTATTTGTGTCACAATTACGTATCAATAACTTTTTTATTTTTTTTTATACAAGATTTGCACTTCTAATTTCACAAGCAAGGTATCAACATGAAAAACAAAAATCAAACATAAAAAGGGAATGCATATGCTCCAACCAACACGAACATGATCACACTAGTTTTTTTTTTAAAGATAACTACTTTATTAAGTTTTATTCAAAACAACATGTTGGAATGGAACTTTTCGAACCTCAGTTCCCATGAAGTTCCCTTCCTCTGTTTCTCTTGTTTTGACGATGACAAATACTTGAGATTAACTGGCTTCTCTAGTGACTTATGAACAGGTGAAAAGATAAGGGAAATCAAGTCCAAGTGAGCGCAGATCAAGATCAAGGGAACTGGATGGGAACCGCGTCGGTGGTTTCCCAGAATCATCAACAGAATCTTTGAAGAAGATTTTCTCACCAAATCCGGATGCTATCAAATGAAGATCTTGGCCGGTTTACATATAGAATATTCTTATAGGATTATGTAAATTAGGATTTGGGTGAGAGAATATTTTGTGTCTTATTTTGTTAAGATATAAAATATTCCATCATGTATTTACGGGATTTGTTTGTTCAAGGGATTCTCTTCCGAGATCTTTCCTTGACAAATAAGTCTTATATATACATGATGTTGCTGGTGCAATTAAACCATGCATTTACGAGCTCTCAAAGTGCATCAGAACTAAAGAAGAAGAAAGAAGAAAAGCTGAGTCGAAGTAAGTCTTTGTGTGTTAATTTGTGATTGACTAGGGAACTGGGGTTAGCCTGAGAGATAGGTTTGAACTGCTGAGTTCGGAAGTTGCAATCAAAGTTAATATACAAGTAGACTTTTCAATCCTCGTAAGAGGGGTGGTTTTTATCCTAGATAACTAGTTGGTTATCAAAGGTTTCCACCTTAAGTAATTTGTCTTGATAACTTGCTTATTTGTTATTCCGCTGCCCATAGGAACCGAACACCTTTGTGTCTCAGTTCCCTTGATTCTAACGCACAGATCCTACACAACAAATCAGAGCTAGCACTCTAGATTGTGTGTTTACATAAGCAGGTTTCCAAAGATGACTCGTAACAACGAACCTGAACTCGGAGTGTCCATCAACAAGCCATACATTCTCAAGAATGGTCAAATCAACTGGTGGACTCAACAACTCATTGGCTTCATGCAAACCAATGACATGCAGTGCTGGCTAGTCTTGGAAAATGGTAATTATCCTAAGCCAAAAGATCCAAAGGATGCTACCAAGGACTTGCCTCCCGCTGAATGGACTCAAGAGCAATTTGTTCAACAAGAGAAAAATGCAAAGGCTCGCCAATACATTCTCAATGCTCTGTCCAAGACCGATCAAGATAAGGTCATTGGCATTGACAATGCTAAAGATATGCTGAAAGCTCTCAGGGAATTCAACTTGGGAAGTACAGATCTTCAAAACAGTAGGAAGTTTGACTTACAAGGAGAATATCACAGATTTAAGATGCTTGAAACCGAAAATGTATCCTCTTATCATTCTCGTTTCAAGATTCTATGCAATGAACTCACAGCCTGTGATGCTCCTCCAGAAGAGTGGTCCAAATCCATGGTGATTATCAACGGACTTAACTCAAAGTTCGAAATGACTCAGAGCATCATGCTGCAAACTCCTTCAATCAGAGTCCTCCCTGTCCAGGAAATCATTGGTCAACTCCAACGACAGGAAGACAAGGCTAAGGGAACTGAACAAGTTAAAACTGATCAAAGCATCGCCCTTATGCTGACCAAAGTCATGGAAAGACTAAAGACCGATGAACATTCTGATGAAGAAAATGATGATGAGATCACGGCTCTTCTAACTCGTACTGTTAGGAATTTTCAGAAAGGCAAGTTCCCTAGGAAGGAGTTCAAGAGGGAACACAAGGAATTCAGGTGCTACCAATGCAATCAGATTGGTCATCTTGCTAAGAACTGCTCAAACAAGAAGGATGATGTAGAACCACAATAGAAAAAGGCATTGGTTGCTACATCCACATGGGGCAACTTTGATGAAGAATCTGATGGGGAACCAGACGATCTATCTTCTGGACAGTGTTTAATTGCTGAAGCTCCCTCTGCTAGGGAACTCCTCTTCAGTTCCCCTGACCTTTGCCTAATGGCGTCTGACAACTCAAGCACTGACTCTGTCCCCTCCAAACCTGAGGTACAAGAACTCACTGAAACTCTTACTAAGTTTGATAAAAAGCACTTGATTAAATTAATTATCAAACTCAGTGAAGAAAACAACACCTTGCAAGAAAAGATTACTGAAAATGAAGAAGAAATTTCTTGCTTAACTGAAGAAAACGCTGTTTGGTGTAAGAAAGTTGAGAATGCCTCTAAATCCAGTATATCTTCGCATGCTGTTTGCCCTACTTGTGACTTGCATGATAAATTGAATCTTGGTGAAAATTCCCATGCTAGTTCCTCTTCTGATAATGGTCTCTTACAGTCTATCATATGAAAACTTGATTCTCTGACTGAATGCATTCATGAAAAGACTATTAATCAAACTGTGTTTGTGAAAGCTAGAGCTGGTATAGGATACTCTCCTCGTGATCCTTCTGATACTCTATGTGATGCTCATTATGATTCTGAGTTGGTAGCAAATGAAGTCCAGGCTAGAAATGAAAAACTTGATCTAGCTCTACAAACTGCTAAATGCAAGAATGAATACCTGGAAGAGAGAATTAAAGTTCTTGAAAATGTGTCAAATAAAAATCTTTCTTGTGCTCCTAATGATTCTAAGATACATGAGATGTATAAGGAAATTGGTCGCTCAGCTCCTAACCATCCCAGGAAGAAGATTGATCTAAGGGAAAGAAAGAAAGCCAACTCAGTTCCCTTCAGAAAGAAGGGTAAGTATCTCTGGATTCCCAACAACCGTGTTTGCTGGTACTGTGGGAACCAGGGTCACAACATTGATGAATGCAACAAGAAATACAGGGACGAGGAACAAGCTTCTGAGAAAAGGAATTTCAAGAGAAAGGACAATAGGAAGAGAACTGAAATTTCTGATTTGAATGACCCCTATTATTATTCTTCACAGGGAACTCATCCTACTAATCTGCCTAGGACCTCCTCTCCTAACAAACCCGGGAACGGTAAACCGACCTGGGTTCGTAAGAAATGATGTTTAATGTCGCAGGTTGAAGTGAGCAAAGAAGAAAAATGGTACATAGACAGTGGAGCGTCTTGTCACATGACTGGGAACAAGAAGAAATTACACTCACTTCAGCAATACAACGGAGGAAAGATTTCCTTCGGCGACAAAAGGAAAGGAGCCATCTGCGGCGTTGGATGTGTGGATCTCACTGAAAAGATCCAGGTAAGTGATGTTCACCTTGTTGATAATTTAGGCTTTGATCTAATGAGTGTGTCTCAGCTGTGTGATCAAGGGGAGAACCATGTCCTATTCACTCCCAAGGAATGCTTTGTGCTGAATCCTAAGACTCACAAAACCCTTTTGAAAGGGAAACGGTACAACAATGTCTATGTTGTTGACACAAGCTTCATCCCTGAAGAAAATCTTTGCTTGTCTACCATTGCTGATAGAACTTCCATATGGCACCAAAGACTTGGCCATGCTAGCCCTCTGCTGATTCACAAGCTCCACAAAAGGGAACTGGTGCGAGGACTTCCCTCTGTTCAAGTTAACAAGGACCACGTCTGCTCAGACTGTGTTAGAGGGAAACAGGTAAGAAGCTCCTTTAAATCTAAATCTGTGATCAGTTCCTCTCTTCCTCTGGAACTGGTTCACATGGATTTATGTGGTCCCATGCGTACCCAAAGCTTTGGGGGAAACAGGTACATTCTGGTACTTGTTGATGATTTTTCACGCTTCACCTGGACTATATTTCTTAAATCAAAAGATGAAGTGTTTGATAGATTCTCTGCTGTGGTTCCTACTCTTGAAAACTCCCTTAGCCACACTATTCGGGCCATACGTTCCGATCATGGAACGGAGTTCAAAAATGCAAAGTTTCTAACCTTCTGCAGGGACAAGGGAATCTCTCACAACTTCTCTGCTCCTCGCACTCCTCAACAAAATGGAGTCGTTGAACGGAAAAATCGCACTCTAGAGGACATGTCTCGCACTATGCTCCTCTCTGCTGGTCTTCCTCATCGTTTCTGGGCTGAAGCTGTCAACACCGCCTGCTACATTCTGAATCGTGCTATGCTTCGCCCTATAACTGAGAAGACCCCCTATGAGCTCATCAAAGGCCGAGTTCCCAACATTTCCCATCTTCGGGTCTTCGGATGCAAGTGCTTTGTGCACAATAATGGCAAAGATCCTATTGGGAAATTTGATCCCAGAAGTGATGAAGGGATTTTCCTTGGCTACATCAGCAACAGCAAAGCATACAAAGTGTACAACCTTCGTACACAAAAGATGGAGGAAAGTGTTCATGTTGTTTTCAATGAGTCTGCTTTTTCTAACATGCAACAGGTACCCTCTATTCCTCACAGCGCTGATGATGATTCTGATGAAGCTGGACCTGCTGTCCCTGAGTTCACTCTCAACATGTCTGGGGATGACTCAGCTGAGCCGCCTTCTCCAGCCACTCCTACTGGCAACTCTAACTCTCCCTCTGGTGATGATTCCCCAGACTCAAATTCTCCTACTTCTGAGTCAGAGAATGCTGGGAACTCAGAGGCTACTACTGATGGGAACTCCGCTGATCAAACTGATGGGAACTCAGGCACTGCTTCTGCAGAGAACTCTGGTGATTCTTCTATCTCTGCAACTGAAGGCTCTCTGCCAACCCCTGCCGATGATTCCATTCATGTTCCCAACTACAAGTACAAAGGCTCACATCCGGTGGATCTCATCTTTACTCCCTATCACAAGCCAACTACTACCACTCGTTCCTATCTGAAGAATTTCTGTGCCTTCAATGCCTTCCTATCCATGGTCGAGCCCAAGAACTACAAAGAAGCTCTCACTGACCCGGATTGGATCAATGCTATGCAAGAGGAACTTCATCAATTTGATAGGAATAAAGTTTGGCGTTTGGTTCCCTGTCCTCCCAACAGGACTATCATAGGAACCAAGTGGATTTTTCGTAACAAGCTTGATGACTCTGGGATTGTCACAAGAAACAAAGCTCGTCTTGTTGCTCAAGGGTACAATCAGCAAGAGGGCATTGACTATGACGAAACTTTTGCTCCTGTTGCTCGAATGGAGGCCATCCGCCTAATGATTGCCTATGCTGCTCACAAAGGCTTCAAGCTCTTCCAAATGGATGTCAAAACTGCCTTTCTCAATGGCGTTCTTCAAGAAGAAGTGTACGTCAAGCAGCCACCTGGATTTGAGGACAGAGACCATCCTGACTATGTCTACTTCCTCGACAAAGCTCTCTATGGGCTAAAGCAGGCCCCTCGAGCATGGTATGACCGCCTTGCTCAGTTCCTGTTATCCAATGGATACAGAAGAGGTTTGATTGACAAAACTTTATTCTTGTTGGAAGTCAAAGATGATATCTTGGTTGTTCAAGTATATGTCGATGATATTATTTTTGGATCCACTAACCTCTCTCTTGTAGAAAAATTCAAGAATCTTATGAGCAGTGAGTTCGAGATGAGCATGATTGGGGAACTGACCTTCTTCCTAGGTCTTCAAGTTAATCAACTTTCAGAGGGCACTCAGGTCCATCAACAGAAGTATGTGAAAGATCTTCTGAAGAAATTCAAGATGGACACAAGCAAGCCTTTTGCCACTCCTATTTCCCCGGCAACCAAGCTCACGCTGGAAGATTCTGATCCAAAGGCTGATCAATCTCTGTATCGGCAAATCATAGGTTCCCTTCTCTATCTCACTGCCAGTCGGCCAGATATTATGTATTCTGTGTGTCTTTGTGCTCGCTTTCAGGCTGATCCTCGCACTAAGCACATGGCAGCTGTGAAAAGGATTCTTCGCTATCTGAAGGGAACTGACAATCTCTTTCTATGGTATCCCAAACACTGCGACTTTGAGCTCATCTCCTACACCGACGCTGACTATGCTGGATTTCTTCAAAATCGGAAAAGCACTTCTGGAATGGCTCAATTCCTTGGCCCTTGTCTGGTCTCTTGGGGTTCTAAGAAGCAAACGTCCATTTCCCTCTCAACAACTGAGTCAGAATACATTGCTGCTGCTGCGTGCTGTGCTCAAGTCCTATGGCTCAAACAGCAACTCGCGGACTTTGGTAAATCCTATGGCCCTCTCAAAATTCTTTGTGATAACACTAGTGCCATTAGCATCTCTAAAAATCCTGTCTTTCATTCCAAGTCTAAGCATATTGACATAAGGCACCATTTTTTGAGAGATAATGTGGAAAAAGGGATCATTGTTATGGAACATTGTCGTACTGAGGAACAAATTGCTGATATATTCACTAAAGCCCTTAATCGAGAACCTTATGAGTATTTTAGACTCCTTCTTGGCATGATTTCCATTGATTAGAGGTTCTGGGTTCCCTTGGCTATTTCCCTAGTCTTGACTAGATCGTTGATTTATCAGTTTACCTGGTAACTCGTTGGGAACTGTGTTTATTGCATTTCTTGTCCCTCTCTGCATTCTTGTGCTCATTGTTATGTCTTCTGAGGTGCCATATTTATGCTTTCATATGTTATGTGGACTTCATTTGTGCTCTTATTTCAACAATATATAATCAATCTGATCTCTGAACCCTCATCATAAGCCGAAATGATGATTGATTATAAGCTAACCCTGTCCTGGCTTCCCTAGTAGTTCCCTATGATCCATGCTTTATTTGTCCACAACTGGGAATTTACTAGCTTAGCGTCAAAAATGCCTTCCTGATATTTTTCATGCTCTTGGATGTGTTCTCTTCATGTTTTACATTCCCCACATATATGCATCCAAGAATTTCCCTAGCCAGGAACTGATAAGGAACTATGGGGAACTGGTTGTGCTTCTTGCCGCTTGATCTCTGACGCTGCCTCGATTCCCGGTATTTTCTGCTCAGAGTATTTATGGCAACTTGAAAGCAGTAGCCATTGGAGAGTATTTCTGATGGGACTTCTTTCCATCCGTTGGAGATTTGGATAAAATTTGGGAAATTCTTATCTTCGTCATTAAGGAATTTCTGGACGATCCGATCTTGTAGACGTTGGAGATTTTTGGAAGATCTGCTGCTCTATTTAAGGGGAACTATGCACTTTCCCAAGTCTCCACTGATCATCTCTGAGCTCTCTCCTTCTCTCAGATTTCAAAACCCTAATTTTGCCGTTCTCTCCCCACAAAGCTCCCATGGCAGACAAGACTATTCAGGTCTCTCTCTCTCAAGCCGATCTTGAGTTCTTGGCGGCTCACGGACGATCTTCAACGCCCGTGGCCTCCGATGCTCAGCCGTATGCCGCTGCCATCCCCACCTCTACCTCCGATGTCGCCACCCCAACACCTGCGACATCGCTCCCCACTCCCACGGCCACCCCACAAAAATTGGCACCCACTGAATTCACCCCGTCCTCTCCACAAAAAGCCCAAACACTCTCTGTGGTACCCTCCTCATCCTCCCACAAAGAACCCTCGCCTGATGCTACTCTATCAAAGCCGGCACCCTCCTCCTCAAAAGGCCTATCCCACCTTGCCAGCCCTGCAAGTTCCCAACATCACTCGTCTCCCCTAGAGGCTCATGATCAGGGCAAAGATATCTCCCCCTTGGAGTCCCTGCCTCCCAAAATATCAAAGAAATCCGTCGGCACCTCTGCTGTAAAGCGCCTACGCACTGACTTCGACGACGATGAGGTCACTCTCCTGTCTGAAGTAAAGGCGCCTCGCTCCAAGAAGGCAAAGCCCTCTTCTGTGGCCCTTCGCACCAGGTCTGCTAAAGCTCCCAGTGCAAAATCGAAATCAGCTGCCCAGCCTTCGACTTCACACAAGGAGTCGTTTGCCTCGCGCAACATTCTGGGACCCCTCTTTATGGGATCTCAACTCTGGTCCTGCGGTCTCCCTGAGGTTGAGCAGTTCAAAGCTATGCTTGAGATCCAGCAGTGGGAAAACCTCTTCGCTGAGCCCACCGGAGTTGATGATGCTGTCGTCCGGAGCTTCTACTCGTCTATGTCTTTCGTTGGGACACCTGAGGGAGATGAGCCGTCTGATATTGTGGTTGTGATTGGTGGTCGCCTTATCTGCATCACCGCTGAGATGATTGGGGCTGTGCTACACGTGCCCACTGGTGATGGCTTCTTCCAAATCACCAAGAAGAACTGGCCCTCCAAGAAAGAAAACTTTGTCCAGTTCCTCTTCGGCCCCAATCCCCCAAAAGACCTCCACACAAAATATCTCTCCCTCCCCATTGAGCTGCTACACTCCTTCCTCATCTCCAATGTCATTCCTCGCCAGGAAAAGAGGAATCAAACTCAGATTGCTGACGTGGTGTTTATGGAGAAGATGCTCTCTGGCGAGCGCCTGGATCTCCCCCGGATTATTATGCTGCATATGCAAGCCTGCCGCTCCCACACATCTCACTCCCTACCCTATCCGACGGTGATCAAGGCCATCCTGTCCTCTCTCAACTCCTACCCGGCTGATCCCACTGAGTCCCAGTTTTCACACCTCATGGACGTGGCTTACATCAATAGCCTCAGTGTGGATGTGGTGCCGGAGGTCAAGCCCAAGAAAACTCGAGCTGCTGAGTCTGAGAGTGCGGAACCCGCTTTGCTGTCCTCCAACGCTGATGTTTGTGCCGCTCTTAGGGAAATCTCCTCTGCCATCAGGGAGCTCGCTGCTAGGATGCCTCCCCGTTCTCCCTGATGCTCTTTTGTCAGTTTCTGGCTTAGATTCCCTAGGATTTCCCCTGCTTATTAGCTGCTCTGCGTTGTTGGTTACTTTCTTTCAGCATTGTTGTTTGTCTCCCTTGCCTGTGTCTGCTATATATTGTGCCTCTTTAGCTTAATTAATGAAATCATTTTGCTAAGTTGTGCCTTGTTCTTGCGATTGACATGTTTCCCTCTGAGTTATTCTCTGTTTTATACTGTATCTAATCTATCTTTTCGATGATGTCAAAAGGGGGAATAGATTCTGGAATCCTGGAACCAATAGGACTGGTATCGTGTTAAGGGGGAACTAAGTATCATTGTCAAAAATTAAGGGGGAACTATGAAGCAATCTCCTCAGTATCTTTGCTTCCATAATCTAACTCCTTTACTGCCTATTGGTTATATGCTTATATGTTGGTATCTGTTTGTCATCATCAAAAAGGGGGAAATTGTTGGAATGGAACTTTTCGAACCTCAGTTCCCATGAAGTTCCCTTCCTCTGTTTCTCTTGTTTTGACGATGACAAATACTTGAGATTAACTGGCTTCTCTAGTGACTTATGAACAGGTGAAAAGATAAGGGAAATCAAGTCCAAGTGAGCGCAGATCAAGATCAAGGGAACTGGATGGGAACCGCGTCGGTGGTTTCCCAGAATCATCAACAGAATCTTTGAAGAAGATTTTCTCACCAAATCCGGATGCTATCAAATGAAGATCTTGGCCGGTTTACATATAGAATATTCTTATAGGATTATGTAAATTAGGATTTGGGTGAGAGAATATTTTGTCTTATTTTGTTAAGATATAAAATATTCCATCATGTATTTACGGGATTTGTTTGTTCAAGGGATTCTCTTCCGAGATCTTTCCTTGACAAATAAGTCTTATATATACATGATGTTGCTGGTGCAATTAAACCATGCATTTACGAGCTCTCAAAGTGCATCAGAACTAAAAAAGAAGAAAGAAGAAAAGCTGAGTCGAAGTAAGTCTTTGTGTGTTAATTTGTGATTGACTAGGGAACTGGGGTTAGCCTGAGAGATAGGTTTGAACTGCTGAGTTCGGAAGTTGCAATCAAAGTTAATATACAAGTAGACTTTTCAATCCTCGTAAGAGGGGTGGTTTTTATCCTAGATAACTAGTTGGTTATCAAAGGTTTCCACCTTAAGTAATTTGTCTTGATAACTTGCTTATTTGTTATTCCGCTGCCCATAGGAACCGAACACCTTTGTGTCTCAGTTCCCTTGATTCTAACGCACAGATCCTACACAACAAAGCCTAGCTTAAAATCAAACGAGGGAGCGCCAAGTCCTCAACATCGTCTCAAAGTGATTTCTTTTTATGATGGGGAGATCTATCAACCTCCGGAGAGTGTAGAAGCAAAAGAAAACCTAACTAGAAGTCTCGACCTGCTTTAGCGTTTTGAAGGCACTCCCTAATCCTTTATTCACATATTAATTAGCTACATAATTTCTCTCTTGTGCATGCAAAACCTAAGTGCTGAAACTCTTGCCGTCGACATGCTGGATCTCGACGTGCTTGAGCGTCCCCGAATCGACGCACTTGTAGGTGAGAGCAACGCCGTGGGGGCTGGATCGTGGAACGTAGAAAGAAGTGATCCCGCAGACCTTGCAGAAGATGTGCTTGGCGGTGTGTGTGGCGAACTCGTAGGTGGTAAGGAAGTGTTCCGAGTCTCCCACCAGCTCGAACCTCTCGGAAGGGACGGTGAAGTGGATATTCCCCCTCATGGAGCAGTCGGAGCAGTTGCACTTCCACGCCTCTACGCTCGACGGCGCCCGAGCTCTCCACCGAACCCGCTTGCAGTGGCACCCGCCCTCGTGCACCACCAGCTCCTGATCCGCCTCCATTTATGTGATGTACCTACGTTGATGAGGAGTTGATCGACTAGACAGAAATGCACCTAGCAAGCTAGCTAGCTCGTTTTGAAGAGAAGCTATAGAGTTTGTGCTTTAGGTTTTTCATTAAATATATATCGGTGGTGTTTGTCACGCACCAACACTAATAGCAAGGATAGCAAGCCACTTGTTCGTGTTTCAACTCTTGTATCTCCACGAGTCACCACAGTAAGTATATATAACAATACTACCCATATGTAATAATAGGAAGCTGAATTTGGCTTTTCTTCTTTTTAAAAGCTAGGAATTGAAGTGCTCAAGCCTAAAGCTATAATCAATTGAAATGACAATTCTCGGTGGTTGTTATATTATGACTTGGGATCGTAGCAGATGTTTTGGGGCGAAAAGATCGAACCGACCTGAATCGCCTTAAGAAGGACAACTAGACAATAATAATATTGATTATATATATCTGAATGATCCAAATCAAACAAAGATCTAGACGAAGTAAGATTAAATAGACGCAAAGGCAAGCTTATCTCTTTCGAATAAGAGACTGGTCGAACCAAAGAATCTAATCATCGGTCACTTCAATACTGAAATGAAGATCCGAGCTAGAGAACAATGGTGAGTGCAAGCAAGAGAGTAGTAGATAGTAGTTTGTATTTTGTCAAGTTCGTTCCCCTTTTTCTACAATGATCCAAAATCATCTTATATACACATTTAATTCCCAAGGATTAGCTAAACTAGTCGTTATCGTCCGTAATCTTCGGAGTTCGTCGGCTTTGATTACCAGATGGCCACGATCTTACAAGATTTATGTTTAATCATCTTGGTTGTAACTGTCGTGTGGGCCGGTATATCAATCCACACAATCCGGGGCTCAATAACTCCTCATATCCGTTGAGGCCGTGATCTTTGCTCGTTGTTTAATCAGACGATCCTTCTAGAAGGGAATGCAATACGCCATCTAGCAAGGGAATTATTAGACATCTAGCAAGGGAATTATTATTTGGCACAAAAGGCGTATTCTGGCATTTTATTTGGAAGACGTGTAAGTAAGGAAATAACTTCAGTCAAAGGCG
Source organism: Rheum nobile (assembly GCA_027886185.1). NCBI lineage: Eukaryota > Viridiplantae > Streptophyta > Magnoliopsida > Caryophyllales > Polygonaceae > Rheum > Rheum nobile. The sequence goes on along the minus strand of WOAB01000326.1, from coordinate 71,606 downwards.
ATACTTCTTTTTTATTAATGGGAATATATTGTGTTCTATTACACTTATTACTTCCGCCCTACACGGTGTGTTGAAGGCTTTTCCCACATGTTACAGATCCATATGCGAAACGCCTTAGGGCTATTGTTAGGGCCCTTGGATCTCATCTTCGTAGATCACCTTGAGACGTCGTGACCCGTTGCTACAAAAGGAACGTGATGAAGATGACGGTCATGGAGCATAGCAAGAAGAAGTTTTCGAGCGAGGCGTCCAGAAAAGATAGTATTTACAATATAGTTGTCTCGCCTGGAAGGCAATGTGAGACCCTTCAGCTCTCACCTAAGGAAACATTCTACTATACATAAGATCATATATCTTATATAAGGAAATATTGATACCATATCTATATTATCTTACTTTTGTTCCAACTAGATAGAATATCATGTATTTATGATAATTTTATCTCTACTAGGATTATACATGAACCCCTATATAAGGAGGGTTTCCAAGTCTTGTAAATCAGATAATCCAAGTACTGATCAATACACAAAAAACATACTTGTGTCCCCAATCAATGTAGTCTTTGGCCCTGTACTCCACAATCAAAGCAGATCGCATCCAAATACGAAATACGCCCAAAACATGTACCTTTAAATTCGTTCGAAGCTCCATAATTGACAAGTTATACGACACACCTTCAAGTGTATAAATCTCAACAACGATTAGCTACAACTATGATTTTTTTTAATATATGAAGTAAAAAGATGGTTGTAAGTGAAAAACTACATTTTTAAGGTTTAAATGACATTTTTTCATGAAACGAATTGGGAAAGCCCCTACGGCGCTTAGTACCAGCACTAATGCACCGGATCCCATCAGAACTCTGAAGTTAAGCGTGCTTGGGCGAGAGTAGTACTAGGATGGGTGACCTCCTGGGAAGTCCTCGTGTTGCACCCCTCTTTTTATCGTTTTCGTCGTTTTTTTTACGTATTTTGGAAAAGAGTTGCTCCAATTGATTTATCCTATGACGTTTCTCATACGGGCTGCGTAGATAACGGAGAGAGCTTTCATTTGACATATATTATACGCGCGAATCGGGCACCCGTGCAGAAAGTTATGAAGGTTTGAAGTTGGGATCGATAGGGTAGAAGTAATAAATGGCGAGTAGAGTTGACGGGTGAGATCATACCGGCACTAATGCACCGGATCCCATCAGAACTCCGAAGTTAAGCATGCTTGGGCGAGAGTAGTACTAGGATGGGTGACCTCTTGCGAAGTCCTCGTATTGCACCGCTCTTTTTATCGTTTTTGTCGTTTTTTTTTTCGTATTTTGGAAAAGCGTTGCTCCAATTGATTTATCCTATGACGTTTCTCCCATGGGCTGCGTAGATAACGGAGAGACTTTTCATTTGACATATTATACGCGCGAATCGGGCACCTGTGCAGAAAGTTACGAAGGTTTGAGGTTGGGATCGAGAGGGTAGAAGTAATAAATGGCGAGTAGAATTGACGGGTGCGATCATACCAGCACTAATGCACCGGATCTCATCAGAACTCCGAAGTTAAGCGTGCTTGGGCGAGAGTAGTACTAGGATGGGTGACCTCCTGGGAAGTCCTTGTGTTGCACCCCTCTTTTTATCGTTTTCGTCGTTTTCGTCGTTGTTTTCCGTATTTTGGAAAAACGTTGCTCCAATTGATTTATCCTATGACGTTTCTCCCACGGGCTGCATAGATAACGGAGAGAGCTTTCATTTGACATATTATACGCGCGAATCGGGCACCTGTGCAGAAAGTTATGAAGGTTTGAAGTTGAGATCGAGAGAGTAGAAGTAATTAAATGGCGAGTAGAGTTGACGGGTGCGATCATACCAGCACTAATGCACCGGATCCCATCAGAACTCCGAAGTTAAGAACGCTTGGGCGAGAGTAGTACTAGGATGGGTGACCTCCTGGGAAGTCTTCGTGTTGCACCCTTATTTTTATCATTTTCGTTGTTGTTTTTTTCGTATTTTGGAAAAGCGTTGCTCCAATTGATTTATCCTATGACGTTTCTCCCACGGGCTGCATAGATAACGGAGAGAGATTTCATTTGACATATTATAAGCGCGAATCGGGCAACCGTGCAGAAAGTTACGAAGGTTTGAGGTTGGGATCGAGAGGGTAGAAGTAATAAATGGCGAGTAGAGTTAACTGGTGCGATCATACCAGCACTAATGCACCGGATTCCATTAGAACTCCGAAGTTAAGCGTGCTTGGACGAGAGTAGTACTAGGATGGGTGACCTTCTTGGGAAGTCCTCGTGTTGCACTCCTCTTTTTATCGTTTTGGTCTTTTTTTTCGTATTTTGGAAAAGCGTTGCTCCAATTGATTTATCCTATGACGTTTCTCCCATGGGCTGCGTAGATAACGGATAAAGCTTTCATTTGACATATTATACGCGCGAATCGGGCACCCGTGCAGAAAGTTACGAAGGTTTGAAGTTGGGATCGAGAGGGTAGAAGTAATAAATGGCGAGTAGAGTTGATGGTTGTGATCATACCAGCACTAATGCACCGGATTTCATCAGAACTCCGAAGTTAAGCGTGCTTGGGGGGTGTAGTACTAGGATGGGTGACCTCATGGGAAGTCCTCGTGTTGCACCCCTCTTTTTATCGTTTTCGTCGTTTTTTTTTTCGTATTTAGGAAAAGTGTTGCTCCAATTGATTTATCCTATGACATTTCTCCCAAGGGCTGCGTAGATAACGGAAAGAGCTTTCATTTGACATATTATACGTGCGAATCGGGCACCTGTGCAGAAAGTTACGAAGGTTTGAAGTTGGGATCGAGAGGGTAGAAGTAATAAATGGCGAGTAGAGTTAACTGGTGCGATCATACCAGCACTAATGCACCGGATCCCATCAGAACTCCGAAGTTAAGCGTGCTTGGGCGAGAGTAGTACTAGGATGGGTGACCTCCTGGGAAGTCCTCGTGTTGTACCCCTCTTTTTATCGTTTTTGTCGATTTTTTCCGTATTTTGGAAAAGCGTTGCTCCAATTGATTTATCCTATGATGTTTCTCCCACTGCTGCGTAGATAACGGAGAGAGCTTTCATTTGACATATTATACGCGCGAATCGGGCACCCATGCAGAAAGTTACGAAGGTTTGAGGTTGTGATCGAGAGGGTAGAAGTAATAAATGGCGAGTAGAGTTGACGGGTGCGATCATACCAGCACTAATGCACCGGATCCCATCAGAACTCTGAAGTTAAGCGTGCTTGGGCGAGAGTAGTACTAGGATGGGTGACCTCCTGGGAATTCCTCGTGTTGTTACCCCTCTTTTTATCGTTTTTGTCGATTTTTTCCGTATTTTGGAAAAGCGTTGCTCCAATTGATTTATCCTATGACGTTTCTCCCACTGCTGCGTAGATAACGGAGAGAGCTTTCATTTGACATATTATACGCGCGAATCGGGCACCCATGCAGAAAGTTACGAAGGTTTGAGGTTGTGATCGAGAGGGTAGAAGTAATAAATGGCGAGTAGAGTTGACGGGTGCGATCATACCAGCACTAATGCACCGGATCCCATCAGAACTCCGAAGTTAAGCGTGCTTGGGCGAGAGTAGTACTAGGATGTGTGACCTCCTGGGAAGTCCTCGTATTGCACCCTTATTTTTATCGTTTTCGTTGTTTTTTTTTTCCGTAATTTGGAAAAGCGTTGCTCCAATTGTTTTATCCTATGACGTTTCTCCCACGGGCTGCGTAGATAACGGAGAGAGCTTTCATTTGACATTTTTACGCGCGAATCGGGAACCCGTGCAGAAAGTTACGAAGGTTTGAAGTTGGGATCGAGAGGGTAGAAGTAATAAATGGCGAGTAGAGTTGACGGGTGCGATCATACCAGCACTAATGCACCGGATCCCATCAGAACTCCGAAGTTAAGCATGCTTGGGCGAGAGTAGTACTAGGATGGGTGACCTCCTGGGAAGTCCTCGTGTTGCACCCTTATTTTTATCATTTTCGTCGTTTTTTTTTTCGTATTTTGGAAAAGCTTTGCTCCAATTTATTTATCCTTTGACGTTTCACCCACGGGCTGCGTAGATAACGGAGAGAGCTTTCATTTGACATATTATACGCGCGAATCGGGCACCCGTGCAGAAAGTTACGAAGGTTTGAGGTTGGGATCGAGAGGGTAGAAGTAATAAATGGCGAGTAGAGTTAACGGGTGCGATCATACCAGCACTAATGCACCGGATCCCATCAGAACTCCGAAGTTAAGCGTGCTTGGGCGAGAGTAGTACTAGTATGGGTGACCTCCTGGGAAGTCCTCGTGTTGCGCCCCTCTTTTTATAATTTTCGTCGTTTTTTTTTCGTATTTTGGAAAAGCGTTGCTCCAATTGATTTATCCTATGACGTTTCTCCCACGGGCTGCATAGATAACGGAGAGAGCTTTCATTTGACATATTATACGCGCGAATCGGGCACCTGTGCAGAAAGTTACGAAGGTTTGAAGTTGAGATCGAGAGAGTAGAAGTAATTAAATGGCGAGTAGAGTTGACGGGTGCGATCATACCAGCACTAATGCACCGGATCCCATCAGAACTCCGAAGTTAAGAACGCTTGGGCGAGAGTAGTACTAGGATGGGTGACCTCCTGGGAAGTCTTCGTGTTGCACCCTTATTTTTATCATTTTCGTTGTTGTTTTTTTCGTATTTTGGAAAAGAGTTGCTCCAATTGATTTATCCTATGACGTTTCTCCCACGGGCTGCGTAGATAACGGAGAGAGCTTTCATTTGACATATTATAAGCGCGAATCGGGCAACCGTGCAGAAAGTTACGAAGGTTTGAGGTTGGGATCGAGAGGGTAGAAGTAATAAATGGCGAGTAGAGTTAACTGGTGCGATCATACCAGCACTAATGCACCGGATCCCATCAGAACTCCGAAGTTAAGCGTGCTTGGACGAGAGTAGTACTAGGATGGGTGACCTTCTTGGGAAGTCCTCGTGTTGCACTCCTCTTTTTATCGTTTTGGTCTTTTTTTTTCGTATTTTGGAAAAGCGTTGCTCCAATTGATTTATCCTATGACGTTTCTCCCATGGGCTGCGTAGATAACGGATAAAGCTTTCATTTGACATATTATACGCGCGAATCGGGTTACGAAGGTTTGAAGTTGGGATCGAGAGGGTAGAAGTAATAAATGGCGAGTAGAGTTGATGGTTGTGATCATACCAGCACTAATGCACCGGATTTCATCAGAACTCCGAAGTTAAGCGTGCTTGGGGGGTGTAGTACTAGGATGGGTGACCTCCTGGCAAGTCCTCGTGTTGCACCCCTCTTTTTATCGTTTTCGTCGTTTTTTTTTCGTATTTAGGAAAAGTGTTGCTCCAATTGATTTATCCTATGACATTTATCCCAGGGGCTGCGTAGATAACGGAAAGAGCTTTCATTTGACATATTATACGTGCGAATCGGGCACCTGTGCAGAAAGTTACGAAGGTTTGAAGTTGGGATCGAGAGGGTAGAAGTAATAAATGGCGAGTAGAGTTAACTGGTGCGATCATACCAGCACTAATGCACCGGATCCCATCAGAACTCCGAAGTTAAGCGTGCTTGGGCGAGAGTAGTACTAGGATGGGTGACCTCCTGGGAAGTCCTCGTGTTGTACCCCTCTTTTTATCGTTTTTGTCGATTTTTTCCGTATTTTGGAAAAGCGTTGCTCCAATTGATTTATCCTATGATGTTTCTCCCACTGCTGCGTAGATAACGGAGAGAGCTTTCATTTGACATATTATACGCGCGAATCGGGCACCCATGCAGAAAGTTACGAAGGTTTGAGGTTGTGATCGAGAGGGTAGAAGTAATAAATGGCGAGTAGATTTGACGGGTGCGATCATACCAGCACTAATGCACCGGATCCCATCAGAACTCTGAAGTTAAGCGTGCTTGGGCGAGAGTAGTACTAGGATGGGTGACCTCCTGGGAATTCCTCGTGTTGTTACCCCTCTTTTTATCGTTTTTGTCGATTTTTTCCGTATTTTGGAAAAGCGTTGCTCCAATTGATTTATCCTATGACGTTTCTCCCACTGCGGCGTAGATAACGGAGAGAGCTTTCATTTGACATATTATACGCGCGAATCGGGCACCCATGCAGAAAGTTACGAAGGTTTGAGGTTGTGATCGAGAGGGTAGAAGTAATAAATGGCGAGTAGAGTTGACGGGTGCGATCATACCAGCACTAATGCACCGGATCCCATCAGAACTCCGAAGTTAAGCGTGCTTGGGCGAGAGTAGTACTAGGATGTGGGACCTCCTGGGAAGTCCTCGTATTGCACCCTTATTTTTATCGTTTTCGTTGTTTTTTTTTTCCGTAATTTGGAAAAGCGTTGCTCCAATTGTTTTATCCTATGACGTTTCTCCCACGGGCTGCGTAGATAACGGAGAGAGCTTTCATTTGACATTTTTACGCGCGAATCGGGAACCCGTGCAGAAAGTTACGAAGGTTTGAAGTTGGGATCGAGAGGGTAGAAGTAATAAATGGCGAGTAGAGTTGACGGGTGCGATCATACCAGCACTAATGCACCGGATCCCATCAGAACTCCGAAGTTAAGCATGCTTGGGCGAGAGTAGTACTAGGATGGGTGACCTCCTGGGAAGTCCTCGTGTTGCACCCTTATTTTTATCATTTTCGTCGTTTTTTTTTTTCGTATTTTGGAAAAGCTTTGCTCCAATTTATTTATCCTATGACGTTTCACCCACGGGCTGCGTAGATAACGGAGAGAGCTTTCATTTGACATATTATACGCGCGAATCGGGCACCCGTGCAGAAAGTTACGAAGGTTTGAGGTTGGGATCGAGAGGGTAGAAGTAATAAATGGCGAGTAGAGTTAACGGGTGCGATCATACCAGCACTAATGCACCGGATCCCATCAGAACTCCGAAGTTAAGCGTGCTTGGGCGAGAGTAGTACTAGTATGGGTGACCTCCTGGGAAGTCCTCGTGTTGCGCCCCTCTTTTTATTATTTTCGTCGTTTTTTTTCGTATTTTGGAAAAGCGTTGCTCCAATTGATTTATCCTATGACGTTTCTCCCACGGGGTGCGTAGATAACGGAGAGAGCTTTCATTTGACATATTATACGCGCGAATCGGGCACCCGTGCAGAAAGTTACGAAGGTTTGAAGTTGAGATCGAGAGAGTAGAAGTAATAAATGGCGAGTAGAGTTGACGGGTGCGATCATACCAGCACTTATGCACCGGATCCCATCAGAACTCCGAAGTTAAGCGTGCTTGGGCGAGAGTAGTACTAGGATGGGTGACCTCCTGGAAAGTCCTCGTGTTGCACCCCTCTTTTTATCGTTTTCGTCGTTTTTTTCCTTATTTTGGAAAAGCGTTGGTCCAACTGACTTATCCTATGACGTTTCTCCCACTTCTGCGTAGATAACGGAGAGAGCTTTCATTTGACATATTATACGCGTGAATCGGGCACCCGTGCAGAAAGTTACGAAGGTTTGAGGTTGGGATCGAGAGGGTAGAAGTAATAAATGGCGAGTAGAGTTGACGGGTGCGATCATACCAGCACTAATGCACCGGATCCCATCAGAACTCCGAAGTTAAGCGTGCTTGGGCGAGAGTAGTACTAGGATGGGTCACCTCCTGGGAAGTCCTCGTGCTGTATCCTTCTTTTTATCGTTTTCGTCGTTTTTTTTTTGTATTTTGGAAAAGTGTTGCTCCAATTGATTTATCCAACGACGTTTCTCCCACGGGATGCGTAGATAACGGAGATAGCTTTCATTTGACATATTATACGCGCGAATCGGGCACCCGTGCAGAAAGTTACGAAGGTTTGAAGTTGAGATCGAGAGAGTAGAAGTAATAAATGGCGAGTAGAGTTGACGGGTGCGATCATACCAACACTAATGCACCGGATCCCATCAGAACTCCGAAGTTAAGCACGCTTGGGCGAGAGTAGTACTAGGATGGGTGACCTCCTGGGAAGTCTTCCTGTGGCACCCTTATTTTTATCGTTTTCGTTGTTTTTTTTTCGTATTTTGGAAAAGCGTTGCTCCAATTGATTTATCCTATAACGTTTCTCCCACGGGCTGCATAGATAACGGAGAGAGCTTTCATTTCACATATTATAAGCGCGAATCGGGCACCCGTGCAGAAAGTTACGAAGGTTTGAGGTTGGGATCGAGAGGGTAGAAGTAATAAATGGCGAGTAGAGTTAACTGGTGCGATCATACCAGCACTAATGCACCGGATCCCATCAGAACTCCGAAGTTAAGCATGCTTGGGCGAGAGTAGTACTAGGATGGGTGACCTTCTTGGGAAGTCCTCGTGTTGCACTCCTCTTTTTATCGTTTTCGTCTTTTTTTTCGTATTTTGGAAAAGCGTTGCTCCAATTGATTTATCCTATGACGTTTCTCCCATGGGCTGCGTAGATAACGGATAAAGCTTTCATTTGACATATTATACGCGGGAATCGGGCACCCGTGCAAAAAGTTACGAAGGTTTGAAGTTGGGATCGAGAGGGTAGAAGTAATAAATGGCGAGTAGAGTTGACGGTTGTGATCATACCAGCACTAATGCACCGGATTTCATTAGAACTCCGAAGTTAAGCGTGCTTGGGGGAGAGTAGTACTAGGATGGGTGACCTCCTGGGAAGTCCTCGTGTTGCACCCCTCTTTTTATCGTTTTCGTCGTTTTTTTTTCGTATTTAGGAAAAGTGTTGCTCCAATTGATTTATCCTATGACATTTCTCCCAGGGGCTGCGTAGATAACGGAAAGAACTTTCATTTGACATATTATACGTGCGAATCGGGCACTTGTGCAGAAAGTTACGAAGGTTTGAAGTTGGGATCGAGAGGGTAGAAGTAATAAATGGCGAGTAGAGTTAACTGGTGCGATCATACCAGCACTAATGCACCGAATCCCATCAGAACTCCGAAGTTAAGCGTGCTTGGGCGAGAGTAGTACTAGTATGGGTGACCTCCTGGGAAGTCCTCGTGCTGCGCCCCTCTTTTTATTATTTTCGTCGTTTTTTTTTCGTATTTTGGAAAAGCGTTGCTCCAATTGATTTATCCTATGACGTTTCTCCCACGGGGTGCGTAGATAACGGAGAGAGCTTTCATTTGACATATTATACGTGCGAATCGGGCACCTGTGCAGAAAGTTACGAAGGATTGAAGTTGGGATCGAGAGGGTAGAAGTAATAAATGGCGAGTAGAGTTAACTGGTGCGATCATACCAGCACTAATGAACCGGATCCCATCAGAACTCCGAAGTTAAGCGTGCTTGGGCGAGAGTAGTACTAGGATGGGTGACCTCCTGGAAAGTCCTCGTGTTGCACCCCTCTTTTTATCGTTTTCGTCGTTTTTTTCCGTATTTTGGAAAAGCGTTGGTCCAACTGACTTATCCTATGACGTTTCTCCCACTTCTGCATAGATAACGGAGATAGCTTTCATTTGACATATTATACGCGCGAATCGGGCACCAGTGCAGAAAGTTACGAAGGTTTGAGGTTGGGATCGAGAGGGTAGAAGTAATAAATGGCGAGTAGAGTTGACGGGTGCGATCATACCAGCACTAATGCACCGGATCCCATCAGAACTCCGAAGTTAAGCGTGCTTGGGCGAGAGTAGTACTAGGATGTGTGACCTCCTGGGAAGTCCTCGTATTGCACCCTTATTTTTATCGTTTTCGTTGTTTTTTTTTCCGTAATTTGGAAAAGCGTTGCTCCAATTGATTTATCCTATGACGTTTCTCCCACGGGCTGCGTAGATAACGGAGAGAGCTTTCATTTGACATTTTTACGCACGAATCGGGAACCCGTGCAGAAAGTTACGAAGGTTTGAAGTTGGGATCGAGAGGGTAGAAGTAATAAATGGCGAGTAGAGTTGACGGGTGCGGTCATACCGGCACTAATGCACCGGATCCCATCAGAACTCCGAAGTTAAGCGTGCTTGGGCGAGAGTAGTACTAGGATGGGTGACCTACTGGGAAGTCCTCGTGTTACACCCTTATTTTTATCGTTTTCGCTGTTTTTTTTTCCGTATTTTGGAAAAGCGTTGCTCCAATTGATTTAGCCTATGACGTTTCACCCACGGGCTGCGTAGATAACGGAGAGAGCTTTCATTTGACATATTATACGCGCGAATCGGGCACCCGTGCAGAAAGTTACGAAGGTTTGAGGTTGTGATCGAGAGGGTAGAAGTAATAAATGGCGAGTAGAGTTAACGGGTGCGATCATACCAGCACTAATGCACTGGATCCAATCAGAACTCCGAAGTTAAGCGTGCTTGGGCGAGAGTAGTACTAGGATGGGTCACCTCCTGGGAAGTCCTCGTGATGTATCCTTCTTTTTATCGTTTTCGTCGTTTTTTTTTTGTTTTTGGAAAAGTGTTGCTCCAATTGATTTATCCAACGACGTTTCTCCCACGGGATGCGTAGATAACGGAGAGAGCTTTCATTTGACATATTATACGCGCGAATCGGGCACCCGTGCAGAAAGTTACGAAGGTTTGAAGTTGAGATCGAGAGAGTAGAAGTAATAAATGGCGAGTAGAGTTGACGGGTGCGATCATACCAGCACTAATGCACCGGATCCCATCAAAACTCCGAAGTTAAGCACGCTTGGGCGAGAGTAGTACTAGGATGGGTGACCTCCTGGGAAGTCTTCGTGTTACACCCTTATTTTTATCGTTTTCGTTGTTTTTTTTCGTATTTTGGAAAAGCGTTGCTCCAATTGATTTATCCTATGACGTTTCTCCCACGGGCTGCAAAGATAACGGAGAGAGCTTTCATTTGACATATTATAAGCGCGAATCGGGCACCCGTGCAGAAAGTTACGAAGGTTTGAGGTTGGGATCGAGAGGGTAGAAATAATAAATGGCGAGTAGAGTTAACTGGTGCGATCATACCAGCACTAATGCACCGGATCCCATCAGAACTCCGAAGTTAAGCATGCTTGGGCGAGAGTAGTACTAGGATGGGTGACCTTCTTGGGAAGTCCTCGTGTTGCACTCCTCTTTTTATCGTTTTCGTCGTTTTTTTTTGTATTTTGGAAAAGTGTTGCTCCAATTGATTTATCCAACGATGTTTCTCCCACGGGATGCGTAGATAACGGAGAGTGCTTTCATTTGACATATTATACGCGCGAATCGGGCACCCGTGCAGAAAGTTACGAAGGTTTGAAGTTGAGATCGAGAGAGTAGAAGTAATAAATGGCGAGTAGAGTTAACTGGTGCGATCATACCAGCACTAATGCACCGGATCCCATCAGAACTCCGAAGTTAAGCGTGCTTGGGCGAGAGTAGTACTAGGATGGGTGACCTCCTGGGAAGTCCTCGTGTTCTACCCCTCGTTTTTGTCGATTTTTTCCGTATTTTGAAAAGCGTTGCTCCAATTGATTTATCCTTTGACGTTTCTCCCACTGCTGCGTAGATAACGGAGAGAGCTTTCATTTGACATATTATACGCGCGAATCGGGCACCCATGCAGAAAGTTACGAAGGTTTGAGGTTGTGATCGAGAGGGTAGAAGTAATAAATGGCGAGTAGAGTTGACGGGTGCGATCATACCAGCACTAATGCACCGGATCCCATCAGAACTCCGAAGTTAAGCGTGCTTGGGCGAGAGTAGTACTAGGATGTGTGACCTCCTGGGAAGTCCTCGTATTGCACCCTTATTTTTATCGTTTTCGTTGTTTTTTTTTTCCGTAATTTGGAAAAGCGTTGCTCCAATTGTTTTATCCTATGACGTTTCTCCCACGGGCTGCGTAGATAACGGAGAGAGCTTTCATTTGACATTTTTACGCGCGAATCGGGAACCCGTGCAGAAAGTTACGAAGGTTTGAAGTTGGGATCGAGAGGGTAGAAGTAATAAATGGCGAGTAGAGTTGACGGGTGCGATCATACCAGCACTAATGCACCGGATCCCATCAGAACTCCGAAGTTAAGCATGCTTGGGCGAGAGTAGTACTAGGATGGGTGACCTCCTGGGAAGTCCTCGTGTTGCACCCTTATTTTTATCATTTTCGTCGTTTTTTTTTTCGTATTTTGGAAAAGCTTTGCTCCAATTTATTTATCCTTTGACGTTTCACCCACGGGCTGCGTAGATAACGGAGAGAGCTTTCATTTGACATATTATACGCGCGAATCGGGCACCCGTGCAGAAAGTTACGAAGGTTTGAGGTTGGGATCGAGAGGGTAGAAGTAATAAATGGCGAGTAGAGTTAACGGGTGCGATCATACCAGCACTAATGCACCGGATCCCATCAGAACTCCGAAGTTAAGCGTGCTTGGGCGAGAGTAGTACTAGTATGGGTGACCTCCTGGGAAGTCCTCGTGCTGCGCCCCTCTTTTTATTATTTTCGTCGTTTTTTTTTCGTATTTTGGAAAAGCGTTGCTCCAATTGATTTATCCTATGACGTTTCTCCCACTGCGGCGTAGATAACGGAGAGAGCTTTCATTTGACATATTATACGCGCGAATCGGGCACCCATGCAGAAAGTTACGAAGGTTTGAGGTTGTGATCGAGAGGGTAGAAGTAATAAATGGCGAGTAGAGTTGACGGGTGCGATCATACCAGCACTAATGCACCGGATCCCATCAGAACTCCGAAGTTAAGCTTGCTTGGGCGAGAGTTGTACTAGGATGTGTGACCTCCTGGGAAGTCCTCGTATTGCACCCTTATTTTTATCGTTTTCGTTGTTTTTTTTTTCCGTAATTTGGAAAAGCGTTGCTCCAATTGATTTATCCTATGACGTTTCTCCCACGGGCTGCGTAGATAACGGAGAGAGCTTTCATTTGACATTTTTACGCGCGAATCGGGAACCCGTGCAGAAAGTTACGAAGGTTTGAAGTTGGGATCGAGAGGGTAGAAGTAATAAATGGCGAGTAGAGTTGACGGGTGCGATCATACCAGCACTAATGCACCGGATCCCTTCAGAACTCCGAAGTTAAGCGTGCTTGGGCGAGATTAGTACTAGGATGGGTGACCTCCTGGGAAGTCCTAGTGTTGCACCCTTATTTTTATCGTTTTCGCCGTTTTTTTTTCCGTATTTTGGAAAAACGTTGCTCCAATTGATTTATCCTATGACGTTTCACCCACGGGCTGCGTAGATAACGGAGAGAGCTTTCATTTGACATATTATACGCGCGAATCGGGCACCCGTGCAGAAAGTTACGAAGGTTTGAGGTTGTGATCGAGAGGGTAGAAGTAATAAATGGCGAGTAGAGTTAACGGGTGCGATCATACCAGCACTAATGCACCGGATCCCATCAGAACTCCGAAGTTAAGCGTGCTTGGGCGAGAGTAGTACTAGTATGTGTGACCTCCTGGGAAGTCCTCGTGTTGCGCCCCTCTTTTTATTATTTTCGTCGTTTTTTTTTCGTATTTTGGAAAAGCGTTGCTCCAATTGATTTACCCTATGACGTTTCTCCCACGGGGTGCGTAGATAACGGAGAGAGCTTTCATTTGACATATTATACGTGCGAATCGGGCACCTGTGCAGAAAGTTACGAAGGATTGAAGTTGGGATCGAGAGGGTAGAAGTAATAAATGGCGAGTAGAGTTAACTGGTGCGATCATACCAGCACTAATGCACCGGATCCCATCAGAACTCCGAAGTTAAGCGTGCTTGGGCGAGAGTAGTACTAGGATGGGTGACCTCCTGGAAAGTCCTCGTGTTGCACCCCTCTTTTTATCGTTTTCATCGTTTTTTTCCGTATTTTGGAAAAGCGTTGGTCCAACTGACTTATCCTATGACGTTTCTCCCACTTCTGCATAGATAACGGAGAGAGATTTCATTTGACATATTATACGCGCGAATCGGGCACCCGTGCAGAAAGTTACGAAGGTTTGAGGTTGGGATCGAGAGGGTAGAAGTAATAAATGGCGAGTAGAGTTGACGGGTGCGATCATACCAGCACTAATGCACCGGATCCCATCAGAACTCCGAAGTTAAGCGTGCTTGGGCGAGAGTAGTACTAGGATGGGTCACCTCCTGCGAAGTCCTCGTGCTGTATCCTTCTTTTTATCGTTTTCGTCGTTTTTTTTTTGTATTTTGGAAAAGTGTTGCTCCAATTGATTTATCCAACGACGTTTCTCCCACGGGATGCGTAGATAACGGAGAGTGCTTTCATTTGACATATTATACGCGCGAATCGGGCACCCGTGCAGAAAGTTACGAAGGTTTGAAGTTGAGATCGAGAGAGTAGAAGTAATAAATGGCGAGTAGAGTTAACTGGTGCGATCATACCAGCACTAATGCACCGGATCCCATCAGAACTCCGAAGTTAAGCGTGCTTGGGCGAGAGTAGTACTAGGATGGGTGACCTCCTGGGAAGTCCTCGTGTTCTACCACTCGTTTTTGTCGATTTTTTCCGTATTTTGGAAAAGCGTTGCTCCAATTCATTTATCCTTTGACGTTTCTCCCACTGCTGCGTAGATAACGGAGAGAGCTTTCATTTGACATATTATACGCGCGAATCGGGCACCCATGCAGAAAGTTACGAAGGTTTGAGGTTGTGATCGAGAGGGTAGAAGTAATAAATGGCGAGTAGAGTTGACGGGTGCGATCATACCAGCACTAATGCACCGGATCCCATCAGAACTCCGAAGTTAAGCTTGCTTGGGCGAGAGTTGTACTAGGATGTGTGACCTCCTGGGAAGTCCTCGTATTGCACCCTTATTTTTATCGTTTTCGTTGTTTTTTTTTTCCGTAATTTGGAAAAGCGTTGCTCCAATTGATTTATCCTATGACGTTTCTCCCACGGGCTGCGTAGATAACGGAGAGAGCTTTCATTTGACATTTTTACGCGCGAATCGGGAACCCGTGCAGAAAGTTACGAAGGTTTGAAGTTGGGATCGAGAGGGTAGAAGTAATAAATGGCGAGTAGAGTTGACGGGTGCGATCATACCAGCACTAATGCACCGGATCCCTTCAGAACTCCGAAGTTAAGCGTGCTTGGGCGAGATTAGTACTAGGATGGGTGACCTCCTGGGAAGTCCTCGTGTTGCACCCTTATTTTTATCGTTTTCGCCGTTTTTTTTTTCCGTATTTTGGAAAAACGTTGCTCCAATTGATTTATCCTATGACGTTTCACCCACGGGCTGCGTAGATAACGGAGAGAGCTTTCATTTGACATATTATACGCGCGAATCGGGCACCCGTGCAGAAAGTTACGAAGGTTTGAGGTTGTGATCGAGAGGGTAGAAGTAATAAATGGCGAGTAGAGTTAACGGGTGCGATCATACCAGCACTAATGCACCGGATCCCATCAGAACTCCGAAGTTAAGCGTGCTTGGGCGAGAGTAGTACTAGGATGGGTGACCTCCTGGGAAGTCCTCGTGTTGCCCCCTCTTTTTATTAGTTTTCGTCGTTTTTTTACGTATTTGGAAAAGCGTTGCTCCAATTGATTTATCCTATGACGTTTCTCCCACGGGCTGCGTAGATAACGGAGAGAGCTTTCATTTGACATATTATACGCGCGAATCGGGCACCTGTGCAGAAAGTTACGAAGGATTGAGGTTGGGATCGAGTGGGTAGAAGTAATAAATGGCGAGTAGAGTTGACTGGTGCGATCATACTAGCACTAATGCACCGGATCCCATCAGAACTCCGAAGTTAAGCGTGCTTGGGCGAGAGTAGTACTAGGATGGGTGACCTCCTGGAAAGTCCTCGTGTTGCACCCCTCTTTTTATCGTTTTCATCGTTTTTTTCCGTATTTTGGAAAAGCGTTGGCTCCAACTGACTTATCCTATGACGTTTCTCCCACTTCTGCATAGATAACGGAGAGAGATTTCATTTGACATATTATACGCTCGAATCGGGCACCCGTGCAGAAAGTTACGAAGGTTTGAGGTTGGGATCGAGAGGGTAGAAGTAATAAATGGCGAGTAGAGTTGACGGATGCGATCATACCAGCACTAATGCACTGGATCCCATCAGAACTCCGAAGTTAAGCGTGCTTGGGCGAGAGTAGTACTAGGATGGGTGACCTCCTTGGGAAGTCCTCGTGTTGCATCCCTCTTTTTAATCGTTTTCGTCTTTTTTTTCGTATTTTGGAAAAGCGTTGCTCCAATTGATTTATCCTATGACGTTTCTCCCACGGGATGCGTAGATAACGGAGAGAGCTTTCATTTGATATATTATACGCGCGAATCGGGCACCCGTGCAGAAAGTTACGAAGGTTTGAGGTTGGGATCGAGAGGGTAGAAGTAATAAATGGCGAGTAGAGTTGACGGATGCGATCATACCAGCACTAATGCACCGGATCCCATCAGAACTCCGAAGTTAAGCGTGTTTGGGCGAGAGTAGTACTAGGATGGGTGACCTCCTGGGAAGTCCTCGTGTTGCACCCCTCTTTTAAACGTTTTCGTCTTTTTTTTCGTATTTTGGAAAAGCGCTGCTCCAATTGACTTATCCTATGATGTTTCTCCCGCGGGCTGCGTAGATAACAGAGAGAGCTCTCATTTGACATATTATACGCGCAAATCGGTCACCCGTGCAGAAAGTTACGAAGGTTTGAGGTTGGGATCGAGAGGGTAGAAGTAATAAATGTCGAGTAGAGTTGACGGATGCGATCATACCAGCACTAATGCACCGGATCCCATCAGAACTCCGAAGTTAAGCGTGCTTGGGCGAGAGTAGTACTAGGATGGGTGACCTCCTGGGAAGTCCTCGTGTTGCACCCCTCTTTTTAACGTTTTCGTCTTTTTTTTTCGTATTTTGGTATATTATACGCGCGAATCGGGCACCCGTGCAGAAAGTTACGAAGGTTTGAGGTTGAGATCGAGAGGGTAGAAGTAATAAATGGCGAGTAGAGTTGACGGGTGCGATCATACCAGCACTAATGCACCGGATCCCATCAGAACTCCGAAGTTAAGCGTGCTTTGTAAAAGCGTTGCTCCAATTGACTTATCCTATGACGTTTCTCCCGCGGGTTGCGTAGATAACGGAGAGAGCTCTCATTTGACATATTATACGCGCAAATCGGTCACCCGTGCAGAAAGTTACGAAGGTTTGAGGTTGGGATCGAGAGGGTAGAAGTAATAAATGGCGAGTAGAGTTGACGGGTGCGATCATACCAGCACTAATGCACCGGATCCCATCAGAACTCCGAAGTTAAGCGTGCTTGGGCGAGAGTAGTACTAGGATGGGTGACCTCCTGGGAAGTCCTCGTGTTGCACCCCTCTTTTTATCGTTTTTGTCGTTTTTTACGTAATTTGGAAAAGCGTTGCTCCAAATGATTTATCCTATGACGTTTCTCCCACTGCTGCGTAGATAACGGAGAGAGCTTTCATTTGACATATTATACGCGCGAATCGGGCACCCATGCAGAAAGTTACGAAGGTTTGAGGTTGGGATCGAGAGGGTAGAAGTAATAAATGACGAGTAGAGTTGACGGGTGCGATCATACTAGCACTAATGCACCGGATCCCATTAGAACTCCGAAGTTAAGCGTGCTTGGGCGAGAGTAGTACTAGGATGGGTGACCTCCAGGGAAGGTCTCGTGTTGCACCCCTCTTTTTGCACCCCTCTTTTTATCGTTTTCGTCGTTTTTTTCCGTATTTTGGAAAAGCGTTGCTCCAATTGATTTATCCTATGACGTTTCTCCCACGGGCTGCGTAGATAACGGAGAGAGCTTTCATTTGACATATTATACGCTCGAATCGGGCACCCGTGCAGAAAGTTACGAAGGTTTGAGGTTGGGATCGAGAGGGTAGAAGTAATAAATGGCGAGTAGAGTTGACGGATGCGATCATACCAGCACTAATGCACTGGATCCCATCAGAACTCCGAAGTTAAGCGTGCTTGGGCGAGAGTAGTACTAGGATGGGTGACCTCCTGGGAAGTCCTCGTTTTGCACCCCTCTTTTTATCGTTTTCGTCGTTTTTTTCCGTATTTTGGAAAAGCGTTACTCCAATTGATTTATCCTATGACGTTTCTCCCACGGGCTGCGTAGATAACGGAGAGAGCTTTCATTTGACATATTATACGCGCGAATCGGGCACCCGTGCAGAAAGTTACGAAGGTTTGAGGTTGGGATCGAGAGGGTAGAAGTAATAAATGGCGAATAGAGTTGACGGATGCGATCATACCAGCACTAATGCACCGGATCCCATCAGAACTCCGAAGTTAAGCGTGCTTGGGCGAGAGTAGTACTAGGATGGGTGACCTCCTGGGAAGTCATCGTGTTGCACCCCTCTTTTAAACGTTTTCGTCTTTTTTTTTCGTATTTTGGAAAAGCGCTGCTCCAATTGACTTATCCTATGACGTTTCTCCCACGGGCTGCGTAGATAACGGAGAGAGCTCTCATTTGACATATTATACGCGCGAATCGGGCACCCGTGCAGAAAGTTACGAAGGTTTGAGGTTGGGATCGAGAGGGTAGATGTAATAAATGGCGAGTAGAGTTGACGGATGCGATCATACCAGCACTAATGCACCGGATCCCATCAGAACTCCGAAGTTAAGCGTGCTTGGGCGAGAGTAGTACTAGGATGGGTGACCTCCTGGGAAGTCCTCGTGTTGCACCCCTCTTTTTATCGTTTTTGTCGTTTTTTACGTAATTTGGAAAAGCGTTGCTCCAAATGATTTATCCTATGACGTTTCTCCCACTGCTGCGTAGATAACGGAGAGAGCTTTCATTTGACATATTATACGCGCGAATCGGGCACCCATGCAGAAAGTTACGAAGGTTTGAGGTTGGGATCGAGAGGGTAGAAGTAATAAATGACGAGTAGAGTTGACGGGTGCGATCATACTAGCACTAATGCACCGGATCCCATTAGAACTCCGAAGTTAAGCGTGCTTGGGCGAGAGTAGTACTAGGATGGGTGACCTCCAGGGAAGGTCTCGTGTTGCACCCCTCTTTTTGCACCCCTCTTTTTATCGTTTTCGTCGTTTTTTTCCGTATTTTGGAAAAGCGTTGCTCCAATTGATTTATCCTATGACGTTTCTCCCACGGGCTGCGTAGATAACGGAGAGAGCTTTCATTTGACATATTATACGCTCGAATCGGGCACCCGTGCAGAAAGTTACGAAGGTTTGAGGTTGGGATCGAGAGGGTAGAAGTAATAAATGGCGAGTAGAGTTGACGGATGCGATCATACCAGCACTAATGCACTGGATCCCATCAGAACTCCGAAGTTAAGCGTGCTTGGGCGAGAGTAGTACTAGGATGGGTGACCTCCTGGGAAGTCCTCGTGTTGCACCCCTCTTTTTAACGTTTTCGTCTTTTTTTCCGTATTTTGGAAAAGCGTTGCTCCAATTGATTTATCCTATGACGTTTCTCCCACGGGCTGCGTAGATAACGGAGAGAGCTTTCATTTGATATATTATACGCGCGAATCGGGCACCCGTGCAGAAAGTTACGAAGGTTTGAGGTTGGGATCGAGAGGGTAGAAGTAATAAATGGCGAGTAGAGTTGACGGATGCGATCATACCAGCACTAATGCACCGGATCCCATCAGAACTCCGAAGTTAAGCGTGTTTGGGCGAGAGTAGTACTAGGATGGGTGACCTCCTGGGAAGTCCTCGTGTTGCACCCCTCTTTTAAACGTTTTCGTCTTTTTTTTCGTATTTTGGAAAAGCGCTGCTCCAATTGACTTATCCTATGATGTTTCTCCCGCGGGCTGCGTAGATAACAGAGAGAGCTCTCATTTGACATATTATACGCGCAAATCGGTCACCCGTGCAGAAAGTTACGAAGGTTTGAGGTTGGGATCGAGAGGGTAGAAGTAATAAATGTCGAGTAGAGTTGACGGATGCGATCATACCAGCACTAATGCACCGGATCCCATCAGAACTCCGAAGTTAAGCGTGCTTGGGCGAGAGTAGTACTAGGATGGGTGACCTCCTGGGAAGTCCTCGTGTTTCACCCCTCTTTTTAACGTTTTCGTCTTTTTTTTTCGTATTTTGGTATATTATACGCGCGAATCGGGCACCCGTGCAGAAAGTTACGAAGGTTTGAGGTTGAGATCGAGAGGGTAGAAGTAATAAATGGCGAGTAGAGTTGACGGGTGCGATCATACCAGCACTAATGCACCGGATCCCATCAGAACTCCGAAGTTAAGCGTGCTTTGTAAAAGCGTTGCTCCAATTGACTTATCCTATGACGTTTCTCCCGCGGGTTGCGTAGATAACGGAGAGAGCTCTCATTTGACATATTATACGCGCAAATCGGTCACCCGTGCAGAAAGTTACGAAGGTTTGAGGTTGGGATCGAGAGGGTAGAAGTAATAAATGGCGAGTAGAGTTGACGGGTGCGATCATACCAGCACTAATGCACCGGATCCCATCAGAACTCCGAAGTTAAGCGTGCTTGGGCGAGAGTAGTACTAGGATGGGTGACCTCCTGGGAAGTCCTCGTGTTGCACCCCTCTTTTTATCGTTTTTGTCGTTTTTTACGTAATTTGGAAAAGCGTTGCTCCAAATGATTTATCCTATGACGTTTCTCCCACTGCTGCGTAGATAACGGAGAGAGCTTTCATTTGACATATTATACGCGCGAATCGGGCACCCATGCAGAAAGTTACGAAGGTTTGAGGTTGGGATCGAGAGGGTAGAAGTAATAAATGACGAGTAGAGTTGACGGGTGCGATCATACTAGCACTAATGCACCGGATCCCATTAGAACTCCGAAGTTAAGCGTGCTTGGGCGAGAGTAGTACTAGGATGGGTGACCTCCAGGGAAGGTCTCGTGTTGCACCCCTCTTTTTGCACCCCTCTTTTTATCGTTTTCGTCGTTTTTTTCCGTATTTTGGAAAAGCGTTGCTCCAATTGATTTATCCTATGACGTTTCTCCCACGGGCTGCGTAGATAACGGAGAGAGCTTTCATTTGACATATTATACGCGCGAATCGGGCACCCGTGCAGAAAGTTACGAAGGTTTGAGGTTGGGATCGAGAGGGTAGAAGTAATAAATGGCGAGTAGAGTTGACGGATGCGATCATACCAGCACTAATGCACCGGATCCCATCAGAACTCCGAAGTTAAGCGTGTTTGGGCGAGAGTAGTACTAGGATGGGTGACCTCCTGGGAAGTCCTCGTGTTGCACCCCTCTTTTAAACGTTTTCGTCTTTTTTTTCGTATTTTGGAAAAGCGCTGCTCCAATTGACTTATCCTATGATGTTTCTCCCGCGGGCTGCGTAGATAACAGAGAGAGCTCTCATTTGACATATTATACGCGCAAATCGGTCACCCGTGCAGAAAGTTACGAAGGTTTGAGGTTGGGATCGAGAGGGTAGAAGTAATAAATGTCGAGTAGAGTTGACGGATGCGATCATACCAGCACTAATGCACCGGATCCCATCAGAACTCCGAAGTTAAGCGTGCTTGGGCGAGAGTAGTACTAGGATGGGTGACCTCCTGGGAAGTCCTCGTGTTTCACCCCTCTTTTTAACGTTTTCGTCTTTTTTTTTCGTATTTTGGTATATTATACGCGCGAATCGGGCACCCGTGCAGAAAGTTACGAAGGTTTGAGGTTGAGATCGAGAGGGTAGAAGTAATAAATGGCGAGTAGAGTTGACGGGTGCGATCATACCAGCACTAATGCACCGGATCCCATCAGAACTCCGAAGTTAAGCGTGCTTTGTAAAAGCGTTGCTCCAATTGACTTATCCTATGACGTTTCTCCCGCGGGTTGCGTAGATAACGGAGAGAGCTCTCATTTGACATATTATACGCGCAAATCGGTCACCCGTGCAGAAAGTTACGAAGGTTTGAGGTTGGGATCGAGAGGGTAGAAGTAATAAATGGCGAGTAGAGTTGACGGGTGCGATCATACCAGCACTAATGCACCGGATCCCATCAGAACTCCGAAGTTAAGCGTGCTTGGGCGAGAGTAGTACTAGGATGGGTGACCTCCAGGGAAGGTCTCGTGTTGCACCCCTCTTTTTGCACCCCTCTTTTTATCGTTTTCGTCGTTTTTTTCCGTATTTTGGAAAAGCGTTGCTCCAATTGATTTATCCTATGACGTTTCTCCCACGGGCTGCGTAGATAACGGAGAGAGCTTTCATTTGACATATTATACGCTCGAATCGGGCACCCGTGCAGAAAGTTACGAAGGTTTGAGGTTGGGATCGAGAGGGTAGAAGTAATAAATGGCGAGTAGAGTTGACGGGTGCGATCATACCAGCACTAATGCACCGGATCCCATCAGAACTCCGAAGTTAAGCGTGCTTGGGCGAGAGTAGTACTAGGATGGGTGACCTCCTGGGAAGTCCTCGTGTTGCACCCCTCTTTTAAACGTTTTCGTCTTTTTTTTTCGTATTTTGGAAAAGCGCTGCTCCAATTGACTTATCCTATGACGTTTCTCCCACGGGCTGCGTAGATAACGGAGAGAGCTCTCATTTGACATATTATACGCGCGAATCGGGCACCCGTGCAGAAAGTTACGAAGGTTTGAGGTTGGGATCGAGAGGGTAGATGTAATAAATGGCGAGTAGAGTTGACGGATGCGATCATACCAGCACTAATGCACCGGATCCCATCAGAACTCCGAAGTTAAGCGTGCTTGGGCGAGAGTAGTACTAGGATGGGTGACCTCCTGGGAAGTCCTCGTGTTGCACCCCTCTTTTAAACGTTTTCGTCTTTTTTTTTCGTATTTTGGAAAAGCGCTGCTCCAATTGACTTATCCTATGACGTTTCTCACGCGGGCTGCGTAGATAACGGAGAGAGCTCTCATTTGACATATTATACGCGCAAATCGGTCACCCGTGCAGAAAGTTACGAAAGTTTGAGGTTGTGATCGAGAGGGTAGAAGTAATAAATGACGAGTAGAGTTGACGGGTGCGATCATACCAACACTAATGCACCGGATCCCATCCGAACTCCGAAGTTAAGCGTGCTTGGGCGAGAGTAGTACTAGGATGGGTGACCTCCTGGAAAGTCCTAATGTTGCACCCCTCTTTTTAACGTTGTCGTCTATTTTTTTCGTATTTTGGAAAAGCGTTGCTCCAATTGACTTATCCTATGACGTTTCTCTCGCGGGCTGCGTAGATAACGGAGAGAGCTCTCATTTGACATATTATACGCGCAAATCGGTCACCCGTGCAGAAAGTTACGAAAGTTTGAGGTTGGGATTGAGAGGGTAGAAGTAATAAATGGCGAGTAGAGTTGACGGGTGCGATCATACCAGCACTAATGCACCGGATCCCATCAGAACTCCGAAGTTAAGCGTGCTTGGGCGAGAGTAGTACTAGGATGGGTGACCTCCTGGGAAGTCCTCGTGTTGCACCCCTCTTTTTAACGTTTTCGTCTTTTTTTTTCGTATTTTGGTATATTATACGCGCGAATCGGGCACCCGTGCAGAAAGTTACGAAGGTTTGAGGTTGAGATCGAGAGGGTAGAAGTAATAAATGGAGAGTAGAGTTGACGGCTGCGATCATACCAGCACTAATGCACCGGATCCCATCAGAACTCCGAAGTTAAGCGTGCTTGGACGAGGACTTCCCAGGAAGTTAAGCGTGCTTTGTAAAAGCGTTGCTCCAATTGACTTATCCTATGACGTTTCTCCCGCGGGTTGCGTAGATAACGGAGAGAGCTCTCATTTGACATATTATACGCGCAAATCGGTCACCCGTGCAGAAAGTTACGAAGGTTTGAGGTTGGGATCGAGAGGGTAGAAGTAATAAATGGCGAGTAGAGTTGACGGGTGCGATCATACCAGCACTAATGCACCGGATCCCATCAGAACTCTGAAGTTAAGGGTGCTTGGGCGAGAGTAGTACTAGGATGGGTGACCTCCTGGGAAGTCCTCGTGTTGCACCCCTCTTTTTATCGTTTTTGTCGTTTTTTACGTAATTTGGAAAATCGTTGCTCCAAATGATTTATCCTATGACGTTTCTCCCACTGCTGCGTAGATAACGGAGAGAGCTTTCATTTGACATATTATACGCGCGAATCGGGCACCCATGCAGAAAGTTACGAAGGTTTGAGGTTGGGATCGAGAGGGTAGAAGTAATAAATGACGAGTAGAGTTGACGGGTGCGATCATACTAGCACTAATGCACCGGATCCCATAAGAACTCCGAAGTTAAGCGTGCTTGGGCGAGAGTAGTACTAGGATGGGTGACCTCCAGGGAAGGTCTCGTGTTGCACCCCTCTTTTTGCACCCCTCTTTTTATCGTTTTCGTCGTTTTTTTCCGTATTTTGGAAAAGCGTTGCTCCAATTGATTTATCCTATGACATTTCTCCCACGGGCTGCGTAGATAACGGAGAGAGCTTTCATTTGACATATTATACGCTCGAATCGGGCACCCGTGCAGAAAGTTACGAAGGTTTGAGGTTGGGATCGAGAGGGTAGAAGTAATAAATGGCGAGTAGAGTTGACGGGTGCGATCATACCAGCACTAATGCACCGGATCCCATCAGAACTCCGAAGTTAAGCGTGCTTGGGCGAGAGTAGTACTAGGATGGGTGACCTCCTGGGAAGTCCTCGTTTTGCACCCCTCTTTTTATCGTTTTCGTCGTTTTTTTCCGTATTTTGGAAAAGCGTTACTACAATTGATTTATCCTATGACGTTTCTCCCACGAGCTGCGTAGATAACGGAGAGAGCTTTCATTTGACATATTATACGCGCGAATCGGGCACCCGTGCAGAAAGTTACGAAGGTTTGAGGTTGGGATCGAGAGGGTAGAAGTAATAAATGGCGAATAGAGTTGACGGATGCGATCATACCAGCACTAATGCACCGGATCCCATCAGAACTCCGAAGTTAAGCGTGCTTGGGCGAGAGTAGTACTAGGATGGGTGACCTCCTGGGAAGTCATCGTGTTGCACCCCTCTTTTAAACGTTTTCGTCTTTTTTTTTCGTATTTTGGAAAAGCGCTGCTCCAATTGACTTATCCTATGACGTTTCTCCCACGGGCTGCGTAGATAACGGAGAGAGCTCTCATTTGACATATTATACGCGCGAATCGGGCACCCGTGCAGAAAGTTACGAAGGTTTGAGGTTGGGATCGAGAGGGTAGATGTAATAAATGGCGAGTAGAGTTGACGGATGCGATCATACCAGCACTAATGCACCGGATCCCATCAGAACTCCGAAGTTAAGCGTGCTTGGGCGAGAGTAGTACTAGGATGGGTGACCTCCTGGGAAGTCCTCGTGTTGCACCCCTCTTTTAAACGTTTTCGTCTTTTTTTTTCGTATTTTGGAAAAGCGTTGCTCCAATTGACTTATCCTATGACGTTTCTCTCGCGGGCTGCGTAGATAACGGAGAGAGCTCTCATTTGACATATTATACGCGCAAATCGGTCACCCGTGCAGAAAGTTACGAAAGTTTGAGGTTGGGATTGAGAGGGTAGAAGTAATAAATGACGAGTAGAGTTGACGGGTGCGATCATACCAGCACTAATGCACCGGATCCCATCAGAACTCCGAAGTTAAGCGTGCTTGGGCGAGAGTAGTACTAGGATGGGTGACCTCCTGGGAAGTCCTCGTGTTGCACCCCTCTTTTTAACGTTTTCGTCTTTTTTTTTCGTATTTTGGTATATTATACGCGCGAATCGGGCACCCGTGCAGAAAGTTACGAAGGTTTGAGGTTGAGATCGAGAGGGTAGAAGTAATAAATGGAGAGTAGAGTTGACGGCTGCGATCATACCAGCACTAATGCACCGGATCCCATCAGAACTCCGAAGTTAAGCGTGCTTGGACGAGGACTTCCCAGGAAGTTAAGCGTGCTTTGTAAAAGCGTTGCTCCAATTGACTTATCCTATGACGTTTCTCCCGCGGGTTGCGTAGATAACGGAGAGAGCTCTCATTTGACATATTATACGCGCAAATCGGTCACCCGTGCAGAAAGTTACGAAGGTTTGAGGTTGGGATCGAGAGGGTAGAAGTAATAAATGGCGAGTAGAGTTGACGGGTGCGATCATACCAGCACTAATGCACCGGATCCCATCAGAACTCTGAAGTTAAGGGTGCTTGGGCGAGAGTAGTACTAGGATGGGTGACCTCCTGGGAAGTCCTCGTGTTGCACCCCTCTTTTTATCGTTTTTGTCGTTTTTTACGTAATTTGGAAAATCGTTGCTCCAAATGATTTATCCTATGACGTTTCTCCCACTGCTGCGTAGATAACGGAGAGAGCTTTCATTTGACATATTATACGCGCGAATCGGGCACCCATGCAGAAAGTTACGAAGGTTTGAGGTTGGGATCGAGAGGGTAGAAGTAATAAATGACGAGTAGAGTTGACGGGTGCGATCATACTAGCACTAATGCACCGGATCCCATCAGAACTCCGAAGTTAAGCGTGCTTGGGCGAGAGTAGTACTAGGATGGGTGACCTCCAGGGAAGGTCTCGTGTTGCACCCCTCTTTTTGCACCCCTCTTTTTATCGTTTTCGTCGTTTTTTTCCGTATTTTGGAAAAGCGTTGCTCCAATTGATTTATCCTATGACATTTCTCCCACGGGCTGCGTAGATAACGGAGAGAGCTTTCATTTGACATATTATACGCTCGAATCGGGCACCCGTGCAGAAAGTTACGAAGGTTTGAGGTTGGGATCGAGAGGGTAGAAGTAATAAATGGCGAGTAGAGTTGACGGGTGCGATCATACCAGCACTAATGCACCGGATCCCATCAGAACTCCGAAGTTAAGCGTGCTTGGGCGAGAGTAGTACTAGGATGGGTGACCTCCTGGGAAGTCCTCGTTTTGCACCCCTCTTTTTATCGTTTTCGTCGTTTTTTTCCGTATTTTGGAAAAGCGTTACTACAATTGATTTATCCTATGACGTTTCTCCCACGAGCTGCGTAGATAACGGAGAGAGCTTTCATTTGACATATTATACGCGCGAATCGGGCACCCGTGCAGAAAGTTACGAAGGTTTGAGGTTGGGATCGAGAGGGTAGAAGTAATAAATGGCGAATAGAGTTGACGGATGCGATCATACCAGCACTAATGCACCGGATCCCATCAGAACTCCGAAGTTAAGCGTGCTTGGGCGAGAGTAGTACTAGGATGGGTGACCTCCTGGGAAGTCATCGTGTTGCACCCCTCTTTTAAACGTTTTCGTCTTTTTTTTTCGTATTTTGGAAAAGCGCTGCTCCAATTGACTTATCCTATGACGTTTCTCCCACGGGCTGCGTAGATAACGGAGAGAGCTCTCATTTGACATATTATACGCGCGAATCGGGCACCCGTGCAGAAAGTTACGAAGGTTTGAGGTTGGGATCGAGAGGGTAGATGTAATAAATGGCGAGTAGAGTTGACGGATGCGATCATACCAGCACTAATGCACCGGATCCCATCAGAACTCCGAAGTTAAGCGTGCTTGGGCGAGAGTAGTACTAGGATGGGTGACCTCCTGGGAAGTCCTCGTGTTGCACCCCTCTTTTAAACGTTTTCGTCTTTTTTTTTCGTATTTTGGAAAAGCGCTGCTCCAATTGACTTATCCTATGACGTTTCTCACGCGGGCTGCGTAGATAACGGAGAGAGCTCTCATTTGACATATTATACGCGCAAATCGGTCACCCGTGCAGAAAGTTACGAAAGTTTAAGGTTGTGATCGAGAGGGTAGAAGTAATAAATGACGAGTAGAGTTGACGGGTGCGATCATACCAACACTAATGCACCGGATCCCATCCGAACTCCGAAGTTAAGCGTGCTTGGGCGAGAGTAGTACTAGGATGGGTGACCTCCTGGAAAGTCCTAATGTTGCACCCCTCTTTTTAACGTTGTCGTCTATTTTTTTCGTATTTTGGAAAAGCGTTGCTCCAATTGACTTATCCTATGACGTTTCTCTCGCGGGCTGCGTAGATAACGGAGAGAGCTCTCATTTGACATATTATACGCGCAAATCGGTCACCCGTGCAGAAAGTTACGAAAGTTTGAGGTTGGGATTGAGAGGGTAGAAGTAATAAATGGCGAGTAGAGTTGACGGGTGCGATCATACCAGCACTAATGCACCGGATCCCATCAGAACTCCGAAGTTAAGCGTGCTTGGGCGAGAGTAGTACTAGGATGGGTGACCTCCTGGGAAGTCCTCGTGTTGCACCCCTCTTTTTAACGTTTTCGTCTTTTTTTTTCGTATTTTGGTATATTATACGCGCGAATCGGGCACCCGTGCAGAAAGTTAGGAAGGTTTGAGGTTGAGATCGAGAGGGTAGAAGTAATAAATGGAGAGTAGAGTTGACGGCTGCGATCATACCAGCACTAATGCACCGGATCCCATCAGAACTCCGAAGTTAAGCGTGCTTGGACGAGGACTTCCCAGGAAGTTAAGCGTGCTTTGTAAAAGCGTTGCTCCAATTGACTTATCCTATGACGTTTCTCCCGCGGGTTGCGTAGATAACGGAGAGAGCTCTCATTTGACATATTATACGCGCAAATCGGTCACCCGTGCAGAAAGTTACGAAGGTTTGAGGTTGGGATCGAGAGGGTAGAAGTAATAAATGGCGAGTAGAGTTGACGGGTGCGATCATACCAGCACTAATGCACCGGATCCCATCAGAACTCTGAAGTTAAGGGTGCTTGGGCGAGAGTAGTACTAGGATGGGTGACCTCCTGGGAAGTCCTCGTGTTGCACCCCTCTTTTTATCGTTTTTGTCGTTTTTTACGTAATTTGGAAAATCGTTGCTCCAAATGATTTATCCTATGACGTTTCTCCCACTGCTGCGTAGATAACGGAGAGAGCTTTCATTTGACATATTATACGCGCGAATCGGGCACCCATGCAGAAAGTTACGAAGGTTTGAGGTTGGGATCGAGAGGGTAGAAGTAATAAATGACGAGTAGAGTTGACGGGTGCGATCATACTAGCACTAATGCACCGGATCCCATCAGAACTCCGAAGTTAAGCGTGCTTGGGCGAGAGTAGTACTAGGATGGGTGACCTCCAGGGAAGGTCTCGTGTTGCACCCCTCTTTTTGCACCCCTCTTTTTATCGTTTTCGTCGTTTTTTTTCCGTATTTTGGAAAAGCGTTGCTCCAATTGATTTATCCTATGACATTTCTCCCACGGGCTGCGTAGATAACGGAGAGAGCTTTCATTTGACATATTATACGCTCGAATCGGGCACCCGTGCAGAAAGTTACGAAGGTTTGAGGTTGGGATCGAGAGGGTAGAAGTAATAAATGGCGAGTAGAGTTGACGGGTGCGATCATACCAGCACTAATGCACCGGATCCCATCAGAACTCCGAAGTTAAGCGTGCTTGGGCGAGAGTAGTACTAGGATGGGTGACCTCCTGGGAAGTCCTCGTTTTGCACCCCTCTTTTTATCGTTTTCGTCGTTTTTTTCCGTATTTTGGAAAAGCGTTACTACAATTGATTTATCCTATGACGTTTCTCCCACGAGCTGCGTAGATAACGGAGAGAGCTTTCATTTGACATATTATACGCGCGAATCGGGCACCCGTGCAGAAAGTTACGAAGGTTTGAGGTTGGGATCGAGAGGGTAGAAGTAATAAATGGCGAATAGAGTTGACGGATGCGATCATACCAGCACTAATGCACCGGATCCCATCAGAACTCCGAAGTTAAGCGTGCTTGGGCGAGAGTAGTACTAGGATGGGTGACCTCCTGGGAAGTCATCGTGTTGCACCCCTCTTTTAAACGTTTTCGTCTTTTTTTTTCGTATTTTGGAAAAGCGCTGCTCCAATTGACTTATCCTATGACGTTTCTCCCACGGGCTGCGTAGATAACGGAGAGAGCTCTCATTTGACATATTATACGCGCGAATCGGGCAACCGTGCAGAAAGTTACGAAGGTTTGAGGTTGGGATCGAGAGGGTAGATGTAATAAATGGCGAGTAGAGTTGACGGATGCGATCATACCAGCACTAATGCACCGGATCCCATCAGAACTCCGAAGTTAAGCGTGCTTGGGCGAGAGTAGTACTAGGATGGGTGACCTCCTGGGAAGTCCTCGTGTTGCACCCCTCTTTTAAACGTTTTCGTATTTTTTTTCGTATTTTGGAAAAGCGCTCCTCCAATTGACTTATCCTATGACGTTTCTCACGCGGGCTGCGTAGATAACGGAGAGAGCTCTCATTTGACATATTATACGCGCAAATCGGTCACCCGTGCAGAAAGTTACGAAAGTTTGAGGTTGGGATCGAGAGGGTAGAAGTAATAAATGGCGAGTAGAGTTGACGGGTGCGATCATACCAGCACTAATGCACCGGATCCCATCAGAACTCCGAAGTTAAGCGTGCTTGGGCGAGAGTAGTACTAAGATGGGTGACCTCCTGGGAAGTCCTCGTGTTGCACCGCTCTTTTTAACGTTTTCGTCTTTTTTTTCGTATTTTGGTATATTATACGCGCGAATCGGGCACCCGTGTAGAAAGTTACGAAGGTTTGAGGTTGAGATCGAGAGGGTAGAAGTAATAAATGGCGAGTAGAGTTGACGGGTGCGATCATACCAGCACTAATGCACCGGATCCCATCAGAACTCCGAAGTTAAGCGTGCTTGGACGAGGACTTCCCAGGAAGTTAAGCGTGCTTTGTAAAAGCGTTGCTCCAATTGACTTATCCTATGACGTTTCTCCCGCGGGTTGCGTAGATAACGGAGAGAGCTCTCATTTGACATATTATACGCGCAAATCGGTCACCCGTGCAGAAAGTTACGAAGGTTTGAGGTTGGGATCGAGAGGGTAGAAGTAATAAATGGCGAGTAGAGTTGACGGGTGCGATCATACCAGCACTAATGCACCGGATCCCATCAGAACTCCGAAGTTAAGCGTGCTTGGGCGAGAGTAGTACTAGGATGGGTGACCTCCTGGGAAGTCCTCGTGTTGCACCCCTCTTTTTATCGTTTTTGTCGTTTTTTACGTAATTTGGAAAAGAGTTGCTCCAAATGATTTATCCTATGACGTTTCTCCCACTGCTGCGTAGATAACGGAGAGAGCTTTCATTTGACATATTATACGCGCGAATCGGGCACCCATGCAGAAAGTTACGAAGGTTTGAGGTTGGGATCGAGAGGGTAGAAGTAATAAATGACGAGTAGAGTTGACGGGTGCGATCATACTAGCACTAATGCACCGGATCCCATCAGAACTCCGAAGTTAAGCGTGCTTGGGCGAGAGTAGTACTAGGATGGGTGACCTCCAGGGAAGGTCTCGTGTTGCACCCCTCTTTTTGCACCCCTCTTTTTATCGTTTTCGTCGTTTTTTTTCCGTATTTTGGAAAAGCGTTGCTCCAATTGATTTATCCTATGACGTTTCTCCCACGGGCTGCGTAGATAACGGAGAGAGCTTTCATTTGACATATTATACGCTCGAATCGGGCACCCGTGCAGAAAGTTACGAAGGTTTGAGGTTGGGATCGAGAGGGTAGAAGTAATAAATGGCGAGTAGAGTTGACGGGTGCGATCATACCAGCACTAATGCACCGGATCCCATCAGAACTCCGAAGTTAAGCGTGCTTGGGCGAGAGTAGTACTAGGATGGGTGACCTCCTGGGAAGTCCTCGTGTTGCACCCCTCTTTTAAACGTTTTCGTCTTTTTTTTTCGTATTTTGGAAAAGCGCTGCACCAATTGACTTATCCTATGACGTTTCTCCCACGGGCTGCGTAGATAACGGAGAGAGCTCTCATTTGACATATTATACGCGCGAATCGGGCACCCGTGCAGAAAGTTACGAAGGTTTGAGGTTGGGATCGAGAGGGTAGATGTAATAAATGGCGAGTAGAGTTGACGGATGCGATCATACCAGCACTAATGCACCAGATCCCATCAGAACTCCGAAGTTAAGCGTGCTTGGGCGAGAGTAGTACTAGGATGGGTGACCTCCTGGGAAGTCCTCGTGTTGCACCCCTCTTTTAAACGTTTTCGTCTTTTTTTTTCGTATTTTGGAAAAGCGCTGCTCCAATTGACTTATCCTATGACGTTTCTCACGCGGGCTGCGTAGATAACGGAGAGAGCTCTCATTTGACATATTATACGCGCAAATCGGTCACCCGTGCAGAAAGTTACGAAAGTTTGAGGTTGTGATCGAGAGGGTAGAAGTAATAAATGACGAGTAGAGTTGACGGGTGCGATCATACCAACACTAATGCACCGGATCCCATCCGAACTCCGAAGTTAAGCGTGCTTGGGCGAGAGTAGTACTAGGATGGGTGACCTCCTGGAAAGTCCTAATGTTGCACCCCTCTTTTTAACGTTGTCGTCTATTTTTTTCGTATTTTGGAAAAGCGTTGCTCCAATTGACTTATCCTATGACGTTTCTCTCGCGGGCTGCGTAGATAACGGAGAGAGCTCTCATTTGACATATTATACGCGCAAATCGGTCACCCGTGCAGAAAGTTACGAAAGTTTGAGGTTGGGATCGAGAGGGTAGAAGTAATAAATGGCGAGTAGAGTTGACGGGTGCGATCATACCAGCACTAATGCACCGGATCCCATCAGAACTCCGAAGTTAAGCGTGCTTGGGCGAGAGTAGTACTAGGATGGGTGACCTCCTGGGAAGTCCTCGTGTTGCACCCCTCTTTTTAACGTTTTCGTCTTTTTTTTTCGTATTTTGGTATATTATACGCGCGAATCGGGCACCCGTGCAGAAAGTTACGAAGGTTTGAGGTTGAGATCGAGAGGGTAGAAGTAATAAATGGAGAGTAGAGTTGACGGCTGCGATCATACCAGCACTAATGCACCGGATCCCATCAGAACTCCGAAGTTAAGCGTGCTTGGACGAGGACTTCCCAGGAAGTTAAGCGTGCTTTGTAAAAGCGTTGCTCCAATTGACTTATCCTATGACGTTTCTCCCGCGGGTTGCGTAGATAACGGAGAGAGCTCTCATTTGACATATTATACGCGCAAATCGGTCACCCGTGCAGAAAGTTACGAAGGTTTGAGGTTGGGATCGAGAGGGTAGAAGTAATAAATGGCGAGTAGAGTTGACGGGTGCGATCATACCAGCACTAATGCACCAGATCCCATCAGAACTCCGAAGTTAAGCGTGCTTGGGCGAGAGTAGTACTAGGATGGGTGACCTCCTGGGAAGTCCTCGTGTTGCACCCCTCTTTTAAACGTTTTCGTCTTTTTTTTTCGTATTTTGGAAAAGCGCTGCTCCAATTGACTTATCCTATGACGTTTCTCACGCGGGCTGCGTAGATAACGGAGAGAGCTCTCATTTGACATATTATACGCGCAAATCGGTCACCCGTGCAGAAAGTTACGAAAGTTTGAGGTTGTGATCGAGAGGGTAGAAGTAATAAATGACGAGTAGAGTTGACGGGTGCGATCATACCAACACTAATGCACCGGATCCCATCCGAACTCCGAAGTTAAGCGTGCTTGGGCGAGAGTAGTACTAGGATGGGTGACCTCCTGGAAAGTCCTAATGTTGCACCCCTCTTTTTAACGTTGTCGTCTATTTTTTTCGTATTTTGGAAAAGCGTTGCTCCAATTGACTTATCCTATGACGTTTCTCTCGCGGGCTGCGTAGATAACGGAGAGAGCTCTCATTTGACATATTATACGCGCAAATCGGTCACCCGTGCAGAAAGTTACGAAAGTTTGAGGTTGGGATCGAGAGGGTAGAAGTAATAAATGGCGAGTAGAGTTGACGGGTGCGATCATACCAGCACTAATGCACCGGATCCCATCAGAACTCCGAAGTTAAGCGTGCTTGGGCGAGAGTAGTACTAGGATGGGTGACCTCCTGGGAAGTCCTCGTGTTGCACCCCTCTTTTTAACGTTTTCGTCTTTTTTTTTCGTATTTTGGTATATTATACGCGCGAATCGGGCACCCGTGCAGAAAGTTACGAAGGTTTGAGGTTGAGATCGAGAGGGTAGAAGTAATAAATGGAGAGTAGAGTTGACGGCTGCGATCATACCAGCACTAATGCACCGGATCCCATCAGAACTCCGAAGTTAAGCGTGCTTGGACGAGGACTTCCCAGGAAGTTAAGCGTGCTTTGTAAAAGCGTTGCTCCAATTGACTTATCCTATGACGTTTCTCCCGCGGGTTGCGTAGATAACGGAGAGAGCTCTCATTTGACATATTATACGCGCAAATCGGTCACCCGTGCAGAAAGTTACGAAGGTTTGAGGTTGGGATCGAGAGGGTAGAAGTAATAAATGGCGAGTAGAGTTGACGGGTGCGATCATACCAGCACTAATGCACCGGATCCCATCAGAACTCTGAAGTTAAGCGTGCTTGGGCGAGAGTAGTACTAGGATGGGTGACCTCCTGGGAAGTCCTCGTGTTGCACCACTCTTTTTATCGTTTTTGTCGTTTTTTACGTAATTTGGAAAATCGTTGCTCCAAATGATTTATCCTATGACGTTTCTCCCACTGCTGCGTAGATAACGGAGAGAGCTTTCATTTGACATATTATACGCGCGAATCGGGCACCCATGCAGAAAGTTACGAAGGTTTGAGGTTGGGATCGAGAGGGTAGAAGTAATAAATGACGAGTAGAGTTGACGGGTGCGATCATAATAGCACTAATGCACCGGATCCCATCAGAACTCCGAAGTTAAGCGTGCTTGGGCGAGAGTAGTACTAGGATGGGTGACCTCCAGGGAAGGTCTCGTGTTGCACCCCTCTTTTTGCACCCCTCTTTTTATCGTTTTCGTCGTTTTTTTCCGTATTTTGGAAAAGCGTTGCTCCAATTGATTTATCCTATGACATTTCTCCCACGGGCTGCGTAGATAACGGAGAGAGCTTTCATTTGACATATTATACGCTCGAATCGGGCACCCGTGCAGAAAGTTACGAAGGTTTGAGGTTGGGATCGAGAGGGTAGAAGTAATAAATGGCGAGTAGAGTTGACGGGTGCGATCATACCAGCACTAATGCACCGGATCCCATCAGAACTCCGAAGTTAAGCGTGCTTGGGCGAGAGTAGTACTAGGATGGGTGACCTCCTGGGAAGTCCTCGTTTTGCACCCCTCTTTTTATCGTTTTCGTCGTTTTTTTCCGTATTTTGGAAAAGCGTTACTCCAATTGATTTATCCTATGACGTTTCTCCCACGAGCTGCGTAGATAACGGAGAGAGCTTTCATTTGACATATTATACGCGCGAATCGGGCACCCGTGCAGAAAGTTACGAAGGTTTGAGGTTGGGATCGAGAGGGTAGAAGTAATAAATGGCGAATAGAGTTGACGGATGCGATCATACCAGCACTAATGCACCGGATCCCATCATAACTCCGAAGTTAAGCGTGCTTGGGCGAGAGTAGTACTAGGATGGGTGACCTCCTGGGAAGTCATCGTGTTGCACCCCTCTTTTAAACGTTTTCGTCTTTTTTTTTCGTATTTTGGAAAAGCGCTGCTCCAATTGACTTATCCTATGACGTTTCTCCCACGGGCTGCGTAGATAACGGAGATAGCTCTCATTTGACATATTATACGCGCGAATCGGGCAACCGTGCAGAAAGTTACGAAGGTTTGAGGTTGGGATCGAGAGGGTAGATGTAATAAATGGCGAGTAGAGTTGACGGATGCGATCATACCAGCACTAATGCACCGGATCCCATCAGAACTCCGAAGTTAAGCGTGCTTGGGCGAGAGTAGTACTAGGATGGGTGACCTCCTGGGAAGTCCTCGTGTTGCACCCCTCTTTTAAACGTTTTCGTCTTTTTTTTCGTATTTTGGAAAAGCGCTGCTCCAATTGACTTATCCTATGACGTTTCTCACGCGGGCTGCGTAGATAACGGAGAGAGCTCTCATTTGACATATTATACGCGCAAATCGGTCACCCGTGCAGAAAGTTACGAAAGTTTGAGGTTGTGATCGAGAGGGTAGAAGTAATAAATGACGAGTAGAGTTGACGGGTGCGATCATACCAACACTAATGCACCGGATCCCATCCGAACTCCGAAGTTAAGCGTGCTTGGGCGATAGTAGTACTAGGATGGGTGACCTCCTGGAAAGTCCTCGTGTTGCATCCCTCTTTTTAACGTTGTCGTCTATTTTTTTCGTATTTTGGAAAAGTTTTGCTCCAATTGACTTATCCTATGACGTTTCTCTCGCGGGCTGCGTAGATAACGGAGAGAGCTCTCATTTGACATATTATACGCGCAAATCGGTCACCCGTGCAGAAAGTTACGAAAGTTTGAGGTTGGGATCGAGAGGGTAGAAGTAATAAATGGCGAGTAGAGTTGACGGGTGTGATCATACCAGCACTAATGCACCGGATCCCATCAGAACTCCGAAGTTAAGCGTGCTTGGGCGAGAGTAGTACTAGCATGGATGACCTCCTGGGAAGTCCTCGTGTTGCACCCCTCTTTTAAACGTTTTCGTCTTTTTTTTCGTATTTTGGAAAAGCGCTGCTCCAATTGACTTATCCTATGATGTTTCTCCCGCGGGCTGCGTAGATAACAGAGAGAGCTCTCATTTGACATATTATACGCGCAAATCGGTCACCCGTGCAGAAAGTTACGAATGTTTGAGGTTGAGATCGAGAGGGTAGAAGTAATAAATGGCGAGTAGAGTTGACGGGTGCGATCATACCAGCACTAATGCACCGGATCCCATCAGAACTCCGAAGTTAAGCGTGCTTGGGCGAGAGTAGTACTAGGATGGGTGACCTCCTGGGAAGTCCTCGTGTTGCACCCCTCTTTTTAACGTTTTCGTCTTTTTTTTTCGTATTTTGGTATATTATACGCGCGAATCGGGCACCCGTGCAGAAAGTTACGAAGGTTTGAGGTTGAGATCGAGAGGGTAGAATTAATAAATGGCGAGTAGAGTTGACGGGTGTGATTATACCAGCACTAATGCACCGGATCCCATCAGAACTCCGAAGTTAAGCGTGCTTGGACGAGGACTTCCCAGGAAGTTAAGCGTGCTTTGTAAAAGCGTTGCTCCAATTGACTTATCCTATGACGTTTCTCCCGCGGGTTGCGTAGATAACGGAGAGAGCTCTCATTTGACATATTATACGCGCAAATCGGTCACCCGTGCAGAAAGTTACGAAGGTTTGAGGTTGGGATCGAGAGGGTAGAAGTAATAAATGGCGAGTAGAGTTGACGGGTGCGATCATACCAGCACTAATGCACCGGATCCCATCAGAACTCCGAAGTTAAGCGTGCTTGGGCGAGAGTAGTACTAGGATGGGTGACCTCCTGGGAAGTCCTCGTGTTGCACCCCTCTTTTTATCGTTTTTGTCGTTTTTTTACGTAATTTGGAAAAGCGTTGCTCCAAATGATTTATCCTATGACGTTTCTCCCACTGCTGCGTAGATAACAGAGAGAGCTTTCATTTGACATATTATACGCGCGAATCGGGCACCCATGCAGAAAGTTACGAAGGTTTGAGGTTGGGATCGAGAGGGTAGAAGTAATAAATGACGAGTAGAGTTGACGGGTGCGATCATACTAGCACTAATGCACCGGATCCCATCAGAACTCCGAAGTTAAGCGTGCTTGGGCGAGAGTAGTACTAGGATGGGTGACCTCCAGGGAAGTCCTCGTGTTGCACCCCTCTTTTTGCACCCCTCTTTTTATCGTTTTCGTCGTTTTTTTCCGTATTTTGGAAAAGCGTTGCTCCAATTGATTTATCCTATGACGTTTCTCCCACGAGCTGCGTAGATAACGGAGAGAGCTTTCATTTGACATATTATACGCTCGAATCGGGCACCCGTGCAGAAAGTTACGAAGGTTTGAGGTTGGGATCGAGAGGGTAGAAGTAATAAATGGCGAGTAGAGTTGACGGGTGCGATCATACCAGCACTAATGCACCGGATCCCATCAGAACTCCGAAGTTAAGCGTGCTTGGGCGAGAGTAGTACTAGGATGGGTGACCTCCTGGGAAGTCCTCGTGTTGCACCCCTCTTTTTGCACCCCTCTTTTTATCGTTTTCGTCGTTTTTTTCCGTATTTTGGAAAAGCGTTGCTCCAATTGATTTATCCTATGACGTTTCTCCCACGGGCTGCGTAGATAACGGAGAGAGCTTTCATTTGACATATTATACGCTCGAATCGGGCACCCGTGCAGAAATTTACGAAGGTTTGAGGTTGGGATCGAGAGGGTAGAAGTAATAAATGGCGAGTAGAGTTGACGGGTGCGATCATACCAGCACTAATGCACCGGATCCCATCAGAACTCCGAAGTTAAGCGTGCTTGGGCGAGAGTAGTACTAGGATGGGTGACCTCCTGGGAAGTCCTCGTGTTGCACCCCTCTTTTTATCGTTTTTGTCGTTTTTTTACGTAATTTGGAAAAGCGTTGCTCCAAATGATTTATCCTATGACGTTTCTCCCACTGCTGCGTAGATAACGGAGAGAGCTTTCATTTGACATATTATACGCGCGAATCGGGCACCCATGCAGAAAGTTACGAAGGTTTGAGGTTGGGGTCGAGAGGGTAGAAGTAATAAATGACGAGTAGAGTTGACGGGTGCGATCATACTAGCACTAATGCACCGGATCCCATCAGAACTCCGAAGTTAAGCGTGCTTGGGCGAGAGTAGTACTAGGATGGGTGACCTCCAGGGAAGTCCTCGTGTTGCACCCCTCTTTTTGCACCCCTCTTTTTATCGTTTTCGTCGTTTTTTTCCGTATTTTGGAAAAGCGTTGCTCCAATTGATTTATCCTATGACGTTTCTCCCACGGGCTGCGTAGATAACGGAGAGAGCTTTCATTTGACATATTATACGCTCGAATCGGGCACCCGTGCAGAAAGTTACGAAGGTTTGAGGTTGGGATCGAGAGGGTAGAAGTAATAAATGGCGAGTAGAGTTGACGGGTGCGATCATACCAGCACTAATGCACCGGATCCCATCAGAACTCCGAAGTTAAGCGTGCTTGGGCGAGAGTAGTACTAGGATGGGTGACCTCCTGGGAAGTCCTCGTGTTGCACCCCTCTTTTTATCGTTTTTGTCGTTTTTTTACGTAATTTGGAAAAGCGTTGCTCCAAATGATTTATCCTATGACGTTTCTCCCACTGCTGCGTAGATAACGGAGAGAGCTTTCATTTGACATATTATACGCGCGAATCGGGCACCCATGCAGAAAGTTACGAAGGTTTGAGGTTGGGATCGAGAGGGTAGAAGTAATAAATGACGAGTAGAGTTGACGGGTGCGATCATACTAGCACTAATGCACCGGATCCCATCAGAACTCCGAAGTTAAGCGTGCTTGGGCGAGAGTAGTACTAGGATGGGTGACCTCCAGGGAAGTCCTCGTGTTGCACCCCTCTTTTTGCACCCCTCTTTTTATCGTTTTCGTCGTTTTTTTCCGTATTTTGGAAAAGCGTTGCTCCAATTGATTTATCCTATGACGTTTCTCCCACGGGCTGCGTAGATAACGGAGAGAGCTTTCATTTGACATATTATACGCTCGAATCGGGCACCCGTGCAGAAAGTTACGAAGGTTTGAGGTTGGGATCGAGAGGGTAGAAGTAATAAATGGCGAGTAGAGTTGACGGGTGCGATCATACCAGCACTAATGCACCGGATCCCATCAGAACTCCGAAGTTAAGCGTGCTTGGGCGAGAGTAGTACTAGGATGGGTGACCTCCTGGGAAGTCCTCGTGTTGCACCTCTCTTTTTAACGTTTTCGTCTTTTTTTTCGTATTTTGGAAAAGCGTTGTTCCAATTGATTTATCCTATGACGTTTCTCCCACGGGCTGCGTAGATAACGGAGAGAGCTTTCATTTGATATATTATACGCGCGAATCGGGCACCCGTGCAGAAAGTTACGAAGGTTTGAGGTTGGGATCGAGAGGGTAGAAGTAATAAATGGCGAGTAGAGTTGACGGGTGCGATCATACCAGCACTAATGCACCGGATCCCATCAGAACTCCGAAGTTAAGCGTGCTTGGGCGAGAGTAGTACTAGGATGGGTGACCTCCTGGGAAGTCCTCGTGTTGCACCCCTTTTTTTAACGTTTTCGTCTTTTTTTTCGTATTTTGGAAAAGCGTTGCTCCAATTGATTTATCCTATGACGTTTCTCCCACGGGCTGCGTAGATAACGGAGATAGCTTTCATTTGATATATTATACGCGCGAATCGGGCACCCGTGCAGAAAGTTACGAAGGTTTGAGGTTGGGATCGAGAGGGTAGAAGTAATAAATGGCGGGTAGAGTTGACGGGTGCGATCATACCAGCACTAATGCACCGGATCCCATCAGAACTCCGAAGTTAAGCGTGCTTGGGCGAGAGTAGTACTAGGATGGG
Source organism: Rheum nobile (assembly GCA_027886185.1). NCBI lineage: Eukaryota > Viridiplantae > Streptophyta > Magnoliopsida > Caryophyllales > Polygonaceae > Rheum > Rheum nobile. The sequence goes on along the minus strand of WOAB01000326.1, from coordinate 31,586 downwards.
TGACCTCCTGGGAAGTCCTCGTGTTGCACCCCTCTTTTTAACGTTTTCGTCTTTTTTTTTTCGTATTTTGGAAAAGCGTTGCTCCAATTGACTTATCCAATGACGTTTCTCCCGCGAGCTGCGTAGATAACGGAGAGAGCTCTCATTTGACATATTATACGCGGAAATCGGTTACCCGTGCAGAAAGTTACGAAGGTTTGAGGTTGGGATCGAGAGGGTAGAAGTAATAAATGGCGAGTAGAGTTGACGAATGCGATCATACCAGCACTAATGCACCGGATCCCATCAGAACTCCGAAGTTAAGCGTGCTTGGGCGAGAGTAGTACTAGGATGGGTGACCTCCTGGGAAGTCCTCGTGTTGCACCCCTCTTTTTAACGTTTTCGTCTTTTATTCCGTATTTTGGAAAAGCGTTGCTCCAATTGATTTATCCTATGACGTTTCTCCCACGGGCTGCGTAGATAACGGAGAGAGCTTTCATTTGATATATTATACGCGCGAATCGGGCACCCGTGCAGAAAGTTACGAAGGTTTGAGGTTGGGATCGAGAGGGTAGAAGTAATAAATGGCGAGTAGAGTTGACGGATGCGATCATACCAGCACTAATGCACCGGATCCCATCAGAACTCCGAAGTTAAGCGTGCTTGGGCGAGAGTAGTACTAGGATGGGTGACCTCCTGGGAAGTCCTCGTGTTGCACCCCTCTTTTAAACGTTTTCGTCTTTTTTTTTCGTATTTTGGAAAAGCGTTGCTCCAATTGACTTATCCAATGACGTTTCTCCCGCGAGCTGCGTAGATAACGGAGAGAGCTCTCATTTGACATATTATACGCGGAAATCGGTCACCCGTGCAGAAAGTTACGAAGGTTTGAGGTTGGGATCGAGAGGGTAGAAGTAATAAATGGCGAGTAGAGTTGACGAATGCGATCATACCAGCACTAATGCACCGGATCCCATCAGAACTCCGAAGTTAAGCGTGCTTGGGCGAGAGTAGTACTAGGATGGGTGACCTCCTGGGAAGTCCTCGTGTTGCACCCCTCTTTTTAACGTTTTCGTCTTTTTTTCCGTATTTTGGAAAAGCGTTGCTCCAATTGATTTATCCTATGACGTTTCTCCCACGGGCTGCGTAGATAACGGAGAGAGCTTTCATTTGATATATTATACGCGCGAATCGGGCACCCGTGCAGAAAGTTACGAAGGTTTGAGGTTGGGATCGAGAGGGTAGAAGTAATAAATGGCGAGTAGAGTTGACGGATGCGATCATACCAGCACTAATGCACCGGATCCCATAAGAACTCCGAAGTTAAGCGTGCTTGGGCGAGAGTAGTACTAGGATGGGTGACCTCCTGGGAAGTCCTCGTGTTGCACCCCTCTTTTAAACGTTTTTGTCGTTTTTTTCGTATTTTGGAAAAGCGCTGCTCCAATTGACTTATCCTATGATGTTTCTCCCGCGGGCTGCGTAGATAACAGAGAGAGCTCTCATTTGACATATTATACGCGCAAATCGGTCACCCGTGCAGAAAGTTACGAATGTTTGAGGTTGTGATCGAGAGGGTAGAAGTAATAAATGACGAGTAGAGTTGACGGGTGCGATCATACCAGCACTAATGCACCGGATCCCATCCGAACTCCGAAGTTAAGCGTGCTTGGGCGAGAGTAGTACTAGGATGGGTGACCTCCTGGGAAGTCCTCGTGTTGCACCGCTCTTTTAAACGTTTTCGTCTTTTTTTTCGTATTTTGGAAAAGCGCTGCTCCAATTGACTTATCCTATGACGTTTCTCACGCGGGCTGCGTAAATAACGGAGAGAGCTCTCATTTGACATATTATACGCGCAAATCGGTCACCCGTGCAGAAAGTTACGAAAGTTTGAGGTTGTGATCGAGAGGGTAGAAGTAATAAATGACGAGTAGAGTTGACGGGTGCGATCATACCAGCACTAATGCACCGGATCCCATCCGAACTAAGAAGTTAAGGGTGCTTGGGCGAGAGTAGTACTAGGATGGGTGACCTCCTGGAAAGTCCTCGTGTTGCACCCCTCTTTTTAGCGTTGTCGTCTATTTTTTTCGTATTTTGGAAAAGCGTTGCTCCAATTGACTTATCCTATGACGTTTCTCTCGCGGGCTGCGTAGATAACGGAGAGAGCTCTCATTTGACATATTATACGCGCAAATCGGTCACCCGTGCAGAAAGTTACGAAAGTTTGAGGTTGGGATCGAGAGGGTAGAAGTAATAAATGGCGAGTAGAGTTGACTGGTGTGATCATACCAGCACTAATGCACCGGATCCCATCAGAACTCCGAAGTTAAGCGTGCTTGGGCGAGAGTAGTACTAGGATGGGTGACCTCATGGGAAGTCCTCGTGTTGCACCCCTCTTTTTAACGTTTTTGTCTTTTTTTTCGTATTTTGGAAAAGCGTTGCTCCATCTGATTTATCCTATGACGTTTCTCCCACGGGCTGCGTAGATAACGGAGAGAGCTTTCATTTGATATATTATACGCGCGAATCGGGCACCCGTGCAGAAAGTTACGAAGGTTTGAGGTTGGGATAGAGAGGGTAGAAGTAATAAATGGCGGGTAGAGTTGACGGGTGCGATCATACCAGCACTAATGCACCGGATCCCATCAGAACTCCGAAGTTAAGCGTGCTTGGGCGAGAGTAGTACTACGATGGGTGACCTCCTGGGAAGTCCTCGTGTTGCACCCCTCTTTTAAACGTTTTCGTATTTTTTTTCGTATTTTGGAAAAGCGTTGCTCCAATTGACTTATCCTATGACGTTTCTCCCGCGGGCTGCGTAGATAACGGAGAGAGCTCTCATTTGACATATTATACGCGCAAATCGGTCACCCGTGCAGAAAGTTACGAAGGTTTGAGGTTGGGATCGAGAGGGTAGAAGTAATAAATGGCGAGTAGAGTTGACGGGTGCGATCATACCAGCACTAATGCACCGGATCCCATCAGAACTCCGAAGTTAAACGTGCTTGGGCGAGAGTAGTACTAGGATGGGTGACCTCCTGGGAAGTCCTCGTGTTGCACCCCTCTTTTAAACGTTTTCGTCTTTTTTTTCGTATTTTGGAAAAGCGCTGCTCCAATTGACTTATCCTATGATGTTTCTCCCGCGGGCTGCGTAGATAACAGAGAGAGCTCTCATTTGACATATTATACACGCAAATCGGTCACCCGTGCAGAAAGTTACGAAAGTTTGAGGTTGTGATCGAGAGGGTAGAAGTAATAAATGACGAGTAGAGTTGACGGGTGCGATCATACCAGCACTAATGCACCGGATCCCATCAGAACTCCGAAGTTAAGCGTGCTTGGGCGAGAGTAGTACTAGGATGGGTGACCTCCTGGAAAGTCCTCGTGTTGCACCCCTCTTTTTAACGTTTTCGTCTTTTTTTTTCGTATTTTGGAAAAGCGTTGCTCCAATTGACTTATCCTATGACGTTTCTCCCGCGGGCTGCGTAGATAACGGAGAGAGCTCTCATTTGACATATTATACGCGCAAATCGGTCACCCGTGCAGAAAGTTACGAAGGTTTGAGGTTGGGATCGAGAGGGTAGAAGTAATAAATGGCGAGTAGAGTTGACGGGTGCGATCATACCAGCACTAATGCACCGGATCCCATCAGAACTCCGAAGTTAAGCGTGCTTGGGCGAGAGTAGTACTAGGATGGGTGACCTCCTGGGAAGTCCTCGTGTTGCACCCCTCTTTTTAACGTTTTTGTCTTTTTTTTTCGTATTTTGGAAAAGCGTTGCTCCAATTGACTTATCCTATGACGTTTCTCCCACGGGCTGCGTAGATAACGGAGAGAGCTTTCATTTGATATATTATACGCGCAAATCGGGCACCCGTGCAGAATGTTACAAAGGTTTGAGGTTGGGATCGAGAGGGTAGAAGTAATAAATGGCGAGTAGAGTTGACGGGTGCGATCATACCAGCACTAATGCACCGGATCCCATCAGAACTCCGAAGTTAAGCGTGCTTGGGCGAGAGTAGTACTAGGATGGGTGACCTCCTGGGAAGTCCTCGTGTTGCACCCCTCTTTTTAACGTTTTCGTCTTTTTTTTTCGTATTTTGGAAAAGCGCTGCTCCAATTGACTTATCCTATGACGTTTCTCCTACGGGCTGCGTAGATAACGGAGAGAGCTCTCATTTGACATATTATACGCGCAAATCGGTCACCCGTGCAGAAAGTTACGAAAGTTTGAGGTTGTTATCGAGAGGGTAGAAGTAATAAATGACGAGTAGAGTTGACGGGTGCGATCATACCAGCACTAATACACCGGATCCCATCAGAACTCCGAAGTTAAACGTGCTTGGGCGAGAGTAGTACTAGGATGGGTGACCTCCTGGGAAGTCCTCGTGTTGCACCCCACTTTTAAACGTTTTCGTCTTTTTTTTCGTATTTTGGAAAAGCGCTACTCCAATTGACTTATCCTATGATGTTTCTCCCGCGGGCTGCGTAGATAACAGAGAGAGCTCTCATTTGACATATTATACGCGCAAATCGGTCACCCGTGCAGAAAGTTACGAAAGTTTGAGGTTGTGATCGAGAGGGTAGAAGTAATAAATGACGAGTAGAGTTGACGGGTGCGATCATACCAGCACTAATGCACCGGATCCCATCCGAACTCCGAAGTTAAGCGTGCTTGGGCGAGAGTAGTACTAGGATGGGTGACCTCCTGGAAAGTCCTCGTGTTGCACCCCTCTTTTTAACGTTTTCGTATTTTTTTTCGTATTTTGGAAAAGCGTTGCTCCAATTGACTTATCCTATGACGTTTCTCCCGCGGGCTGCGTAGATAACGGAGAGAGCTCTCATTTGACATATTATACGCGCAAATCGGTCACCCGTGCAGAAAGTTACGAAGGTTTGAGGTTAGGATCGAGAGGGTAGAAGTAATAAATGACGAGTAGAGTTGACGGGTGCGATCATACCAACACTAATACACCGGATCCCATCAGAACTCCGAAGTTAAACGTGCTTGGGCGAGAGTAGTACTAGGATGGGTGACCTCCTGGGAAGTCCTCGTGTTGCACCCCTCTTTTAAACGTTTTCGTCTTTTTTTTTCGTATTTTGGAAAAGCGCTGCTCCAATTGACTTATCCTATGATGTTTCTCCCGCGGGCTGCGTAGATAACAGAGAGAGCTCTCATTTGACATATTATACGCGCAAATCGGTCACCCGTGCAGAAAGTTACGAAAGTTTGAGGTTGTGATCGAGAGGGTAGAAGTAATAAATGACGAGTAGAGTTGACGGGTGCGATCATACCAGCACTAATGCACCGGATCCCATCCGAACTCCGAAGTTAAGCGTGCTTGGGCGAGAGTAGTACTAGGATGGGTGACCTCCTGGAAAGTCCTCGTGTTGCACCCCTCTTTTTAACGTTTTCGTATTTTTTTTCGTATTTTGGAAAAGCGTTGCTCCAATTGACTTATCCTATGACGTTTCTCCCGCGGGCTGCGTAGATAACGGAGAGAGCTCTCATTTGACATATTATACGCGCAAATCGGTCACCCGTGCAGAAAGTTACGAAGGTTTGAGGTTGGGATCGAGAGGGTAGAAGTAATAAATGACGAGTAGAGTTGACGGGTGCGATCATACCAGCACTAATACACCGGATCCCATCAGAACTCCGAAGTTAAACGTGCTTGGGCGAGAGTAGTACTAGGATGGGTGACCTCCTGGGAAGTCCTCGTGTTGCACCCCTCTTTTAAACGTTTTCGTCTTTTTTTTCGTATTTTGGAAAAGCGCTGCTCCAATTGACTTATCCTATGATGTTTCTCCCGCGGGCTGCGTAGATAACAGAGAGAGCTCTCATTTGACATATTATACGCGCAAATCGGTCACCCGTGCAGAAAGTTACGAAAGTTTGAGGTTGTGATCGAGAGGGTAGAAGTAATAAATGACGAGTAGAGTTGACGGGTGCGATCATACCAGCACTAATGCACCGGATCCCATCCGAACTCCGAAGTTAAGCGTGCTTGGGCGAGAGTAGTACTAGGATGGGTGACCTCCTGGAAAGTCCTCGTGTTGCACCCCTCTTTTTAACGTTTTCGTCGTTTTTTTTATCGTATTTTGGAAAAGCGTTGCTCCAATTGACTTATCCTATGACATTTCTACCACGGGATGTGTAGATAACGGAGAGAGCTTTCATTTGACATATTATACGTGCGAATCGGGCACCCGTGTAGAAAGTTACGAAGGTTTGAGGTTTGGATCGAGAGGGTAGAAGTAATAAATGGCGAGTAGAGTTGACGGGTGCGATGATACCATCACTAATGCACCGGATCCCATCAGAACTCCGAAGTTAAGCGTGCCTGGGCGAGAGTAGTACTAGGATGGGTGACCTCCTGGGAAGTACTCGTGTTGCACCCCTCTTTTTATCGTTTTCGTTGTTTTTTTTCTGTATTTTGGAAAAGCGTTGCTCCAATTGAATTATCCTATGACGTATTATACGTGCGAATGGGGCACCCTTGTAGAAAGTTACGAAGGTTTTAGGTTGGGATCGAGAGGGTAGAATTACTAAATGGCGAGTAGAGTTGACGGGTGCGATCGTAGCAGCACTAATGCACCGGATCCCATCATAACTCCGAAGTTAAGCGTGCTTGGGCGAGAGTAGTACTAGGATGGGTGATCTCTTGGGAAGTCCTCGTGTTGCACCCCTCTTTTTATCGTTTTCGTTGTTTTTTTTTACCGTATTTTGGAAAAGCGTTGCTCCAATTGATTTATCCTATGACGCGTCTCCCATGGGCTGCGTAGATAACGGAGAGAGCTTTCATTTGATATATTATACGCGCGAATCGGGCACCCGTGCAGAAAGTTACGAAGGTTTGAGGTTGGGATCGAGAGGGTAGAAGTAATAAATGGCGAGTAGAGTTGACGGATGCGATCATACCAGCACTAATGCACCGGATCCCATCAGAACTCCGAAGTTAAGCGTGCTTGGGCGAGAGTAGTACTAGGATGGGTGACCTCCTGGGAAGTCCTCGTGTTGCACCCCTCTTTTAAACGTTTTCGTCTTTTTTTTCGTATTTTGGACAAGCACTGCTCCAATTGACTTATCCTATGATGTTTCTCCCGCGGGCTGCGTAGATAACAGAGAGATCTCTCATTTGACATATTATACGCGCAAATCGGTCACCCGTGCAGAAAGTTACGAAAGTTTGAGGTTGTGATCGAGAGGGTAGAAGTAATAAATGACGAGTAGAGTTGACGGGTGCGATCATACCAGCACTAATGCACCGGATCCCATCAGAACTCCGAAGTTAAGCGTGCTTGGGCGAGAGTAGTACTAGGATGGGTGACCTCCTGGAAAGTCCTCGTGTTGCACCCCTCTTTTTAACGTTTTCGTCTTTTTTTTCGTATTTTGGAAAAGCGTTGCTCCAATTGACTTATCCTATGACGTTTCTCCCGCGGGCTGCGTAGATAACGGAGAGAGCTCTCATTTGACATATTATACGCGCAAATCGGTCACCCGTGCAGAAAGTTACGAAGGTTTGAGGTTGGGATCGAGAGGGTAGAAGTAATAAATGACGAGTAGAGTTGACGGGTGCGATCATACCAGCACTAATACACCGGATCCCATCAGAACTCCGAAGTTAAACGTGCTTGGGCGAGAGTAGTACTAGGATGGGTGACCTCCTGGGAAGTCCTCGTGTTGCACCCCTCTTTTAAACGTTTTCGTCTTTTTTTTCGTATTTTGGAAAAGCACTGCTCCAATTGACTTATCCTATGATGTTTCTCCCGCGGGCTGCGTAGATAACAGAGAGATCTCTCATTTGACATATTATACGCGCAAATCGGTCACCCGTGCAGAAAGTTACGAAAGTTTGAGGTTGTGATCGAGAGGGTAGAAGTAATAAATGACGAGTAGAGTTGACGGGTGCGATCATACCAGCACTAATGCACCGGATCCCATCCGAACTCCGAAGTTAAGCGTGCTTGGGCGAGAGTAGTACTAGGATGGGTGACCTCCTGGAAAGTCCTCGTGTTGCACCCCTCTTTTTAACGTTTTCGTATTTTTTTTCGTATTTTGGAAAAGCGTTGCTCCAATTGACTTATCCTATGACGTTTCTCCCGCGGGCTGCGTAGATAACGGAGAGAGCTCTCATTTGACATATTATACGCGCAAATCGGTCACCCGTGCAGAAAGTTACGAAGGTTTGAGGTTAGGATCGAGAGGGTAGAAGTAATAAATGACGAGTAGAGTTGACGGGTGCGATCATACCAGCACTAATACACCGGATCCCATCAGAACTCCGAAGTTAAACGTGCTTGGGCGAGAGTAGTACTAGGATGGGTGACCTCCTGGGAAGTCCTCGTGTTGCACCCCTCTTTTAAACGTTTTCGTCTTTTTTTTCGTATTTTGGAAAAGCGCTGCTCCAATTGACTTATCCTATGATGTTTCTCCCGCGGGCTGCGTAGATAACAGAGAGAGCTCTCATTTGACATATTATACGCGCAAATCGGTCACCCGTGCAGAAAGTTACGAAAGTTTGAGGTTGTGATCGAGAGGGTAGAAGTAATAAATGACGAGTAGAGTTGACGGGTGCGATCATACCAGCACTAATGCACCGGATCCCATCCGAACTCCGAAGTTAAGCGTGCTTGGGCGAGAGTAGTACTAGGATGGGTGACCTCCTGGAAAGTCCTCGTGTTGCACCCCTCTTTTTAACGTTTTCGTATTTTTTTTCGTATTTTGGAAAAGCGTTGCTCCAATTGACTTATCCTATGACGTTTCTCCCGCGGGCTGCGTAGATAACGGAGAGAGCTCTCATTTGACATATTATACGCGCAAATCGGTCACCCGTGCAGAAAGTTACGAAGGTTTGAGGTTGGGATCGAGAGGGTAGAAGTAATAAATGACGAGTAGAGTTGACGGGTGCGATCATACCAGCACTAATACACCGGATCCCATCAGAACTCCGAAGTTAAACGTGCTTGGGCGAGAGTAGTACTAGGATGGGTGACCTCCTGGGAAGTCCTCGTGTTGCACCCCTCTTTTAAACGTTTTCGTCTTTTTTTTTCGTATTTTGGAAAAGCGCTGCTCCAATTGACTTATCCTATGATGTTTCTCCCGCGGGCTGCGTAGATAACAGAGAGAGCTCTCATTTGACATATTATACGCGCAAATCGGTCACCCGTGCAGAAAGTTACGAAAGTTTGAGGTTGTGATCGAGAGGGTAGAAGTAATAAATGACGAGTAGAGTTGACGGGTGCGATCATACCAGCACTAATGCACCGGATCCCATCCGAACTCCGAAGTTAAGCGTGCTTGGGCGAGAGTAGTACTAGGATGGGTGACCTCCTGGAAAGTCCTCGTGTTGCACCCCTCTTTTTAACGTTTTCGTCGTTTTTTTATCGTATTTTGGAAAAGCGTTGCTCCAATTGACTTATCCTATGACATTTCTACCACGGGATGTGTAGATAACGGAGAGAGCTTTCATTTGACATATTATACGTGCGAATCGGGCACCCGTGTAGAAAGTTACGAAGGTTTGAGGTTTGGATCGAGAGGGTAGAAGTAATAAATGGCGAGTAGAGTTGACGGGTGCGATGATACCATCACTAATGCACCGGATCCCATCAGAACTCCGAAGTTAAGCGTGCCTGAGCGAGAGTAGTACTAGGATGGGTGACCTCCTGGGAAGTACTCGTGTTGCACCCCTCTTTTTATCGTTTTCGTTGTTTTTTTTCTGTATTTTGGAAAAGCGTTGCTCCAATTGAATTATCCTATGACGTATTATACGTGCGAATGGGGCACCCTTGTAGAAAGTTACGAAGGTTTTAGGTTGGGATCGAGAGGGTAGAATTACTAAATGGCGAGTAGAGTTGACGGGTGCGATCGTAGCAGCACTAATGCACCGGATCCCATCATAACTCCGAAGTTAAGCGTGCTTGGGCGAGAGTAGTACTAGGATGGGTGATCTCTTGGGAAGTCCTCGTGTTGCACCCCTCTTTTTATCGTTTTCGTTGTTTTTTTTTACCGTATTTTGGAAAAGCGTTGCTCCAATTGATTTATCCTATGACGCGTCTCCCACGGGCTGCGTAGATAACGGAGAGAGCTTTCATTTGATATATTATACGCGCGAATCGGGCACCCGTGCAGAAAGTTACGAAGGTTTGAGGTTGGGATCGAGAGGGTAGAAGTAATAAATGGCGAGTAGAGTTGACGGATGCGATCATACCAGCACTAATGCACCGGATCCCATCAGAACTCCGAAGTTAAGCGTGCTTGGGCGAGAGTAGTACTAGGATGGGTGACCTCCTGGGAAGTCCTCGTGTTGCACCCCTCTTTTAAACGTTTTCGTCTTTTTTTTCGTATTTTGGACAAGCACTGCTCCAATTGACTTATCCTATGATGTTTCTCCCGCGGGCTGCGTAGATAACAGAGAGATCTCTCATTTGACATATTATACGCGCAAATCGGTCACCCGTGCAGAAAGTTACGAAAGTTTGAGGTTGTGATCGAGAGGGTAGAAGTAATAAATGACGAGTAGAGTTGACGGGTGCGATCATACCAGCACTAATGCACCGGATCCCATCAGAACTCCGAAGTTAAGCGTGCTTGGGCGAGAGTAGTACTAGGATGGGTGACCTCCTGGAAAGTCCTCGTGTTGCACCCCTCTTTTTAACGTTTTCGTCTTTTTTTTTCGTATTTTGGAAAAGCGTTGCTCCAATTGACTTATCCTATGACGTTTCTCCCGCGGGCTGCGTAGATAACGGAGAGAGCTCTCATTTGACATATTATACGCGCAAATCGGTCACCCGTGCAGAAAGTTACGAAGGTTTGAGGTTGGGATCGAGAGGGTAGAAGTAATAAATGACGAGTAGAGTTGACGGGTGCGATCATACCAGCACTAATACACCGGATCCCATCAGAACTCTGAAGTTAAACGTGCTTGGGCGAGAGTAGTACTAGGATGGGTGACCTCCTGGGAAGTCCTCGTGTTGCACCCCTCTTTTAAACGTTTTCGTCTTTTTTTTCGTATTTTGGAAAAGCACTGCTCCAATTGACTTATCCTATGATGTTTCTCCCGCGGGCTGCGTAGATAACAGAGAGATCTCTCATTTGACATATTATACGCGCAAATCGGTCACCCGTGCAGAAAGTTACGAAAGTTTGAGGTTGTGATCGAGAGGGTAGAAGTAATAAATGACGAGTAGAGTTGACGGGTGCGATCATACCAGCACTAATGCACCGGATCCCATCAGAACTCCGAAGTTAAGCGTGCTTGGGCGAGAGTAGTACTAGGATGGGTGACCTCCTGGAAAGTCCTCGTGTTGCACCCCTCTTTTTAACGTTTTCGTCTTTTTTTTCGTATTTTGGAAAAGCGTTGCTCCAATTGACTTATCCTATGACGTTTCTCCCGCGGGCTGCGTAGATAACGGAGAGAGATCTCATTTGACATATTATACGCGCAAATCGGTCACCCGTGCAGAAAGTTACGAAGGTTTGAGGTTGGGATCGAGAGGGTAGAAGTAATAAATGGCGAGTAGAGTTGACGGGTGCGATCATACCAGCACTAATGCACCGGATCCCATCAGAACTCCGAAGTTAAGCGTGCTTGGGCGAGAGTAGTACTAGGATGGGTGACCTCCTGGGAAGTCCTCGTGTTGCACCCCTCTTTTTAACGTTTTCGTCTTTTTTTTCGTATTTTGGAAAAGCGTTGCTCCAATTGACTTATCCAATGACGTTTCTCCCGCGAGCTGCGTAGATAACGGAGAGAGCTCTCATTTGACATATTATACGCGCAAATCGGTCACCCGTGCAGAAAGTTACGAAAGTTTGAGGTTGTTATCGAGAGGGTAGAAGTAATAAATGACGAGTAGAGTTGACGGGTGCGATCATACCAGCACTAATGCACCGGATCCCATCCGAACTCCGAAGTTAAGCGTGCTTGGGCGAGAGTAGTACTAGGATGGGTGACCTCCTGGAAAGTCCTCGTGTTGCACCCCTCTTTTTAACGTTTTCGTCTTTTTTTTTCGTATTTTGGAAAAGCGCTGCTCCAATTGACTTATCCTATGATGTTTCTCCCACGGGCTGCGTAGATAACGGAGAGAGCTCTCATTTGACATATTATACGCGCAAATCGGTCACCCGTGCAGAAAGTTACGAAAGTTTGAGGTTGTTATCGAGAGGGTAGAAGTAATAAATGACGAGTAGAGTTGACGGGTGCGATCATACCAGCGCTAATGCACCGGATCCCATCCGAACTCCGAAGTTAAGCGTGCTTGGGCGAGAGTAGTACTAGGATGGGTGACCTCCTGGAAAGTCCTCGTGTTGCACCCCTCTTTTTAACGTTTTCGTATTTTTTTTCGTATTTTGGAAAAGCGTTGCTCCAATTGACTTATCCTATGACGTTTCTCCCGCGGGCTGCGTAGATAACGGAGAGAGCTCTCATTTGACATATTATACGCGCAAATCGGTCACCCGTGCAGAAAGTTACGAAGGTTTGAGGTTGGGATCGAGAGGGTAGAAGTAATAAATGGCGAGTAGAGTTGACGGGTGCGATCATACCAGCACTAATACACCGGATCCCATCAGAACTCCGAAGTTAAACGTGCTTGGGCGAGAGTAGTACTAGGATGGGTGACCTCCTGGGAAGTCCTCGTGTTGCACCCCTCTTTTAAACGTTTTCGTCTTTTTTTTTCGTATTTTGGAAAAGCGCTGCTCCAATTGACTTATCCTATGATGTTTCTCCCGCGGGCTGCGTAGATAACAGAGAGAGCTCTCATTTGACATATTATACGCGCAAATCGGTCACCCGTGCAGAAAGTTACGAAAGTTTGAGGTTGTGATCGAGAGGGTAGAAGTAATAAATGACGAGTAGAGTTGACGGGTGCGATCATACCAGCACTAATGCACCGGATCCCATCCGAACTCCGAAGTTAAGCGTGCTTGGGCGAGAGTAGTACTAGGATGGGTGACCTCCTGGAAAGTCCTCGTGTTGCACCCCTCTTTTTAACGTTTTCGTCGTTTTTTTATCGTATTTTGGAAAAGCGTTGCTCCAATTGACTTATCCTATGACATTTCTACCACGGGATGTGTAGATAACGGAGAGAGCTTTCATTTGACATATTATACGTGCGAATCGGGCATCCGTGTAGAAAGTTACGAAGGTTTGAGGTTTGGATCGAGAGGGTAGAAGTAATAAATGGCGAGTAGAGTTGACGGGTGCGATGATACCATCACTAATGCACCGGATCCCATCAGAACTCCGAAGTTAAGCGTGCCTGGGCGAGAGTAGTACTAGGATGGGTGACCTCCTGGGAAGTACTCGTGTTGCACCCCTCTTTTTATCGTTTTCGTTGTTTTTTTTCTGTATTTTGGAAAAGCGTTGCTCCAATTGAATTATCCTATGACGTATTATACGTGCGAATGGGGCACCCTTGTAGAAAGTTATGAAGGTTTTAGGTTGGGATCGAGAGGGTAGAATTACTAAATGGCGAGTAGAGTTGACGGGTGCGATCGTAGCAGCACTAATGCACCGGATCCCATCATAACTCCGAAGTTAAGCGTGCTTGGGCGAGAGTAGTACTAGGATGGGTGACCTCCTGGGAAGTCCTCGTGTTGCACCCCTCTTTTAAACGTTTTCGTCTTTTTTTTCGTATTTTGGAAAAGCGCTGCTCCAATTGACTTATCCTATGATGTTTCTCCCGCGGGCTGCGTAGATAACAGAGAGAGCTCTCATTTGACATATTATACGCGCAAATCGGTCACCCGTGCAGAAAGTTACGAAAGTTTGAGGTTGTTATCGAGAGGGTAGAAGTAATAAATGACGAGTAGAGTTGACGGGTGCGATCATACCAGCACTAATGCACCGGATCCCATCAGAACTCCGAAGTTAAGCGTGCTTGGGCGAGAGTAGTACTAGGATGGGTGACCTCCTGGAAAGTCCTCGTGTTGCACCCCTCTTTTTAACGTTTTCGTCTTTTTTTTTCGTATTTTGGAAAAGCGTTGCTCCAATTGACTTATCCTATGACGTTTCTCCCGCGGGCTGCGTAGATAACGGAGAGAGCTCTCATTTGACATATTATACGCGCAAATCGGTCACCCGTGCAGAAAGTTACGAAGGTTTGAGGTTGGGATCGAGAGGGTAGAAGTAATAAATGGCGAGTAGAGTTGACGGGTGCGATCATACCAGCACTAATGCACCGGATCCCATCAGAACTCCGAAGTTAAGCGTGCTTGGGCGAGAGTAGTACTAGGATGGGTGACCTCCTGGGAAGTCCTCGTGTTGCACCCCTCTTTTTAACGTTTTCGTCTTTTTTTTTCGTATTTTGGAAAAGCGCTGCTCCAATTGACTTATCCTATGACGTTTCTCCCACGGGCTGCGTAGATAACGGAGAGAGCTCTCATTTGACATATTATACGCGCAAATCGGTCACCCGTGCAGAAAGTTACGAAAGTTTGAGGTTGTTATCGAGAGGGTAGAAGTAATAAATGACGAGTAGAGTTGACGGGTGCGATCATACCAGCGCTAATGCACCGGATCCCATCCGAACTCCGAAGTTAAGCGTGCTTGGGCGAGAGTAGTACTAGGATGGGTGACCTCCTGGAAAGTCCTCGTGTTGCACCCCTCTTTTTAACGTTTTCGTATTTTTTTTCGTATTTTGGAAAAGCGTTGCTCCAATTGACTTATCCTATGACGTTTCTCCCGCGGGCTGCGTAGATAACGGAGAGAGCTCTCATTTGACATATTATACGCGCAAATCGGTCACCCGTGCAGAAAGTTACAAAGGTTTGAGGTTGGGATCGAGAGGGTAGAAGTAATAAATGGCGAGTAGAGTTGACGGGTGCGATCATACCAGCACTAATACACCGGATCCCATCAGAACTCCGAAGTTAAACGTGCTTGGGCGAGAGTAGTACTAGGATGGGTGACCTCCTGGGAAGTCCTCGTGTTGCACCCCTCTTTTAAACGTTTTCGTCTTTTTTTTCGTATTTTGGAAAAGCGCTGCTCCAATTGACTTATCCTATGATGTTTCTCCCGCGGGCTGCGTAGATAACAGAGAGAGCTCTCATTTGACATATTATACGCGCAAATCGGTCACCCGTGCAGAAAGTTACGAAAGTTTGAGGTTGTGATCGAGAGGGTAGAAGTAATAAATGACGAGTAGAGTTGACGGGTGCGATCATACCAGCACTAATGCACCGGATCCCATCCGAACTCCGAAGTTAAGCGTGCTTGGGCGAGAGTAGTACTAGGATGGGTGACCTCCTGGAAAGTCCTCGTGTTGCACCCCTCTTTTTAACGTTTTCGTCGTTTTTTTATCGTATTTTGGAAAAGCGTTGCTCCAATTGACTTATCCTATGACATTTCTACCACGGGATGTGTAGATAACGGAGAGAGCTTTCATTTGACATATTATACGTGCGAATCGGGCACCCGTGTAGAAAGTTACGAAGGTTTGAGGTTTGGATCGAGAGGGTAGAAGTAATAAATGGCGAGTAGAGTTGACGGGTGCGATCATACCAGCACTAATGCACCGGATCCCATCAGAACTCCGAAGTTAAGCGTGCCTGGGCGAGAGTAGTACTAGGATGGGTGACCTCCTGGGAAGTACTCGTGTTGCACCCCTCTTTTTATCGTTTTCGTTGTTTTTTTTCTGTATTTTGGAAAAGCGTTGCTCCAATTGAATTATCCTATGACGTATTATACGTGCGAATGGGGCACCCTTGTAGAAAGTTACGAAGGTTTTAGGTTGGGATCGAGAGGGTAGAATTACTAAATGGCGAGTAGAGTTGACGGATGCGATCGTAGCAGCACTAATGCACCGGATCCCATCATAACTCCAAAGTTAAGCGTGCTTGGGCGAGAGTAGTACTAGCATGGGTGATCTCTTGGGAAGTCCTCGTGTTGCACCCCTCTTTTTATCGTTTTCGTTGTTTTTTTTACCGTATTTTGGAAAAGCGTTGCTCCAATTGATTTATCCTATGACATTTTTCCCACGGGCTGCGTAGATAACGGAGAGAGCTTTCATTTGATATATTATACGCGCGAATCGGGCACCCGTGCAGAAAGTTACGAAGGTTTGAGGTTGGGATCGAGAGGGTAGAAGTAATAAATGGCGAGTAGAGTTGACGGATGCGATCATACCAGCACTAATGCACCGGATCCCATCAGAACTCCGAAGTTAAGCGTGCTTGGGCGAGAGTAGTACTAGGATGGGTGACCTCCTGGGAAGTCCTCGTGTTGCACCCCTCTTTTAAACGTTTTCGTCTTTTTTTTTCGTATTTTGGAAAAGCGCTGCTCCAATTGACTTATCCTATGATGTTTCTCCCGCGGGCTGCGTAGATAACAGAGAGAGCTCTCATTTGACATATTATACGCGCAAATCGGTCACCCGTGCAGAAAGTTACGAAAGTTTGAGGTTGTGATCGAGAGGGTAGAAGTAATAAATGACGAGTAGAGTTGACGGGTGCGATCATACCAGCACTAATGCACCGGATCCCATCCGAACTCCGAAGTTAAGCGTGCTTGGGCGAGAGTAGTACTAGGATCGGTGACCTCCTAGAAAGTCCTCGTGTTGCACCCCTCTTTTTAACGTTTTCGTCTTTTTTTTTCGTATTTTGGAAAAGCGTTGCTCCAATTGACTTATCCTATGACGTTTCTCCCGCGGGCTGCGTAGATAACGGAGAGAGCTCTCATTTGACATATTATACGCGCAAATCGGTCACCCGTGCAGAAAGTTACGAAGGTTTGAGGTTGGGATCGAGAGGGTAGAAGTAATAAATGGCGAGTAGAGTTGACGGGTGCGATCATACCAGCACTAATGCACCGGATCCCATCAGAACTCCGAAGTTAAGCGTGCTTGGGCGAGAGTAGTACTAGGATGGGTGACCTCCTGGGAAGTCCTCGTGTTGCACCCCTCTTTTTAACGTTTTCGTCTTTTTTTCCGTATTTTGGAAAAGCGTTGCTCCAATTGATTTATCCTATGACGTTTCTCCCACGGGCTGCGTAGATAACGGAGAGAGCTTTCATTTGATATATTATACGCGCGAATCGGGTACCCGTGCAGAAAGTTACGAAGGTTTGAGGTTGGGATCGAGAGGGTAGAAGTAATAAATGACGAGTAGAGTATACGGGTGCGATCATACCAGCACTAATGCACCGGATCCCATCAGAACTCCGAAGTTAAGCGTGCTTGGGCGAGAGTAGTACTAGGATGGGTGACCTCCTGGAAAGTCCTCGTGTTGCACCCCTCTTTTTAACGTTTTCGTCTTTTTTTTCGTATTTTGGAAAAGCGTTGCTCCAATTGACTTATCCTATGACGTTTCTCCCGTGGGCTGCGTAGAAAACGGAGAGAGCTCTCATTTGACATATTATACGCGCAAATCGGTCACCCGTGTAGAAAGTTACGAAGGTTTGAGGTTTGGATCGAGAGGGTAGAAGTAATAAATGGCGAGTAGAGTTGACGGGTGCGATGATACCAGCACTAATGCACCGGATCCCATCAGAACTCCGAAGTTAAGCGTGCCTGGGCGAGAGTAGTACTAGGATGGGTGACCTCCTGGGAAGTCCTCGTGTTGCACCCCTCTTTTAAACGTTTTCGTCTTTTTTTTCGTATTTTGGAAAAGCGCTGCTCCAATTGACTTATCCTATGATGTTTCTCCCGCGGGCTGCGTAGATAACAGAGAGAGCTCTCATTTGACATATTATACGCGCAAATCGGTCACCCGTGCAGAAAGTTACGAAAGTTTGAGGTTGTGATCGAGAGGGTAGAAGTAATAAATGACGAGTAGAGTTGACGGGTGCGATCATACCAGCACTAATGCACCGGATCCCATCCGAACTCCGAAGTTAAGCGTGCTTGGGCGAGAGTAGTACTAGGATGGGTGACCTCCTGGAAAGTCCTCGTGTTGCACCCCTCTTTTTAACGTTTTCGTCTTTTTTTTTCGTATTTTGGAAAAGCGTTGCTCCAATTGACTTATCCTATGACGTTTCTCCCACGGGCTGCTTAGATAACGGAGAGAGCTCTCATTTGACATATTATACGCGCAAATCGGTCACCCGTGCAGAAAGTTACGAAGGTTTGAGGTTGGGATCGAGAGGGTAGAAGTAATAAAGGGCGAGTAGAGTTGACGGGTGCGATCATACCAGCACTAATGCACCGGATCCCATCAGAACTCCGAAGTTAAGCGTGCTTGGGCGAGAGTAGTACTAGGATGGGTGACCTCCTGGGAAGTCCTCGTGTTGCACCCCTCTTTTAAACGTTTTCGTCTTTTTTTTCGTATTTTGGAAAAGCGCTGCTCCAATTGACTTATCCTATGATGTTTCTCCCGCGGGCTGCGTAGATAACAGAGAGAGCTCTCATTTGACATATTATACGCGCAAATCGGTCACCCGTGCAGAAAGTTACGAAAGTTTGAGGTTGTGATCGAGAGGGTAGAAGTAATAAATGACGAGTAGAGTTGACGGGTGCGATGATACCAGCACTAATGCACCGGATCCCATCAGAACTCCGAAGTTAAGCGTGCTTGGGCGAGAGTAGTACTAGGATGGGTGACCTCCTGGGAAGTCCTCGTGTTGCACCCCTCTTTTTAACGTTTTCGTCTTTTTTTTTCGTATTTTGGAAAAGCGTTGCTCCAATTGACTTATCCAATGACGTTTCTCCCGCGAGCTGCGTAGATAACGGAGAGAGCTCTCATTTGACATATTATACGCGCAAATCGGTCACCCGTGCAGAAAGTTACGAAGGTTTGAGTTTGGGATCGAGAGGGTAGAAGTAATAAATGGCGAGTAGAGTTGACGGGTGCGATCATACCAGCACTAATGCACCGGATCCCATCAGAACTCCGAAGTTAAGCGTGCCTGGGCGAGAGTAGTACTAGGATGGGTGACCTCCTGGGAAGTACTCGTGTTGCACCCCTCTTTTTATCGTTTTCGTTGTTTTTTTTCTGTATTTTGGAAAAGCGTTGCTCCAATTGAATTATCCTATGACGTATTATACGTGCGAATGGGGCACCCTTGTAGAAAGTTACGAAGGTTTTAGGTTGGGATCGAGAGGGTAGAATTACTAAATGGCGAGTAGAGTTGACGGATGCGATCGTAGCAGCACTAATGCACCGGATCCCATCATAACTCCAAAATTAAGCGTGCTTGGGCGAGAGTAGTACTAGCATGGGTGATCTCTTGGGAAGTCCTCGTGTTGCACCCCTCTTTTTATCATTTTCGTAGTTTTTTTTACCGTATTTTGGAAAAGCGTTGCTCCAATTGATTTATCCTATGACATTTTTCCCACGGGCTGCGTAGATAACGGAGAGAGCTTTCATTTGATATATTATACGCGCGAATCGGGCACCCGTGCAGAAAGTTACGAAGGTTTGAGGTTGGGATCGAGAGGGTAGAAGTAATAAATGGCGAGTAGAGTTGACGGATGCGATCATACCAGCACTAATGCACCGGATCCCATCAGAACTCCGAAGTTAAGCGTGCTTGGGCGAGAGTAGTACTAGGATGGGTGACCTCCTGGGAAGTCCTCGTGTTGCACCCCTCTTTTAAACGTTTTCGTCTTTTTTTTCGTATTTTGGAAAAGCGCTGCTCCAATTGACTTATCCTATGATGTTTCTCCCGCGGGCTGCGTAGATAACAGAGAGAGCTCTCATTTGACATATTATACGCGCAAATCGGTCACCCGTGCAGAAAGTTACGAAAGTTTGAGGTTGTGATCGAGAGGGTAGAAGTAATAAATGACGAGTAGAGTTGACGGGTGCGATCATACCAGCACTAATGCACCGGATCCCATCCGAACTCCGAAGTTAAGCGTGCTTGGGCGAGAGTAGTACTAGGATCGGTGACCTCCTGGAAAGTCCTCGTGTTGCACCCCTCTTTTTAACGTTTTCGTCTTTTTTTTTCGTATTTTGGAAAAGCGTTGCTCCAATTGACTTATCCTATGACGTTTCTCCCGCGGGCTGCGTAGATAACGGAGAGAGCTCTCATTTGACATATTATACGCGCAAATCGGTCACCCGTGCAGAAAGTTACGAAGGTTTGAGGTTGGGATCGAGAGGGTAGAAGTAATAAATGGCGAGTAGAGTTGACGGGTGCGATCATACCAGCACTAATGCACCGGATCCCATCAGAACTGCGAAGTTAAGCGTGCTTGGGCGAGAGTAGTACTAGGATGGGTGACCTCATGGGAAGTCCTCGTGTTGCACCCCTCTTTTTAACGTTTTCGTCTTTTTTTTCCGTATTTTGGAAAAGCGTTGCTCCAATTGATTTATCCTATGACGTTTCTCCCACGGGCTGCGTAGATAACGGAGAGAGCTTTCATTTGATATATTATACGCGCGAATCGGGTACCCGTGCAGAAAGTTACGAAGGTTTGAGGTTGGGATCGAGAGGGTAGAAGTAATAAATGGCGAGTAGAGTTGACGGATGCGATCATACCAGCACTAATGCACCGGATCCCATCAGAACTCCGAAGTTAAGCGTTCTTGGGCGAGAGTAGTACTAGGATGGGTGACCTCCTGGGAAGTCCTCGTGTTGCACCCCTCTTTTAAACGTTTTCGTCTTTTTTTTTCGTATTTTGGAAAAGCGCTGCTCCAATTGACTTATCCTATGACGTTTCTCCCGCGGGCTGCGTAGATAACGGAGAGAGCTCTCATTTGACATATTATACGCGCAAATCGGTCACCCGTGCAGAAAGTTACGAAAGTTTGAGGTTGTGATCGAGAGGGTAGAAGTAATAAATGACGAGTAGAGTTGACGGGTGCGATCATACCAGCACTAATGCACCGGATCCCATCAGAACTCCGAAGTTAAGCGTGCTTGGGCGAGAGTAGTACTAGGATGGGTGACCTCCTGGAAAGTCCTCGTGTTGCACCCCTCTTTTTAACGTTTTCGTCTTTTTTTTTCGTATTTTGTAAAAGCGTTGCTCCAATTGACTTATCCTATGACGTTTCTCCTGCGGGCTGCGTAGATAACGGAGAGAGCTCTCATTTGACATATTATACGCGCAAATCGGTCACCCGTGCAGAAAGTTACGAAAGTTTGAGGTTGTGATCGAGAGGGTAGAAGTAATAAATGACGAGTAGAGTTGACGGGTGCGATCATACCAGCACTAATGCACCGGATCCCATCAGAACTCCGAAGTTAAGCGTGCTTGGGCGAGAGTAGTACTAGGATGGGTGACCTCCTGGAAAGTCCTCGTGTTGCACCCCTCTTTTTAACGTTTTTGTCTTTTTTTTCGTATTTTGTAAAAGCGTTGCTCCAATTGATTTATCCTATGACGTTTCTCCCACGGGCTGCGTAGATAACGGAGAGAGCTTTCATTTGATATATTATACGCGCGAATCGGGCACCCGTGCAGAAAGTTACGAAGGTTTGAGGTTGAGATCGAGAGGGTAGAAGTAATAAATGACGAGTAGAGTTGACGGGTGCGATCATACCAGCACTAATGCACCGGATCCCATCAGAACTCCGAAGTTAAGCGTGCTTGGGCGAGAGTAGTACTAGGATGGGTGACCTCCTGGGAAGTCCTCGTGTTGCACCCCTCTTTTTAACGTTTTCGTCTTTTTTTTTCGTATTTTGGAAAAGCGTTGCTCCAATTGACTTATCCTATGACGTTTCTCCCGCGGGCTGCGTATATAACGGAGAGAGCTCTCATTTGACATATTATACGCGCAAATCGGTCACCCGTGCAGAAAGTTACGAAGGTTTGAGGTTGGGATCGAGAGGGTAGAAGTAATAAATGGCGAGTAGAGTTGACGGATGCGATCATACCAGCACTAATGCACCGGATCCCATCAGAACTCCGAAGTTAAGCGTGCTTGGGCGAGAGTAGTACTAGGATGGGTGACCTCCTGGGAAGTCCTCGTGTTGCACCCCTCTTTTAATCTTTTTCGTCGTTTTTTTCGTATTTTGGAAAAGCGTTGCTCCAATTGACTTATCCTATGACGTTTCTCCTGCGGGCTGCGTAGATAACAGAGAGAGCTCTCATTTGACATATTATACGCGCAAATCGGTCACCCGTGCAGAAAGTTACGAAGGTTTGAGGTTGGGATCGAGAGGGTAGAAGTAATAAATGGCGAGTGGAGTTGATGGGTGCGATCATACCAGCACTAATGCACCGGATCCCATCAGAACTCCGAAGTTAAGCGTGCTTGGGCGAGAGTAGTACTAGGATGGGTGATCTCCTGGGAAGTCCTCGTGTTGCACCCCTCTTTTAAACATTTTCGTCTTTTTTTTTTCGTATTTTGGAAAAGCGCTGCTCCAATTGACTTATCCTATGACGTTTCTCCCGCGGGCTGCGTAGATAACGGAGAGAGCTCTCATTTGACATATTATACGCGCAAATCGGTCACCCGTGCAGAAAGTTACGAAAGTTTGAGGTTGTGATCGATAGGGTAGAAGTAATAAATGACGAGTAGAGTTGACGGGTGTGATCATACCAGCACTAATGCACCAGATCCCATCCGAACTCCGAAGTTAAGCGTGCTTGGGCGAGAGTAGTACTAGGATGGGTGACCTCCTGGAAAGTCCTCGTGTTGCACCCCTCTTTTTAACGTTTTTGTCTTTTTTTTTCGTATTTTGTAAAAGCGTTGCTCCAATTGACTTATCCTATGACGTTTCTCCCGCGAGCTGCGTAGATAACGGAGAGAGCTCTCATTTGACATATTATACGCGCAAATCGGTCACCCGTGCAGAAAGTTACGAAGGTTTGAGGTTGGGATCGAGAGGGTAGAAGTAATAAATGGCGAGTAGAGTTGACGGGTGCGATCATACCAGCACTAATGCACCGGATCCCATCAGAACTCCGAAGTTAAGCGTGCTTGGGCGAGAGTAGTACTAGGATGAGTGACCTCCTGGGAAGTCCTCGTGTTGCACCCCTCTTTTATCGTTTTCGTCGTTTTTTTCCGTATTTTGGAAAAGCGTTGCTCCAATTGATTTATCCTATGACGTTTCTCCCACGGGCTGCGTAGATAACGGAGAGAGCTTTCATTTGACATATTATACGCGCGAATCGGGCACCCGTACAGAAAGTTACGAAACTTTGAGGTTGTGATCGAGAGGGTAGAAGTAATAAATGGCGAGTAGAGTTGACGGGTGCGATCATACTAGCACTAATGCACCGGATCCCATCAGAACTCTGAAGTTAAGCGTGCTTGGGCGAGAGTAGTACTAGGATGGGTGACCTCCTGGGAAGTCCTCGTGTTGCACCCCTCTTTTTAACGTTTTCGTCTTCTTTTTTTCGTATTTTGGAAAAGCGTTGCTCCAATTGACTTATCCTATGACGTTTCTCCCGCGAGCTGCGTAGATAACGGAGAGAGCTCTCATTTGACATATTATACGCGCAAATCGGTCACCCGTGCAGAAAGTTACGAAAGTTTGAGGTTGTGATCGAGAGGGTAGAAGTAATAAATGGCGAGTAGAGTTGACGGGTGCCATCATACCAGCACTAATGCACCGGATCCCATCAGAACTCCGAAGTTAAGCGTGCTTGGGCGATAGTAGTCCTAGGATGGGTGACCTCCTGGGAAGTCCTCGTGTTGCACCCCTCTTTTTATCGTTTTTGTCGTTTTTTTCCGTATTTTGGAAAAGCGTTGCTCCAATTGATTTATCCAATGACGTTTCTCCCACGAGCTGCGTAGATAACGGAGAGAGCTTTCATTTGACATATTATACGCGCGAATCGGGCACCCGTACAGAAAGTTACGAAGGTTTGAGGTTGGGATCGAGAGGATAGAAGTAATAAATGGCGAGTAAAGTTGACGGATGCGATCATACCAGCACTAATGCACCGGATCCCATCAGAACTCCGAAGTTAAGCGTGCTTGGGCGAGAGTAGTACTAGGATGGGGGACCTCCTGGGAAGTCCTCGTGTTGCACCCCTCTTTTAAACGTTTTCGTCTTTTTTTTTTCGTATTTTAGAAAAGCGCTGCTACAATTGACTTATCCTATGACGTTTCTCCCGCGGGCTGCGTAGATAACGGAGAGAGCTCTCATTTGACATATTATACGCGCAAATCGGTCACCCGTGCAGAAAGTTACGAAAGTTTGAGGTTGTGATCGAGAGGGTAGAAGTAATAAATGACGAGTAGAGTTGACGGGTGCGATCATACCAGCACTAATGCACCGGATCCCATCCGAACTCCGAAGTTAAGCGTGCTTGGGCGAGAGTAGTACTAGGATGGGTGAGCTCCTGGAAAGTCCTCGTGTTGCACCCCTCTTTTTAACGTTTTCGTCTTTTTTTTTTGTATTTTGTAAAAGCGTTGCTCCAATTCACTTATCCAATGACGTTTCTCCCGCGGGCTGCGTAGATAACGGAGAGAGCTCTCATTTGACATATTATACGCGCAAATCGGTCACCCGTGCAGAAAGTTACGAAAGTTTGAGGTTGTGATCGAGATGGTAGAAGTAATAAATGACGAGTAGAGTTGACGGGTGCGATCATACCAGTACTAATGCACCGGATCGCATCAGAACTCCGAAGTTAAGCGTGCTTGGGCGAGAGTAGTACTAGGATGGGTGACCTCCTGGAAAGTGCTCGTGTTGCACCCCTCTTTTTAACGTTTTCGTCTTTTTTTTTCGTATTTTGTAAAAGCGTTGCTCCAATTGATTTATCCTATGATGTTTCTCCCACGGGCTGCGTAGATAACGGAGAGAGCTTTCATTCGATATATTATACGCGCGAATCGAGCACCCGTGCAGAAAGTTACGAAGGTTTGAGGTTGAGATCGAGAGGGTAGAAGTAATAAATGGCGAGTAGAGTTGACGGGTGCGATCATACCAGCACTAATGCACCGGATCCCATCAGAACTCCGAAGTTAAGCGTGCTTGGGCGAGAGTAGTACCAGGATGGGTGACCTCCTGGGAAGTCATCGTGTTGCACCCCTCTTTTTAACGTTTTCGTCTTTTTTTTCTTCGTATTTTGGAAAAGCGTTGCTCCAATTGACTTATCCTATGACGTTTCTCCCGCGAGCTGCGTAGATAACGGAGAGAGCTCTCATTTGACATATTATACGCGCAAATCGGTCACCCGTGCAGAAAGTTTCGAGAGTTTGAGGTTGTGATCGAGAGGGTAGAAGTAATAAATGGCGAGTAGAGTTGACGGGTGCGATCATACTAGCACTAATGCACCGGATCCCATCAGAACTCCGAAGTTAAGCTTGCTTGGGCGAGAGTAGTACTAGGATGGGTGACCTCCTGCGAAGTCCTCGTGTTGCACCCCTCTTTTTATCGTTTTCGTCGTTTTTTTCCGGATTTTGGAGAAGCGTTGCTCCAATTGATTTATCCTATGACGTTTCTCCCACGGGCTGCGTAGATAACGGAGAGAGCTTTCATTTGACATATTATACGCGCGAATCGGGCACCCGTGCAGAAAGTTACGAAGGTTTGAGGTTGTGATCGAGAGGGTAGAAGTAATAAATGGCGAGTAGAGTTGACGGGTGCGATCATACCAGCACTAATGCACCGGATCCCATCAGAACTCCGAAGTTAAGCGTGCTTGGGCGATAGTAGTACTAGGATGGGTGACCTCCTGGGAAGTCCTCGTGTTGCACCCCTCTTTTTATCGTTTTCGTCGTTTTTTTCCGTATTTTGGAAAAGCGTTGCTCCAATTGATTTATCCTATGACGTTTCTCCCACGGGCTGCGTAGATAACGGAGAGAGCTTTCATTTGACATATTATACGCGCGAATCGGGCACCCGTGCAGAAAGTTACGAAGGTTTGAGGTTGGGATCGAGAGGGTAGAAGTAATAAATGGCGAGTAGAGTTGACGGATGCGATCATACCAGCACTAAAGCACCGGATCCCATCAGAACTCCGAAGTTAAGCATGCTTGGGCGAGAGTAGTACTAGGATGGGTGACCTCCTGGAAAGTCCTCGTGTTGCACCCCTCTTTTTAACGTTTTCGTCTTTTTTTTTCGTATTTTGTAAAAGCGTTGCTCCAATTGATTTATCCTATGACGTTTATCCCATGGGCTGCGTAGATAACGGAGAGAGCTTTCATTTGATATATTATACGCGCGAATCGGGCACCCGTGCAGAAAGTTACGAAGGTTTGAGGTTGAGATCGAGAGGGTAGAAGTAATAAATGGCGAGTAGAGTTGACGGGGGCGATCATACCAGCACTAATGCACCGGATCCCATCAGAACTCCGAAGTTAAGCGTGCTTGGGCGAGAGTAGTACTAGGATGGGTGACCTCCTGGGAAGTCCTCGTGTTGCACCCCTCTTTTTAACGTTTTCGTCTTTTTGTTTCCGTATTTTGGTATATTATACGCGCGAATCGGGCACCCGTGCAGAAAGTTACGAAGGTTTGAGGTTGAGATCGAGAAGGTAGAAGTAATAAATGGCGAGTAGAGTTGACGGGTGCGATCATACCAGCACTAATGCACCGGATCCCATCAGAACGCCGAAGTTAAGCGTGCTTGGACGAGGACTTCCCAGGAAGTTAAGCGTGCTTTGTAAAAGCGTTGCTCCAATTGACTTATACTATGACGTTTCTCCTGCGGGCTGCATAGATAACGGAGAGAGCTCTCATTTGACATATTATACGCGCAAATCGGTCACCCGTGCAGAAAGTTACGAAGGTTTGAGGTTGGGATCGAGAGGGTAGAAGTAATAAATGGCGAGTAGAGTTGACGGGTGCGATCATACCAGCACTAATGCACCGGATCCCATCAGAACTCCGAAGTTAAGCGTGCTTGGGCGAGAGTAGTACTAGGATGGGTGACCTCCTGGGAAGTCCTCGTGTTGCACCCCTCTTTTAAACGTTTTCGTCTTTTTTTTCGTATTTTGGAAAAGCGCTGCTCCAATTGACTTATCCTATGACGTTTCTCCTGCGGGCTGCATAGATAACGGAGATATCTCTCTTTTGACATATTATACGCGCAAATCGGTCACCCGTGCAGAAAGTTACGAAAGTTTGAGGTTGTGATCGAGAGGGTAGAAGTAATAAATGACGAGTAGAGTTGACGGGTGCGATCATACCAGCACTAATGCACCGGATCCCATCCGAACTCCGAAGTTAAGCGTGCTTGGGCGAGAGTAGTACTAGGATGGGTGACCTCCTGGAAAGTCCTCGTGTTGCACCCCTCTTTTAAACGTTTTCGTCTTTTTTTTTCGTATTTTGGAAAAGCGCTGCTCCAATTGACTTATCCTATGACGTTTCTCCCGCGGGCTGCGAAGATAACGGAGAGAGCTCTCATTTGACATATTATACGCGCAAATCGGTCACCCGTGCAGAAAGTTACGAAAGTTTGAGGTTGTGATCGAGAGGGTAGAAGTAATAAATGACGAGTAGAGTTGACGGGTGCGATCATACCAGCACTAATGCACCGGATCGCGTCAGAACTCCGAAGTTAAGCGTGCTTGGGCGAGAGTAGTACTAGGATGGGTGACCTCTTGGAAAGTCCTCGTGTTGCACCCCTCTTTTTAACGTTTTCGTCTTTTTTTTCGTATTTTGTAAAAGTGTTGCTCCAATTGATTTATCCTATGACGTTTCTCCCACGGGCTGCGTAGATAACGGAGAGAGCTTTCATTCGATATATTATACGCACGAATCGGGCACCCGTGCAGAAAGTTACGAAGGTTTGAGGTTGAGATCGAGAGGGTAGAAGTAATAAATGGCGAGTAGAGTTGACGGGTGCGATCATACCAGCACTAATGCACCGGATCCCATCAGAACTCCGAAGTTAAGCGTGCTTGGGCGAGAGTAGTACCAGGATGGGTGACCTCTTGGGAAGTCCTCGTGTTGCACCCCTCTTTTTAACATTTTCGTCTTTTTTTTCTTCGTATTTTGGAAAAGCGTTGCTCCAATTGACTTATCCTATGACGTTTCTCCCGCGAGCTGCGTAGATAACGGAGAGAGCTCTCATTTGACATATTATACACGCAAATCGGTCACCCGTGTAGAAAGTTACGAGAGTTTGAGGTTGTGATCGAGAGGGTAGAAGTAATAAATGGCGAGTAGAGTTGACGGGTGCGATCATACTAGCACTAATGCACCGGATCCCATCAGAACTCCGAAGTTAAGCGTGCTTGGGCGAGAGTAGTACTAGGATGGGTGACCTCCTGCGAAGTCCTCGTGTTGCACCCCACTTTTTATCGTTTTCGTCGTTTTTTTCCGGATTTTGGAGAAGCGTTGCTCCAATTGATTTATCCTATGACGTTTCTCCCACGGGCTGCGTAGATAACGGAGAGAGCTTTCATTTGACATATTATACGCGCGAATCGGGCACCCGTGCAGAAAGTTACGAAGGTTTGAGGTTGTGATCGAGAGGGTAGAAGTAATAAATGGCGAGTAGAGTTGACGGGTGCGATCATACCAGCACTAATGCACCGGATCCCATCAGAACTCCGAAGTTAAGCGTGCTTGGGCGATAGTAGTACTAGGATGGGTGACCTCCTGGGAAGTCCTCGTGTTGCACCCCTCTTTTTATCGTTTTCGTCGTTTTTTTCCGTATTTTGCAAAAGCGTTGCTCCAATTGATTTATCCTATGACGTTTCTCCCACGGGCTGCGTAGATAACGGAGAGAGCTTTCATTTGACATATTATACGCGCGAATCGGGCACCCGTGCAGAAAGTTACGAAGGTTTGAGGTTGGGATCGAGAGGGTAGAAGTAATAAATGGCGAGTAGAGTTGACGGATGCGATCATACCAGCACTAATGCACCGGATCCCATCAGAACTCCGAAGTTAAGCATGCTTGGGCGAGAGTAGTACTAGGATGGGTGACCTCCTGGAAAGTCCTCGTGTTGCACCCCTCTTTTTAACGTTTTCGTCTTTTTTTTCGTATTTTGTAAAAGTGTTGCTCCAATTGATTTATCCTATGACGTTTCTCCCATGGGCTGCGTAGATAACGGAGAGATCTTTCATTTGATATATTATACGCGCGAATCGGGCACCCGTGCAGAAAGTTACGAAGGTTTGAGGTTGAGATCGAGAGGGTAGAAGTAATAAATGGCGAGTAGAGTTGACGGGTGCGATCATACCAGCACTAATGCAGCGGATCCCATCAGAACTCCGAAGTTAAGCGTGCTTGGGCGAGAGTAGTACTAGGATGGGTGACCTCCTGGGAAGTCCTCGTGTTGCACCCCTCTTTTTAACGTTTTCGTCTTTTTTTCCGTATTTTGGAAAAGCGTTGCTCCAATTGATTTATCCTATGACGTTTCTCCCACGGGCTGCGTAGATAACGGAGAGAGCTTTCATTTGATATATTATACGCGCGAATCGGGCACCCGTGCAGAAAGTTACGAAGGTTTGAGGTTGGGATCGAGAGGGTAGAAGTAATAAATGGCGAGTAGAGTTGACGGATGCGATCATACCAGCACTAATGCACCGGATCCCATCAGAACTCCGAAGTTAAGCGTGTTTGGGCGAGAGTAGTACTAGGATGGGTGACCTCCTGGGAAGTCCTCGTGTTGCACCCCTCTTTTAAACGTTTTCGTCTTTTTTTTCGTATTTTGGAAAAGCGCTGCTCCAATTGACTTATCCTATGATGTTTCTCCCGCGGGCTGCGTAGATAACAGAGAGAGCTCTCATTTGACATATTATACGCGCAAATCGGTCACCCGTGCAGAAAGTTACGAAGGTTTGAGGTTGTGATCGAGAGGGTAGAAGTAATAAATGTCGAGTAGAGTTGACGGATGCGATCATACCAGCACTAATGCACCGGATCCCATCAGAACTCCGAAGTTAAGCGTGCTTGGGCGAGAGTAGTACTAGGATGGGTGACCTCCTGGGAAGTCCTCGTGTTGCACCCCTCTTTTTAACGTTTTCGTCTTTTTTTTTCGTATTTTGGTATATTATACGCGCGAATCGGGCACCCGTGCAGAAAGTTACGAAGGTTTGAGGTTGAGATCGAGAGGGTAGAAGTAATAAATGGCGAGTAGAGTTGACGGGTGCGATCATACCAGCACTAATGCACCGGATCCCATCAGAACTCCGAAGTTAAGCGTGCTTTGTAAAAGCGTTGCTCCAATTGACTTATCCTATGACGTTTCTCCCGCGGGTTGCGTAGATAACGGAGAGAGCTCTCATTTGACATATTATACGCGCAAATCGGTCACCCGTGCAGAAAGTTACGAAGGTTTGAGGTTGGGATCGAGAGGGTAGAAGTAATAAATGGCGAGTAGAGTTGACGGGTGCGATCATACCAGCACTAATGCACCGGATCCCATCAGAACTCCGAAGTTAAGCGTGCTTGGGCGAGAGTAGTACTAGGATGGGTGACCTCCTGGGAAGTCCTCGTGTTGCACCCCTCTTTTTATCGTTTTTGTCGTTTTTTACGTAATTTGGAAAAGCGTTGCTCCAAATGATTTATCCTATGACGTTTCTCCCACTGCTGCGTAGATAACGGAGAGAGCTTTCATTTGACATATTATACGCGCGAATCGGGCACCCATGCAGAAAGTTACGAAGGTTTGAGGTTGGGATCGAGAGGGTAGAAGTAATAAATGACGAGTAGAGTTGACGGGTGCGATCATACTAGCACTAATGCACCGGATCCCATTAGAACTCCGAAGTTAAGCGTGCTTGGGCGAGAGTAGTACTAGGATGGGTGACCTCCAGGGAAGGTCTCGTGTTGCACCCCTCTTTTTGCACCCCTCTTTTATCGTTTTCGTCGTTTTTTTCCGTATTTTGGAAAAGCGTTGCTCCAATTGATTTATCCTATGACGTTTCTCCCACGGGCTGCGTAGATAACGGAGAGAGCTTTCATTTGACATATTATACGCTCGAATCGGGCACCCGTGCAGAAAGTTACGAAGGTTTGAGGTTGGGATCGAGAGGGTAGAAGTAATAAATGGCGAGTAGAGTTGACGGATGCGATCATACCAGCACTAATGCACTGGATCCCATCAGAACTCCGAAGTTAAGCGTGCTTGGGCGAGAGTAGTACTAGGATGGGTGACCTCCTGGGAAGTCCTCGTGTTGCACCCCTCTTTTTAACGTTTTCGTCTTTTTTCCGTATTTTGGAAAAGCGTTGCTCCAATTGATTTATCCTATGACGTTTCTCCCACGGGCTGCGTAGATAACGGAGAGAGCTTTCATTTGATATATTATACGCGCGAATCGGGCACCCGTGCAGAAAGTTACGAAGGTTTGAGGTTGGGATCGAGAGGGTAAGAAGTAATAAATGGCGAGTAGAGTTGACGGATGCGATGATACCAGCACTAATGCACCGAATCCCATCAGAACTCCGAAGTTAAGCGGTCTTGGGCGAGAGTAGTACTAGGATGGGTGACCTCCTGGGAAGTCCTCGTGTTGCATCCCCTCTTTTTAACGTTTTCGTCTTTTTTTTTCTGTATTTTGGAAAAGCGCTGCTCCACTTGACTTATCCTATGACGTTTCTCCCACGGGGCTGCGTAGATAACCGGAGATACTCTCATTTGACAATATTATACGCGCAAATCGGTCACCCAGTGCAGAAAGTTACGAAGGTTTGAGGTTTGGGATCGAGATGGGTAGAAGTAATAACTGGCGAGTAGAGTTGACGGATGCGATCATACCAGCACTAATGCACCGGATCCCATCAGAACTCCTGAAGGTTAAGCTTGCTTGGGCGAGAGTAGTACTAGGATGGGTGAACCTCCTGGGAAGTCCTCGTGTTACACCCCTCTTTTTAACGTTTTCGTCGA